>PVIJ01000001.1:130170-758314 GCA_004024925.1 Scalopus aquaticus
ACAGCAGCCTCCCTCAGCACACACACACACACACACACACACACACACACACACAGAGCAGCCTTCCCCCCACATACACAGCAGCCTCCCCCAACACACACAAACACACACACACACAGCAGCCTCCCCCACACCATATACACACAGCAGCAGTCCCTTCCACCCCCCGCACAGCAGCCTCCCTACACACACACACACACACACACAGCAGCCTCCCAGACCATCTTTGCAGCATTTTTTAAACAATATTAATACCAGTTGCCGGAAAACAAGAACATCATTCACATCATTCACAGAATTTTATTTCTGTAACTGAATTCCAGTTTGGAATGGTTTCCTTTTCGGTTATAAGAAGCTTCCCTTCCTCCCTTACAGAGTCAACCTAATAAGTTCATTCAACATCTTGGTTTTTTGTTGTTGTCCTATTTCATTTATTTGTTTTAATTGTATTTTTTTAAATTGAGGTGATATTGATTTACAACATGGTATATGATTAAGGGTATAGTTACACTCGTTTTTAGATTTATGTTTCCACATCACACCCACCACCAAAGCCTTTGTAAACATTCAACATTTGGGGTTGGGGTCTTGTTGCCCGGATCCTGAGAAGACATCTGGGCATCAAAGAGGGAGGAGGCTTGCTCGGGTAGCAGCTGTGATCTGAAGCCTTGCTACTCAGAGGTCTACAGAGCAGCTGCATCGCGTGATAGTTAGAATCTCAGGAGTTTGGTTTCTACTCCAGACCTACTGAGCTGGACTCTCCACTTTAACAGGCCCCCCAGAAATTCATGTGTTCATTAATATTGATCGTAAGTATCCCCAAAAAGCTCTCTCTCCACCAGTCTGTCACCCTTTCCTGAAATGCTCACTGTAGAGATTTACTACTTGAGCTTTCTCTGTGTCTTTTTTCCCTTTTCAATGACAAATTCACCCAAAGGAGTAATTTATAAAGAAAAATCAACAACCAGAACTGAGCTGTCCAGAGGAATTCATGTGCTCCTTTCTGTGGGGAAACTAAGCTTGCAAAGTAAGGAGATGATTGAGCTAGTGCTTTGCACAGGCTGGGGCAACATGTAGCGGGATGTCCCTGGTCACCAGGAGGCCAGGCTAGAGGTCCCTCGCCTGTCCTGGGCTGCCTGGCTGCAGATGTGGGGCACAGCATCCCTAGGATGACAGACTTTCAAAGGTAGTAAATAACCCACCCATGTGGGTAACCAGACGCAGGAGAGCCCAAGAATCAAAGAACAGAGTCAGGAAGTCGGGGAGGAGGAAAGCAAAACTCAGCAGGTGGAAACAAGTGAGTGTGAGAGCAAACGGAGCCAGGGCTGGAACCATGGGCCTGGCTTTCCCTTGGGTCTGTGTGAACAGGATGAGTCTAAAAGGCCCAAAACCAAAATGCCCCAGGTGTCCATTCACCCGTGGGTGTGTAAGAGGTGACAGTCATCCCAGTGATTTGCACTGCTCTGCCAGGCCCTGCCAGTGTGGCCCAAGGGCCTCTGTTCCTATGATGAGCTCCCTTAAATGATTTTGGAGACCCCAGGAGCTACTTCAATTCCCTTGACACATCAGACTACTCTCTGCTGCACACCACGGACCATGGTCCGTACATCAGATGCTCTTATCCTTCTAGTCCCAGAAGAGCCCCATGAATTCCTTCTAAGACTAAGAGAAATGCCTACCCCCTCCGCACCCCATCTATTGCTCTGCCTCTAAGTCTGTCTGGGCTGCTAGAACAGAATGCCACACTGCATGACTGATCCGCAGCAAAAGTTTATTTCTCAGATTTCTGGAAATTTAATCCAAGATCAAGACACCGGCAAAGTTGCTGTTAGTGAGAGCCCACTTTCTGGTTCAGAGGTGGCCAGTTTTTCTGTGTCCCCACATGGCGAAAGGGATAGGAGCTTTCTAAAGTGTCTTTCATGAGGGCACTAAGCCCTTTCCTGAGGGCTCCAACCTCATGACCTAATCACTTCCCAAAGTCACTACCTCTCGGTACCATTACATTTGGCTAGGTTGCAGCGGGTGAATTTTTCGGGGGACACACAAACATCCAGTGCCTGGCCGGCTGTGTCTGGGAATGGGTGCGGGGTGAGGCAGCCCTATTCCTCACAGCCTCAGGGCTACCTGCGGAGTGAGCTCCCAGTCTTCTCATAGAAGACATTTGCTCTGGGACTCCAGGGTGACTGTCTGTAATTTGGTCTCCGTCCCTTCACATTCCTGCCCTGCCTGTTTACTCGACAAGCCATGACGTGTGGCAGCCTCACCACGGATACAGCCCAACTTCTTTTTCCAGTAAGGACAAGGATAAAATAGGAATGGGGCAAACACATATGGAAATGGAAATGGGGAGGAGGAGGGAAGAATTGAAGAAAGAGGAGCCTCTGGGCAGAGCCAAATCTCACCACTCACCACTGTACAGGTCATTGGTAAAAAACTTCAAAATAAATTTCAAGAGACAGTAGCCTGAAGGGACATCAACAATTCTACCAACTTTGCCCATTGTTCATTTATTCAATACCTAGAACAGTCTGGCCTAGAAAATGCAATAAATAATAGCGACTGAGTGACCGAATGAATGAATGAATGAATTTGTAAAGATATGCTGAGTGCCAGAATGTGTCTTTGAGCTAGACATGTAGCTGCAGTATTAAGTTAATCAGTCCCAGCCCTGTCCGAGCCTCTAGGGAAACACACCTCCACTGTCTGTATGTGACTCCCAGTACAAGCAGGTGGTCCCGGGGAGCTGCAGGAGCACAGAGGGGTATCTGGTGAGTTCCCCACTATGGTGCTTTGGCCAAGTTGGTGGGGTTCCTACACAATCAAGGGTACAGATACTGAGTCACAGGCTTGGGCTGACTGCCTAGAGGAGCAGCTCCTTTGGCCTCACTAGGCCTCTCCTTGGGGGAAATAACCATCAGTCTTGTTTCCTCTACTTGGGGTCACTCAAGCCCACTGCCAATAGCTGACAGTAATTTATCACAGGGGGGAGAAAAGAAATATACAACTGTCAGGTGCATAGGAGGTGAGAGAGGCAGAGGCAGCCTGAAGGTTACTGGTGTCCAGATATGAGGGGCCTTTCAATACTACACTTGGAGAAAAAGAAACAGGTAGGAAAATGCCAATAAAGGCCTTTGTCAGAGAAACCTTAACTACTGGAGAATGAGTCAGAGTTGGAAGGGAGCGGCTTTGACCACAAAATCGGAGGAATTAGGCATTTACCTGCTGAAATCTGCTGTTTCAGAGAGAAGCCCAAGCGTCATTTAAGCTGTTTTACACAGGGAATAAGACTGCGTTTGGATGGGATTTCACTGGGTAATGGGGCTAAAACTTCAGGCAACGCTCTTTCAATTCCAAGCCTCTCTTGCCATCCAGCTTTGAGCTGGAGGGAATTGTGCTACGGTATATATTTATGTTTGAATGCAAGCCAGTACATATTCCACAGGCACAAATTTCTTTCATGCTCAGAGGGGGGGAAAAGTTTCCTGTTCTTACATATTCTTTTATCCTAAATCAGAGGCACTTAATAAGAAGTCAGTGTTGGCAAAGACCTGGTATGAAGCAAGGCTGTGTGTGTGTGTGTGTGTGTGTGTGTGTGTGTATTTCCAAGAGAACAAAATGTACATCTTTGCTGCAATGGGGAATGGGCTCAGTTTTCCACAAATGCATAAGAGTAATCTAATGAAACATTTGCAACATTGTATTGAGGGGCGTCACATTTTAATGTTCATTCTTCCCCATAGCTCCCTTCCTTTTCTTCCTAACCAATTCCCACCTGCCCCACATGCCACATTCATCAAGGCTTTCAATAGGTCTGGCTTCAGTTCCCACAAACTGGATCAGGAGAATCCAGTAGAAGTAGAGTAGGGGGTTAGCGAAGTTGGATATCTCTGCACCGACCCCCTGCTTTTCAAGCTCTCCTGTCACCAAACTGCAAATCACCCCAAAGCAAAAGATAAAATCCAGGCCGACTAAGACTATGTGGAATGTGGGCACTTCGGGGCAGATAAATACCTTAAAGTTTTCCCTTATAAGATTTGAAGCTTTGAAGTCAGAAATCAATGGGCAGCTTTTCAAAGGGAAGGGTAACAGATATGCTTAGGTGAGCCCCAGACAGCTGGATCTGTGAAAGCAAGTCTTCGTACAGGTGTGGTGGCTGTCGTGGCCATATGTCCTGAGCAGACACTGGAAACGGAAGGAGGAATGAGACCGTGAATCAGAGAAGACAGTCCCATTCAGCCATCCGGGCCTCACCTGTCTCCAGGACACAGAGCAAAGACACAAGCAGAGAACAAGAATGGAGCAGCTGGACTTTTCAGGAGGAAACTGCTTCCTGCTCCAAAGCATTCAGACCTGGATAAAAGGCAACCAATACACAGCACATAGCTGATCTCGAAACCAAGAGATTGAAACTGCCAGGCCCCGTGAAGAACTGCGGAGATGCGCAGGCATGAGGAGCTGAAGTAGAGTGGGCTCTAGATGTTACCAGTGGGAGTGTAGGTGCACAGAGCATCTTCTCTGATACCTAAATGTTCGAATGCCAGGTCCTGCCCCTATTTCTTCCACACTCTCTCTGATGAGTTCACTCAGTTTGGTGAGCGTAAGTATGTGCCAGAGGCTGATACCTTGGACAAAGCTGGTAGCGATGGATACAATGAGAAACAAGAATGTGATGTCTTTGGAGGACAGAACTACTTTCACACGCCATTTATGCAGCAATGGTTCCCAACTGTCAATCCCCACACTGACTTCTCTCCTAAACCCCAGTCTCAAAAGTTGATGGTCTGTTCATCCTCTTGGATATTAATGGAGCTCCCAATGTTAATGTATCCAAACTTGAACTTCTGATTTTCCATAATATTCCCCAAGTCATACTCTACCTTGCTCTTTCCCATCTTAGAAAATTAACCCATCAATTTCCCAGGTGCTCTGGCCAAAACCTTGGATTCACACTTTGTCTTACATCTCACATCCAATCCATCAGCAAGTTTTGTCAGTTCTACCTTCAAAAGGCACCCCATTCTGGTTTCTCATTGTACCCTTTGCTCTTGGCTTTGTCCAAGGTATCAATCTCTGGCATATATTTAAGCTCATCAACCTGACCCTTACTTGCCATCCTGTGTCTTAGTCTCCAGACAGCAATCCAAGTGACTTTTCAAAAATGTAAATCAAATTAGCTTGTATTCAAGTTCAAAATTTCGCACCAGTGTTTCATTACCCTTAAAATGAAGTCCAAAATCTTACAATGACCCACCTTGGGGAAGTGGCATGACCTCCATTTACCACTCCAGGCTGGTCTCTTCCCTTCTCCCCTGTGCCCAGAGAACCATGCTAGCCTCTGGCTGTTCTTAGAAAATATGCCACCTTATTCTTTCTTTGGCATCTTGACATTCTGTCCACCTAGAAAGTTCTTCCCAAGTTTTCATTTTATTTACATTTCACATTTTCATTTCACTCCTCTGCTGCATTCAGAAGTCTCTGGTCTCATGTTACCTTTGCAGAGAAGCCTTCCCTGATGCCAGGGTATCAACACCCCACACCCCAGCATCACCATCGCTCCCCTTATCTGGTTCTCCTTTTCTTCAGGGCTCTCATGTTGGATATTCATCATGTTCTTTGACTTATGTTCTTTGACTTCCCAGCATGTTAGCATTCTTGTTCTTTGTGAGAAATTTCTGGATTTCCCAAGGCAGAAACTAGTATAATAGGTGTCATAGTGTCTTCCCACACCCTCCTCCAAAAACCTACATTTACTCAGAACCTCAGAATGTGACTTTCATTGGAAATAGGTTCTTTGCAGTTGTCAGTTAATGCTCTTAAAATGAAATCATTCTGGATTTACAGTGGGCCCTAAATCTAATGACTACAATTCTGAAGAGGAAAAGGAAAAGGAGATTTGGGCACAGAGACACAGACATCCAGGAAAAAAGATCATGTGGAGGCAGAAGTTAATGCAGCCATAAACCAAGGGGGACAAGGGTTGGAAGGAGCCCCCAGAAGCTGAGAGGACACAGGGAAGAATTCAGAGTAAGCATGATTCTGCCAACATCTTTGGACTGTTAGCCTCCAAAATGTGAGTCATGAAGTCATCATATTTCTAGTAATTTGTTACAGCAGTCTTAGGAAACTAATACAGTCAGAAAACTCATTCTCCTGGATTCTTGATGCGCAGACCTACGTTCCCTCTCACTGACATATTTATCTGAGATTTCCATTGTAGAACTGAGCACCTCACTTTTATATCTTCCAAGCCTTGTCCAGACATCAAGAAGCAGGAAACAAGTCATCTCTGTGTGCCCCACCCAAAATCTTACCCCACAGAATTTATGAAAATTATAAAATGATTAGTGCTTGATGTGACAAAATCAAGGTTTGTTTCACAGCAATAGTAACTGCACCAAAATCAAGTAATTCTCTTATAGTGGGCTTTGGAAAGGGTGGTAGGGAAAGGTGTATTGAACTATGCCTTGTTAGAAAGATAGTTGGTTGGCTGAATAGTTGGATCTCATACTTCGCAGGTGATATCAGGGACCCAGAAATCAGAAGTCCTTCAGGGTTCATGAAAATCTCTGGGATCCTAAGACTTAGAAAAATATTTTTTAAATCTTCATATAATATGTACGAAAGCATCCTCCGTTTCCTTTTCATGGTAATGAGCAACAACAAACATTAACAGTGTGCTAGGCATTCCCGGAGCCTCAGATTCCTCCTATTCACCCTTATACCACCTCTGAAAAGCAGTTATTACACTTCCCACTTTACAAATAAACCTAGAGAGCTTAGAAACTTCAACTCATCCTGGGGACCCTAAAGAGACTTAACATTCCAAGTTCTGACAGTCCATGTCCTGGAATTGTGTCTAAATAATACCAACACTGGGTAAAATGAGGAGGTTGGAACGTCAAGTAATCGCGACGATCTCCTTTCATGATATTTTAAGGTTACTGCCAAGAACAATGTTGTCACAGAGGCAGCTCGGGGCAGTTACCGATGTGGGAGAAAACTGCCTGGGAGCTGCAGAGCCCACCGTCGGAAGTTCCGAGCAACAGGTCATAAATTATTTTTACAGGAGAAAAGGCCAAGCAAGGGGCCATTTTAACAGCCGTCTGGCATCTCTAGCCTGCAGCCTGGACTGAGTTTGTACTGAATTTCATGCTTTGAGAAAGAAGTTCATACATATGTGTGTGTGTGTGTGTGTGTGTTCATACATACATACATATGTATATTGAATTTTATTCAATATATATATTGATATATATATCTATATATATATCAATGTATATATTCTTTAATGCATTTTCATGTAGCTGGATAAAGTCACAAATTTGTTCAGATTTAAATTAAATGATCCCTGCGCTAATCTACTAGGAAGGATATTAATAGGGTAGGCTCAGTAAACACTGGTAGGACACGCAGAGCATTCTGGGCCCTACCAGGCACCTACTGCTACACTGGAATGAAAATCAAAAAATACGTATATGGAGACCTTCTTGGCTCCCATGATTCATGTCTATAAACATGAAGAGATTGTCCTGTACAACTCAGTTGTCCTGTACAACTAATCTGAAGACAATGGTTCTTGTAAGGCTGCTAAACCACTTAAAATAATCAACACCAGAACATTCATTAGCACCCTCGCAAGGATACTACAAGGACCTGCCAGGTAGCGTGAGAATGTATCACCTCATATTCAGAGCTCCAGGTATGTTAGCTACCTAGAGTCATACTCTTCCTAAACTACAAGCAAATAAAATCATCTAGGGCAACTGCTCCATTGTACACATGAGAAAGTCTAGGCTCATGAAGATTAAGGGACTTTTCAGTAAGTGGTTGTTAGCTCCTGGGTGTGTAGAGCTCAGTCTTTAGGCCAGAGAGACCGAGATCTCTACCACCTCCTAGTTGCCTGGCCATGACCTATGACAAGCCAACTCCCTGCACCTAGTTTGTGTCCACATCTCTAAAATGGAGATGCCAATGGTTTTCATTCATATTGTTGTAAGGACTGGAACTGCAGGCGGCGGGCACCTGGGTGGATTAGGTGCTTGCTCCGTCATGTGGACCTGTTCTTGATCTTTCCCAGGGGCATACAAACAAATTCCACCTGAGCTAGGATAAAAACTCAATTATTTCTGGACTCTCAAGCTAATACTCATACCATGCCACTCCATCAAGAAGAAAGCTATCTTCCTCCTCTATCCGGGTCTGCATTCTAATCATTCAGTACACTGACCAGCACCTCATCAGTTGAATAAAATTCAACATCCAAAAATCTCTAATTTTTTCCATACAAATCATCAGCAAGCCATCCCATAACCCCATGCCGAATCCACAAAACTGTAGGCAGCTTCCTTTGGGACCAACATTTTCTGGCTAATTAAGATGAATGTTGTATCGATGAAAGATTATTTTAAAATGGCACTGATAGTGTTTAGACATTGTCATAACATCAGCCGGTGGATCACTAATTTGCAAATTTTACTAAAGATCTTGCCAATTAAAACCCCTTCTAGACACTCTCAAACACACTGTCAGTGACAGCTGATAGACCACATGGTAAAGACACGATCACATTAAAATCACACAAGACTGTTCTCCCTGGAAGGGCTGAGGGAGAGAGACGGGGGCACGTCCCCAAAGCGGGTGCCAGAGTCGACCCAGCCAGACTGTCAGAGGAGAAAAGCAAATCTTTGCGTTTTATTTTACCCTCGCTGTTTTCCAAAACAAACAGTGGAACTTCTCAAAAAAGTCTGCGGGAAATTCTCATCCTGTAAAATTGTTCCTGTGTGTCTCTCAGTGAGACAAGCTAAGAGAAGCGGATCTCTGGACCAAAATAAAACTCACCAAGACACATGTCTGCTTATCTCAGAGCCAGTGGGCACTGCCCCGGGGTCCTTTGGGCACAGTTTGTATTTCTCCAGGGGTGTTCAGAAGAGGCAAGAGTATCGATCAGAGTGTCTCTGGGAAGTCACCCCAATTAACAGCCACAGTGAATTCCTGTAAAAGTCAGTTTTACAATCTCTGCTCAGCAGTGGGTCATTGAGTAAAGTTTCCAGACTTGGGAGTTCAGGTGGTGAGACAGGCATGTCTTTAAATGGATAGATTCCATGCACAAAATGCTAGTAACCAACCTTTATTGAGCACACACCATATGCATGCTATCATTTGTTAGTAGCAACAATTTTATTAGATCGGAGCTATTATTGTCCTCAAAGGATAGATGAGTAATTAAGATTCCAAGATGTGGCAAAACTCATGCCTGGACACGCTGCTACACGGTAGAACTAGGATTGAAACCCAGTCCTGTGAGCTCCAGGTCCCTGGTGGTGGAACCCATAGTGCACCTGCTCTGAGCCTGAGAGCACTGCTCTATCCTACACTGGTCTGTGTGAAATTATGCCCCTTTCTGAGATCCCTAGACAACATTTCTGCACTCAAAGAGAAATGCAGGAATAGATCAGTTTATACCGGTGTACCCCCACATTCAGTTACTGTGCACAGACATTCTATATAGAATCAGTATATTACTGAAAGTTTATTAAGAATCCAGATTCAAAATATGTAATCTTTTAAGAACATAAAATTTCAATGGATATATTAAACAAAATATTAAGTAAGTAAGATGTAGTGGTTTTCCAGTAACTATGCTTGTATAGTACATTGCCCTAAAGCTCAATGGCATAAAACAGCCGTGAATTGTGTCCTTAAATTCTATAGGTTCAATGTTAGACAGAACCTATTGGAAATAACTTGGCCTTGATCCATGATCTCTAGGTCCTCACTTGGAACACCTGAGGCTGATGGCTGGCATCACCCGAAAGCGCTCCCACTCACCTGTCTGGGGATGGTGCTGCTATGTGCTGGGGACCTCAGATCCTCTCCACGTGGGCATCTCAATGCGGTCTCTCTAAAGACTTTCTCATGGCATGGGTTAGGTGCTCAGGGCACACCCCCGAAGGGAAAGACAGCCAGGTGGAGACTGGCTCACCTTTTCTGAGCTTGCCTTGGAAGTCTCACAGCATGTTCTCTCCCCTACCTAGTCACCAGCAGCCAGTCACTGTAGCTAGTCCACATTCCAGAGGGGAAGAATCAGAATACAACTCTTGTAAGGAGGAATGTAGAAGTTCTGGGGGGGAAATGTGTGACAAAAAATATTGCTGTGGCCATTTTTGGAAAATAAAATATTTATCATATTTAAAGAACAATTTTCTTATACCTATACTATATGAACATATCAGAAGCATCCATTTTCCTATGAAGATTCTGATCTATTGTCTACAGCAAACGTAGAAAGACTGTACTGATTATAGAGCCCAAAAAATATTTTTAGATTTACATTTTATATGGTTTTTAAAAATAACCCCAAATGTAGTTTACTTAACAGTGTTGACTAAATGGCTCCATATATAGTTTGAAGGCAATAAAATTACATTTATCTTTAAATATTATATGAAAATGTGTTTTAGATATTTAAATCAGCTTTTCCTCGCTAAGAGTTTATGTGATTTTATTGCATGTACAGATAATGAGCTTGGACCACAAAGACCATGGGGGATCATTCTGTTCCTTTCACTGTTCCTGGGAAGGCAAGTTAAATCCAAATCATCCTGATGATGTCTTTACTGTTTTATCTATTAAGATCTATAGCAGAAGAAAACTGTGACCTAATACCTCCCACTAGAAGCAAAGATGGGCAGGGTGCACTCTCTGGTTTCAAAATGTTTAGGGATTTTCCAGAGACCTTCCTGTTAATGAGTCCTAATTTAATTCCATCATGGTCTAAGAACACACTTTGAATGACTTGAACACTTTTTAAAAGTTTTGAAATTTGTTTTGCGGCCTAACATAGGATCAGTGTTCTCTGAGCACTTGAGAAGAATTTGTCTTCTGATGCTTTGGGGTAGAATGGTCTCTAAATGTCATTAGGTCACATGGATTGGGCAAGTGTTCAAATTTTCTGTGTCCATACTTTTTCAGTTTACTTGTTCTATCTGTTATTGAGAATTGAGAGAGAAGTATTAAAATCTCTGGCTCTAATGGTGAATGAAATACTAGCTTGAAATACTACAGGTTTTTGCTTCATGCATCTTAAAACTCTGTCACGAGGACATGAACATTTAGGGTCACATCCTCATGAAAAAAATTGACCCCTTATTTTCATGAAATGACCTTTTTTGTATCTGAAAATCTTCTTTGCTATGACTTTTCTGTCTAATGTTAATATAATTACCTCAACATTTTTTGTGATGAGTGTTAGCATTTTTATCTACTTCCATTAAATTTAAATCTATTGGCAAGCCTATCGTAGGTATATATACCTCTCATAGGTATATATTTGGGTCTTTTGAAAAATGCAATCTAATAATGTCTACCTTCTAATTGTAGTGTTTTGGCCTTTTAAATTTAAAATGATTATTAATATGTTTAGATTTGAATCTATCATCATGCTATTTGTTTTCTATTCCCCTTTTCTTTCTCTGCCTTCTTTTGAACACTGAATATTTTTTGTGACTCATTTGTCTCCTTTACTACTTTACTAGCTATATCTTCTCTCCTTTGTTTATTACTTCAGGATTATTATTACTTTAGGATTTACAGTGTACATATTTAACTCACCCCAGTCTACCTTCAGATGATATTATACCACTACCCGATAGTATAGGAACCATACATACAGTCTACTTCCATTTTTTTTTTAGATTTATTTATGTATGCACACAAGCTGGGGTACAGGCCAGAGGCGTGGGGTGGCGAGAGGGTTCACCAGAGACAGAATGGGGAGCAGAATGGGGAAATATACTGCTGAGGGGAGCAGCGGGCGAGGCAGGAGAGGTTTGCAGCGCCATGTGGGAATCTCCCCAGTAGGGCTTCGAACTCGCATGGCCACTGCCAACAGCTCCACAGCACAGCGCTTAACCACTGCACCACCAGGGAGGCCCTCTGCTTCCATTTTTTGACCCTCAGTCTTTGTGTTGTTACCTCAGATTTTACTTTTACATTTGCTATAAAACCCACAAATACACACACCCATGTAATTCCTTGGTTTAGATAAGGGTTCATTGGACCTCATTATCATTGACATGGTTTGCTGGGTGTTGACTCGGAAGGGGCACTCTCCCATCATAGAATGTTTACTAGCACCCCCAGACTCTTCCCACTAGTTGTTAGCATTTCACACTTACACCACTTCTCACCCCCACATACACCCCCTCACCCCCAATCTGCCTCGGGAAATTTTCAAATATCCCAGGATGGGGAAGGGACTAAGTCTCTCCAGTTAAGAACCATCCTGTTGATCCACATTCTCATGGGGTGTCGTTTTCCTTTCCTTGAAGGACTCCTTTCAACATTTTGTAGAATGTGGGTTTGCTGGTGATAAATTCAGCTTTTGTTTTTCTAAAAGAAAAGCTTGGTTTTACCATCATTTCTGAAAGCTCTTTACCCAGGGTGAAGAATTGTACACAGGCAGTTTTGTTCTTTCAGCACTTTGAAGCGGTGTCTCCGCTGCCTTCCCTCTTGCATTGTTTCCGACAAGAAATCTACAGTCCTTCTTATTTCTGGTGCTGTGCGTAATGCGTGTTGTTTTCCTGACGGCTTTTAAGATTTCCCTTTATTGCTGGTTTCGAGCAAATTGATTGTGATGTGCTTCATGTTTCTTGTGCTTGGGGCTCATTCACACTGCTATGAATCTTAATCTACAAACAGGTATGCAAGACATCAAATTTCCTTTTTTTTTGGACTCAAGTGAAATGTAACTTGAAATTGAATCAGTCTTTATTTCCCTTCCCTCTGTGGAGAGGGCAAGTTCCTGGCTGTACACAGATGGGGAGGCCTCGCCAATCAGGAGTGATTGACATCCCTCGTTACCATGGTGACACCTGTATTGCTGTTCCTAGTCAATGCTGATGTGCCTGGGACTTGGGCCTCTTCAGTCGGTTCCAGTGCCTGACCCCCTCCCTCCGGGATGGGGCCTATCTCCCAGGTCCCTCACTCTCTCCTGTCTCCTGAGGTCTGCTTCTCTCTCCTGGAGCACTGCCATGAAGCCAGGCCTCTTTCCAGCCAACTAACTCTCCTTACTCCCACCAGGAGGTCAGAGGAAAGGATGGATGTAGGTGCAGGTTGACCTGTAGGTTTGATAGAAAAAAAATATATATGATGTGTATGTATAAGAAAGCTCCCGGAACATGGCTTCTATTTTCCTTCAGAACAGAAGGTTCATTTGCAGCTATGGAATAGAAATGGTAGCGGAGATGGCTTCTTATGTGAGGGAATTCTTTTCTGCAAGTAGAGGAATTATAAGCTTATTTTCTCACAATTTTAGCAACAAAGTAAAAAATTTTAGTCAATCTATTTATTAAATATCAGATAAGTTTTTAACAACTTGCTTCACTGAATTCAATCACTTTGTTTTGGGTGTTTGCTTTTTGTTTACTAAAATAATCTCATTTATCCACATGGACATTATTTCAAATCACATTTTCAGAAAGACTTAAATATGTTATCAATAAATTTTTATCTGTCTACCCTACTAAGATACAGCTTCCAAGATCTTGTTGTGTGTGTGCGTGATATCATATTACATTTCAACTATTACTAAAACATCTCACTATTAATGAAATTTCAGATTTCATTCGAGGATTCTATTTCAAGGAGGCAGTATCTGAAAATTTGCTAACACTTTTTCAAAATTTCTAGATGTAAATGTAACCTAAAGTGGATCAGGTGGTCTAGAGGTTAAGTTTACACAAATCTCCCAAATTCCAAAATTTTCAGGGGGATTAGAGGTTCACAAATGTGTGAGCCCTCCCTATTCCACCCAATACACTTTGGGGTTTACTGATCCTTTCCTTGTTCCCTAATCAGTCCATTTCCTGTCTGCATGTAGCATAGCAAACATCCTTAGGTTCATTTTGACTCTGGTCTCTGAAATTGTGTTTATTTTTAAGTTTTTCTTTGATTCTGAAGACTTATTAAGGCATTAATGAAGAGAACGACTTGATGGGTGTCAGAGGAGTTTCCAGTGAGCAGTTGCCAAGGATCAGCTTGATTACAGGAGCTTGTCTATGAAAATAACAGAGAAGGATTGAGCTCTATAATTAAATCTCTAGGTGCCTGAGCTTACATGGGCCTCCAAAAAAGATAAGATGAACCCAATATAGATGACTATTCACAGCTATTAGCAACCCAAGCCAAAAAAGAAAAAATTGTAATAACTCATAATTTAAGATGAGATTTTAATTAAAAAGCAAATGTTAAGAGAATATCTTTGGGAGTATGAGTGGTTCTCCCTATTAATGGAAAATTAAAATATTATAAAATACTTTTTATATGCCCACGCAATTCAGAAAACTTTCTTCTTTCACTTCATTTAGGAATGTCACATTGTTTTTTTCTCTTTGTATTTGCTCCCTTTGAGGGAATCAGTTAGTTCTATGAGCACTGGCAATCTTTTTCAAGAGGGTTGCCAGTTTCACTACCACCAGCTTTGTGTCACCATGTTAAAATTGTTATCACACCACCATGACTGCCCTGCGCTCCTTTTAGCTTCCTTCAGATAGAGTTAACAGCACCTCTAGTTAGATATTGGGTAGATAAGACTTCACAGCAGCTGAGAAAGGAAGTTGCTGGAACCAATCAAGACAGAAAGAGTATTGAGTCAGCAGCAATTAAGAGGGCCATTGGCCAAGAAGATATAAAGATATAAACGGGTAATGAAAAAAGACTGTATGGTGCAGCTTGTTGAATTGGCAAGACCAGGACATGATGATAAGAAGCAATGATGTCTCTAAGGGAAGACAAGAATAGGTGAGATGAGATAGGAGGTTATGAGGCACGTGTTGAGATGCTGCTTTCAGTTGCCATGCTCTGGGGATGCAGAGAGCAGGCACAGAATGAAAATTGCATTATTGAAAATAATGCTTTAGTTATTCCCTCAAAGACTAAGTTTACAATAAAATACAAATGTACAAGTGGCATAAGAGACAACAAAACTAGATCCATCTCTTTGTCACTGGAAACGCTCTGTGAATTGACAGGTTTTGTGCACTCGTTTTCAAAGATTTTACCCAGCAGATCAAGATGGAACATGGACCCTGTACCTTACTCTCACATCCCATTTTAGTGTTATTGTACTGAGTTCTTCCCATACATATATGAGATCACTCAATGTTTAGTTAGAATAAGTCTTTCTAGAACCATACCAGATAGCACTCAGATCACAAGAAAGTTGACAACAACCAGTGGGAGATTTCCTTTTTCTATAAGCTTGATTATAGATCATGGATATTTGTGTAATATTTCTGTAAAAAGAAACAAATATTATTTCATAAAGAAATTTCTTACTTGCCATTTCTCTGACTCCAGTTTCTTTCTCCCCAAGGCATTCTCTCTTCCACTCCTTACCTCTTTCCAGAGCAGATAAATTGTCTCCTTCTCCTTCTTAGCTCACCTTTCCTAAACCAGCCATGACACCCACATTTGCAGATTCATTCTTTTTCACAAGAAGGCTCATCAAAGTATGCTCCTTATAAATGGCGACTGCCAAAGGGTAAGAAGATAGGAAGGGAGGGAAGGAGAGAGGGAGAAGAAGGCTTGTTCATCACTTTACACATGAGAATTGCTAGGGCCTTCGCTTGGCATTTGGTTTGTGAGCACATACATGGAAGACAATTGAGTTACTGAAAGGTAGCATGTGCCCAAATAAGTAAGCACAGACCACTGAATGGGAGACGAACATGAATCCTGTAGATCAAGGACAGCCATAGGGAGGACCTGCTAAGCAGGACCTAGGTCTTTGAAGAGACTAGAACCAAGAGGACTAGGTAAGCAAACAAAAGAGAGGAGTTTGTGTTGAGCATGGAGAGGAAGTCAAAATGAACGAAGCTGTAAGAATGAGCAAGGATTCTTCTCTATTCTGACTAGATCAAGAAATAGGTTAAAAGTAACGGCAAGTTAGTTATATATTCCCAACCCAGGAGGCACTTGTGCCAAAGAGGTTAAACCAGCTAAACTGGGTATTTCCTATATATTTGCCTGTGTAGCAAATATTGTGAAAGGCTGGTTTTAAAAACCTTAGTCAGGCAAAACCTTAGTCAGAGGACAGCTAATGTCAACACTGGAAGAGACAGGGATGAGGACTAAATAGAGGGGATGAGATAAGATGATTACTTAATATGAGGCCTGAAATCAGCTTGGTAGCCAAGAGAACAAACTCTGGGATAGGTCAGCAGGTTTAAATGCTAAATCTAATCTGGAGTCCAGGTGAGATTACCCTTATACAACAGTACAGAATGACAAAATTCTTAAAGGTATTGTTCTAGGCTGAAACAGTGGCTTAATATAGTGATTTAACCAGTAAAATCATTCTCACTGAAGCTTTTTGAACAAAGAAGCTATATGGAAAATGTGATGACTTATAAGTATTGTGACTGATACAGTATGGATTATAATGCCAGGAATAAGTAAATAGGTAGTTAAATAGTTATATTACAATATATTTAATTAACAGTGGGATCCATTGTTGGTACATTTATTGTATCAGCAAATCCATGAATATTTGTCTAGCAACTGCTATTTGCCCAGCAAAGAGGGACAAAGCTGATGTAGTTCTGACCTCATAAAGTTTATAATTTAATGGAGGAAGAAACACTAAGCAACTAGTAATGGAAACTGTGGAGCTATGGAAAGGCCTAAGGTATTATGAGAGATTATAACAGGCAGTTGTCAGGCCAGGGATCCAACAAGATGAAGCTCATTGTGATCACAGGCAAGTCAGTTCAGGTGTAGTAAGGAGAGCAAAAATCGGACTGGATGAAAAATGGATGGACTAGAAGGAGGGACGGAAATAGAGAGGGAAAGAAGAAGCTGGGGATACACCATTAAAGCAGTCAAAACCCCTGCCTTAGGAATGTAAGTCCAAGAAGAAATACCCTGTGGGCAGACAAATCACTTGGACAAGAGAACAAAGACAATCAGTGTAGGAACAATGGCAGAGACACAATGGACACCATAGTTACCAAGGAAGGCTGCCAAGACAGACAAGGCTGAGCCCAAGCAAATGTTCCTTGTTGGGAAATGAGGGCAAAGGAAAGGAATTCAGAAGGAATCCAGAGAAGGATACAGTTAAATGTCTGCATTGAAGAACATTTTAAGTTTTCAAGATGACTACAGAAGGCTGTGATTCAGAACTGTCACCTCCTGCAACAGGAGAGAAGAAAGCTGAACCATCGTTTTGTTTTGTTTTGTTTTGTTTTTAAAGATTTATTTATGTATACAAGCTGGGGTACAGGCCAGAGGCGTGGGGCAGTGAGAGGTTCACCAGAGACAGAGTGGGGAGCAGAACAGGCAGATCAACGGAAATACACTGCTGAGGGAAGCAGCAGGCAAGAGGTCTGCCGCGCCATATGGCAATCTTCCCGGCTGGGCATCAGACTCGCGTTGCTGCCGCCGACAGCTCCGCAGTGCAGCGCTTAACCGCTGCACCACCAGGGAGGCCTGAAAACTGAACCATTTTTAATCAAAGAATCTCTTTAGAGAAAAGGCCCATAAAGTCCTGCTGACTGAGCTGAGTCTGTGGGGCAAGCTCCCCTGTCAGTGAGTGGATGCAGAGCGGAGACGGACCTGGTCAGGCCTGACCCTTGGGGGCCTCCTCGTCAAAGACTGTTGAGAAGCTGAATGAAGAAATAGACAAATGTTTAGAGGCTTAAAGGCAAGTAGATGGGAGAAAAAGGAGGATAACAATGAACTGTCTCCATCACACAAGCCAGTCATTCCTACTTAGAAAGGAAAGGCACATCTTATTTGATGTTTATTGACACCTTTCTACTGTCAACTCTGAAACAGCTCTCTAACCACAAATCCTCAATCTCTTCTCCACTGCCTTACTCCTTTATTTTCTGATTCAGAAACATTTTCAGTGAATCATTTTTAGTGAGGTAGGTGTAGAAGCAAAACAAAATTGACTAAATGAAAACAACTCCCAACCTTTGACCAGTAACCAAGAAAAATGTTAAGTATTTCCAAGATTGAGTAGAAAAAGAAGACATGGCAGACATATTACTAATGCTAACTTCAAAATGATGTGGAAAGATAGTTAGAGTTTTGTTTTTTTAAAGAATCTAGAGACTTCATTAGGATCTATACTGTAATTTTGCCTAATTAGGCCCCAATAATTAATGCTGGGAGAATAATAGAGAAGTAATAGGACAAAATGCTGGTGCGCAAAGCCCCATGAAAGTCATACATCTTCCACTAGTAAATGATTATGTTCCTTTTTATTATTAAAGATGCAATTAAAAGAATTTGTGTTTTCCCTTTTGTGTGAAGAAATAATAAACATTATATCTGATATTCTGATTTTCCACATACAGTGACACTGCAAATGTAATTAGCTGTATTTTTTTCTAACAAATTGGCGTTAGTGACTATAATGACAACTTAAAGATTCGAAAATGGGATGTGGATTCATTATTTGAGGAGAAGTACAGTACTGGTATCCATTCATCTAAGTAGCTAAAGGCATGATTTCTACATTTATTCATCACTGCAATGGGTCAGGCACTACCAAAGTTTTAAAGAAAGAGTGTGCCTACAAAGTGACTGCCAGCAAAAACCTTTGAAATGGAGTGATTTCCTGGGGATTTTTTTAAAGAGAGGGAGAGTGAGAAAAGAGCTGTAGGCATGTTCTTTAATAAATTAAGAAGAATGGAATAAAAAGCGAGGGTAGAATGAGTATTTTCTGGATGGTGATGTTTATATTTGTACCTGACACCCATCAACATGACTATTCAGTAACTGGTTGAGGTTGATTATAGGTTTGACAATGATGATGACGACGACTATAACAATGACAAATATAATAATTTCTGCAATCCCCAAGTGGTATATCAGCAGGAAAGTTATCATCTCTAATTTGTAGAAAAGGAAAAAAAATGAGCACATTAAAATTTCAATGGATATTATTTGCTATCTGGAGGAAGGAAAAGTAAATATGAGCTACAAAACTTTGGAAAATCTCTATTACTACTACTTTAAAATCTGGGAATTATTACCTTGGGATAAATACTCCCTCCTGTTCCCTTTCCCACCAGTTGGCTCAGGCCACATCATAGTTAAATGATGCACCTGCTACTTTGTCATATTTTGGTATCAGTCTTTTAACAGAACAAGAGACTTTCTTAATTTTCCACAGGCTGATTGCAATAGCCCCATCAAATTGCCACCGTTTCAGAGTTAGTAAAGCTGTACATCAAACTGTTGTCTGTGAAGAACTAGAGGTTCCAGTTGAAGATTTTCAGGCATGACCCATATTATTCAGCAGCAGCTCTTGCTGAACTGCGAGCAGCCCAGCTCTATCACAGGGCTTTCCACCCGGACACAGGAGCCCCACTCAAGCAGCAAATGTGCAGAGCAATGCAGCGTGGACCATGGCAGCAGGCAGAGGCCAGAGGGAGGACACAATTCTAGATCCCACAGCCCTGGCAACGTTAGTTTACCACACTCTATGACCTGAATGGCGTGTCCCCAAATTTACATGTTGAAATCCGACCCCCAATATGGTGGTATTTGGGGTAGAGAGGTGATCAGGGTTAGATGAGATCAAGAAGATAGGTTCCTCATGATGGGATCAGTGCCTTATAAAGAAAGACACCAGACATCAGATATCCATCCCCTCTGCCTCCTCCCCACTCCATGGGTGTACACAGAAAGAAACTGACCATCTACAACTCAGTAAGAGTCCTCCCTTACTTATCTGAGCACAATGGCCTGGGCTTAGACTTCCAGCCCCCAAAACTATGAAAAATATATTTCTGTTGTTCAAGTCACCCAGTGTATGGTATTTTGTTGCAGCAGTCAAAGCAACTAAGACATTGTAAAAGCCAACTATCAAAAATACTGTCCTGCAGGTAGGAAGTCTTTGACAAGTGTAAATAACTATGTTAATCCATCATGAGAATTTATTCCATTCTTCTTAATTTATTAAAGAACAGCCACATTTCACCTTTGTCACAAATAAGAATCAGAAAGCTTACTTTGCCAATACTATCTTGAAAATTACTTTCCAGCCATCAATAGAGCTTAAATGACAAAGTGCTTCTAATATGGTATTCTCAGAACATCCCTGTGAAATAGACACGAACAGGTATTATTATCCCCCACTTCCAGGCATGGGAACTTTGTCATTGACTTGTTGAATATCATACATCATATGTCATCAAAACAATAAGCAATACCTCCTGACTATAACCCTAGGTTGCTGATCCATAAACAGAATAACAAACTCTTTAAAATAGAATTTTAATAAGAAATTTTGATTATATATATTCAACAGAGAAAATTATCCTAATGCCCCCAAGTTTATTGCCATGGGTGGTAAGTCATATCAATATATGGAAAACTCAGTGCTACATGCTTGGATATAGAAAGAGGTTTCAGTAATAGTCCCACACAGTCTGCAAGAGAGAGAAAAAATATAAGCACATATTAAATGATAACTTTTCCATAAGGGAAATAAGATATATCTGCACATTGCAAAACATCGCGTAACATCTAGACCAGGAGTCAACAAACTTTTCCTGTGAAGAGCCAAGAATGTATTCTACCTACACACAGTTCTACCTTCCTCTCAGGACCACTGTGTATCTAAAGAGCATGTTTTTTGGGGGAGAATGGCTTTTAAACCTTAAATCTTACACAGAAACTACACCATAACTCTCTTAAACTCTTAAAACAATCTCATAACTCTTCTTGTTAATTTTGTGACTCTGACTCTCTTGGCCACTAGAATTTTGGTCCTTCTAGAAAATGCAGAGGAAATGACTTATTAAACTCATCCTTCATTTTGTTTAATCTTTCTTACCATTCTGCCTTTGTCCTATTTTCCTTAATCATTTCCTCTTGCTTTATATTTTGTAAGACATCCGAAAACATTTTTGACACGAGACAAAGACAAGTAGATATGGATGAATTGATGAATGGATAGATGGATGTATAGATGGATGGATGGATCTCTACAAAACTAACTATAATATTAATTGACAAACAAGGTACAAAGCACTAAAGAAAAAAAAAATCAACAATTACACAAAAAACTGGTAGAAACTCTTCGTTGAGTTTACCACCATTCCCTTTGGTCGCATAGGCGGGTAGAGCCAATGAGACTCATAATACAAACTCCCATGTAAATAGTAACATGTAAATATTAAGTGACACAGAAAAGAAGTGCTGAAAGAATTCCTCAACATATTGAAAAGTAGCTAAAATCTTCACACTGTGTGAAGGGGTATCAAAAATTTTCAAACTGGAAAATTAATTTCTTGGTAATAAAACCCAACTCTCAAATACTGTTTCTATTAAAGGGAGGACAGAATGATAATCTAAACCAGTCGTGATTATTCCCATTTATTTCAACTTGTTTTCATTATGACCAAAGCATTCTTTTTCAAATTTATTTTCTTATCAACTTTCCTCTCGCCTCCTATTAACATGGATTTGCATTGGTTTATCTGCCTAAACCTATTCCATTTGCTTAGTCTGTTAGTTTGCTGAGATCTTGGCACCTAAACTTTCCCAGACTCACTTACTGATGACTATATAAAGTTTAGGATCAATGGTTTTCAATGGTTCTTACATGAGTGACTAGAAATACCGATTAAAGACTGGTAATGGAATTTTAGACTTGCCTGTGGATCTCAAAGCAATTTACCAAGCATCATTATATGATCTTATAATGTTGAGGACGAGTGATTGTGTCCGCATTTGCACGTGGAGCTGCAAAACCCAGGGCCCATTTCTCTTAGTGTGTTATGCACCACCAAGCTGATGATAACCCTGGGAACTCTTGAGAAATCAGTGGGGGCGCAGTGAAAGCTCTACACTGCAGGGGGTTAGGGGTTAAGTAAGTTTCTGGAGGTGGAGCCTGCCGTTCAGTTCTCCCAACAGGAACCACAGAGCAGATTGGGTACTTCCAGAGATTAGCTCCTTCCGGTTGAATTAATGGATATTCTTCTAGGTCCAACTAGTGTTTCACATTTTGGGGTTGTTGACCCGGATCCTGCCCATACGAAGACTCCACTCTACTGCCAGCCAGGTAGACACTTAAAAGAGTGGGATGGATTTCATCCACTGATTCAGAAAAACAAACAAGACTTGAATTTTGCCTCCTTTTCCCAAAACAACAGCAAAATTCTCCCTTTAGCTTTTCAGTTGCCTTTTTCTTTAGTAACACTTATTTTTGCCTTCCTGACTATAAAAACAATTGCCAGCATAGAAACTTTGAAAATACACAAAAGTACAAAACTGGGAATATTTATGTCATGCATAATTCCATCACCCAAAGAAAACAGTTAATATTTGTTAAATATTTCCTTCCAGTCTTTTTTCTATGTAGCCTGCATATTAACATATACCACAGAAGCTAAACCATATGCACTATTCATATCGTTTCGGCTTTTATATTTAGCAATACATCGTGAACAGTTTTGCAGGTAAAAATATTCTTTAAAACATGATTGCTGTTAAGTTTCACAGTAGTCTACCATAAAACAGTTAGGTTTATTAAGTCATTTTACCATTGAAATTTAGTTCAATTCCAAGTTTTCATGATAATAAAGAATGCTGTTGAGCATCTTTGCATGAAAATTGTTATGCATCTGTATCTGTGATTGTTTTCTTAGGTCCCACGGAATTAATAAAGGTTAGAGGTCATGAACATTTTTAAAGGTCCTTGATTTACATTTCCTTGTTGTGCACATTCCCCTCTCAAGAGTGTATCAAGTTACGTTCTGATCAGCAGAGCTAAAGAGTTCCTAAAATGTTTTTTTGTTATTTGCCCCCACTCAAATTTGCTCTGAAGTTCATTTTCACATGATTACTCTAGTTAGAAAAATTGCCAGGGGGTGGTATGAAGTACTTACAACACCGTGGGTTTTCCACCAAGGCCCAAATACCTTCAAGCTAGTAACTGAATTTCAGGAGCTTTAGGAAAATCAACAGCATAAGAAGGGGAGTTGACCCATGATTTTGCTCCCTTCCCAAACAAAGAGTGCTCCAAGCCCAGATCTTGCTCCAAAATTTCCTACATTCAAGAAAGAACCAAATGCAAACTACTTTTTTCTTACATATAAAGTCAAATGAGTAATCTCTGTGCAACCAACTTAAAATACATATACTCTGACTACTAAAGGGGACAGCTTTCTTATTTTTCAACCTATATAAATGGCTCAAAGTTTTTATTTTTCTCAAACTGTCGTGAAAAGGATTCATTATTCTTTGCACATATACTTCTACATTTTGCTGTGAAAGTCAATATTTATTGCACTTTTTTCTGCATTTCTTAATGGAACATGTGTGTGATTATTGAATAAACATGAATGTATTGAGTTTTGCAACACTTCTTCTCCAGTAATTTGTTAGGGTTTTTTCACTCTTCTAACTCAAAGCAGATTTATTTTTCTAATAAGATTTTGCAAGTTCTTCGGCCACAGTATCCACTAGATTTATTTCATTTTCAAAGTATAAACTGCTGCACCTGGGCAGCAATTTTTTTGATCACTCCAAATGGTTTGTAATGGTTTCTAGCATAGAGCAATGGCATGCATACTCCCCAGATGTACTTCAGTTCATGCATTTCTTTTTGGTTCAATATTTTTTGGTCTGCTTATTCCATCTCAGTCTCCCTGACCATATTCTCAGGCTTTATTTCATCCCCATTTGCACATCATGCAAGAGAGAATTTCAGCTAATAAAGAAGCCTTTGAAAGATTTCTCATGGAGATGGAAGAACTAATAAATTTCTGTTGAGAGAGTTCATTATTATTGATGTAATTATTCTTTAGCATGGATGAAGCATCCCTATAATACCCCAGCCTCAAAGAACCTCTATATGGCACTGTCTTCTCTCCTAAAGCAAGCTCATTATATTCCTCAATCTTTTTCCCTACAGTAATCCAATGGCCTAATAGCTAGGAATTCAGAGACGATTAAAAGGAAATTTTAATTTTGAATTTTAAAAGTATTATCATATTTAGGCTATAGCACATTTACATTTTTTCTTTTTCTAATGAGCTCAGAACATGCTGTAAATAAGCAACAACATTTTCTTCAAAGCCCAAGTTTACAACAAAATTATTCTGGTTCAGAAAATACCTAGCTGACCTTCCCATCTCATTGTAATAAAATAAATGCATAGGAAATGTAGGAAATGGAAATATTTGTGATACACAAGGAATACAACATAAATGTACAAATTATTATTACTGAAATGTTGTGTTTTTAAGCTTGGGAATTTGGACTGGTGATCAAGCATCATTTTCATAACAACATCAATATTTGTACAATTTCTATTCTCACTAGTCAGTCCCCCTAAAACACATACACACACACACACACACACACACACACACACACACACACACAGTTTTATAAAATAAATCAACCTATATTATTTATTCTTCTAGGCTAAGTACATGCTTAATGTTAGTATTTACAACTATGACCTTTGCCCTGATAACAGAACAACTCTCACGATAGCCACCCCCTGGATATACCCCTTGATAATTAACGGGCAACTCAAACTTAAAAATCTATCTAAGAAAATACCTTGCTGTATCCCTCAGAACAGTCTCATTCAGCTTTTCCAATCTACACAAACAATACAATCACGTGCTCAAAGTAAAATTCAGGCCATGTTGCATTGCTCTTTTTCTCTCTCCAACATCAGCACCAACTGCTACCAGGCACTAACTTTAAAATACATCCCAAGTTGGCCACCTTCTCCCCTTCTTCTTTGGTACACTCTAGGGCCAACCCACCACCACATGTCACCTGAAATTTAGGAGCCTCTCCATGAACTTCTCTCTGTGTCCATGCTTAACCCCCCCCCCCCCAGTCAGTTCATGCCAGCACAAGGCCTAAGCCTGCACGCGACACTTCCCAGCCTCAAACCCACACTGACTTCCCACTGCACTCAGAGCAGAGACCAAGTGCTGCAGTGGCCTGCAGGGCCCTACGTAAGCAGCTCTGCCCACCCCTCTAACTACATCTCATCGTCCCTGCACTTCTATGATCTAGGTTTCCTGATCATTTGTTTCTTAAACATATCAAGCACATTCTTCTCTTGGATTTTGTTCTTTTCTGTTTCTCTACATGGAACTTGCTTACCTACCTTATCTTTGCATAACTAGTATCTTCTGATCAGTTAGGTCTTATCACAAATGCCATATCCTTAGAGGCCACCCTTGACCATCCCCATTCTGTTTCTTTCCCATCATCCTGCCTTATTTCCTTCTCAGCAATGATTGCTTCTTAAAATTATCTTTTTGATTTGCCCACACTTTAATAGCCTTAGTTTCCCCACCAAAATATGAATCCCATGTGAGACGAGAACTCCTCTCTAAATCACCACTATAATAATGTCAACCTTCACATAGTAAGTGCTCAATAAACACTCGCCAAGTAAATGAATTTCTCAATCAGTCTGAAGATAAATCCCATTGGCATGCCATTCAAGGCCCTCACAATCCAGCTCTATCATTCTCAAGCACTCATAGTTTTCTTTTACCACTCTCTAGTTCCACTGTGTTGGATTCAACTCAGTACTTAGTGTCCAACCCAATTGTCTCCTTCTCCACTGAACTGCTACAGTTTTCTGGGCCCATACTCTCGTTCTCTACAGCAGAGAGCCTTTAACACAACCCTCCTTTCATAATTAGCATGTCTATCCCTTGCTTTGCCACAAGATGTTATTTTCTTTGAATGCAGAAACTTAGGTGCCTTCGCATCCCTCCTAATAGTTAGTCTAGTTCCTGGTAGGGGCTCAATAAATGTTTTTCGCATTGTATTGAATTGAACTGAACTTGACTATGTGAAAGATGACCCAAAAACTAAACTCTGTGTCTCTGGTCAAGAGCTTTTATCTCTTAGTTCACTGTGAAATACACAGCTGTTTAATTTAATGGAGGTGGTGGTAGAGTTGTATGATGAGGAATTTTCTGAGTTTGTCCTGCCTATTGCAAAGACATGGTCAGGAATCACTGACCTTGCATTTTCCATATCTCTGTCTTAAATCACCAGCTGCTTGTTTAGCCTTTATCCCAATGTTTGGCAGAAACTGGATTGTTTCTCTCACACATGTTTTTCCTTCAGAGTGTTGATATTGGGCTGTATACTATATGATAACAAAATACCAGACTTCTTGGGTCATTGGTTTAATGCAGCTGCGGTTGGTTGAGGTTCATGAACATCACCACTTGTCATTTGTTTATATCACTTCCCTAGTGACTGTAGGCTTTTTCTTTGCTAGAGAGTTATAAACTTTATCCCCCCACTTATTGATAATTGGCATGATAATGAGGAATAATGTGGAGCAGAGAATCATGTGCATGTTTAGCAAAGGCTAGCAACTCTGTAGAGACTTTAGCAAGAAAGAGGCTTAAGCAGTTGCTTATTGAATTATCCACTCTTATTTCACTAGAGTGAGGAAATATCTATAGTTTAGTAGGGTAGGACATTGTCCTCTTAGAAAAGACTGCCTGGAGAGATTATGTCCAGAGAACACGTGAGAATCTTAGCTATACCAGAAAGAAAGTGGTCATATCCAGGCACTTTCAGAGCTCTAAAATGCAGGGCTGAATGCAGGCCTAGCTGAAACTAGACAACAATGCAGCACAGGGGTGCAAAATGCAACTCAACACCAGCTTCATTATAGCCAATTAATATCCCCTCTACAGTTGGTCCTTAACTCTCCTGCTACACAAGGGACACCTAGTCCTGAGATGCCTGGGTGAGGTGAAGTAAGCATGTATTACCACTTGATAGCAACTATCTCGATGCCTGTCATGAGGAAGGGTAAGGAGATGAATAAAACTGGTCCCAAAAAGGCTTGCATTTTGCAGTTCTGCCTACTTCTTTCCCCTTAATATCTTTCCTACTCTTCAAGATCCCTCTTCTGGTTTCCTCCCCCCAAAAGACAGAGCAGGCAAATTCCAAGGGCAATTTCAGTTTCAAGTAGTGGGCTAAGAGTAGACAAAAAAACAAAAAGAAATTTTAGTTCCACATAGCCCACTAAGCTAGCAGTGGAAAGAAAGAAAGGAAGGCTGGCTCATGAGTAGTTGACAGCAACTTTCCCAATTCAATTTGATTCATCCAATTCAATTGTTGGGAGATGGGGAAGATTAAAGAAGAGCATTTGAGTCTAAGTGAATAGTTCATTGCTAATACGGCAAAATGGCGACTAAACAGTTGGTGAGAAACACAGAACCACACACGGATTTTTACTAAATGTGGTGGTAAGGATGAGCATGACTTGGTAGGATAAGAAAGCAGTGCAACTAATCACAGTCAAAATGTAGCCTCTGAGAATGGGGTCTCCTAATCTGGTCCTGATTTGAATATCAGTCAGAGTGTGTCCTGTTCCTTGCCCCTTTGCTAAGTCCCATCAGGACAGTATATGTAAACACAGTTGATGGTTTTAAATGTCATGGATAAAGTAGGCTTTAGATGGGATGGTAAAGGGCCAACCACATAGCTCATCAGCTATAACCCCTCTCCACTTTTCTCCACTGCAATGGATTCTGATATGCGTTGCCATGGCTTCATGTCAATGAAGATATAAGTCTGATGTTGCTTCAAATGGAACAAAGAAACTCCACCAAAAGGTCATTCTAGAGATCCTTATAAAAAAACACATCCCTTACTAGAATCTACCTTGGTGTCTGATGAAGAAAAGACAAGAAGGCACATTCTCTCTTAAGATACATTAGCTTACACACATAGATTAAACATACCTTCTCTGTGTGTGTCATGCCTATGTGTGTGTGTATGTGTATTTTGAGTCTATGTGGGAAAAGTGTGTGTGGGCTTATTTAAAAAACTACATGTTGGGTTGCAAGTTTCACAGAGAAATAAAAGTAAATAAGACTTTATGAGATTAATAAGTATAATGAGTAATAATGAAGTGCGTTGATATAGGACCTTACCATCCACCCTGTTGGGCTTTGAGAAGAATCTGAAAGCATGTTTTGCCAAGAACAACTTCCAGAGTGGATATTCAGTCCTTCAGACACTAAACATTATTGAGAACAAATGCTAGATGCTTATCTCCTATTTATTAGATCTCTAGTATAATTATTTTATACCAGAAGGATGTAGCACCAGTTTCTCATTAGATAAAGCAAAAATACTAGGGCCCACTAGGCTCCATCAAAGTTCCCTAATAATAGCAAAATGACCCCCAACGCCCTTGGGATTGCCTTTTCATCCAAATAGTTCCTAGAAATTCCCCTTGAAGTGAAAGTCAGCTCCATCCTAAGAAGACAGAGCAGTGCCATAGCAATTTTTTCTGTTTACCCAAACACACTTTGAGCTATCTGTTTTTCCTCTACTGAAAATGATTTTCCTTCTTTTCCTTACTGTTGATCCCTCCAGGTCCAGTTCATTATCACCTTCTCCAGAGAGCCTTCCATGAGTCCTTTCTCACTATCTCTCACTCTGCTGTAAGCAGAGAACTAGGCATTCTTCTTCCCTGCAGCCTATTGTTTTCCATAAGAGCACCTGTATGCTATAGGACTTTGTATTCCCATGTCTATCTCTCTTTTCTCTCCCACTAAACTGTTTCTTTTTTTATTTTTTTTGACCGCCCTTTTGCTAAGTAACTACTATGTTAGCTTCTATGCTGAAGACTAGGAATACCAAGATAAAAGACACCTTCTGTCCCTGAAGAACATAAAATAAGAAAGGCAGATGCTAATACCAGAAACAAGTAAATGCTGTCTTCTCTCAAATACTCTCTTCAACACTATACTGGAGTTTTCAGCTGGTGTAATAAGGTAAGAAAAAGAAACAAAAGGAAGCCAGATTGTAAAAGATGTTAAACTATACTGGCTGATGACAATATGGTTCATTAGAAAATCCAAAAGAATCTAGAATTAATAAGTGAGTTTAGTAAGGTTGTATGATTTTTAAAAATCATAAACAAAATCTTTTGTATGTCTATGTTTAGGAAATACAGGAAATTGACATTTAAAAATCAATATCATCTACAATGGCATCAAAAATATAAGATAAATAATAAGTCTTCACAAAAATTGTGAATGACTTACACTGAAAATTTCAAAATATTGCTGAGAAAAATTAAAGATTTTTTGAAAACAGAACTATTTGTATTCATGGGTGAGAAAACTCAATATTATAAGGATGCCAAACATCTGTAATTATAGCTTAATAGATTCAGCACAATCACAATCAATATCATAGACAACTTTTGTAGAAATTGACCATCAATTCCAATATTCATATAAAAATACAAAGGTATATAAATATCTTTTCAAAAACATAAAGTTTAAAGGACGAATACTATCTGATATCAAGACTTATTGTAAAGCCACTTAATCAAGACAAAGTGGTGCATGTGAAAAGACACCACTTAAAGAGAATGAGGTCAGTGGAAGGGAAGTCAATCAATGGAACAGCATAAAAAGTAAGAAGACTAGACCATATATATCTGGGCAACTACATTTCACCAAAGTTCCAAAAGCAGTTCAGTGGAGAAAGTACAATAGCAGCTAATGCTGTTAGAAGCACTGACCATTGATCTATACTCTATACTATATACAAAAACTAACTCAAAGTGAATTTTTGAACTCAATGTAAAACATAATTATAAAATTCTAGAAGAACCAGGCCTCCCTGGTGGTGAAGCGGTTAAGCATTGCGCTGTGGAGCTGTGGAGCTGTTGGCAGCGGCAACGTGAGTTCGACACCCAGCCAGGGAGAATCCCACACAGCATGGCAGACCTCTACTGCCTCCCCGCTGCTTCCCTCAGCAGTGTATTTCCGTTGATCTGCCTGTTCGGCTCCCCACTCTATCTCTGGTGAACCCTCTCATCACTCCACGCCTCTGGCCTGTACCCCAGCTTGTGTGCATAAGTAAATAAATATTTTTAAAAAAAAGAAAGAAAAATAAATAAGAACTTTTGTGACTTTAGACAAAGATTTCTCAGGTACAACAGCAAAATCAAGATCCATAAAAGGAAAATTTAATAAAATGGACTTCATCAAAATTTAAAGCATTTGCCCTTTAAATGACAATTAAGAGAATTAAAAGGCAAAAAAAAAAGAGCTTAGAAGAAATATTTGTAGTAAATATATCAGATGGAGGACCTGTATCTAGACTGTAAGTCTCAATAACAAAGAAAGAAACATAATTTTTCCCCCCACTGGCAAAAGATTTGAAGATACTTTACCAAGAAAGACATAGAATGGAAAATTAGCACAAGGAAAAAAAAAATGTTCTGTATAATTAATCCCAGAAAAATGCAAAGTAAAACCACAAAGTGATATGACTACATACTTCATAGGAACTAAAAAGACTGTATCAAATGTTGGCAAGGATGTGGAACAACTAGAACATTGATAGAGGGTTAATGAGGATGCAAAAATGACAGTGCTGCTTTGGAAAACAGATTGGCAGTTTTTCAAAGTAAAACATACATCTACCATATAATCAAACAATTCCACTGTTAGGCATTTATCAGAGGAACATGAAAACAACATATGTCCATCCTGAAACTTTGACACTGATATTCATAGGACTTTATTTGTAAGAGGCGAAAATTTGGGAGCAACACAAAAGACCATAAATAAAATATGCTATATCTATACAATGAACTACCACTCAGAAACAAAAATAAATGAATTATTGATACACTCTACAACAAGGAGACACCTCAAAATAACTGAAACTGGAGGGAGTGATTAGCAAGGGCAGATGAATCTTTTGAAGGTGATAGATAGGTTCATTATTTTGATTGTAGTAATCGCTACAATAATAGATATGTACAAAGTTAATTGAATTGTACACTTCAAATTTGTACATTTTATTGTTTATCAGTTATCTTTCAAGAAAATCCATTTTAAAAGCATAGAAGTTACAGTAGTACTTTGGAGCTTAATTTTTCAGTGTTAATGCATTGAACACAGGAATAATCTAATTAGATTAATTTTCTTTCACTCTAAAATATAGAACTAGACCCAGAAAACAGATTTTAGTTTAATATATTCACTAGAGTTGCCCAATAAGGGAATGCGCTTCTAGTTTAAGAAGTTGTTTATCAGACAATTAAAAGTCTGATTCTGGAGTAAAGAATATTTGAGTTCAAATTCTGATTTTGCTTCTTACCGTGTGACCTTGAGCAAGTCACTTGAATTTCCTAAGCTTCAGCCTCCTCATCTATAAAGTAGCGACAACAATAGCATCTACATCATAGAGATGCTATGAGTAATAAGAAGACAAATCACATCAAATATATTATGAAATTTACTGTTTCTTGGATTCAAGATTGGACCAATTGATTACAAGTTGTTATATAAATATGGTAATAGTGTGTATTTTATTCAGGACATATGGACACATTCAGAAATACTATTGATGGGAAGGATGTTGCCATCAAAAGTAAACTCATGGGCTTGTCTTCTCATTATTGCTCAACCTTTGCTCTCTCTAAATACTCTCATTTATCCACTTAAGATAGAATAGCACCTGCCCTGTGTCATCACTGTAAACTTTACAGGCATCCCAACACTGCAAAATCAGATCCACACAAATCTTCCACACGCCCATGCCCCAGGAATAATGATAGTCTAAAAAGCTCAATCGCTGCTTGTAAGGATTTTGAATTGAAGGATGTTCCTAACTTAGGAACACATCCCAAATTCATTCTTGCAGAAAATTTTCCCCAGCAAAAAAATATTTAGTAAAATGACTATATTTCACTAAGGCCAAAAATATAGCCAAAAAATGACATTAAGGAATCTATTTTGACGACACCATTAACAGATTTCTTTGTTGGGTTCTCAGTCGTCAATATTTACATAAAATCTTGATTCATGAAAATGAATTCAGCAATTATAAAACTACCTCTTTGAAGGCTCTAATTGACCACAGAAGCTGTGAAAAATGTGTAACAGACATGGTTCCTTAGTGTTCCCTCTGTTTTATAAATCAGAAAAAGAAATAATTTCCTTGCTCAAGGCCACGCAGCGAGAGTGCTTGGAAAGAACTCAGCTACCAGACTGGTGATCGCCCATACCCTACCTGACTCCCGAGGGCCCCTCGGATCTCACCTGTGCCACTGGTGAGCTCTTTATTTCACTTGATGCTCGTTTAAAATTAAGGACTGCCTTATTCTAGGCCCAGCCTTTTGTTTCTTTGGATTGATGATCTTAAAAGTACAGATGAGTGATACTCACTTCCTATGTAGACATGGATTTATTTTTCTATTTTTGAATCAGCAGGTTTCTTCTCTAACGACGTGCAATCACAAATCTGGCAAACTGCTTTATTCCACATGCTGAAAGAAGGCTACAGGAAGTATTTCCATTCTGAATTGTGTGGAATTTGTTGATTTGCATGCACCTTTTGAGTCAAAATCAAACATTTGCCCTGGATTGGCCCGAGTTTAATTAAAATGATGAGAATGTGTGATAGGCATTTGGTCTGAGGCAAAAGGGATGCACAGTATTGAAATTTGGAACAAACATTTTTTAAAAATGAGAAATGCATGGTTGGCAGTGATAAGAAATGCCAAGACTATGTATTACATGGGATCACGGGTTGAAAATAGAAAATATCCTAAAAATTCTGGCGTGCTGTGAAACTGTCGTAGGAAGGTTTGGATAGGATTACATGCTTTATGGATAATGTCCCTGTAACTAACACTGTAGATGTTTATAATCTTTTCTATAGTCTTTTTGTGGCTCGCCATGTATAGCTGATGGGCTGCTCATCAGTCCTGGCAGATTTTCCCATTTAACCATGCAGGGGGAAAGGAAGAGGAGGTTTATCTCCAAGGGTTAAGCTCTGCAAAATTGATGATCATCCAAACACACTGATGCCAACAAAGTCAGCATGAAACAACGTCTAAATGGCCAAGCAGGGAAAGCGGATAATAATCATTTGAATTGAGGATTATTAAAATTGACCACTTTTTCCATTGCAAAATATTTAATGTGATTGATATTAAAAGATGCTTCCTATTACAATATAAATTCTGTTTTAGTAAGGATACACATACATAGTTTGGGAAATAGAGTTGCTTGGACACTCAAAGTAAAGATAGTTGAATTAAGAACAGTCTGAGTTCTGGATACTCTCATTTTACAGGACACTTTTAAGCTTTATAGTTTACTAAGTAAATATGAAAATCCCTAAATAAGCTTGGAATCACCTATCAGGAAGGTGATTATGAAGACATCTCATCACAACTATTAAGGGAGATGAGCCTAACAACAGATTTCAAACCACTCTATAAATAATGAACAGAGTTGTTCCCAGAGATAAGTGACATAAAGCCGGGTCTAATCAGGATCACCATTTTGTTAGTCTATGCCAATACCCATGAAGAAATTCCAAAATTCAACTAAAAATGAGTGATTAAATAGCTTCTTATAGACATCTCCAATGTCATCTTGTGAGTCTGCAAGTCTGCCCTTAAGCCTATAAACTTCAACCCAGAGAGGAAGAACAGAAAATACAGTGGAAAAATGCAAGTGGGTTGTGTCCTTCTCTCATGGGGAGACACAGACAGCTACTGCAGGATATAACTAGTGCAAGTTTCCATTTGACCATAAGGAGAAAACCATGCTCTGCTTTGCTATCTTTAACAAAACGTTTGTCTTCTAAATAGCTCCTACCTAAGTTTCAGTGTTTAGTTTTCATTAGCACCAAATAGTGTTTCAGCATCCCCAGGGAACCCAATAATGGCATAAGAAAAAGCTTTTATTTCAACCCGACCTCTTTCTTTTATTTACTCCAAACACTTAAAAAATGTTAATTCAGTTTTAAAAGCTGCAAATTTATAGCTGTACTTTACTAACATGGGCTATATTTTCAGTAACAATATCAAGAAAGAAATAAATGATAAAAGATCACCAAATACCCTCAACATGAAAATGGGGTACAAGTCAGCAATTGCTCAAACATACACATCGGTTCAAAGTTACTCACAGGGAAGGGGGTTGCTTTCAGTTCAACAGAAGAGCAGACCCCCGCCCCAGACATTCACTCCTGGATACTGTCAGCCTCATGGACACAATTTTACATGTCAAATAAATAATTTTATGAAAAGAATGTGTAAGTGAAGACCTCATCATAAAATAAAAACCCACACTTGTGAAGATTGTTTTCATAAGAACAACTATAAAAGGGAGAATGTACAAAAATCCTTCTTTTTGCTTTAATACCAACTTTTAAAACACAGTGGCATAATAGCCTGTCTCCTTCTCTGTCTCTGTCTCCCTCTCCCCGCTGTCACACACAATCAAAATAACAGCATTTATCCACTAAATTCAATATCAGTATTATTTGCCAGTATTTTTGAGTACTAACACAACCACTGAATAAATTTTCAGATGACATTCATTTAGGCTGAAGAAAAAAATATTTTAACTTATTCATTCATTTCTCAGTATTTATTGAGCACCAACTAGAACTAGGCATGTTCTAGACAAGAGATGGTCACTATAGTAGTGATAAATGTTAAATCACAATATATCGGTCATCGGAATCACTCCCAAAGGCTCCTAAGCAGATTAAAAACCATGAGAGTGACAAAAAAGTGTAAATAGTTCTGTAGCCAAACTCAAATGGTGCTGCCACGTGGCAATAGTATCAATCATTATAAATCACTCAGTTCCCCTGACTTTAAAGTTATGGAATCATTCATTAAGACTTTTTTATTTTTTTTGGAATTCATATTATTTTCATTCTGTGCATAAAGTTATTGATATTTTATGTAATGCTATAAAATAATGCAATTGCAAGTTTGTATCATTAAAACTTGCATCCTATGCAATCATGCTGGTTTGCCAGGTCTGCTAGTTGCTTGGGTTGTCTTCCAAATGTTACCAGATAACCATCATAATTATTTAATTAGAGATCTAATCTGATATCTGTGTTTATATTTTGATGTAAGAATCAAAGAACTATAAACGCTAGAGCACTACATAACCAAAAGTCGTAATGGTGAATGACCTATTGGCATAGAGAAACTCACATTTTCCCTTTAAATTATGTTTCCTTATATTGGCCCTGTGTTTAAAAGGTTTAGTCTTCAAAAAAAAATTAAACAAAAAATTAACTTGCTTTCCAACATTTTATTAATTACAGATCCAGATGACGGTCAATAAAGAACCTTTGATCATATCATAATAACCAGGTTACCATACTTTTTGCATGAATATAACTTTAATACAAGCTTATTTCTGGCAAGCATAGAATATTCATTGAGTTTCCTGACTTATTAACAAGAGTTTACAGATGCCTGTTTCCCACATATGGGTTCCCAGGATTACCAGTAGAAGGTCATGTAAAAAACTTCTTCCAGTAGCAATGTGGTTGACCTAAGAAGTCCTTTTTCATTATAGAGTATTCTGCCTTGAAGAAAAATTGATGATGTTTGCAATAACTTCCATTCTAATATGTAAAGAGATGATTTCATGCACCGTCCTGTTTTATGTTCTCACCTGTCTCATACAACTTCTGCTTTTCTCTCTTGGAAGTGGCCTTGAAACAATGGTGGGGCTAGCAATAATGTAGGAGAAGGGTAGCTGAGAATGGGGGGGCAATTACCCCCCCCATTAAGGCTTGAGGATTGTACTGAAAATCTATCACCATAGAGGGCTCATTAATAGGAAAGTAAAAGAGAAATATTAAGACATATAACTTTCAATTACAGACTCTGTAATTTGTTCAATTATAATTGAATTGGGGGTTTAAGCTTTTGGAATTCTTGGAAGGAGGATCCGAAGTTTCTTTTTTCCTAACTGGTGTAAAAAAACGAGTTCTGGCATCTTTATCAATTGATCCCTAAAGCTTGTGCCTGTTTTTCCCTTGAAACCTGGAAGTTCATTAATGGCCCTGCAATTGTCCTTTTTTAAAAAAGCACATTGGAGAGTCCCAGGTAGATAGACGCCATTGTTCGAGGCTGAATGTAGATGTCTCAAGAACAGTTAAATGGAAGAAGTAAGAGCAGAAATATTTTTTAATTGAAAAGTATGCACATCACAAGCCCTAAGGCTAAACTTTTTCCTGAATTGGTGGCCATGCATTTCGAGAACAGACACCCCAGAACTTTAAAGATTTCCCTTAACCTTCAGGACAAGTTTGGTGGAATTTCTGAAAAACCTGTTCACACCAAGAACTTCGACTTCAGAAGTTTCATTTTCTTCGGACAGAGCTTGTTACTAACAAACTTCAGTAAGTAGCAAAGTCTTCCTCCTCCGCGGGATAACAGATCAAGGCTCCTGGCACACTCCACTCTGCCTGGGGTGATAATGATCAGTTGTTGGAGCTTTTGAGTTTTTAAATGAAGGCTTTAAGTTTGGAGTTTTGTAGATCTCGGTCTCACCTTCCATTCTAAACAATGCATCCGCATCCCTCTGTCCTACCCTTCTTTTTTCTCCCTTCCCCTTCTCCCCTAGTCCTGAAAGTGGGGTCCTGCTGGATTAAAGTCAAAGGTCAGGAATTTCCATGAATTGATTCTTCTTGTTGGTAAGGTCACACCTCAATTCTCTGTGTAAATTTCGAAGTTTTTATGGGAACGGATGACCTATCTCCCTTTTCAATTTTCAAATCATGAGAAGTTTTTCCTCAAATTAGTGACTCCAAAGCCTTTCCTAAGCCAGAGCATGGGTGTGGTCTCAATTATGAGCTTCTAATTGGTTAAGGAGCCTCTTCAAGTTCATAGACCAGATCAAAGGCTTGATACTGGCAACCAGAGGGTCGGGAGTTGTCATACCCAACTGCCCTGGAGGGAACTCTGGGTTTTTCATCTACATTTTGCAGAATGCCAACTGTGCTCTTGGCTCTTTGTAAATAGTACTAATTATGCTTTCCAAATTATAGGCTGAGGAGATGTGTTAACCAAGCCCTCAGGTGATTTGTCAGCAGGTCTAAAACATGGAGCACTGGGCATTTTTGTAGAATATCACAAAGGGCATAGCCCAATACATAGCAAACTCTGAAGAGCTATTCAGCTGCTTGGAATCAAATTCTGTCTAATTTTGCTGCCTAGTTATAAGTTACTTCATTTATCTTTTATTGGAGTAACAGTGATTCAAAACACTGTATGTGTTTAGGAATGCCGATTCACATGTATTAAAATGTATGTTGTCACACCACAATCACCACCAAAGTACCAACAACCCTTCACCACAGTCCACTGGATTCCCTCTACCCTTTGTTCCCCTCACATTTTCATAACCTCAGTTTTTCATCCAGATACCAAGGCTTTGTTTTGGTTTGGTTTCGTCTGCTCCTTTGCCTTGTTTCTTCATATTCCATTTATGAGTAAAATCATCCAATATTTATCTTTCTTCTCCTTTCGCTTAGGATAATCCCCTCCAGTTCGATCCATGTTGCTGCAAGTGGCAAAATTTTCATCTTTTTTAAAGCTGAGTAGTATTCCAAATCTGATATATTCCAGTTTTAATGTGGATATATACATCATATCTTCTTTATCTACTCATCCATTGTTGGACACTTAGTAAGTTGCTTCATTAAAAAGTAAATTTTACATGAGGCCTCTCTAGGTATTTGAGAGCGTTTTCTCCCCAGGTCTACCTTTTTGGCTTTCTACTTTCTGTCTTGTCCTTTCTCCTAAGGTGTTCCCAAGCATCTCCCTGGTTATATGTGGGTAACAGCAACTTAAAATCCAAAGACCTCACCGGTAGACAGTTGTTTCATAACAATTTTTCTGCCAAAAAATATGCCTCACCTATAATTTCTCATGCCTAAAATGCTAAGACTTCATTTCTTTATTTTTTCTTTTTAATATTTGGTTTCTTTTCAAATAACTCCAGGATATTTCTTTCAAGGTGGGGTAACATTTTAGTTAGTGGTGTGAATTTTTGCAGACCTCTTAACAAGTAGCAGATTGTGATAAGGTGAAAGAGAATGTGAGTATCTGTGAGAAAGGGAGTCAAAAAGAGATAGAAGGAGAGATGAAAGGATGAAAGGAAGGCGGGAGAGTAGAGGTGATGGGGGAGGGGAGAGAAGGGGGTATGAAAAAAAAATGAAATACAGTGAGCAGTTGAGAAGAATGGGAAAAAGATGCCAAAGGATCTAGAGAGAAGAAAGTCCAAGAAGTCTCACCTGCCTCTTTTATTTCAATTCTGAAATACTTAACCTGTGAAGGGAATTTTTCAGACCAAAATATCTTGATTCCAGCCTGAGGAATTGGATTCACAATGAAATTTCCTAAATTGCTTAAAATGAACCATGTCCACAATTGTCTCCAGACAGAAGCTAAAGACTTTAAGTCATGAAAAATATAATTTTTTTGCTGTGACTACAGATGATTTTTTTAATTATTATTATTATTTATATCTTTTACATTACTGAGTATTCCCCATAGGTTATCCACCACCAATTCACCTGTGAACCATCACCATAGTCCTTTGTGCTCTTTTCTCCCCCATTTTGAGCCCTTATCCTCCCCCTCCTTCATTGAATATCTCTCTTATTTGGTTCCCCTATATTCCTGTTATAAGTGAAACCATTGAATTGAAAAATATAATTTAAATGAAACTCCCAAGTTACTTCTGTCTTGTGTTCACATCTTATTCTTAATTTTAATAAATATTACCTTGAACATAGTTGCCATAAACAGCCCCAGCTGATTGCTGAAGGCTTGGGCAGACAGAAGGATCTCTGACACCTCCCCACCCCACCCCCATAACTTGCCTTGGGGGATTTGCTTTGGGGCTGAAAATTCAGGTTGTCACTTTTCAGGTATGTCCAATGTGGAAAGATACTAATATTTGAAGTGAAAGTACTTGATTTTGAACCTTGTCCTGAGAGTCATTCAGAAAACTATCCAGAGAAGTTCTTCCCATCTGAATATACTTTCAGACTATTCCTTCACAGAATAGAAAATAATAGCTCATTTTCAGGTTCTGTTTGGTGCCAAGTATCAGACTTGCAAGAACATAGACTAGACCCTATAGCCCTAGAGCAATATTCCAGCCAGGTGTGGGATGAGGGACCTGTGTGCTACAATCACAGCAAAATCATAACCAAACATGCAAATTTCTGTTTCCAAATCTCACCTCAAACATGACGTAAAAATATCAAGCTATTTACCAAAGTATAACAAATTAAAGTTTGAACGATCAATCTGTCCACTACTGTAACACAGGGCTGGTATTTTCAAGTACTAGAAAAAAATTAACTCTAGCAAAAGCCTTCTGTTTTTTCCAGAACTGCTCAGCTTTTGAAGCAGCAGGAATTACTGTTTAAATCAAAGACGGTAATAATACTCCTCACTCCTGTTAATGCAAAGCAGCGAGGCCTGAGCCCTTCTGTTTTACGCTGCACACTGATTTGGAAGCAAATATTTTTCCAACAACATCACCAAATTGAAAGCATTTTGAAGACTCTGAAGCCTTCACAGAATACTGTTTTTGGAAAAACCAGCTCTCGTGGATCTGTCAGTGACATAAGCATCCCCTTCAGTTTAGCTTGAAAATGAAAACGCGCTCTGTCAAACAGCTCTAAATTATATATTTTTTGCAGACATAAACTGAGCACAGGGCATTCCAAGATACAGTAAAAAGGTGGGGAGTGAGGGCCCCAAAGCCATGGTCTATTTTTCCACTTTCTCTTCTTATTTAGCAATAAAAATGATGACAACTCCTAGCTTTCAACAATGTTTGGGGCACATTTATTTGTGACTTGGGTCTAAAGCATACTTGTGAACTTGAAATGCTCCTTCAGGATACATCCTTCAAGTTGCAATTTATCCAGTACTCAATGAGGTACCAAAGGCTAGCAACAGGCAAGGCTGTCTGCTAGCTCCTGTGACTGGTATGAAGTTTTGGGGAAAGCAAGTCAGCAATTTAAGGAAGAGAAGGAAAGAAATCATGCCGACATCTGGCTTACGAGCATCATTCTTTTTAAAAAATTGATATCTCGGTGCAACTTTCACTCTTTTCCTGAATTCTGTCAATTTAAGTCAGACATCAGAAATCCTGAGTCATCCCACAGGTCTCTATCTTGTCATTTATCAATATTGAAGGGAAACTTGTAAACTATAGCTGCCCACAAAATCTGCTTTTCTAGCTAAAATTCTCTGATAAACCACTCTGATAGCCCAAATCCTCTCAATGGGTCACATCAATTTCCTCCCTAATCTTTGTACTTTTATTTTCTTCTGGAAAATTGCAAATACATACAAAGGCAGAGTGAATAGATAATGCACACACTTATCATTCTCCTAGTTCCTAACCAACAATGCTTTGCCAATACTGTGTCAGCTGAATCCTTATCCCCCCACCCCCACCCCACTGCACACAGGGGAAATTATTTTGAGGCTAATCCTAAACATCGTATCATTTCTTCATTAAGTATTTCGGTGTTGTCGCATTGATTTTTAAATTTTGTTTACATTTTAATGAATCCCTGATATTTTTAGTATTAATCAGGCTACTTCACATCGTATGCTAATTTCAATCCCATCTACACATTTAAGTGGTAGAGTTGGCCCATCTATTTTAAACAAATTATCACTGAAATAGTCTATAAGCATCTTCATTTTTAATCATCACAGAGCTTTTGCACAGCTATGTATCTGAGTTTACAAGCTCACACTTTGTCAGTCACTTCCACACTATTATTTTGAGCATGTTAGTACTTGCCATTTATTTATTTAGAATATTTTTATATTATAATGAGTTTCTCACATTCTTGTTTTCTTTCTTGCTCCAAGGCAGTTATCGATCTGTGAGAGTCTTCTCATTCTAGGGAACAATTGTTTTCTCTCATGGGAGGGAGTTACGAGAAGTTCATGGGTCTTTCATGAGGCATTTAAGGGACAAAAGCATCAGGTTCAAAAGAAATTATCAGGAAAAGCCTCCAAATATCTGGGGGGACTCCTAGGGAGGGGTAGAACAAACTCCTTGTGGTGGAAGAAAGTGAAAATTACTTAAGTTAAATAGACAAGATGACATGGAAAACCAAGCGTCTTTATTCTAACTGAAGAATTGCACTTCCAAGTGCCACTCTATTAGAAAGATAAATGTTAATGTTCAGAGGGAGGGATGACCCAGAGGCTGACGGAGGGGAAAATCAATTCCCTGATGCCAATAAAAAGTCACTGACTTAGTCTCTCCTTGCTGGCCAAAATAAAAGCAAAAGTTTTGAGACATGCAACACTAGGTCAAAATAGCATTCTGTGCTCTGCACACCAAACTCCAATTCAAGCAAAACGTCTATGGATTTTTTTTTTTTTTATTTCAAAGCTTTTTGATTAAAGTATACCAGAAGGGCACTGACAGAGCAGGCTGTTTCTGTTCTTCTGCGGAAGGTTTCAATGGCCACCGTATACTCTCTAAATCTATTTACTTCAAGGCTGGAATGAAACAAACATGACAGATGGTTTTAAAAAAAAATCAAAGGGGAAGTTCTTGGAACACATCCTTCAAAATAAAATTTTGTTTCTTTTTTTTTTCGAGCAGCTGAAATGATTTTTCAGAACATCTGATGAGCGATTTTAATACTTCAACTTTCTCCTCCATGAAGCAAGCCCATTCATTTGGAGACTTCTGTTCTTTTGTTTTATTTCTGTGAGTGTCTTTCTTTGACAAGACATAAAGTCTGAAAACGACAATTTGCTAAATGAATGGACCCATAGTATATTTGGCTACACGAGGGCTGCTGGAGCATACTTTGGATGTTGATGGGAGAACAGAATGCTTAATGGAAGAAATCTTGAAGAAATAAAAGGAAAGGTAATGAGCCACCATGTCTGTTATTGCTCATGTACAAGAGGCCCAGCAATTTCCTTTCACCCAGCTCAAGTAACCAGAGAGCTAGTCCATTCTCCCAAAGGCTGAAAGTCTAGTGTTAGGAAAATAGCAGGAAAAGCTGAGAGAGGGCTAGGAGGTTGGGGAAGGATAAGAGGGACTGTCTAGAATTTGTTCTCTCCCACCCATGGTCAGAAGAGTCCTGATTTAAGGAGCCCAGGGTGATCTCGTTTACAAAATGGCAATGTAACTTTAAGAAACCAGCCTCAACACTAGCACCATCTGTCAAAGTAAGTAATAATGGCCCTTGCTTGGTTTTGAGATGGACTGGATGTGAAAGACAAGGAGTTAAATAGGCCTCCCAGGCTTCTGGGTTATGCCACCAGGGTGGTGCCATCAATCCACGAAAGAAAGGAGAAAGAGCAGATTTGGGTGCCAATGCATTTATTTTCAGAGGAAGAACTAGACATGAGAATTTAGAAATCATGCCACATCTTGATCTCAGAGGCAGAACTGGAGGACTTGGACCTCCACAGAAAAGCCGTATGAGGACATTGGTTAAAACAGGCTGTGGAGTGAGAGAGACCTGGATTAAGATCTCTGCATCTCACCTCTAAGCGATGTGAGCAGCTATGAGGTAGCAATCTCTGGGTTCTCTTTCCTTGTTGGTGAAACATTGATCATTGATCATTGCAACAACTTCCAAAAATCTAAGAGGCTCAAAGGAGTAATGTGTAGAAAGCCTTTATCATAGTCAATGCAACTACCCCACCACAACTCAAGTCCTACGGTAGTAGCCGACTAGAGGTATATTCTATGGGGTCCCAAGGATCTGCCCCCAAGAACCTGGAAATTAGACTGTTGAGTATTCCAGGCAGAAAAGGGTAAAAATGTTGTGCTTTCATTTACATGAGGTATCTAAATTAGTCAAACTCATGGAAGGAGAAAAATAGAATGATTTTTGCAAGGGTGATGAAGAAATAGGAGTTTCAATTCAATGGATATAGAGTTTGAATCAAATAAAAGTGCTAGGGATCTATTACACTACAATATGCACTTAGTTACAATACTACACTATACACTAAAGTATTTGTTAAGAGGGTAAATTTCACATTCACATTCTGGTAAATTTCACCACAAGAACAAAACAAAAAGAAGAGTGCTCTCAACCTCCTGCCTGTTTTCCCCCGATACCGAACACTGATGGTATTCCTACAAGGACTTCCCAGGGAATCTCACCAATAGTTACAAGCATAAAAAGATAATAACAATGCAAGGACAAAATGTTTTGCTGGAAAAGTAGTAATGACAGAAAAATACTTTGACTTACAAGACAGAACAAGCACTTCTGTCCAAGTGGCAAGAGGAAGAGGGACAAGAAGAAACAGTTCTGACCAAATATTCTATTCCAGGTCCTATCCCAAGTGTTTTCAGAAATTATTGTGGCTGAAAAAGGAGAATCCAGAAATAGATCAACACATCTCAGTCTTTAGTATAATTCCTGGCCCAAACTTATGTTTCATAAGCATTTGGTGAATGAATGCAAAATTCAAATTTCACAGAACCACCAATTACAAGTTTTATTTATTTAACTGACATAAGTTCATGACATATTTACAAAACTTACAACAAAGATATTTGATTTGGCAATGTCATTTAACACTAAAAATGATTATATGGTTTGATCCAGAAAATCCAATTTTCAGCGTCTGCCTAAAGAACCCTGTATGCAATATGTGACATGTACAGAATGTTCACTACAACATTGTTTTTCATGTTGATGGCTTAATAATTGTGTTATGGTTGTGCTTGGGAATACTACACAGCACTGAAAAGGGATACACTAGATCTATTCTAACAACATAAAATTATCTCAAAGACATATTGTTGAATAACAATTATTGTTACAGAAATATATGATACCACATATGTTCAAAATATGTATACACATCCAAGTAATATATTGTTTCTATGAATGCATATGAATGGAAAATATGTGTATGTGTGTATAGGTATATATAAATATCTTATATTAGAAATTGGTTCATGTGATTTAGAGGCTAACAAGTACCAAGATCTGCACTCAGCAAGCTAGAAACCCAGGAGAGTCAATTATATAGTTCTAGTCCAAAGGCTAGCATATTTAAGATCTAGGAAGAGTCACTGTTTTCATTTGGAAGCAGGAAAAAGGAAAAATCAATGTCCCATATTGCAGGCAATTAGGTAGAAAGAGTTTCCCTTTACTTGCAAGAAGATCAGTCTTTCTTATTCTATTCAAATCTTCAACTGATTAGATGAAACCCACCCACATTAGAAAGGGCAATCTTCATTCTGCCTACTGATTCAAAGGTTAGTCTCATTCAAAAATACCCTCACAGAAACATCTAGAATTCTGACCAAATATCTAGGCATTCCTTGGTCAAGTCAACTTGACACATAAAACTAAATATTAAATAGGAAGAAATAAATTCCATTCCTTGTAAGGATATGTGAAACTCTGGGAGATCAAAGTGTTTAATCTTAACTAACTAAGTTCTTAAATGAATTAGAGCCAAATATAAGTTTCATTTAAGAGAAATTCCCTTCTCTTGAAATCCACCTTCTTGAGAAAACAAGAAACATACTTAAATTGAAGTTTGGGCAATAATCTATTGACCTTTGTATCTTCCACAGAATTTGCCCCAAATCTGGATGGAGACAAAGGCAAATATATTTGTCCTGAGTAAGTTGATGAATGAATGAATGAATGAATGAATCTTAATTTGCAAACTGATTTTAGGCCTTTCAGTATCTCTGTACTATCTCCCAACACGAACTAATGACCATTATCAGTAATTCTGATCCTTTGTGTCACCTTTTCCTGAGAAAAGAGATGAACTGGATCTCTGAACCCCAGGCTTTAAAGTTAAGGCACAAGCTAAGCTGGGGTGACCATCCATCCTGGTTTGCCCATGACTTCCTAGGCTTATTATTGTTAAGTCCCACATCACAGGAAAACCCCCATTCTGGGGAAAGCAGAATGGTTTCCTACTGTAGTCTAGACCATTTAGCATGGTTCTGTCCCCTGTCTACGTTTCTGCTTTATGCCACTCTCCTCCTCATTGCTGGTCTTCCTTGAGTTCTCAAATGCTCAAGCCCCCACTTACCTCAGGGCTTTTGCACTTGCTGTTACCTCTTCCTGAGATGCTTTTCTTTCTCTTTTTCCCCTTACCCAGCTATCTCTTATTCATTTTTCCTATCTCTAACTTTCATCTCTTCAGAAGAGTCTAAATCCCCTGGACAGGGCTTGATCTAGACTGATAGCCCCTTAAGCCTTTTCACAGAATTTATCACAATAATAACAGATCGTTCCATTGTTACTTGCCAGCACCCTGCACAGAACCTGGTTCACAGTAAATGCTAAGTAATTATCTGTTAAAATCGTGAATTAATAGTAAGATAACAATAGCTACTATTTATTGGGAATTTATTAACGTATTGACTAATCCTTGCAACATGAGGTATACACACAATTTTTATGTATTATAATGGAGAACACAGAGGCAAAGAAAATGCTTGAAAAAATAGAAATAGAGCAAAGCCTACTAATCAGTCCATCTGGGATGAGACTCTGTAAAGTTGGTCTTTCTAACATTGGGTTTTAGCCAACTGAGATCATCAGACCTCTACCCTCCTGGAACATATCACCTCCTTTAGTAAACTGAAACACAAGGAAAATATTCATTCTTTCTTAGAAAGCTGTTGCCCTCTATAATTGTGAACTGGAATTTAATAGTAAAAATAATAAAGACACTGATCCAGAAAGTAAGTTGAAAAGCAGAAAATATGGTCTGGTTTTATTGCAAAATACATGCAGGAACAGCACTCCCTCTCACCAGTTCCAGAGGGTACTGGGAGATGGGCGCACCGGGGAGACCACACCCCAGAGGAAGACGGATACGCCAGTCCTTGCCCACTTTCATAAGCAGTCAAAACATGAATAAGGGGTACATTCTGGTACCTACGAAAGCCCCAAAGGAGGCATCTTCCCTCAACCACTAGGAAAATGAGGACCGTTTCCAGCTGAGAGAAAACACCCGCTCTCTTTGGCTAACCTGATCCTGACAAGGTTTATACTCAGACATATGATATTAGAGGAAGTGCAAGAAAGGACTGAAACAGAACCAAGTTGAAGAGCTCCTCAGAGGATGAGGCAGAGGAAAACAAGACAGAGGGAACAGACAGATCAGAGGATCACTAAGGACATCTGAAACTGAACTTAAGAATAAGGTTCAATATAAAACATGACCAGAAGAACCTTGTGATAGCCAGATGACGCACGTCGCTCTCCCACCATAATATTTTCTAAGTTTTGTAGCTTGGGCTGGTAGCTACATGTTTATAAAACCATGGTACATCCTTCCACCAGAAACTGATATGCCAAACAATTTCTCCTTGAGGAACGATTAGGTCATTAGGTTTCTCATTATAGTAATTACTGTAGAACTGAGAAAATCATCAAGACAATCCAGGGATTTCCTTAAGCTCTTTTGGCTACTAGCTAGATATAACAAACAAAAATTGTTTTAGATAAAAATTTCTGAGGATTTATTTTCTGATGTCTTCATTGTTATTTGGCATTATAGAGTCACACAAAACAGCACTATCTATATATTCAGAGTCAGGTGACAAAGTTTGGAGGTTTTTCCTCTCTCCTTCCCATAACTTTTTTTTCAGTTTAATTGAAATAAAATTATATATCTCTTGTGTATCATATATAATTGAGTATTATAATTATATATAAGCATGTATAATTATACAATTGATGAATAGAAATTGTCTCCCATCAATTATGTGCATTAAAATAGTGCTGGCTTATTAATGATTGTTAAATTTTGTTGGGCTGTAATGTAATAGCAATTCTTAATTTTTTGTGTTATACCTTGATAGAATGTCAATTACCTTAAAAACTCTCTCAAAACTGTATTCATTTTCCTACATCTTAGATATTTTTCTTCGATCTATTTAGCACTTTCGTAAAGGGAGTCCAGAGTTTTGGCAAGGAGTGTCAGAGGATAAAATGGACACTTTCATGCGTGATCACTACAGACTAACAATCACAACGTCAAGGAGCTGACGTAGCTGATGCACAGATTTAGATTCATTGAAAGCAAGGTATCTGGTGCGTGATTCTTCCCACAGCAGCTCAGCACAGCATTTCATTAATTCTTCCACAATATTTATTGAGCATCTTCTATATGTGAGAACATTCCTGACACTTTGGGGTGGGAGGGTAAGGAGAGCATGGGTGTAAGATGAAATTAAGTAGGACACGGAGCCTCCCCTGTAGGAATGATAACTCTAATAAGGGATGTAAAGCCATAAACAGAATGGAGAAAAACAGTGAGAGAGCAGGATGGCTATGACATTGATGGAAAGGAAAGAAGACCTTCAGCAAGGCTGGTGATGGGAATCAAATCTGAAATTCCTTAGAAGATACAGGTTTGAGTGAATGTAGGTACAAAAGGTGTAGGTGGAAATTTGGTAAGCAGAATTGGAAATAAAAGGGAATAAATTCCATAAAGAAAATTTGACATGAGCAAAAGTTCAAGTGAAGAAAAGCAGGGTCATGTCCAGCATGATAGGAAGTTCCAACTAAAGTCTCTTATGAACTGTCCATGTGTTTGAAAATGACAGGTCTCTTAACAGACCCCAAAATGTGATCTTGTGCATGCATTGTGAGACTATCTACTTTCTGATTCCTTCTGGGTGACTAAAATGAAATTTGGCATATCTCAGTAAGCTCTCTTCTGATTACTATTCCCTTGGACATTTCCTTCACAAAATAAAGCCAAGTGCATTTGACTTTCTAGAATCTTCTTCATATCCTTTTGAAAATGCAGAGTAAATATTATGTTGGCTCTTTTCTGCAGTCAATTAATGTATCCTTCTTGCCAATGTCATAAATATAACTTTTTTCAGCTGATGCTTCTCTTGTTGCATACACATGCTATTGATAATTACTTGTTTTTGAGTTCTTAACCACTTGTGCATGAAAATACATCTGAGGTTTGAATGTTAGGACTATTACATTACTAAATGTCTTATTTTATAAGTGAATAGGCCATCACAAACTCTATTCTATGCAGTCGAATTGTACTCACCAAAGGAATCCATTTACCATACTGAAATCCTAAAATAATCAGGCATCCTTGTAAGAAAGTTAATACAACAGCCTCTGTGCCCTCTCTGTAATCAATTTCCTGCAGCTTCTGTGTGATGGCAGCTTAGGAAATTCTCTGGTTTTATTTTGTATGCTTAGATAAAAACAACAATGATTCAATTAGAGATGGTCGATCTTAAAAATGAATTTGAGGGAGGTCTTGTTTGGATCTAGAGTAAATACTAATTATGGCATTTTCTTCCACAGAACTCTGAGGAGTAATGGAGTAAGGAGTACCAGAACAAGGAATGGAATAAGTTGCTGTAGAGACGTAAGTTTCCCATATTAAAGAATTTATCCCTGTTCCTGCCCCTTTTCACTGCACCAAGTTGGGGACTCTTTCTGTTGCTTTAACTCAATTATGAATCTTCTGCCAGACCCCCAAGGAAAGTGGAAAATACATACAGTTGGTTCTTTCAATGTGAATATTGTATCGTTTAAAAAGAACACTTGAGATTTAGAGCTTAATGGGTTGTTATTCTATAAATTTGTGGACAGTGTTTTGAAAACATCTCTGTCTTATCCTCTACTGAGATCAGCACACAAGCCCCTGACTTTGGGTGGTGTGGGTTTCCATTTTCCTCCACCCTGGAGGGAGTGTTCCAGCTGGCATGCATGTTCCAACTAATTGTTCTATGAAATGCGTAGTGGCTATAGCTAGAACAAATTTCCCAGAATGAAAATAAAGATGATGACGATGATGATGGCAACAACAGCTGTTTCTATCCCAAATTTGATTTATCAAACTTTCAATGAGTCAAAGTGCCATTGCTTAAACCTGAACTATGCCAGGTTATGTTCAGACTCATGTTACCCAACAGGTCTTCCTTTGGGAGGCATTTTGTCTATTTATCTGACATCATCTTTATAACAACAGTGCTCAGCTTTATGAATTAGGAAAAGCCAATGGATGAAGCCACAGGAAATAAATTGAAACTTCTTGAATTTAGATTTTTTGGAAAATCTGGTCAAGTTTTTTTTGAGTGTGCACTTGAAAATTTTGAAAGACTTATTAACTATTAATTATATTATTTCTAGCTGAAATAAGTTACTACCAAGTAAAGGTCCTCTGACAAATACATATTTGTCCAATGCATAATTTTCCCATTAGTTGTTCAAATGTCAAGACGCTCCTAGATGATTGTTATATTATTACTCTTAAAGAGGCTTGAGCCTGTGGTCAAACCAGTTGCCAGTGTTCATTTGCTTAATAAACTCCTCGTATGTCAACCAAGCAAAGTTGACTACCAGTCTAGCTTCTGCCTACATTATTGACGTTTATTTAATGACAATGATGCAGCTTTAACAGCAAATTTGCTTTGGCTCCGGAAGATGTTCAGTGAAGAATTTAACCACACATGACTCACCTTACTCCTAAAAAGCATATCCCAGTTATTTTAACCTCATGTTGTCCAACAGAAACATGTCATTTTACATTTTTTAATACCCACATTGAAAAAAAGTAAAAATAAACTGGGTAAAATTGCCTCTAATAATATTTTTTTCCTAAATCCAACATGTCCAAAATATTGTAATTTTAAGATATAATCAATGTAGCCATTGATTAATTACTGAGTTTTTTTTTAATGTTCTTATTTACTCTACTAAGGTTTCTAAAGCCATTTTGCATTGTTGCACATGTCAACTGCTCAGGAGTCACTGACAGCAGGGACAGCACAGTTCCAAATAATCATCTTTCTTATCACAGCTTTTCCTTTTCTTAATTTAACCTTTTCTTTGTTTGAAGTAACATGGCAGTATAACATTATATAAGTTTCAGGTGTTAATCTATGAGAATCAACCTGTGATCATAGCGTTTGCATAAAACAACTTCTACGGGCATTTCTAGCTTTGAACTTAAAACTATAGAATTACTATCTAAAGAAACACACACACACACACACACACACACACACACACACACACATAAATAAGAAGGGAAGAAAGCAGATGAGTTTCATTCAAATTTCTCAACCTGATCTCCAAGGGGCTTCATGTCCTGAATCTACCCCTCTTAAACCACATACCATTTCCCTCCCTCCTTCCCAGCCTCCTCCATCTTCCTTTAAGCTTGACAGTCCAGTCCAATTTCTTTTCATTCTCTCAGTGCCTCATGCTCTCCTGCCCCAGTCTTAATACTTGCTCTTTTCTCTGTCTCAGTTACTCTTCCGCTCCTCTCTGCCTTGCTGGTTCCCCCCATGCTTCAGGTCTAAGCTAGAAGTTCTTCCACAATTGCCTGGACAGCGCACACTACTGAAGCCAGCATGTGACCTTGCATTTCCCTTCCACGTGGCATTCATTCACATGACGGTCTGCATGTTTATGACTTTTCTTTAATGTGTAAAACCTTTGAGATTTAAATTCCACAGTGGTGGCCTCCCTGGTGGCGCTGCGGTTAAGCGCTGCGCTGTGGAGCTGTTGGCAGCGGCGACGCGAGTTCGACACCCGGCCGGGGAGAATCCCACATGGCGTGGCGGACCTCTCCTGCCTTGCCCGCTGCTCCCCTCAGCAGTGTATTTCTGATCTGCCTGTTTTGCTCCCTACTCTGTCTCTGGTGAACTCTCTCGCCGCCCCCACGCCTCTGGCCTGTATGTATAAATAAAAAAAAAAAAATTCCACAGTGGCCAGGACCATACCTTTTTCTCAAAACATTGTCTTTCAGATCCTAGTATACTGCATGATTCATTAAAAATAAATTTTGTGGAATGAAAAATCAATAAATTTATGGTCAAGAAACAAATGTTGGAACTTAAGATGACCATCACTCCTTTCCCAACCTCTGATTAGGGGAGTTGAAAAGTTGATTACTGTGTCATGCCAGACATGTGCGGGGACCCCAACAGTTCTAACACACATTGGATATATGAACTGCTGCTTTAACCTGCATCCTGCTGCTAAATAAACCTGTTTGATTCTTCGACCGTCTGGTCCTATACTGGCTAAATGATTCATTCTTTCTTTTCTTTTTTTTTTTTTTTTAAGATTTTATTTTATTTATACATACAAGCTTGGGTACAGGTCAGAGGCGTGGGGCGGCGAGAGGGTTCACCAGAGACAGAGTGGGGAGCAGAACAGGCAGATCAGAAATACACTGCTGAGAGGAGCAGCGGGCGAGGCAGGAGAGGTCTGCCGCACCATGTGGGATTCCCCCAGGCCGGGCTTCGAACTCGCGTCGCCGCTGCCGACAGCTCCACAGTGCAGCGCTCAACCGCTGCGCCACCAGGGAGGCCCCTAAATGATTCATTCTTTCTAAAGCTAGGTGAGTGGACAGACACAAGTGAAGCTGGTGGACAGTAGACAGCAGGATTCTTTGGAAGGACCTGATCTGTATGTCTTCATGGGGATATATCACCGCTTCCTGGGGATATTTAAAAGGTAAAGCAACAAAAAGCAGCACATCAAATTTGGGGCTTATTTTTTGTGTGTGTGATTGTAGCCTCCACATTCTAGTCCCAAACCTGTCTCAGCCCCACTAATTATAGAAATCTCTCCTGTGTTCATCAGATCACTACTTGCTACCCCCCACCAACTGCACCCAATGCTTCTCTGACTCTGACTTCCTTCCTCAGCTTTCCTCCTCCCAAAGGATTTTCCCCAACATGACTTTAAATCCCTTATTTTCAATGCTAGCCGAAGGTCATATCATCTAAGAATTTTTCCCTAATTTCCCCCATTAAAAGCTACTCCTTCCTCTTTGAAGCCTGTATCTTTGGATTCAATCATGTTCTCATTGGGATCATGTGACTGATTGATCTTCCATGCTGGAATTCTTAGAGCAAAGCTATGATACTTCCATTGCTATGTATCCTCATAGTACCTAGTGCTGTGCTTTATCCACAACAAACATTTGCTGAAGAAAGAAATGCATCAACATACCTCTAAGTCCAGAAAACAGAGCCATGTATTATAATAAAACTCTCCAGCAAGATTTTTCTAGGAGTAATGAGATGCTAATCTTAAAGTTAAACCTTAGGTCAATACCATTTTAAAAATGCCTCGCCATAATCCCACTGTATACACAGACAGGTAATTGTGTTTTCCAATAGCTTTTTCCCCATATTTTACTGCCTGAATGAGCTCCTTGATAAATAGGTGACTGTTCAAGTTCTGCAACTGAGTATCTGCATGACCTTGAATAAGATACGAAGCTACTCTGGGACTCAATTTCCTAATTTGTCAAACTAAGGAATTGGGTTAAGTGATCTCCACTGTCTTTCAGTTTGAAAAATCCAATGATTTGTTTCATGAAAGCATGTCCTTTTTTCCTTGGTTCATATAGGAGGGGTGGGTATCATCCAGTAGTCTGGTAGTTTGAGAATCAACATGAGGTCACAGGTTTTGCTGTGCAATACTCAGGGAGGATACAGAAAAAGAAGCTTCCAAGTGGACACCAACTTCAGGCATTCACAGAAGCAAGCAGCAAGCTCAACCTCTAACTGCAGGCATGCACCTGATTCTCTGTAGATTTACCTGGGGCAAAGTTTTCACTTTAAAAGGTATGAGCACATTGTGAAGAATGATTAGAGGTCAAAGAGATTCTGGGTTGCTGCCTGTTGATGCGCCTTATACTATTCTCATTAAAAGAGGGGTCGACAATGCATTAGAAGAATTCTTCCTCAAATAAATTTCTCCACATCCTGAATATCTGATAATGACAACACACAACGTGGCATTGCAAAAGATTAAAACCAAAATGTAAGTTTTGATTCCTTTTGACTGTCTTGTTCATTTTGGGAGGTTGCGGGGTTGGAGGGTATATGTATTTTGTGGTTGCTGTTGTTCATTCTAAATGAAACCTGAATTCCTCTGCTCTATAACTGAACGTTACTTAATATTCACTATATACCTTCTGTAAACGTAAGGCAGAGCCCTTGCTCTTTTGGAACTCAGAGAATTCAGGGAGGAAAGGAGGACACAGGATCTACATTATGTAAATAAAATGATTGCCAATGAAAACATTTCCTCAAGGCATGAACAAGTGTACTAACTACCAATTTCTCAATGCAGCAATCAATTGCTTTCCTGCCTTAAAACGCACTAGTGTATAGCCTTAGATGGCTGGATTTAGGGTTTAAGGATTCTTCCTTGTTTTCCTCAGTCCCACAAGACTGATTGCAAACTGTGTCCCTGAACCCCCTTGACAAGGGACCCTGCTTTATCTACATGGGAATCTAGACACAACCAAGTCTCTGTCTCCCCATTAATTTCACTTTTTTTTTTCCATCGGAAAGAACAAGAACGTTTTTCCCTTATTTCTCAACATGGTCCCTGCTGGTCAAATATTGCTCATGTGTGGACCTTGTCAAAGCCTTCGGGAATTATCATTATTATCAGTCATGATGTTAATGGGCTGTCATCGTTGGCTGAAGTTGACTTATTCTGGATGCTTTGTTTACTCAGCTAACAAAAAGGCAGCTTGGAATTTAAAAAGGAAACGTGCCAAGCAATTAATCCATAACTTGGTTGGAATGCTTTGGGGATTTTCTAACATTTCTTTTATTGAATTTTTGTTTAAGTGCAGTATCCTTTTTTCCTCTGAAATTTCATTCTGGAGTTTTTTTTTATTACATGCCATTTCTGCAGGAGGCACATTGAGCCATTGGGACCTTCTGGATAAATACCACGTGTTTTAAAATATTTATCAATAATGAGGCTACTTGCTCACACATTCCCTGAAAATGCCAGGCTGCGAAGCCAATTCATTGCACAGGTTTTAAAAAGATATCAAAATGCCCAAGCCATAAACATTCTTGTTACAAGGCACTTTCTTTCACACAGCATACCCAAAAAACTGCAATTAGAAGAACGAAATAGAGCTAAATCTATGGACTATAAATATAGAAAACTTTAAATGCTAGAAGTCTAACACACATTATGGAAATCTCTGTATAGAGAGATGGTAGTATCATCTATTCAGTATATATCCTAGTTATATTTTTTAATTTTCATAAGAGAGTGTCAGCTCTATCTTTTGGCTTGACTGATTGATTGCCAAAACATAGGAAACTGTCCTGAACCAGCTGCACACAAAAATTTCTCACTGCATGATTTTTCCAGACACTATTACCTTGACTCTTTGCTGTCCAAAGAATGATATGAAAAGCTTGGTTGTGAAAAATAATATTCATAACTTATTGCCTGAAGAGGATATATTGTACCAATTTCTCTAGATCATCTAAATGTGCCTGTTAGTTCAAACCAAACCATCTGTAAACTGTATACTAAGGTTGCATTGATTTGCATGCTAAAATAGCTTTTATTAAATTTTGCCTTGGCATTTTGCCAGTTTGCTTTGACAGTACAAATAGAATCATCAATGAGACAATGGAACAACGGGACAATAGAACAAAATTCAGTGCAATGTTTTTTGTACTGTCTGAGATAGGTGTGAAAATGTTATCTCCCCACTTCCTTCAGGTCTCAGAAATGCTGCATTTGTGGGTAACTGACTTTGGTTTGTGTTTCTGTGTTTGTTTGACTTTTTTCTTTACTGTTAGGAACACAATGCCACTTCTAACTGATCTTTTCCTTCTTGGCTTTGAATGTTAATATTCAAAGCTCAACAAAGAGGCTCAATTCTCACACAAGTTGCACGACAAACATGCTGTGGATTGTGTACACGGAGCCTCCCCTTAGATTTATTGTATTTTGTTCTCATATCTCCCTTTTCCCCAATGTTTTCTTGTATTTATCTTTGTATTTGTGGAAGTTATCTTTTGTATGCTTTGCTTAACCATCTCAAATCAATTTCAGGGGCAAGACGGGCTATATAACAACCTGCAACATGGGTGCTGTGGTGAGTCTGAACCAGGCATGCTCTATGGCCAACGACTCAGTACAAATTAGAAGACAGAAGAAGAAAAGAGTCTAAGAGTTTAAAAGCAAGGTAATAAAATGAACCCTGAGGTTTGACAGAATCCATTCCTCAGTCTGAAGCTTAAAATGCATTGAGTCAGAAACTCTGGGCTCCTTTTACAAAGTTGGCACCTATGGGCTAGATAGACTACTTCGCTCCAAGTCCACGTCCAAGGCAAACTAGAAAGATAGTGTTGGGCTGGGAAAGGGGTTAGGGGTGGGAGGTGGCAGGGGAAGCCTTCTGCAAAACTGCATGCATTGGTTCTCTGCTCTGCTGTTAGCAGCACAAATTTACTTCTGCAGGTTCAGGAGTAAATCAAATGAAAAGCAACCTCCAGTTGCTTGAGGCTGAATCCTCATCCTTGGTGCACTAACTCAGACCCCAGAGCAGACATTACCAACCTCCCACTCATATCCCTCAGCCACTCACCATTCTGAAGCACCTGCAACTCTGCCTGCAGGCATTCTCACAGACTGCACCTGAGCCTGGCTGGAAGTGTCTGGCCCTGAAAACGTCCTCCTTTATTCTTTTATAACTCTCAAGAACATGTCTGATTGTAGTCGCTATCGTTTTCTCCACAAATATTCTTTATATTAGGTTTACATTTCACATGTTGTAGCTAAAATGTTTATTATACAAGAAGTACATGCTCATTAAGAATACTTTCAGAAAAGGAGCCCTTTTACACTGTTGGTGGGAAAGTAAACTGGTCTAACCCTTATGGAAAGCAGCATGCAGTTTTCTCAAAATTTTGAGCCAGCAAAATTCCATGCCTAAGTATTTACCTAAAGAATACAAATACACTAACTTAAAGGAAAACCTGCACTCCCATGTAGCATTATTTACAATAGGCCAACTATGGAAATTACCTAAGTGCTCAAGTGGTTCAAGAAGATGTGGTGGAATACTACTCAGCAATCAAAAAGACAAACTCATGCCATTTGCAATAACATGGGTAGAGCTTGAAGGAATTATGTTAAGTGAAATAAATCAGAGGGAGAAAGACAAATATGGGATGATGTCACTTATATGTGGAGTATATAGAAATCAGACAAAGGGGCACATAAAGCCAAACTCAAAAACTAGCTCTTGAAAGTTGACTATAGAACTGAGACACTGAGGTGGAGAGGGGGAGGGGGAGGAGTGACCACACAATAGACTCTGGTGGAGGACTATGAGCCTTGGCAGTTGGAACTACAGTAACATCACCAGACGAGGGGGATCCTATACTTCCAAAATATAAACAACAATGCAGACATTACTTCAATCTTAAAAAAAAAAAAGAATAAGAAAAAGAATAATTTCAGAAACTCAAAAATTATATAATCTATCACAGACATTTTTGCTGCATGTCAGCTAACATTTTCTCTTCAAGATATAAAATTATGTCTTTTTGTGACTTACCTATTCATTTTATTATTTAAACTACTTTATTGGAAACTTCCATATATAAAGATGAATTCTTACTATCTGTACAGACTGCTTCATAATATATATTTTTACTGTACCAACACCTTTCTATATGATCGAAGACAGGTCTACTTAAGCATTGCAATGGCAGCATGGCCTTCTGTTCCATGGGTATAACATAATATTTTAAGTCAGTTCCTTATTGATAGTTATTTGGGCTTCTATTTCCTGCAGAAAATGATTTTCTTGGTTGAATTTATTTTATTATTTACATGGGGAAAATTTTGTCATTTAAATGAGTAGATGAAAGAGTACATTTGCCTGATTATCATTCTAAGAGTCTGCACAATGTACATTTCTAAAATGGGATAGATGGCTGATTTTCTGACAACTTCACCAATAATACTATTGGTTTTTGTCTTGTACAATATATCTCAATAGCTTGTGATATCTTCACACTTTATTTCACATTTCTTCATTAACTTGGGAGGGATCTGGAAATTCCCTTTTGCCCATTTTCTTATGAAAGTATTTGCCTTTTTCTTATTGACTTGGCAGACTTCAGTATAATTTTACCCCTTTTGACATGAATGATTCAAGTATATTTCTTAATGTGTTCTTTTCTGCTTGTAAGTGGTATTTCTGATCATATAAGATTTCATTTCTTGTATTTTAGGGCTTTTTTGTTTTTATTTTATGTGATCTAAACTATCAATCTTCATTTTATGATTTCTAACTCAGGAATCAAGTATAGAAAGACCTTTTTACCTCAGCATTACAAAGCATTATCTTAATTTATTCTAGTTACTCTATGGTTCCATTTTTTACATTGAAAATATATAACTTTACTGAAATTTAATTTAGGTAAAATATGTGAAACTAGAAGTATAATCTTTTTAAGATCATTAAATTGAATAAGGTTAACTTAATTTTAATAATTATTTCCCCCTCAATTTGAAATATAATCCTTAAACTATAATAACTTTTATATACAACTTAGTCTGTTTCTGGACTATGTATTATTTTTTTACACATATACCTTAATGGTTTTATTCATGATTTCACTTTCAATTCGTCTTCATAAAATTATCCACTCCACTTAAGTTATTGGATTGATTTTTGATAGTAGTGAGTCAATTGAAAAATTTCCACTTCTCATGTGTTTCATGCCTTTCTTTTGATTAAAACAAGTTCAGTACCATATCCATTTAGTTTTAATAAGGCAAATATAAGGTATCCCCTGTCAAGTTCAAGTAAATGCATCAAATCACACGGATTTTGATCAAATATAATGGAGTCATTATTCCCCAAGAACTCTTTGCACGCTTTACAACTGTTTCTTAGATCTGAGTTTTCCTTTGGTTTTTCATGCTCTCATTTCCCCCTCTCATCTGCCCAAGCCCACCACCTCCTTTATGCATCTGCAGTCTCATTACTTTCCTCTTTTATTACATTTCTTCCCTCCACCTCTCCTGTTGCATAACCCAAGTGCATAACCATTGTTAAAAGCAAATAGTGAAAGAGAAATTTTAGGAAAGATGTAGACTCACTACATCAGAAGCAGAAAGAAACTTAAGAATACTTGGCTTGGGCCTCCCATTTTACCAGCTCAGAGTACCAGCTGTGACAAAATCCCCTCCCTCTGACCTAGCAGGCACTGCTAGGCACCTCTCCTTGCTCTTGGATAAGGAGACTGAGCCCCGCTCCTCGGCTCCCTCCATTAAGAGGTAGGGTGATTGCAGTTAGCAACCCTAGAAACAAACTTTGCCCAAGTTTTCCGTAAGCAAAAGACATGATCTCTTTGTTTTTGACCTTGAAGATTAATGAACACATGGAGTCAAAACATTACTGTGTGTAAGGAGCAGCTAAGATTCCTCTGTTAGATTCCTTCACACAGCCAACTTAGTGGCAATCCCTTTCGATGGGAGAAACAGCAGAGGTGGCCCTTGAATGAGAAAGTGTGAGACAGACACTGACCGAGCTGAAGGATATAATTACAACAACAAGAGCTAACACTGATGAACACATTAGGTGTCTGACACATTATTCTCATTTAATTCTCCAACAGCCAGTGTAGCACGGTCCTATTAGCTTCCTTTCACAGGAAGAAAGGGACAAGTCAAGAAGGTGTAGAAACTTGCCCAGACTCCCAGGATAACACACAGCTCAGCTGGCCCTTGGTCCCAGATTGCAGGCCTGCTATCCGCTCTCTACACTACCTTGCAAGCCTCCCAGCTTTGGCGTCAGCCTGCCTGGGTTCAGATCCCAACTTTACCAATCATCAGAAACAATAAACATTGGCACATACCTCAGTCTTGCTGCAATTCTGTTTCCCCCATCTGTAAAGGGGGATAGTAAAAATCACTCCCACATAACTGTCAGTGAGATAAGTAAATAAAACTCCTGCCACCTACTAGACCATGGGAATTCAGATCATGAAGAGAATGTTCCTGACTGTTCTGCTAACAGTCCACCTTTAACACCTCACAAGGGCACACCTGCTCACTGCCAGTTTCCTAACCTAGTCAGTGGGTAACTAGCCCCAGGCTTGTTACTGAAGATGACCCACAATAGAGGGCACTCCCAGTGCCCACAGAAATTTAGGGATTTAGAATGCAGTGCCAGGGATCTAGAATGGCTGTGAGAGCCATGGTTTTGTTGAGTGTGATGGCAGATTTGGCATCGTGAAGAAGTATGTCTTCAAGCACGAGGACAGTCTCACACCCTAAACAAAACTTGCATTTTCTTTGAGTTTCTTCAGAGGAAAAGAAAAAGGTAAGCTGAATCTCCTTGAGGAGGCCTCAGCCCTGCTGGCCCTGAGAACTCCAAGAGTCTTTAGGCCAATCGCTACAATTTTCTGATCTGTCTGTTGCTGATTGCTCAGGTAGTTTGAATTTGCATCGTTAACATGCCCCCAGATACATTGTCATCTTAGAATGCAGAGAGAAGAAATCATACATGTGCATTCTAACAATACAATCATGGAAGCAATTTATTTTGAGCATTACTTTGGAGTGAGGCCTTTATGCAACCGAAGATTTAATAAATACATGGATATGAGACCGCGTTTTTCACTTAGGTTCATCAAACACAGGGAGATTTCCCATTATGGAGAGAGAGAGTTTGGAATCAGGCTGAGGTTTTCCTTGCAGAGATTAAAAAGACAGATGGCAAGGTGCTGTGCTCAGGGAAAGGGCTTTTATAATCAAAGAATTAGAATTTATTCCTGAATCTGGCATTTAGGTTCGGGGTCTATGCACCAGGTCAACTCATATGCTACCAGAAGATTCTATTATTTCAATTTCCTGTGGACCATCAAGTCAACATTACCAATTCTGAGTCTCAGGGTAGACACCCTTCAGGAAATTAAAATATCTATTTCAATGGTGTCTAATTCCACTGCATAGATGTATGGACATGGAGATATATATATATATTCGCAGCAGTAAATGACACTTCCATCACAATGAGAGAGCCAATTGATTTAGCCCTTCAGCCTTACACACAGGCACCAGTTAACCATTCTGACAGCTTCATGGCGTGTGTCATCCAGATCTTGGCTGGTCGCTTGTCCACTTGTGCTAATCTTTTTTAGCTCTAAGGAAATCTGGACATAAAACCAGGTCTTTCACTGGTTTCCACAAGATATTCCATCATATCTAGCATTCTAGAATTTTATTTTTGTACTTTAACAATCATAGGATCATGGCAAGGAATCCCAGCCCACACTACTGTTGTGTATAAAATTGGGATGATTACAGGTCCCCTCCCGGGCTGGCAGAACATCCTGAAGATTCATGTGCTGTGATTAACAGATAATATTATATTCTCTAAGAATGTGGCTTGTTATTTGAAGAGCAACTTTTCTATTTTAGGAAATATAGGTATTAGTGAAGCTACACCACAAGAGACACCCCAATTGGAAGTGAGAAGCATTTTGCAGTTTCAATGATCAGTTCATGGAGGACTCACTGTATAACCAGGCACTGTGGAATTGGAGCAAGACACAGCCCCTGTCCACAAGAAGTTCAAAATCTGGTTGGGGGGTAGGCCTCCCTGGTGGAGCAAGGGGTTAAGTGAAGCTGTCTGCAGCCACTACAGCAGAAGTTTGATCCCTAGCCAGGGAACTAACCCACATATGGGGCACAGCAGACCTCTCCTGCCTTGCCAGCTGCTCCCTTCATCACTGTATTTCAGTGGATCTGCCTGTTCTGCTCCCCACTGTTTCTGGTGAATCCTCTCATTCCTCATCACTGTACCTCTCGCCTACACCCCAGCTTTTGTATGCATAAATAAAACAAATCTTTTTTTAAAAAATCTGGTTAGGAGATATCATGAATATCCCCATGAGGTTCAGGAGTTAAACAATAAAACAAGCCTGTCACAGGTGGAACACACAGATGTGCCAAAAGGTCATTTACCGGAGCTGCAACAGCCTAAGAGGAGGAATCCATACTTCAGAAATAAGTGTAGCCCCGGGAGGTAGGCGAAGTTAGGGTGGGCAAAGAGAAGGGTAAGGTGGACAGGCTCACCTGGGCAGACAGCAGGCTAGGCAAGTATGCTGTTCATCTCAGAGACCATGAAAGTGGGAAACCTTGGGGACCTTGGCAGAGCCAAGGAAAAATAAACCATCCTGTTTCATCATTAATGCTCCTTTCAGCCCTTCGAGAACTCTGAATCAGACTCTGAACCCCAAATAAATTCATTTGCAGGTCTTAGGTAAATTATCCTGTCTTACCTTGGTCATTTTGTCTATAGTCTCTCCTCCTGAGTCTCAGCTACTCAGAAGAGCTCTTGAGTATATGGCTCAGAGGTGACAATGACCATGGAGGAGTTTGTTTCTGGCTCCAGCTAACAAATCAGCCTTCATACCCCAAATGGTGCCAAAAGGTGTTAAGATGGTAGAGTTTTGAAAAATGACCACATCACATGATTGCACAGTCAAAAATGTATCTTGGGCATATACTTTGTATCAAACTGCTATAATAATAAGAACCAGACCTCAATATGTTAATAATCTTTCAAAGGCTGTAAATGGAAAGAAACATGGCTTCTCCACACACACTTCGGTTCTCCTCAAAAAAGAAAACAAAAGATGTTTAAGGAGCTCTATATGGGTTGAATTGTGCCCCCCCCCAAAAAAAAAAGATATGCTAAAGCCCTAAACTTCCTGTCTTGTCCTGTGTAGGTTGCTATGACAGAATACCATACATTGGGTCACCTATCAACAATCCAACTGACTTCTCACAACTTTGGGGCTAAATCCAAAATCTGCCTACAGATTTGCTGTCTGGTGAGAGCCAGTTTCCTGTCCTTAGACAGCCATCTTCTCACCGTGTCTTCCCATCCTGCATGGTGGAAGAGACAAGAGGACTCTCTGTGATCGCTATGATTACTAATCCAATTCCTGAGGGTTCTACCTCATGACCTAATCACCCTCCGGGCACCTCAACTCCTAATACCATTGTGTGGGGGGCTGAATTTCAACAAATGAATGTTGAGAGAACACAAACATTCAGACTGTAATACCCCAGTCCCTCGGTGTGACCCAATTGGGAAATAGATAGTCTTTACAGATGCAGTAAAGATGAGGTCATTAGGGTGTCCTCATAAAAAGGAAAAATTTGGGCACAGAGACAGACATACACAAAGAGAAAATAATGTGAAGATGCACAAGAGGGAACAGCTGTGTGACTGGAATGATGCCTCTAAAGCCAAGGAATGCTTGAAGCTACCGGAAGTCAAGAGAGGCGGGAAGAAACCCCTCCCTACTACCGTCAGAGGCAGCACAACCCTACCAATGCCTGCTTTTAAGCTTCTGGCTCCCAAAACTGTGAGACAATAATATTCCATTGTCATAAGCCACCCAGTGTGAGATACTTCGCTATAGCAGCCTTAGTAATACAACGTCTTTTGAAATCTCTTATAGGTGGGGAAAGGGAGGAGGGGAGCAAATATGAGTGAGTCAATTGTCAGTGATTTTAATGCTACGAGCTCTTCTTTTTTGGAAACATTCTGATAATCAAAGATGCCGGGAATTTTTTGTTGTTGTTTTCTATCACTGGCTTAAATTCGATTCTGTATATAATAGTGAGGGATGTTTCCATATTTCTACCTCATATTACTGTTGGGAGGGAAGAAAAATAGAGGGTTCTTCTGAAAGCCATTATACTCAGAAGATATTTAGTATCAGGCTGATTACCACGTGAAAAGATCTGGTTACCTTCGCATCTAATCCACCGGAACTGAATTCTGTCCACGGCAGGGCTTTCTCCTGTTTCCTCTAATTTCCCCCACTCAGCCACCTTTGACTATGTTCCAGCAAGTGCTGCTGAGGCTTCAACTATTTTCTTTAGATTATATAATTTTCCAGAAAACTCAGAAGTTTATCTGCTTAACAATATATTCATCTTTCCTTTAAAGAATAGTATTATTTTCCATATCTAAGAAAGTGAGCTCTGTAATATTTCCTCTCCAATTTAAAAAGAAGCATTAGCCAGCTTGCATTGAATATTTTCTTTAAAAAAAACTGAATGCTATTCTGATTCTCACCACAGTGAAATAGTTTCTCCCTGTAACCAGAAATAGTGGTGGAAAATCTTTTCCTTTCACACTATTTGAGCATAATTGGTAAAAGCCTTCAATTATGGAGAAGGTCTTATAAGAACTAGTCTTTCTCACAACAAAAACTCTAATCCATTCAGAGTTATGTGAGTCTATTAGCTGAAGTCTTTCTGTTTAGCTAATAATATAATTTTTTTAAGTTTGCCTATAGTATCTCCCATGAATGTCTCTGGCCTTTTCATCATAAAATTTAGATGTAATAACATTTTGCACGTTAGTGCTGTTTTATAGAAGTACAATACTAGCAAATTACAATGACACATTACAAATTGAACTGAAGATTCCTCAGCAACATAGGAGAACTGATGAGATAAATTAGCTTCAACAACTGGGCATTACAAAAAAAAATGAATTATTAAATCTAAAACAATCTTAAAGGCAAATCATCCCTTTTCTCAGATTAATAAAAGGACTGTGGGCCTCCCTGGTGGCATAGAGGTTGTCTCAGCGCGATCACCCTATCACTACTGTGGCCTGAGTTTGAGCCCCTGCCCCACACATGGTGCAGCAGACCTCTTCTCTCTCACCGGCTGCTCCCCTCAGCAGTGTACTTCAGTCAATCTGCCTGTTCCCCACTCTGTCTCTGGTGAATCCTCTCGCCCCCACTGCCTGCACCTCTGGCCTATACCCCAGTTCTTGTATAAATAAAAATAAATCTTTTTTAAAAAATAAAATAAAGACAACTTTATTTTTTATGTATATTTTTATTGTTAATGTCTTTTACATTAAAAAAAGACAACTTTAAATAATGCATGAAGGATTATAAACTCTAAGACACTCAGTTTGAAGGAATTGGGTGGGAATTGAGAAAATCATGGAACTGAGGGTCAATTGTTACACTAATTTCTTTATAAGTTCATGAGAAATAACCTCATCTCTCTTCATTTTCACTTCCATTCTGTAAAATAGAATAATATCAACCCTACAAGATTGTTAAGATAAGCTAACAATATAATATGCACAAAAATATAATACTGTTGATTTCTCAGGTTTTACAACAACCAAAATGTTTGTATGCATACATATTAACTGGTGGTGCAAATCATCTACAGTAAGTTCTGTGTGCTAATATACAAAATATATTCATCCATATCAATACATTTGCTGTGCAAAGGTAGCTTCTTAATCCAACTTTCTTGCCAAAGCAGAAACAGTCCATACTAAACTCTTGAAAGGGTCCACCTGCCACCCCTGAACACTGCTAGGGGTGGGAAGCTCTAGAGAGAGATCCACTCAGAGAGCAGCTCCAGCAACAAGATATTTGTTTTTGCTACACCATTTTAAGTTTCTCAATTTCTAGATCTGTGTTCCCTGGCCTACATAGAATAGGTCTGATGACTCTTCCATATAACAGTTCTTTGGTTATTTAAATGTAATATCACACACACACAAACACACACACACACACACACACTTAATAACAGCACCACTGGACACTTAAGGAGGGTTTATTCAGGAGATTTATTTATGTTGCTCACAGATTTATTTGTGAGGCTCAAAGAGGGTTGGTAACTTGTCCAAGGTCACACAACTAGTGATAAAAGGCCAAGGTTGAAACAATTCAGTTAGATACTAGAGCTCACAGTCTTAACAACCATACCTTACTTCAAAATATTTCTTCTTCAAGCCAAACATTCTTTAAGATCAGCTCCTCTTGTCCTTCCTCATAGCAAGCATGTCCCAGACCTCCCCTCAATCCCGCTTCTCTTAATGTCTGTTAAAATGTGCCAAACTCAAAATGAACCACACACAATGATCAACACACACGCCAACAATCCAGACACTCACTCTACCTCCCTGAGAGATGTGGTCCCCCATGCCCCCATAAGATACTTCATACTTTCTCTTTTCTAAAAATGCCTACTTCTTTGCCTTCCTTTCTGTTGATAACCATGCCTCCTATCCCTCTGAGAAAATCAAATAAACCTCAACTGCAGTTCCTTCACAGTCCCACCGGTCAATGTAGGACTTTAATGCAGGGTCCACACCCTCTCCCACCCTCCTGTCACATCTGTGCCCTATCTCTATGTCTAGCACTTGGTTCCTACCTTCTCATGGACTGCCCTCCTTGAATCTAGCCTTCTTTCCCCTATCTGATAGTTCTCCGTCAGTCTAAAGTTTCATGCCTGTCAGAACACAAACAGCCTCTAGTAGTTCCCACTTTAAAAAGAGGGTGGGAGGGAGGAGAGAGGGAGGGAGTGGGGGGCAGGGAACAGGTCTTAACCCCATTACCCCATTTCTCACATTTTAAAAGTAATACCATCATATCCTTCTATCGGTGCATGCCACATTACAATCAGCTTCAGTCCATATTCCCACCACTTCGTTCTTATCTTACACATTTTCTCCTGGTTCACTTTGCTCCACCCAGACAGGTCTTCCTTACACCTCCCATGTCATACTCACTGCCATGTCAGGACTTCATTTCATGATTTAGGCCACAACCTAAATGTCATCTTCTTGAAAAGGTCCCTATTTTTAGAAAAGGAAAGAAAAGTCCTCCTCCCTTCCCTAAACCAGGAATAGTCTAGCATAATTTCCCTATTTCATTTCCTTCAAATAATTTATTATTTGATGAAATTGTCATATTTATTTGTATTGTTTATTCTATCTTTCCCATGAAAATGGAGCCAGAATTGTACTTGTCTGGTCACCACTATATCTCCAGTGACTAGACCAACACCGGGCACCTAGTACATGCTCAATCAATATTCATTGAATGAAATCAACAAATGAACTAATTATTTTATCATGTAACAATTATCCTAACCATGACCATTGTTTTAGATTACAATAAAATCACCTTTTCAACCATCATTCATTTCATTAGATTAAGTGTAATTTAACTCAGGACAACCTTATTAAGCATCTAATCTGTGCAAAGCAGGTAAGTAGATGTTTGTATGACATCAAAGTAGAATATTGCCACAGTCTCTGGTGGGGGTATTTTTGCAAGTTAATTCTAAAGGAATTTATAATTTTGAGTAGTTTGAAGTTATGGGAAAGTGTTCTGACAACTAAAACAGACACAAGGGGGATTAGGATACCAAACATTACAAAATTGGAAGACCATTGGGAGGAATTTCTCTTGGGGTAGGATTGGGCAGGTTTTCCGAATGAAACCTAGAATGTAGTTGGATTTTGAAAATCATATAGTCTAAGAAAGGGAAAATATGACAAAATTTCCCATAATGATGGTATTCTTTGCAGGATAGAGTATTTTCCTAAGTGTCTCTCAGTCATCTCCCGGGGCAGAGTCAACACTGAAGGTCTTACACAGCCGAAGTTGCTGGAAAGTCCATGATTCTGCATAGACCTTTTCCAGATTCTGAGTTCTCCTCAGAATTTAATCTAGATCTTAGAATTGCTTGTACCTGGTCTATTTTGAGTAGAATCAGAAAGAATCTTCTCATTCAGGAACACTAGATTTGGATAAACACACTCAGTGACAAACACAAGGAGAAAGCTTCAGGAACATTTTTGAAGAGTTAAAACCTCAGCATTAATATAGGATGGTGATGCTGTTAAAGTAAACCAGTTTATGGAGAGTTATTATTGAATGGCTCCAATATCAGTGATTTGGGATAAGTGAATCCAGAGAGATGAAGCATAGTTAATGTAATTACACATCCATTTCTTATGATGTACGACCATGTGAAGCATTACTAATCCCCAAACAGATACCTGCCGGGAAGACTATGGAAAACAGCTGTTAGGTCCACAAGAAATGAACCAAGCAAATTCAAAATACTGTAGGTATTCAACTGACGGGCTCGAGAATCAGACCCTGTCCACTAAGCCCAAGATTTATAAGGAATTAAAGAGGATTCCATCAGAAGTTACATTTGTTTCCAACATAAATCACCCTGCCAACTCATTTATTATTGTAATAACCTCTCTCAGCATTTCTATTATTGGAGAGGACTTCTTCTCAAATGAAAAATGGCGTACCTGATTACTTGCATGGGACTTGGCGTCATTCTCATTTTGGCTTCTTGTTTGAGGCAGTGAATGGGCCAAGGAAAGGCCTTTACATGCTTGCACGCATATCGATTACAGTTAATGGAGTTCATAGGTTTATTACGCGTTGGGGAGTTAAAAAACAAGTACTGTAATGAGAGGAGCCATACCATTCTTACTGGTATATTTAAGAAAACTTCAAGCTCTCAAGCACTAAAAATAGTTAAAACTCTCTCAGAAACTGTTTTCATTCAGCAAGGCTAATCATCTGAGCCTATAACTCCTTCCCATCATATTAGAATACTTTAAAAACCTATATTTTATTTATATCTAGTTGCTAAGTTTATTAGTGCTTATTATAGGATATGTTCTTAATTTTATGTTTTACAAAACAATTTGAATAATTGAAATTACTTTTGTGAATCTTTTTCCACTTGCAATAAGATGAGTGAATTATAAAAAGCCATTTTCTAAACATGCTAACAGGTGCAGGAAAGATTGACAGAGCAGTACGAGAAAGTATTTTTAATGTAGGCTTTCCAAGATTTTAAATGGAATTTCTTTAATGAGTGCATATCATTTTTAACGGGCCTGGTTTACTACTCAGGGGATGCTGAGCACAGGGTATTACAGTATATTTTATTTAACAATAACCATAATCAGAGTTGCATGATATATGGATATGTGTATAAAATGAGAACCAACCAGAATCAGAGATTAGTTAGCTAAAAAAATTAAAAAGAAATATTGACAGAAAATGCAAAGTAACAGAGTCTAAAAATTTGGGATGATTGACAAAAACTCTAAATTATAGGGTTAGGTGAAAAGACAGCCTGACCTCATGAAAACAGGAGGTGATGACTTTTAACCTTTCCTTATGCCTGTGACCTTGGCCCTATCACCAATTCTCATACCAATTCAGTCAAGTCTTCCTAAGCATTTACTGTGTGGGGACCTCATCAAGGGATAAATGAGGAATAAGGGACAACTTCCCACTGGTGAGAAGGTCCCTGTCCAAGGGACAGTTAGACATTACAGACCCGAATCAAGAACTTCAGGAAAGTCACAAATACATCACCTCTCTCTATATGACCAGGATGTTCCATAGTTATTTTTTAAATATCTGTATATGAATCACCAAAATTCTTTTTGATTTTCCTTTGGTCTTTTCATGCCAAAAGGAGCGTTACCCCAGTAAGGTTTTCAGAACTGAACTCTGTCAGATGTGAGGCCTCTAGGAAGTGAGTTGCCTTTAAGAAGTTCTGAACATAAATTGAATTACCAAGAATTCTATTCATTGAAAAACACATTATATTGCATCATGTCCTTTTCAAATAGAGTGAAACTTGCTTATATTAAATTTCTAGGAACCCAAGGAAAAAATTTGATAGAGGATGGAATTTGATATACTCTAGAAATATCACATGTGCGTGTAATAGACCTGGATTTCCAATTTGATTGCTGTACACAGGGATTCAATATAGGTGGTTCAATATTAGGGGGTCTCATTGAATTTGCATTTGTGTTTTTCAAGATGTATATGGTATGTGTTTCTTCAAGGTAAAAAAAAAAAAATCAGATTGATTCCTGAGTCCAGGAAAGCTAAATATTCATAGAAATGGGAATTCTGGGAGGAATTGGACCAGATGAAAGGAGTGTAAGCAATCTAGTTTTCATTTCTTCCACCTTAATATTAAGTTAATTGACTGGAGTTTAGACTATTGAATTCTGGAATGGCATCTTTCTCTCTTTCCTTAGCGCTGTTATTTTCTGGTCTATAAACTCTCTATCCCTTTCTTTAACATTTTAATATTTGTCTGAATGAAGTTTTCAAAAGAAAATTACCAAAAGGTCTCAACATGTGAAGAAATTTTCTGTTCCTAAGACTGTTTCAAGTCTTGGGAAGTGATAAAAATAATGAAAAATAGTGACTGTTATAAAACTGAAATGTCATTATATTCATGTTTATATGAAATATGCCAGCCCCCCTTAAATTATAGACACTAACAGGCATGAATGTTATACACTTTTTTATAGTTCCGTTGCTTTGTTTGTTTTAAGTTTGAGCCTGTATTCCATTATTTTAGAGATTCACACTTGGATAGAAGGACTGGGACTGACAAATCTCCGCTGCCCCCTGGCAGAATCTAACATGCCCTGGAATCAATACCTGTCACTGAAGGAACCGAGTGGTTCACTAAGTCCATCACTCCACAAGGAACCCCTTGGAGTGAGACTTGGACAAACATGGTATTTTTACATGATTCATAAAGCTTGTCACCATATAGCTCTAAAATCATTTCTAAATTCTACTGATTTTATCCAGTGTTCCAAATAAGCAAATGAAATGAAATAAACAGAAACATATGTTTTAAGTATCATAACAGATTGGCTTCCCAATAGATGAGGAACTCTGAGCTATTTGCCATTAAAAACAAGACAGGTCGTGCACACATGCAAAATAATGCTAATCTCTCTCACCTGAAATATTTTGCTTCAAAAATCATTTCATCATCAAAAAAAGATATATATTTAACTAGCTAAGCTCTTATTTAACACAGGGGTTATGCTAGGGACTCAGTAGTTCATAGGGGGAGTCACTGCTTTCTTCGGCTCTACCTGCTTAGTTTATACCACAAAAGAATCACTTTAAGAAGGAAAGTACATCTGCTATTGACTTAAATGACTGATTATTTCTCTGAAATAACAATACATCCTATATAAAACTTTTGGCCCAGTAACATCATATAACCCCAGCTTTAGCTACATCAAAAGGAGGCAAAATTGGGAAATCAAAAGGAGATACAATTAAAGCAGTGTACACAACATACAAAAATGAATTATGTCATTGAATAAATAACAGAATTAACCTAAGTCTCATACAATGGCTGCAGGAGAAGCTCTCCTCCATCCTCCCCACTGCCATCTCTCTCTCTCTCTCTTTCTCTCTTTCTCTCTCATTCACACCACACACACACACACACACACACACACACACACACACACCAGCTGCAATGACTGAAATACCACTTCCAGAGATCTGGAGATGTATTCATTTGGTTGCCCAAGTATCTTATTTCTAAGAACAAGTTCTTCTGGACAGAGACCAAACACTCAACTGCTAATAGATATTTGTTCTTTATTGTGAATTCTTTATGGTCTTGGCCCTAAAGACATCCAACTGAATGCTGCAATCTGACAGAGGAGAAACAGGGAGGAGATTGGTGATTAGGCAGTGGATCCCCTTGAAGAAGGGCAAGGCTAGAGGGCCCAGACGTCTGTGGGTGAGAGAGGCTGGCCAACTACAGTATATTCACAGAAGAGGACCTAGGAGGAACTGCGCTTCTTTCTCAATTTCACCTTCAGTTTGTTCTGCTGCTCTATGAAAACCAATCCCCTCAGGCAAACCCTCCAAATGAAGGGGTGGGGTGGTGCTTCAGGGGGTACTTAGCAGAGATGTCTGAGGGTTTGTCTGGAAGCAAATCTATAGGACAAGCACACTGCTTTTACTTAAAGTATAAAAACATTAATAATGACTTGGGGATTCCAACTTGCCCTCAGTTTTTACCATTGCCACTCCCACTGACCACAGAGTGTAGCCATGGGCCTTTGTTTTCAGTAAGAAGCAGAAAGGGGCACTTGGTAGCTGCTTCACCATTGTCCTCCAAGTCTGCAGACTTGCTACCTGGCTGCCCTGGACCAAGTCTTCTTGTTGCAGGCAGGAAGTACCCACATGGGACACTGGGTCTAAGCCACTTGGCTGATGGGCCACTCTCTCCCGCTCACTTCTAGTTTTCAAACCACATTAAAAACTGGAGGCCTCAAACTATACTACAAAGCTATAATAATTAAAACCGCATGGGACTGGAACAAAAACAGATGCACAGACCAATGAAATCGAATAGAAAACCCAGAAATAAATCCACATATCTATGGACAACTAATCTTTGACAAAGGAGCAAAGAATATGCAATGGAATAAAGTTAGCTTGTTCAATAAATGGTGCTGGGAAAACTGGACTACTATATGCAAAAAAATGAAGCTAGACTACTATCTCACACCATGCACAAAAACCAACTCAAAATGGATAAAAGACCTGAATGTAAGACCTGAAACCATAAAAGTTATAGAAGAAAATATAGGCAAAACTCTACACAACATACATCTCAGCAAAATGTTTAAGGACATGTACCAAAAAGTGAAGGAAGTTAAGGAAAAGATAAATAGCTGGGACTATATCAAACTAAAAAGCTTCTGTACAGGAAAAGAGACATTAATCAAAACAAACAGACACCCTACTAATTGGGAGAAAATCTTTGCACACAATACAACCGATAAAGGACTGATAACAAAAATCTACAAGGAGCTCACACAACAAAAACAAAGTCAACAATCCAGTCAAAAAAATGGACAGAAGAGCTAAAAAGATGTTTCTCCAAAGAAGAAAAGCAACTGGACAACAGCTATACAAAAAAAATGTTCAACATCACTTATAATCAGGAAAATGCAAATCAAAACCACAATGAGATACCACCTCACACCAGTGAGAATGGCGCACACTAAAAAAACAGGCAACAACAAATGCTGGTGAGGACGTAGAGAAAAAGGAACTCTCCTACATTGCTGGTGGGAATGCAAACTGGTTCAACCACTATGGAAAGCCATATGGCATTTCCTCAAACTGCTAAAAATGGAGATTCCATATGACCCGGCAATACCACTTTTGGGAATCTACCCAAAGGACACAAACACATTAATCCAAAAGGATACATGCACCCATATGTTTATTGCAGCACTGTTCACGATAGTTAAGACATGGAAACAACCCAAATGCCCAAAAATAGATGACTGGATCAAGAAGATGTGGTTTATATACACAAAAATGATAAACACATGCAATTCACAGCAAAATGGATGGAGCTAGAAGGGTGCTCAGCGAAATAAGCCAAAAGAAAAAAAAATATGGAATGGTTTCACTTATAACAGGAATATAGGGGAACCAAATAAAAGAAAGACATTCAACAAGAGGGGGAGAATAGGGGCTCAGAATGGGGGAGAGGGGAGCACGGGGGACTATGGTAACGGGTCAGGGGTGAACTGGTGGTGGGAAACCTACGGGAAATACACAGTAATGTAAAAGACATAAGTGATAATAACCATATAATTTTAAAAAATAAATAAAATGGTCTTAAATATACATATTAAAACAAAGGTTTGAGGATAGCACACAAAGGAAATACCTTAACAAATTAGGTGCCATTGCTTTAGAAATCAAAAAAATATTTTCCTTCTATAAAGCATGTGATAACCATTTCCTGTTTCAATGTTTAAAATTTTAGTAGTTGATCCTATCAAAAAAACAATGTTTTCCCATTTTCCCTAGTGTCACGAACATTATCAACTGATCCCTTTCTTTTCTAAATTACACTGTTTTGCCAATTAAAGTTCAATTGATTAAAAATATTATATATCCAAAAACAAAACAAACAAACAAACAAAAAAACTGGAGGCCTACAGAGTGTAATATCTCAGGGAAGGCTCTGCTCTGAAAGTTCCTTCCTCTAAGCACTGATAACTCCGATCAGACTTTTTGAAGAAACTAGAAAATCTGTCATTTGCCAAGTACACAGTCATGTACAAATCCAACTTTGGATTGCTTTTCTGTTTCTTTAAGGATGACGTAAGATTAAGAAAGTTGGGCCTCCCTGGTGGCGCAGCAGTTGAGCACTGCGCTGTGGAGCTGTCGGCAGCAGCAGCGACGCGAGTTCGATGCCCAGCCAGGGAGAATCCCACATGGCGTGGCAGACCTCTCCTGCCTTGCCCACTGCTCCCCCAGCAGTGTATTTCTGATCTGCCTGTTCTGCTACCCGCTCTGTCTCTGGTGAACCCTCTCGCCGCCCCACACCTCTGGCCTGCACCCCAGCTTGTATTTATAAATAAAAAATAAATCTTAAAAAAAAAGATTGAGAAAGTTATTTATATAATTTTTGTACCTTTTTAATTGAGGTAGCATTGGTTTATAATGCTGTATACGAGTCATAAATACAGGTTCACATCTTCAAATGTGTGCTACCACACTACTCCCACCACCAAAGCATCTGTAGTCCTCCACCATAGTCTACTGAGGCCCTTCCTCTGTTCTCTTCCCATTACCATTACCCTCTAGAAGTCTCAATTCTATGGTCAGATTTATAGCATTCCGGTATGTTTTTTTTTCTGTTCCTTTGTTTCTCTATATTCCACATGTGAGCAAAACCACCCAGTATCCATTTTCCCCCTGACTTATTTCACTGAGCATTTTCCTCTACAGTTCTATCCATGTTGCAAAATGGCAAGAGTTTATCTTTTTTCATAGCTGAATAGTATTCAATGGCATATATGTACCACATCTTTTCAGTCCACTCATCTGTCCTTAGGCACTTAGATTGTTTCCATACTGGGCTATTGTAAAAACAGTGCTGCAATAAGCATAAAAGTGACCTCTATTACACAGCTAAGGCCCTTTCAAGGAGCAATAGGAATTCAGCTATTTCTGAACCCCAAATTGAGCAAATATAGTCCTGAAATTTCCCACAAATTCCACAGCAATTCAGAAGAATATATTCACTTCAAGTTTTACTACTTTAAATGAGAGTTTGATCATCTCATCTGTTCAATGGAGGGCTTCTAATAACTGCTACTGACACAACATGGCTTTAGCCTGTTATGTGATATTTAAAAATAATCAAATGGCAGTTTTGTAATCAACCTGCCAGTGATTTCCTTCCAAAGAGGCTAAATTAAAGTGGGAGGGACAAAAGCAGTCCCTTTGCAGACAGCTTTACTGCCCCAAACCACCTTCTCTCCTACATGTGGTCAGTACGCTCCCTGGTGGCTGCACAAGCCCATCACAGCCCAACACCAAGAGGGGCAGGACAGGCAGTGTGCAACAGAAGCCCAAGCCTCCCAGAAACTTGGGCCCCTTCCTTCCTCCAGAGCCTCCCATGCAACTTGCAGTCCGGGAGGCTCTGGTGCTGCCAAAGCTTCAGTCCAGGTGCCTCGGCAAACTAACTGCTCTCTTCTTGGCCCTTATCCCTGGTGCTGGCCCCTGCTATTCTTTCTTTTGCCTCATTCACATTAACACTTCCAACCTTAATGTGCAGAAGTCCCCATCCCTGAGCTACACTCTGAACTCAGCAGCTTCCAGCCTCTTTCCTCTGGGTCCTTTCCTCCCTTGCTTTGTTACTCCCAGAGCCAGCCAGACACAGCCATACTGAGCGCCCAAATGAAATACACTGAAGTCCATTAAGAATCACCTAAAATGTCAACACAATTTGAAAGCGGGCTATTAACAGTGCATATGTGAAGCTGACAGTACTTGTGATAAGCAGGAAAAACAACAATGAATACTAATGTCTTATATTTGTATAGCACCTTAGAGTTTTCAAAGTGCTGTCATAACACTCTCTGGAGATAGGCAAAAGGGGTATTATTTTCCCATTTTGCACATGAAAACACTTAAGGTTGGAAGGGTTAAGTGAATGAGGCAAAACAAAGAATAGAATTTAGTTCTTGGACCCATAAAGCAACTCTTCTGTGCACTATGCAGGTGGCCCCTCAGGAAACTCAGTGGAAGATGCTGGTGAGGTAGACTTTAAGACGCTGTCAGTCTCTCCGGTGCGGCTGTGGGTCCCCTGCAGTGATCATGAGGAACCCCTCACCTTAGATGAGTTTCCCAGGCCTTGTCCCCGCATGTTCAGAGGCAGTTTAGCTAGCCCCCAAGTATCTCTGATAACCCCCCAAGCAAGACGGAGCACATGCTGAGCCAATCTCCAGCTGAACTTGAGTCCCCTTACTCCAAGGATCCCCACAGAGAAGCAAGGTCAACATGAGCTCTCATTCTGAGGAGCATCCAATGGCCAGGATGGCATCAAGGTCCTACTCCTCAGTCTTGGAGCAAATATTAGAGAGCTTCATTCATGATAAAAAAAAAAAAAAAAAAACCCTCAGGAGACAAGAACATGGACACTGGAGACTAACTGAATCGGTTCAAATCCCAGACCTGCCACTTACTAGTGATCATGGCCAAGTCACTTAATCTCCCTGTCTCAGTTTTCTCATCTGTAAAATGGGGGCAATAATGAATTCATCCTATCCCATGAGTTTGTGAGAGTAAATGAGTTTAATGGAAGTAAAAAACTCAGAACAGTGGTCCACAAAAAGTAATTTTTGAATGAATGTTGAATATAAATACACAAAGGACTCCTTTCCATATTACAGATCTTTGAAGGAACACACACACTGCCAATAGTCAACACTAAGTGGAACTCAGTTTGATGTGATTTCTAGCACCTGGCAAAGTACTCACAATTAAATGTTGCCATGGTAAGAATTTTATAGATATCCTTGAATAAATGAATAAACTGTTACACAGTCCAACATTTCATCTGGATGGACAATTTAGAAATGAACTAGATGGAATCAAGCTTGTGGTCTTTGCAGCTACAGACCAACACAGTTCCCAAGGCCTTTGAAGTGTGTCCTGAGAAAAAGCAAACTAGAGTTCGTGGATTTTATTTTGTTTTGTCTTAATAAGGCTTCGTCTAAGTTCTAGCTGAGATCAGCATCATTAGCCTCTCTGGAAGAGAAATAGGGTGATCTTCCTACTAGGTGGTGATTGCCTTATGCACACAAGCACCCAGCAGCCCTGTCCCCTTAACCTCTGCTCTCCTCTTCTCTCCCCCTCCCTAACAGCAAGCCAGCATTCACTACAACCCTCTGCCTCACTCTTCTTAATTCAACACCATCCACTAGACACTTTAGGAAGCAATACAATACATAAAATTCACTAGACTTACTCATTTTCTAATGACTAATTGAATTGCTCAAATACTAGGTGACTACAAAAAGAAGTGGATAACTTTGAGTGATTCTTGATGTAAATGCTCACATATGAGTCCACCCAACAGTATTTTAGTGATTATACTACTTGAAAAAGCATAAGAGAAACTATCACTCTGCACATGGTAAAAATGGCAGCCATTTGGAGCCACCCATGAAGATGTTAAGGCTGAGCTCTTCCAGAGCTGGTGATATTTTCAGCATGGTCAGGAAAGAGCAAGTTTCCCTAAAAGAAAACACATTGACAATAAGGGAACAGGTTGCTTCTATTGTCAATGCCCTAACGACTTTCTTAAATTAGCTTTTTATGGGAACCCTTTCTGCATGCTTGATGATGCTTAGACCACCCAAGTTAATTTGATACAAATGTAATTTAAGAGATTCCATGTGTGTCTTAAAGAAGACTTGGGTACGTGGGGGTTGAGAGTGGTTTTTTCTCTCTCTTTTTCTCTTCTTTTTTTTTTTAAACTTGGGACAAGTTTTTTGCCATATACATGCTTTTGAAATATAAAGGTTTTCTGCTTGATTACTACTTACAATCCAATATAAGTGGATTACACCATCTCCATTAACATCAAATGCAAATTAAGAAATTGGTTCTTTTTTTTAATTTTGAAAAAAGATTTATTCCTTCATACATTAAACAAAATCAAAACTTAAAAAATTTTAGAACACTAGGAAAATATTTTTATGATCTCGAGCATTCACAGATATCTCCTAAAACACTAAAGGGACATTGTAGAAAAATGAAAATTTTAACACATCAATTAAAATATTCATCAAAGAAAGTTAAAAAAATAAGTCAGAAATTAGAAAAATATATTTACTATTGGCAACTCAGGAAAATAAAATAAATTTGTACATTAACATACCAAACAAAACAATGAGCAAAATCATTCTGTAATGCAAGTAAACTATAGGTATGCTTAACATGAAAGAATCTTAGAAACATAATATTGAGTGAACATAAAGTTGCCAAAACTACAGTTTCCATAAGGATCCAAATAATTGTTTTTAAGGTTTTATTTATTTCATGATATATTTTTTGAAGTAATATTGACTTATATAACAATATATGCCTTAGAGGAATGGTTTATACCTCAACAATTACATGTTATTTTACCATACCCACCATCAAAGCCCCAGTAATTCTCTATGAAGATAGATTACTTTACACTATTTTGATAAAAATGATAATCAACTGAAAGAAATGATAATCAAAAGAAATGGTAGGAATGAGGAGGGTGGCAGGGAGTCAAATCAGAAGTTTCATAGATCTGTGTATTATGAAGAAATAAATAAAGGTTTACAAAACCTTCATATGTGTGCAAAGAAAAATACTGAAAAGAATGTACCCCCAATTTAAAGACAGAAGGCCAAATGTCAAATATGGAATATGTTAGAAAGGGTGAATTATAAAGTTGTCAAGTATAGACATCCCTTAAATAGAGAAGCTCCATTTAAGACTTCTTTAAGCAAATCAAGGAAAGAGAGCTTGGAAAATAGATATCATAGGTCATATCATCAGACACAAGTTCAAGTGGTGGTCATTGACTCAGTGCCTAAGCAAAATTTACTACAGAAAAGGTTCTCTCTGATGTTTTACATGGATTTGACCAAGTCTTGGTCATTGATTGACAGACTCGAAAAACAATGTCACAAAAAGGTTAGGAAGAACACCTAAAATAAAAGAAAGTTTCTTGAGAAGTGTTGATATCATTCTGAAGCCGAAAGCTGAAATCATACCTAGGACTAAGTTTACCAAGTGCAGGATATATTAGACTTTCATCTTTCTTGAATAAACTTGTTTAAATTTATAATAACAGTAGATATGTTAAAATAATTTCAATATGTTATAGTTTTATGTCTTATATTTAAGGCTTTAATCTATTTTGAGTTCATTTTTGTGCATGATGTAAGATAAAGGTCAAATTGTGGATATCCTGTTTCCCAAAACCATTTATTGAAGTGACTATTTTTCTCCATTCTGTATTCTTGGCACCTTCATTGAAAATTAGTTGATTGTATGTACATGGGTTTATTTCTCAACTCTTGATTCTGGTTCATTAATCTAGGAACTGTTTTAGGCCAATGTCATACTGTTTTGATTACTATAGCTTTATGATATTGTTTTATATCAGGAAATTTTATGCCTCTAGCTTTGGTTTTCTTTCTCAAGATCACTTCGGTTGTTTGGGATATTTTCTCATTCTATAGGGATTTTAGGATTGTTTTATATTTCTGTGAGAGATGCCATTTGAGTTTTGATAGAAATTCAACTGAATCTGTAGATTCTATGCTTTGGATAGCATAGACATTTTAACATATTAATTATTCCAATCCATGAATGTGTTTATCTTTCAACTAACTTGTGTCTTCATCAATTTTTATCACTGTCTTATATAATTTTCCATACACAGATCTTTTACTTCCTTAAATTTATTTCTAAGTATTTTATTCTTTTTCATGCTATTGTCAGTGGCATTGTTTTCTTAATTTTTCTTTCAGATAGTTCACTGTTAGTGTATAGAAATGCATCTATTTCTGTATGTTGGCTTTGTATCCTTTAACCTTTCTGAATTCGTTTCAGTTCTAACAGTTTTTTTAGAGTCTTTAAAATTTTCTCATAGAATATCATGTCATCTGCAGACATAATTTTGCTTCTCTTTTCCAATTTGGATGCCTCTTATTTTGTTTTCTTGCCTGATTTCTCCTCCTAGGAATTCCAGTATTAATTGAATGTAACTGGTAATAAAAGCCACCTTTGTCTAGTTCCTGATCTGAGAGGAAAAGTTTTAAGCTTTTTACCACTGAGCATGACGTTAGCTGTGGGCTTGTCATATGTAATATTATTATGTTAAGGTACTTCCCTTCTATTTCTAATTTTTTTGAGTTTTTTTTTTTTCAAGAAAAGATGTTAAATTTTGTCAAATGTTTTTTCTGCATCTACTGAGATGACCATATGACTTATTAATCCTTCCATTTATTGATTTGTATGTATTGACTCATCCTTGCTTCACAGCGATATATCCCACTTGATCATAGTATATGCTCCTTTTGTTTTTTTTTTAAGATTTATTTATTTATGCAGACAAGCTGGGGTGTATGCCAGAGGTGTGGCGGGGGGAGGGTGAGAGGATTCACCAGAGACAGAGTGGGGAGCAGACGGACCAACTGAAATACACTGCTGAGGGGAGCAGTGGTGAGCCAGGAGAGGTCTGCTGCACCATGTGGGAAGCTCCCTGGCTGGGGATCCAACTCATGCTTCAGTGGCTGCAGATAGCTTCATAGTGCTGCAACTTAACCCCTTGCACTACCAGGGAGGCCCAGTATATGCTCCTTTTAGACAAGTGGGTGAGATTACATCTAAATAAAACAATGTTCTGTACCACAAATGAAACAATCAACAAGAATAAAAGCAACCAATAGATTAAGAGAAACTACTTTAGAAACCGTATATCCAATAAGAGATTGATATCTAAAACATAAAAGGAACTCTTACAACTCAATAACAATTAAACAAGTAATTTAATTTTAAAATGGGAAAAGGAATAGATTTTTTTAAAGAGAGACAGCCAGCAGATCCATGAAAAGATCCTCTATAAAACTAATCATCAGGAAAATGCCAATCAAAATCACAATGAAATATCACATCATACTTATAAGAATGTTTATTATCAGAAAGACAAAAAATAACAAATGCTGGTGAGGATGTGGGGTAAAAGGGATCCTTAGACACTCTTTAAATGGGCATATAAATTGGTACAACCATCGTGAAAAAGAGTATGAAATAAAAAATACTACCATATGACCTGGCAATCACACTTCTGAGTATATATCCAAAAGAAATGACATCACTAGCGCAAAGACATATCTGCACCCCCATGTTCATTGAAGTATTACTTATAATAGCCAAGATACAGAAACAAACTAAATTTCCACTGATAGATGAGTGGAAGAAAATGTGGGAAAAAAATCCAACCACAAAACAGAAGAAAATCCTGTCATTTGTCACAAAATAGATGAATTGGGAGGGTGTTATGATAAATGAAATTAGAGAAAGGAAACTACTGTATAGTATAACATATATGTGGAATCTCAAAACAAAAACTCCAATTTATGGAGAGTGGAGTGAGCCTCATTCTGGGAAAACCACCCTCATGATCATGGTTCTTTCTCTGCCACATCAATATTTACAGGTGCTTCTTATCAACAGACCAGAAATCAAAGGTTCCCGGGATACCTTCCTCAGGTTCTATTAATTTGCTAGGACAGCTCACAGAACTCAGTAAACCTGTTTACTCACAAGAACACCAGTTTATTACAAACCATACAAATCTGCAGTCAGAAGGGGGAGATACATAGGGCAAGGTATGGGGGAAAGGTACTCAGTTTTCATGGCCTCTCCAGGCTGCTATTCTCACCTAGTCCTCACATGTTTGCCAAACTGGAAATTCTGAAGCCCCTCTTTCAGGGGTCGTTTATGGGACTTTGTTGCATAGGCGTGATTGATTAAATTATTGTCCATTGATAATTGAACTCCATCTCTAGCTCTTCTCCCATTTCAGGAAATAAATGTGGAGTGGGACCTTAAGTTCCAATGTGCTAATCACATGGTTGGTTCCCTTGGCAACTAGTCCCCCCCATCCTCAAGTGTTTCTCCATAAGTCACTATTTACATAACAACAGAAGCCTTTCTCTCTCTCAACACAGGAAATTTCAAGACTTTGGAGGGGGAACTGAGTCAAGAACTGCTGATGAAGACCAAACATGTATGAGAAATATGCATTTTGGTCATCTGAATAAATACAAAGTATTTTTATTATAAGTTACACTATCATATGTGTGGTGATGGAAATATTAATTTGATTTTGGTAATTATTTCTCAATATATATCAAATCTTCATGTTATCCACTTTAAATATATCATGGCTTCATTTGTCAATGATACTTCAATAAAACTGGGTAAAAATTAAAGATAGGTAAATAAAGAGATTAGGAAGAAAAGAAATAGTAGTATATTACCTTGCACAGATTCATATAAATATAATAATGTAACAGTATGTATAATAATATTATTACCAAATAAGTATCTGAGTCATACAAAAGTAATCTTCACTGACACAATTTTATTCCATCTCTGGGATTCTGATCTCCATACTGCTGTTTCTTTTCAATCATTAGCAGAAAAGAACATAAAGTTTAACAATCTCCTACTATTTTCTCATTTTTTAAGTTCTTACAGTAACTTTTTCTGTATCCTATTGCAGATTCTATTTTTTAATTCATTCTGTTTTTTAATTCTTTTGTCTTCTTTTTGGACTTTGTCCTGAGTTCCTTCTGTCTTCTCTAAGAATTCTTTGCAAACCAATCATCACTCTATCCCTACGGTTAGCCTCCTAACCATGTCTTCTCTATTACCTGCACTTTTGACCCCATCAACCTCATCATTTCCAATTCATTTACTCCCTTCACCTATTTGGTTACCCAGTCTTCGTTCACTCTTACTGTCATTCAGTGGTCCTCAAAATTGTCAGTCCAAGACCCCTTGACACTTAAAAGCTTTTTCAGGATGTCAATGAGCTTTTACTTGTGTGGGTTATACCTATTAGTTCTTATTGTATTTGAAGTTAATGCAGAAATTCTGAAATATTTTTTTATTAATGCATTTTTAAAAAACCCTCATCCTTTTACATGTTAATATAAGTAATATATTTCTAAAAATTAACTATATTTTTCAAAACAAAACAAAATTAGTAGAGAGATTAACATTTATTTCACATTTTTTTGGAATCGCTTAATATCTGATTGAAAGGGAAACAATTGAGTTATCACATTTGCTTCTGCATTTAATTTGCTAAGATATGTTGTATTGGCTGAGGTACATTTAGAATAATTGGTCTCACACAGCTCTACAATTGGAAAATGGAGAAGTAATTTTCATCGTCTTTTCAGATTTTCTTGATTTTCTTCTTTGACACCGCATAACGCCCAACAAGAGTAGTTTCACAAAATCAAAAATAAACGATTGGGATACCATCAAATTAAAAAGCTTCTGCACAGAGAAACAAGCTACCATTAAGACAAGATACCCTGCTGAATGGGAGAAAATATTTGCACGTATTTTTAAGGAGCATATTTGACAAGGGACAAATACCAAAGATTTACAAAGGACTCAAATAACTCAACAATAACAACAACAACAATAAAAATCAAAAAAGGGCAGGCAAGCTAAATAGGCATTTCTCCAATGAATGCATACATATAGTCAACAGATATATGAAAAAATGTTCATCATCACTGATCATCAGGGAAATGCAAATCAATCAAAGCACAATGAGATACCATCTCACACCTGTAAAAATGGCCCATATCAAAAAGACTAGAAACAGCAATTGTTGCCAAGGGTGTGGAGAAAAAGGGATCCCCATACACTGTTGGTGGGGTGGAATGAAGACTGGTCTTGTCCCTGTGGAAAACAGTATGAAGGTTTCTGAAAATATTAAATCTGTCCATCATACAATTCAGCAATTCCACTCCTTGGCATCTATACCAAGAATGCCAAAACTTTAGTTCACAGGGATTTAGTTCATTGTTGCACTATTTACAATAGACAAGCATGGAAACATCCTACATGCCAAATGCCAGATGAGTGAATTAAGAAGATGTGGTCTATACCAGTGAACTACTACACAGTTATGAGATGAACTCTTGCAATATATGACAACATGAATGGGACTGGAGGGGATAATGCCAAGTGAAATAAGTCAGAAGGAGAAAGATAGCTATTGGATGATTTCACTCACATGTGGAATACAGGGAAACAAAGAAACAGACAAAACCAAAACAAACAAACCCTAGAAATCTGATGGTAGAATTGAGGGTACCAGAGGGGAGGGGAGAATCACAGGGTGGGAGGGCTAAATGGACTATGATGGAGGACTATGGGTACTTGCTGTGTACTTTGTACTATGTGTTCTTCGGTGTGGTGTGTTGTGGTAACATATACGTACACCTCTGTATCATCCACAGTATTGCCAACCATTGTTACCTCAACAAGTTTTTTAGAAAGAGTAGTCTCATAAAGGTCAGCTGCAATATGAACTATAAAGCCACACCAGTCAAAAATATGTAACTTATCACATTAAAATAAATTGGGTCACCTTGTATATGGATCGAGAGCCCATGTATGAGTTTATATTATCAACATTAGTCATTTGTAAAATAGTAGTTCCCTGACTTGTGCAGATCTTCCAAATATTGACACATTTAAATATATACTATCAAAAATTGCATTTGTTAATATCTCCATGAATCTCATCACAAAAGTCTTTAAGTATTGTGAAGCTGTCAAGTTCATGATGGTGGATAGTTTTCCAAACTTCTAATTTTCACTTGAAATCACAAATTTTTATCATAGACAAGAAATCCTGTCAGTTGTTTCCCTTGAAGTGACAGGTTCATTTTTTTTCATTTTTGAGAAAGTGTCTGCCAAATACACAAATGTGAATAACTCCAGTTTTTCTGCCAGTCATTCTTTCAAGTAAAAAGCAGTGTTCCATGAAAAAGCAGCTAGATCAGTTCACAATCTCACGATTACTTTCCTCGAGGTAAACAGTAAGCAGCAGAAGTGCTTTATTTGTCCTCTCTGTGGAATCACATGATGTGAATATAATACACACTCCAGAGCTGAGATTTAATGAAAATAATTTCTTTAGCTTCATTTAGAACATTCTTAAGTGAAACGGACTTGCTTTCCCCTAGATTCGTGACAGGAACAAATACAAAGAAAACCAGTGGCGTTTGGATCCATTGTTGATTTATGCTAGGGGTCAACAGTATTTCCCAAACTTGAGAATCATTGTTTTAGATGACTCTGCACCTTTTTGAAAACCACACATTCCCTTCCTGATGAGCGTTTCAAGAAGGAAGATTTAATAAAATTGCTTCTCCTCCCTTACTCTCCCCAATTCTCTCCAGATCTTGTCTTACCTTCGTTTTTTATATTTAAGTATTTATTGGAGGCATTTAAGAGATGTAAACTCTTGCTGATTACTTGACTGATTTTTTTAAGCTTTAAAAATCAACTACACATTTACAAATTAGAGCACACCTGGCTTAAGAGTTCTGAGCCGCTGCCTCATTAAGGAGCACGTTGGCAAACTGAAGGATGTCCAGAAGAGGCCAACCAGGTTAGTGGAATGACTGAACCCACATCTGACCAGCACCTGTTGCAAGAATTAAAGACATGCTGGCAAAGAGCCTCTTGGGGGAACAGAGAGACTGCCACGAATTGTGTTATGCGGAAAAGAGATTAAATGGCTTTTGAATAGTTTCAGGAGACCAGAGGACAAATGAGTGCAAGTTCTGGAAAGACTAACTCAAATTCAAAATTTTAAAATATATATTTTCTAAGACTCCCTCTGTTCACAATGGAGTGGGTTATGTTGAGAGTAGCCATCAGCATGTGCAATAGAAACTGGGAGACTCAAAGAAAGATGTGGAAAGGGAGAAACAGACACAATTTAAAGTGGACCACGAACTCCAGAGTAAGATCCCCTGACTGATGCCTTTCAACCCTTTCAACTCTCAAATTCTTTGAATTCCATAAATTGTGGGCATCAGTGTCCTAATGCATTGTCATTTTCATAATTTCCTATCCATTATAAGAGTAAAAAAAATGTGATGAATTAAAATCAGGAGAGTCATTCTTCTGCACTACAAGGTCAACAGCACCACCTTTTAGATAGTGTAGGGAAAGGAGGTTATCTCCATAGTCAGAGAGAATTAAAAAGACCTTAAGGTGTGATGAAAACATGAGGAGATCAGAGTTGATCAGTGATAAAGACAGGACTTGAAAATTGGCCCGACTGTTCTACCTATCAAATATATCTGTATATTTTCACACTCCTCACAGAAATGTGGATCCAAAGGAAGTGACATTTTAAGAAATAGTTGGGGGTCCCCCCACACACACACACAATAAAATCCTACCATACCAATTGCTGGCATTTATTAAAATTTGCTTGAACACTTGCCTCAGGAAACTATTTGCCAAAAAGGCTGAAAAATGAGTTGGGCAAAGGAAATGTAGCTAATACTGTGTGACTAGAGTGGCACATTTAACACAGCATCTCATTAAAAGTTTTGATAAATTCATTCAGATTATCTCGGTTATGACTAGTGACAAGGACCAAGAAATGACTTGAAGACCCCTCGGGCCAAAGTGACAGTGAATGGTTGCTGAGCTTTGAGAAAATGTGAAGGGGAAGGGCTGCTGTGCTGTGGGGAGGAAGAAAAAGGGTGCTTCAGGGATTGCTGTGTGATCTGGTCTTATTTAATATCTTTATTAATGATCTGGAAGAGGGGTAAATAGCCTGTTAATTAAATTTGCAAATGAGACTAAATTGGGAGATGTTGTAAACATGCTCAAGGACGGAGAAGTAACATGAAGGCACCTTGAGCGGTTGGAAAGATGGGCCCGAATAGGAAAAACCAAAAGCACGTGTTGTTCTAGAAGGCAAGAAGCAGTGAGAGCCCTGTGCGTGTTTTCTTGTTCCTTCATTAATCTCTCAGAGTGTGTCGCAGCAGACACAGTTGAGGCCAATCCACCCAGTGGCGTTCAGGTCAACCTGGAAGGCTCATTGCTCTGCTCAGGGCCTTATTCTGACCACAGCAGCAAGTTAAGCCAGACATGTGGGAAAGTTAATGCCCCAGAAATAGCTTTCACCACTGATGGGTGGGAGGGGGATGGAGAAATACTCTACCTCCTCTGCCCTTCAACTGGGGTAACTCTGAAAGCTCCAGCTGTCCTCAGAGACTGGAGGTGACACCATTTACTGGCTTCCAACCTGCACTGAGTGGGCTTACCTTCTAAGTAAATGACTTGCACTCCTATCTTTGCCTCAGTCTCTTTCTGGGAGAACCCAACCCGAGGCATTATCAACTCTCTCCTTGAACTGATCACTGTGCCATATAACATGAGTCTTTGCCTTCAAGAGCAGGCTCCATTGGCTAATGGAATAGCAAATGTTAAAGGAATGTTTCTTTCTGTAATATCCACGTGTCTGCTATAGGATATAAAGGCATCTTAATTTCTACATCTTCAGTGTGCTCTAGAAACCATAGGACATTCCCTTCATTACCCACTTCACGAGATTCTCCATGCTATCTCTCATTTTAATGTGCTTCTCCAACTCCACAGTCATAGTGAGATCTCTAAACTCCCTAATGCCTCACTCTTGGGTCTGTGACAGAGAGGTTTGCTTCCAAGTCCCCCATTTCAATCTGCACTACACCCAGCCTCAGGACAGTACCTCTTTTGACTTTCTCATCATTATGTAACTTAACCACATGTTCCTGGCAACCTTGGCACTCACTTGAAGGGCTGATTGCTTTGTTTCCTTGTATTTCTTATGCTTTAAAGGAAGGCATCATGGCCATGTCCCTGTGTCCCAATGTCCCAACCACAGAACGAGGCACTCTAACCTCACCATTTGTCATGGGGCAAGCAAATGAATGTCACCTCAATAAATATTAATGGAAATGAATTACTTAAAAAGCCAAAAGCCCATGGGAAATATGGACTTACACTAGACTCAGTGAACAATGGGGTGATAATGATAATAACCTACGTCTGAGGAGAGTTTTTCAGAGAATTGCAAACATTTCACAATTAAGTGCCATGTCGGTGCTAAATTTATTAGTGGGTAATTGGACACAGCCTTAGCAAAACTTGGGCTGGCCAGTACCGCCCCTACCCAGTGGGACACTATTCTTTCCATCGCTACCAAAAAAGTTCTCCCAACATTCTCTGTCAACAGGAAAATACAGCAGCTTCAAATCTGAACTCTGGTGACCAGATCGAGGTTATCTCAAACAACGCAACTGAAAATGTATCTATCTTTTCACAACATAGAGAGATAACCCACATCCTAAGATTTATTTTTTAGAATAACAATGGTTTCAGCAGGACTGCTATATCATATAGTGGAGCTCAAGAATTCTTTTCAAATATATTCAAGCCTCAGTAACATTGGCATTGAATTTATCTGTGCTAGGTCCTGAAGAATGCTTATGGGAAAAACATAGAAGTTGTTTAAAAGGTCCAGAAGTATACAAAACATGCAACTCCATTATGGTATGACATGAGAATGATAGAATATCAACATGATAATAAAGCAAAAGAGAAGGATCCATCTTCCCTGGCTTAGAACACATTTCACAAATGAAATCTGGATAAAAACAAAACTGCTTATAACAGCTATAGGGAATGAAAGAAATCACTGATGGAACATATTTTGTATCTGAGTGGTTAAATTTGTTAATTCACATTGAAAACTAACTGAGAAACAAACCTGAAGAATTCCAACTTAAAACTGTAACTGAGTAATAGCTCAGGACACAACTCCATCAGCCATTCAAAAATATACCTGTGAAGGGGCCTCCCCGGTGGCGCAGTGGTTAAGCGCTGTGCTGTGGAGCTGTAGGCAGTGGCGACGCGAGTTCGACGCCCTGCTGGGGAGAATCCCACATGGTGCGGCAGACCTCTCCTGCCTTGCCCGCTGCTCCCCTCAGCAATGTATTTCTGATCTGCCTGTTCTGCTCCCCACTCCGTCTCTGGTGAACCCTCTCGCCGCCCCACGCCTCTGGCCTGTACCCCAGCTTGTATGTATAAATAAAAAATAAATCTTAAAAAAAATATATATATATACCTGTGAAGACCCAAAATACAGTGTCACTGCAATAAGAAATCTGCGTCTAGTAGTTAAACTCTTCAGAACCTTAGAGAAAGGGCTAGGTATTAAAAATCAGATCAAATTAGATCAGAAAGCCATTTTGTGACTCATCTGTGCCTGATAGAAAAATAGTCCCCTATTATTCATCAAGATTCAGTAATTCAACACTTGTGCCAATCACAATTTTACCAATTATCTTTCCATCATGGGGGTGCTTATTTTTAAAGCTATTAATGTACTGTTCATAACTTCCACTCCAATCAATACCTCTCTATATTTCAATACAAAGAGAGCAATAATATTGTTAATCATGATGGAAGCTAATATTAAAAATGTATAAAGTGCTGCACTAAGTACTTTGCAAGCATTTTCTCATTTAAACCTCACAATATTCCATAATATTAGCAATATTTCTGTTTTTATTGTAGGAAAGTGAAACTCAAAGATATGAAATAACTAAACAAATTGCACAAAGCTGATCAGAATTAGAAGGGAAGCATGAACTCGATTACAAGGACTTCAAGCAAGTAATTTTTACATCATTCCAAAGCCCTTATAATAGTTTTTCAAGAAAATATAGCGAAGCTAAAACTAACACTATCACAGTAGATATTGTTCTTCCAATAAAGGGCAAGGAGGAATAGAGACATGGAGAGCTCTAGGAACAGTACATGCTGGGAATTTTCACTTTTGTACATTCCATCTTTTCAAAATGTAGAGCTAAGAGGCATGGAAAGAATTTTCTATCTCAGTCTTGAAGAACCACCCTGGAAATAAAATCTAACCAGATCTCTGGGACAGATGTGACCAGCAAACTCGAGAGTAAGTGAAACATCTTTCCTATTTGAGGACAAAACCAAAAGAAAAATAGTAGGGCCTCCCTGGTGGCGCAGCGGTTGAGGGCTGTGCTGTGGAGCTGTCGGCAGCGCACGATGCCAGTTCGACACCTTGCCGGGGAGAATCCCACATGGTGCGGCAGACCTCTCCTGCCTCGCGCTGCTCCCCTCAGCAGTGGATTTCTCATCTACCTGTTCTGCTCCCCACTCTGTCTCTGGTGAATCCTCTCGCCACCCCATGCCTCTGGCCTGTACCCCAGCTTGTATGTATAAATAAATAAATCTTAAAAAAATATAGTAAAATATGAAAAACAAGGGAGGAATGGAAGGAATAAAAAATTTTAAAAATCATCATAAAAATTCAGGGAATGAGCAGACTTCTGAGAACTGAGGAAAATGATCTGACATTATTATTTAAACAGAGAGTGACCTGACCTCCAGGAGGCAAAAAGAGAATAACTCTAAGAGAAAAATAATTGAGATGAAAAGTCAGTAGAGTGAGATTTAAAATGATTCAAGTGAGATAGAAAAGACTTCAGAAAAAATAAATAATAATACAATATAAAATTACATTGAAGGCAGTAAAGAATATAACTGACATTGCAGGAAATCTGTCATTATTATGGAGCACCAACTTTAGTAGTTCTCCTAGAATCCAGACAAAAATTTAAAATGTTGGGAAAATAATAGTTAAAGACACATAATAGAGATCAAACCTTAAAAGTAAAACAATTAAAATATATACAATACCAAAGTCTGAAGTTAAAAAACCTTCCTGCAAAGAAAACTAGACATATGAGAATATTGATCAAAGAGTTTATCATGTTCCAAGAAAACTACTGGGGATGGGTGGTGAGAATCACCTGGGCCTATCCCAAATCCAAAATTGTACAACTACTAGGAAAAAGTTATACTTTTATAGGTCGAAAAGAAAATATGTTCACTTGCAAAGAAATAAAAATGTGACTGGCCCCATATTTTTAATATCAAATACGAAAAATTAATGAAGCAATGAGAAGCACATTTTGAGGAAAAAGTGGTAAACCAAGGATATTATATTCTGCTAACATGATCTTTCTAGTAATGGAACAGAACAATACTCTCAGAGAGGCAAGGAGGCTGGTATTATGACATCCATTTGCCCTATTTTTAAAATCAGAATTAAAACTAGGCCTTTAACACAGGCAAAGCCATATTATAGAAGGATTCATACCTGTAGGACAATGTCCCAGAGAACCATACCTAAGCAAAATAAGGAACTAGCAAGTGTTGTAGGAAGATGTGGGCAGCAGTCTTTCTTTACACTGCATAAAGTTTGGGAAAAAAACTTCTATAATAAATTGTTACTTTTAGTTATTCTGATTTAAGAAATCATTCTAGAAAAGAAAATTTAGAGATTCAAATAATATGAAAAAGCCACAAATGAACAAATAAACAAAAAAAAATAACTACAGCTTTAAAAAGCTTGAGGAAAAGAAATTTTGAGATCACCTTTCATGGATAGAATATTTGTCCTTCTTGTTTGCCACATTTCTTTGAAGGAGCTCATATTATTTAATTAAAAATTATCTACTTAAAAGAGAAAATCTCACATTCATAATCCATCTGACTTCATCTAAAAGGATCGATATCTTTGGCTTTGCTCAGCAGGCATTAAAGCTTTCCAAGTATCTATTTTAAAGAAGTAGGACACTGCTTCTGGCTGGTTCTCTGCACCCTGCCTGACATGTGAAGGGGGGTGACTAAATGACCTCTATGGCCCCTATTCAAAAATTCAATGGCTCTACCGATCCAGGAAGCTGACTAAAGCCCTGGCCAATCCTGCTGGCTGGGCTTGCCCTGTGTGACAAGTCTTGTTGATGGTGGTGCATTTCAGAAACTTGCTTCCCCTGAGTTTTTAAATAACTTTTTTTTTCTAATTAGAAATGTAGCCAGGCTTATGACAGAAAATTTGCAAAATTCCAAAATATATAGGAGAAAATAGAAAATCTCCCCTACTCTCATGATTCAGAGTCATGATTTTTCATTTCTGAGATTGCTGGGAGGTGAGTCATTCAAAGACAGGACACCCATACCCAGAGACAGCCATGTTCCACAGCTCCACTTTGGACAGGGACAGAGTGATGCAGGCACACTGATGTGGAAGAACTTGAGGGCTCCTCATCTGAGCTGTCCACACACATGCAATGCTCAAAAAAAAAAAAAAATACACAAGATAACACCCCTGGACACACTTTATAAATGCTCCAGGTTTGTACAAATGGTGTTTGTAGTTATTCTCAGGAGCAAATAGATTGGAATCTTGGCATTGTTGTGATAGCATAAAGGGGAATGGGTTTCCTAGGAATATTTTCTAAATTTCCTACCCTTGGAGGTGTTACTCCCATTCCAGCTTTTCTTTGTGGCAGCAGGCTGCTTGCTGGCATTTCATTTCCCAAAGGATCTGGTAGGGCCCACGGTTGATACTGACAGACCTCGTCTCAGGAAAACGCTGTTAGGTTCACAGCACTGCATACTTACGTCTGGTGTTCAGATCTGCTTTGACCCCAAATAAGAACACCAGCCACTTCAAATGCTTCATTTTAAAGCATGCCACAAGCAACAAGACTTGCCCCCAGTTGAATGCAGCAAGAGCCCAGCGTTACTGCAAGCACATGTTTCGATATGGACATGCTTTTTCTCCCTGTGTACATCATTTGCCTATCATTGCATGAATGATGGTAGGATAAACCTTCTTGAGAGAGGACTAAAGAGGAAAGTTTTAAGTTGTCAGGGTTTAAGGGCATACAGAGTTTTGATAGCCCCTTCCTTAGGTTCCTGTCTCTCCTGAGGGTTTGAATTCTTTCTCCCTTATTCTGGAAACATTCTCTTCACTAACTGTACCTATCACCATTCCCTCCTGTTCTCCAGGCACCTCGCTGGTTTCCTTACATATTCCTCCTTCTACACTCAACCTTTAAGTGTTGGTGTGATCTCAGCTTATGGCATGATCTATTTATTCAGGCTCTCATCTGATGGTTTGCCACTGTATCCTCAATGATGAAAATAATGACTGGCAAATAGTAGATGCTCATTTAATATTTTTGAGTGAGTGAGTGAATTGTTGACAAACTTTCCAGTTCTTTGCCACATCTCCAAATACTTCCAAACCATTTCTTCTCATGCCCAGAGCTGCCCACCATTGCTAGAACATGTCACTAAAAACATTCAGGGATCCACCTCCAGACCCAAGATCGATAAAACTGTATGACCCATAATTCTCTGGCCTCAAAATCAACTCTCAACAAAACATCCACTTCCAGGTTTTCCCTTTTTCTTCCAAACTCCTTGCAACCAAAAAATGACAATGTCTTAGCAGAAGAGTTTTCCTAAACCTAATCAAGAAAGGCTCACATCTGACCTGAATACTCTGACCTACTGGGAAAGTCTCACAATATTTCTCTATTGAAAAACTTCAAAACTTTTCTATAGGACGGGGACTTACAAAATCAAGTTTCCCCTTCACTGAAGTGGGTAAAATAATATGGAAGGGATGAGATAAAATACTGAACCAGAAGGATCTAGAATAATGTTTAGGACACAAAAAGCTTTGAAAAGACACAGGTTAAATTTTAGTATTTTTTAACCCCTGCTTCCCATATTTGTTTATAGTCTCATCCCAGGGAACAGCAAACAGAAAACTACACAAAATAGAGCTGGGGCAGGAATCCCCACTGGGAAAGGAGCCTTTGAATTATGGAAGACGAGGCCTTCCAGAAAGCTGACAGTGACTATGCAGCCCAATAGTGAGGGCACTGAGTGGGGAGCAGAAAGGAAGAATGGCGAGCGGGCATGGTAGGTCAGTTCTCCACCACTCAGACCAGCGCTGATAAAAATCTCAGCAGTCCCTGAATCACAATTTACAGAGGACCAGGACTCAGGAGAAGCCCTTGTGGGAACCTGGGAATGCCTCCTTGAGTTCTGCATCCTGCGTGCCTAACTAGTCCCCCCTAGTCCTGGCTTTCCCCAGCAGCCACCAGTCTCATTGAACAACCTGCGAAAACCTAGGGCTTCTCCCCCTATACCCCTAATCCCTACTACATCATCTGGATCTGTTTGTTTCTGTTAGCAGCAGTATGCTGCCTTATACTCACAAGACGCACATGAGTAGAAATCTGGTGGCAATGGGCAAAGCACTGATAACAACTTTATATCCAAACCACCGCATGAATGTTGTTTTATACCAATTAACATTTTACTACCACTTTGCAGTGGGAATATCTGTCCTTTATTTCACATTTTCCCAGAGTGCTAAAAGGGGGGAAATACACTAACCCAGCAATAATCCACAGATCTAATTGCCTGGGAAATTCACAAAAGAATGCACCTGGCTTGGGCGTTACACCTGAATGTAGATAATCACCCAGATCACAACAGTCTTTAAAATTAATGAATAGGCACTATCAGCAAAAGGATAAAACTCTAGCAGAAAAGAACAGCTCTAGGTAAAGAACGACTTTATTAAGCACCAGTAACCCTCAAGCTTTTCAATGGAGTTATGAAATAGGGAGAAACTAAATTTCCATGACATTCCCTTTGCTTTAGGGGGTGTTTCATATATCTTTGGTGAATGAGGCTATCCTTAAAAGGCCAAATTGTGATGAATTTGAACATCAGATATGAGTAAATTGGTAGCAACCTTATGTATTGTAATGACTAAGACTATTTTTTTAGGGTTGAGGAAAATGAGACATGAAAAGAGGGCGTTACCATTATAGCCCAAGATTTCACAGGTGAGCCAAAATGGGAGCTCAGGAATCTTCCAGATACAAGATTTTTTCCCTATGTTTTTCACTTAGGAGTTTTCATTTAAGTCAGAAAACTGTCCTTACTTAAGTTCGCTCTTCCAAGTGGGAAACCAGGTTGCTGGAAATAAAAGGCAACCATAAACATAAATGAAATCAAAGGCTTCACGGGTGAACAGGTGATGGGTAACCTATGGGAACACACAATAATGTAAAAGATATGAATAACAAAAGTAAATAAAATATTTATTAAAAAGCAAAAACAAAATGTAAAAAATATAAATAACAGTAAATATATATTTTTTTTAAAAAAAAAAGGAATCAAAGAGAAACAATGTTAATTTCTAAAAGGTTCCGAGGCCACTCCTACTTAAACAGTAGTATTGGAGAGTAGTCTTTGATGGTATAAGGAGCTCTGAAAGAGAACTGCAAAGCCGGGGAGGGGGAGGAAGAGGGACCAAAACAGGGGAGAAAAGAGCACAAGGAACTCTGGTGATTGTTCACGGTGAATTGGTGGTGGGAAAATTACAGGGAATACCATGCTCAGCGAAATAAGCTAGAAAGAAAAGAGGAAAATATCGAATGGTTTCACTTATAACAGGAAATAGGAGAATCAAACAAGAAAGAGACATTCAGCAAGGGAGAGGGAAGGTAAGGGCTCAAAACAGGGGAGAAAAGAGCACAAGGGACTATGGTGTTTGTTCGTGGCTGAATCGGTGCTGGGTAATCTATGGGGAATACACAATAATGTAAAAGATATGAATAATAACAAAAATGTTTTATAAAAAATACACAATAATGTAAAGGACATAAATAAAATAATAATAATAATAAATTTTTCAAAAAGAGAGAACTGCAAAGCCAGTGGTTTTCTAAATAGGAGACTGGATACCAGTTAAGGTTTATTTGTGTATCAACTATCATATGATTTCATTCTAGGAAACCATGCACTTGTCTTTAACACCTACTATAGGATTCACCTCCTCCAGGCAGCCTGGAATCCCAGAAGTAGCCTTGTCAGTGAATTAAGTATCACTTTCTCAGCAGCTACACTCTTCCTCATTACCTTATCATGAAAACTGAGAACCATTCTTGACTTTTCAGTGAGAATTGTTGACAGTGCGCTCAGGGATTTAGGAATACATTAGGAAAGTAAATCTGCTCAACAATAGCTCACAAAATAAAACTAAATCTCTAATTATAATCACTGAAACAAACCTTGAATGATAAAAACCTACTCTTGTGGCAGGACATTACTGCATCTAATCTTAGAAAGCAGGCATTATTAGCTGCCACACACATGAGGAAACCGAGGCTCAGAGTAACTTGCCTCAAGTCACACAGCTAATAAGAACCAGGATTCAAATCCATAATGTGGTTGCATATTATGATAATCTGAGAGCTTTTATAATGATCAGTGTCAGCCTCACTATATTGACTGATTAAACTAGCCTGACACAGAGTGAGCAGAGGATCAATCTAGAAGCAGCAGGTCACTGCCCAAGGAGTGGGCACCACCCCCAACCCCCAGTTGAGAGTAAGGCTTCCAGTGCCCCAGCCCTACTCCTGCCCAAGCTAACTCACTAAGTTGCTGAGACCTCAGGCAAAGCACTCAACCTTGGTTTCTTCATCTGCAACACAGACTAGGAGTCTTACACACCCACTTGCTGTTCTGAAGTCCTGTAATCAGGCTCCAAATGCTCAGAAGCGCAAGCATAGCCCCATGGATGCATGACTCCTCTGCTTTTCCAACCTCTTTGCTTTCTTCTTGACTCAAATCCATTTCTACTTAATGGCTTTGGCCCTGAGTATGCCCTGCCTGTTTCCCAGCCCCCTTGGTCTGCACGTAGCGTCCCAGCTTAATTTTACCCTGGGAACATTTTTTCATTACTTATTTGCTTCTAGTTTTTTATCGAACTCTACTGCACTGCAGGCACTGGGGACTCTTTGAACAACCCCGTCTTTCTATGGATTCTAATGGAGCACAATAATTTTAAAAACTCCTCCCTGGGGATAACACTAAGCAAAATAAGTCAGAAGGAGAAAGACAGATACCACATGATTTCACTCATATGTGGCATATAGAGAAACAAAACGGGAACAGGTGAAGCCAAACCAAAACAACCCTAGACATCTGACTAACAGAATTGAGGCAAACAGTGGGGAACAAAGGGGGAGGGGGCCCAATGGACTATGGAGGAGAGTTATTGGAGCTTTGGTGGAGGGTGTGGTAACACACATCTGAAGAGGTGTGAACAATAAATCACATTGTAAATAGTTATCTTAATATATGTGTATATAATTTAATACAAAATAAAGTACAACCCCTCCAAAGTTGATGGCAGAATATAGTGAGTAGGGGTGGGGAGTATCCAGCACAGGAAAGAACCAAGTAATTTCGTTCTTTTAAAGGTAACTGTCATCATCAGATTCACCCCAAAATCAGACAGGAAAGAACAGATCAAGTGTATGTACATGCAGACAACACACACACAGAGACACATAAACATGCATCCCAAATACTTTCTACCTCTTTATTCTGAAGCCATTGTCTCTTATAAATTATTTACATAGGGGGCCTCCCTGGTGGCTCAGCGGTTGAGCCCTGCGCTGTGGAGCTGCCGGCAGCACACAATGTGAGTTCGACGCCCTGCCGGGGATAATCCCACATGACACAGCAGACCTCTCCTGCCTCTCCCACTGCTCCCCTCAGCATTGTATTTCTGATCTGCCTGTCTGCTCCCCACTCTGTCCCTGGTGAACCCTCTCGACACCCCATACCTCTGGCCTGTACTCCAGCTTGTATGTATAAATAAATAAATCTTTTTAAAAAACTGTTTAAAAATAATAATAATAAAATAAATTATTTACATAGAAGAGTACTTTTCAGAACATGGATCACTCTACTCCATGGAATGATTTTGCTGATCCCTGTTTGTATAATTACTTGTTTGTTTCTAGACATACAGACCTCAGGACACATCACCAGGAAGCAATTTAGAGAAACTCAAAATACTAGTTAAGACCGAGCCCCAACCTGTGCCCAAATCTCAATATGTGGGGTACCTGCCCAGAGTTCCAAGGCTCACCAGTGTTGAGGGCTGTGTGAGCCGTGGCCACACTTTCTGCTAGGCTCTGGGCTCTTGAGCTATACCTTGTCTCTGTGCAGATGCTTTCACCATTCGCCCCAGATTTCCCTTAATTGCAGTAGGTCTTGGAAAATTTGTAACATTAAGTCTATGGCTGACTATCCCACAATGACACTCAGAATTTTTTAGGGGATGACAGACTTCATGAAGCGTTTGAACAACCATGTGCCCCACAGGAACAAAGAACAATTCCAGGCGTTGTAGGATTCAGAATGGAGAGCATCCACTGGTTTTTCTGGAGAAAACAATTCCAATGATTGGAACAGTGTTTTGCAAATGCCTGCTTATTTTTCATAGGTTGCAGCTTTTAAAAATCTTCGAACATCAGTTTTACATTTATCCTCCTTGTTGCTGCTTTTTTTAAGTGGAACTAATAACCAAGCCTTTTAGGGCAAGTTTATTGTTTTGGATACAACTGTTCCTCATCCAACTCTACACAACTACCTTCCCACTTTTAGGTGGGAAGAAAAGTTTTCAGTTCCTTTCATTATTCCTCCTTTGTCATAAAACCATTGGTGTGTTTTTGATTTCCAGAGAGAAAGGAGAGCATGTTTATGGTTTTGCCCTTATTTTTAGACTGCATTCTTCAATTCTTCTTCTAACAGTGTATATTGTTACAGCAATCTCAAGTTCTAATTTATTTATTGTTAAAATGCTAATTATGCATTTGCCTTGTTTTGATTGAAGCAAAATAAGTATGAAGTTAACTTAGAATGTTTCCGAGTATCCTATTGAAGTAAAATCAAGTCCAAATGTAAAACCAAGTCTTGACAGCAGGTCAACAGTCCACTGAGACCTCAGCCCCAGGGGTCACTTATGGGTGAGGCTGGGAGACTTTTTAGTAGCAAGGGCGCATCTAACTTAGTACAGTGGTTGTTGGGGATTTGGGGATTTATTTTCCCCAAATGGTGAATTTATTTTTATTAAGTTTGTATTGATGTAACATTGGTTTACAGCATTATGTAAGTTTCAGGTGTACAGCATTATAACTCAGGATCTGTCTCCTTTACATTCTGCTCACCACCCCAAGTCCCATCACCACACAGTTGCCCCCCTTCCCCATCTCCCTTATTCCCTTACCCCTGCCCTTTGGTAAGCTCTAATCTGTTCTCTGTGTCTAAGAGTTTATTTTTATTTTGTTTGTTCATTTGCTTTGTTTCTTTATCTTCCCCATTTCAGTGAAATCGTAAGGCATTTGTCTTTCTCCTCTGACTTCCTTCTTCAGTGGCTGCTTTAATAAAAAGATGAAGCCTCCAATCCCATAGGAATCATGGGGTGGGTATGAACCCCCAATTATGCTTCACCTTCATGTGGACAGCAGGAAATAGTGTCATTAGTGTCACAAGTCTCCAGTCTTTGCAGTGAGTCATGACAGTGGCCTTGAAGATGCTCCGGGACCCATGCCACACGCCACCCACGACACGACCCACCATAAAATCAGAACGTCGGAGCTGAATGAACTTAGAAACCACTCAGCCCTGATCCACGGCCTATGCTGGAGAAATCCAAGCTCCAGACTTGGGAACTTAGTCACAAACACTTAGCAAGTTAATGGCAGAGCCATTAATCCAAGGCTGGCCTCTTGCCTCTCAGAACAATGCTCTTTCCTAAAGCGAGGCCAGAGCCTCATGAGAGCTGAGCAGCAGACAACGCTCCAATCTGTACCTGCGGGCTCTGAAATAATAATGGCAGTCCCTGCTTCATCATCCTTTTCTCAGCACCTAGCTCTACACTAAGTGTTCTGCCCACATTATCTCATTTAATTCTCGTGACCATCCGTGAGTTTGGTATTATTTCAGGTACTTCAATCAACTGTGAAGCAGAGAATTAAATAACTTGCCCAGTGTCATATGGTTAGCAGTAGACCTAGAATTCAGTGTTGGGTTTTCTGTCTCCATAACTACTTTGTCTATCTCTTACACAGCTTCTCTCAACTCTGATGCTAAATACCAGCACATTCCACAGGCTACAGAAGCAGGACATGAACTTCTTCCTTGACCAGATCACTTGAAAATGAGTTCAAGTAGCAAACAAATATCCCTAGACCTCAGGGAAGGTGGGTCTCTCCCCAGCACAAGAAAGTTAAAAAATGACTGATCCAACAACTCATGGTAATCCCACCTCCCTTCCCCCAAGACTTCATAGGGCCATTGTATGCTACCTTTCTGGATAATGAGAAGTAAAGGGAGAATTCTCAAGGCTCTTCTTACTGTCTAAAAAGACAGTTTCAGAGGGTAAGACATTTAACCTCTCTCGCCTTCAGTTTCTGCTCAGGATACTGACAGCATGTGGTGACTGGTGCTGAGGCAGCCACATTGTAAACACGTGGTGACAACGATGAGGTTACATACACATACACACACACACACACACACACACACACACACACACACGATAAAAAAAGCAAGATTTTTAGAAAAATCTTGGCTTCTAGATGTTTGAATACATAGCTGAACTTTTGCACACAGCTGAAAGTGCCTACCTCCAAATTTCTTGTTGTTTTCAAAAATTCCATGTCTGTTGTCCAGGTCACCATTAATCAGATTTTTAGTTGATGGAAGTCAAAGATATTCTAAACTGATGTGAGCCTATAAATTCAGAAATGTGTGGTTTGAGGATAGCTGCCAAATCCTCTGCCCAGCCTCATCTTCTTTGTAAAATGCTACTATCTGGAGTCATACCAAGATTTTACAGTGGGATTTGTATTCAGTTTCTTTTAACATAAACCTTGAGGGGTCTGCCATACACTAATCTACTTTCATTTGAAGTATGGACCTGATTCTTTGAGGACAATATTTAGATATAGGGACACATGCCCCCCATATTTGTAGCCATATTTAAAAAATTAATTATTTTATATGCACCATAAGTTGGAAATCACGATTATTCAGTACTTAATAACGAGTTGATAGTGATTCAAAGCAAGTTGATAGTGATTCAAATAGAACCCAAGTCTTAGCCTTTCAATTTCAGCCTGAGTTATGTATACCATATATACCTCAGTCTACAGATCACCCACTGAAAGGCTTAAAGGTTTGGTGGGGGGAAATGTCTGAAGATCTCTATTGAGGGTCCATTCTTGCAGAATCCCTCCCCAAATATATCATTCTTTTCTTTCACCTCCCTTAAAGTAGATTTTAGAATTACTTTTGAAAACACTTGTGATAGGCATAAATTAAGATTTGCTATTTGATTCTCTTAATTTGAAACTAATTACCATACTTTATCACAAAGAAACCTTTTCTGAGATCCCCCTGTTCCATATTTGTCACCCTTGTATTGTCATTTATTCATTCAACAAACATTGATACATGACTTGCATCATGTTGAGGACTTAGGACTCATGTCTGAGAAGATCGGTCCCTGAGTTCGTTCCCTTTCAATGTTAGCATAAATAGAAGTGATTTCAGTATGAAAAGGCTATGGTATCCTCCTATTCATACCCAATAATTCCATCCTCTGCCCCAGGAGGAGAAGCCAGAACTGTTGGCGTCCTCTTTTTGCTGCCCTCATATTGGGAGAAGACATGGTATAAACCAAGCATCTTAGTTCAAATACAGCAAGACAACAGCATCACATTCCTTTACTTGATTACCTTCCATGGACTTGGACTAAACAGAAAATCAGAAAAGATAGATGTGTCTTCCTTGTTACCTGAAATTTTTGCATTCAGTAGTTCCTTTGGAAGAAAACTAAATGACTAGACAAGATAAGACATTTGTTAAAACCCATTAGAGAAAGACTCACCGCAAAGACAGAGCTTCTTGAGGACACAGGATATGTTTCTTATTCATTTTTGCATCCCCAGATCCTAGAATAGTACCCAACACTCAGCAGGAACCATAAGCATGTGATAAATAAATGAAAAACAATATTTTTAAATTCTTATTATTAGGGTTCTGTTACTATTATCATCATTATATACAGGTCTATCTAAATTTGAACCTTTTACTTGGGATACTGAAATATGATCACTAATAAAATACAGTGTTCTGGTCTAGTTTTTAAGGTCTGAGCTACAAAAGCATCTTAAAATGTAGAGCTGTGTTTAAATGAAATCTTATTTTAAACTTGCATTTTTAAAACCCTGGAATGAAAATCTAAGTTGGGAATCTCAACCTGGTTCCAGGGGGAATTATTAGGTCCCTTTCAATGCACTCTCAAGTGAGAACATTGCCTGGAAGATGTAGCCTCAGAGTTGGGTCCTCTTACAACATCCACGAGTAGCAATCCCTCAGACAAAAGCACCTGAATTTCTGATCAAGCATTGTATTTGTCAGAATAGATGACTGGGGTAGCACTGACAGAAATTTTATCACATTTAACATTTGTTCATTTCACACTTCAGGCTCCCTCTCCATCGCAGAATTCGTCTCATTGGCATTTGTCATATCTCGGCTATCTTCCTTCACCACTTTGTAGATGGTGGCTTTTTTAGGCGACTTTTTCTGAGCTGAGGATTTTTTTTTCTAGGATGCCAATCCAATCTGGTATTTCAAAATGCCAACACCATTGGCCCTGCTGGAAACCGATTAAACAATTTCTATGCCTAACAGCTCTTTTCAAGTTGCTGAGTTTTTGATTTTCATTTCTTAAGGCTAAATTTTCACACACACAAAAATTGCCCACTCTTTGCATGCAAATGAAGCAGTTTAGAAATGGAAATTCAAGCACAGTGAGCCCTGCATTAATTTACAAATCCATGGCATATTTAAAATATTTTTTCAAATTGCTTCACACGTTTTGGGTGTGTGACACATCGCCATTTAACTTAGTCAAAGTTATTTTGCTGATAAACTTTAGATAACTCTGAAGAAGGCATCTTCGGGAGAACTTTATTATCTATTCCATTATATTTTTTTTCCATTAAAATAAGACGGGATCAAATTGGGTGAACTAGAGCTCTCTGTAAAATGAGGGCTCTGTCGCCCAGGTGGGCCTTTTAAAAACAGTGAATGGAAGAGGAGATGAGATGAATGTCCTTGGGAGGACAAGCCCCGGAGAGGACACATGGACTGGACATCGACACAGCCCATTCCCTCCCTTGATTTCTGGCTCCTGTAAATACAGAATCCAAGTGTATCTTTCCACCTCTGTAAAGATGAAAACAGGCCATGACCGCTAGTCTCCAGTAGGTTTATCCTTGCTTTCTGCTGCCTGTTACAAAAGAATACATGTTTGGTTCAAATAGGGCTATTGAAGGAAGACTTTTTTATCTTTTCATTTTCTCATGATACTCAATCCCAGCACATTATAGAATTGCCATTTCTGAGAGGTTTGGATTTAAAGGAAATCTTCTATTTATCTATCAGCCTAATCCTGACCAATTCAGATTCTAGTCAGACTTGAAAACTATAGTATGCCCTTCCAGACAAGAATAATTATAAAGTCATGGAAAATAAGACAGTGATATTGATGCAGAGATGGAAAAATAGTCTACAGAACACAGTAGAGAAAGCTGAGAAGGCCAGCACGTAGATGAGAGGTGACATTACAAATAAAAGGAAAAGGAGGAGTGCGTTGATAACATTACTGGGAGAAAGGGTTCACAATATGGGGAAAAAGAAAATAGATCTATGCCTCACATTGTTCATTAAAATCAGTTCCAGATATAGATCAATGACAAATTATTGATCATAGGGAAAATTTTACAATTTTTAGGAAAAAACATAAAAGCATTTCTGTCACCTCAGAACAAGGATTTTTAAACAAATCACCAAAAGGACAAACTTTAAAGGAAAAAAATAGCGATTGATTCAGCCACATTAATTTCCATTCAGCAGAAGACCAGAGTACAAAGATAAGATACAAACTGGGAGAAAAATCTCTGCAATACCTATAATTAACAAAGGACTGATATCCAGAAAACAAAGAACTTCTATGACAATGAGAAAAAAACTAACCACCCAAGAGGGGATGAGATGAAGAGGCATTTCATAGAGGAAGCAGGATGAGTGCCCATTAGATAGGGGAAGTGTTCGTTAGTAATCAGGAAAATACATAATGAAGCCATAGTAAGTGATCATTCACTCCTACTGGGTGGGCAAAAATTTTTAAGCCTGACAATATCAAATGTGGAATAAAGCTATGGAATAACAGGTACCCCCTTGATGGGGGCAAGCCATTCCTTTATCACTCGTTTTAGAATACCATTTAGCATCACCCATTAAGATTAAGGGGTGCACAATCCGCAATCCAACAACTTCGATATGTAGCCAAGAGAAACCCATGCACATGTTTCCCAGGCAATGTGTATAAGGATATTCATAGCAGCATCATTCTTCAAAGCAAAACAACCCCAACACTCATAAACAGGAGAGTACGTGAATGAATTATGATAGTCATACAATGAAATGCAACAAAACTACCTATGAACAAGGTTAGACTCTAGGACGTACAGTGTCGAACCGTATACTTCTATACCCAATACAAAAAATACATACTGCGTGATTTTAATTACCTACATTTACAAAACAGTCAAACCAAATCAGACACTGTTTAGGAATGTCTATACATAAAGAAAAGCAATGGGATGAGTCACACCAGTTTCAAAATGATAAATACTTCTGGAGAGAACAAAAGGGTAATATAATGCAGGGATGTCACACATAAGCCTTCAAAAGTATTAGTACTGTTTTTCTTTTTACTGGGTTCAAGTTGTCTTAAAATTTGCAAGGATGTTAATCACACTCTTGTAGCTAATATTATATATTAAAATCTTTTAAAGCTCTTAAAAAAACTTTGATGTATGAGGGCCAAATCAGAAGTATAAACGCAGACTATAGCCCCTCCCACACCAGAATAGTAAGTTATTTCCAAAACTGTTCTCAGGAAGCCATGTGGACCTCCTCCTCATAATGTTGTTGGGAGGAGGACATAAGGCTAAAACCTGGTGGGCAACAGGGTTTTTTTTTTTATTTTTTAAAAGATTTATTTATGTATACATACAAGAGCTGGGGTGTAGGCTAGAGGTGTTGGGGGGTGAGAGGACTCACTACAGAGTGGGGAGCAAAACAGGTGGATCTACTGAAATACACTGCTGAGAGGAGCAGTGGGCAAGACAGGAGAGATCTGCTGTACCATGTGGGAAGTTCCAAGCCAGTGGCTGCTGATAGCTTACTAGCACTGAGCCTCAACCCCTTGCGCCACCTGGGAGGCCCCAGCAACAGATTTTAAAGGCAAGTTGATCCTTCCCCTCCCCATCCCACACATGAGCGTGCTACTGCGGCAGTCTCTGGGTTCCTGTTTGTGCTGCTGTTACATATTGTGCCTGTCTTTCTGCTATGCGATAAGTTGAAGAAAGAGATGTTCCATAGTTTGTGGACTTGATTTACCAGCCCCATTTTAATAGCTACTATGATAGGTGACATTTGAAAAAAGTCCCCAGCAAGAATCTTGTCCTAAAGTCCCAACTGAGCACTTTGTAAACATAGGTATTAAAGGGAATTTTGCTAGGGAAGCATCTTTGCCTTGTAGGTATTTGTTTTGTCTACGCTTGGAAGCCCCTAAATTCTCTAATGTGGTCCCAAGAATATGAAGAACATGTTTCCTTGAATCTTTTTTAAAAATATTCATTTATTTTTGCATACAAGCTGGGGTGTAGGCCAGAAGTGTGAGGTGGTGAGAGGATTCACCAGAGAAAGAGCAGGGAGCAGAACAGGCAGAACGATGGAAATACACTGCTGAGGGGAGCAGCGGGTGAGGCAGGAGAGGCCTGCTGCGCCATGTGGGAATCTCCCGGCCAGGCATCGAACTCGTGCTGCAGCTGCTGACAGCTCCACAGCGTTGCTCGTAACCTGTCATGCACCAGGGAGGCCCTCCTTGAATCTTAAATGCACTTTTTGTAACTACTTAAATGTCTTTGAAATCAGAATACATTTGCAATCGAAGGTATATCAATGCACCCCAAACTTCTCAGAATTGACACCTCAAAATACCCCACACTGGCAGGCAGATCATTTTGAGCTAAAAGCAATGAAAGCCCTAGAAGCTGAGAAGATTGTGTCCTTTTCCTAACATGAGAAGCTAACAATGCTCCCCTTCCCATGACCTAGAAGGGTACAGATTGGGGAGTAACATGCAAGTGGAGGTTCATCTGCAGATGTCTCTCCTCCAGCTGAGAATCTCTCCTCCGCTCTCAGGGTAAGGATGAAGTCACCCCTCTTTGTCATATGAAGTCTCCTCTCCTGGTGACTCAAGCCCCTCAACTCGGGACTTACACCCCTTTCTCTGACTGATGGTGGGGTCTGCATAATCGCTGTTGCTCTCTGTGCACATTCTCAAGCTGACTTTCTCCTTTGTTAAACCAGTTGATGTTTTGATTACTCATCCAGTGTCCAGAAAAACCCTGAGGGGTGGGGGATTTTCCCTTGTTCCCAAATCTATGCCATAACATAGTTTGAGAGCATTGTTTTTTCTCTTAGAACACCAAATCATGACTTGTCCTTAGAATGATGGTTTCTTAGATTCTCTGGCATATAACATCAAGTTTAACAGAATCACACCAACTGATGGGAAGGGCAGGTGCAAAGCTTCCAGAATAAGAGGTCAAATGCTGGGCCTCCCTGGTGGCGCAGCGGTTAAGCGCTGCGCTGTGGAGCTGTCGGCAGCTGCGACGCGAGTTCGATGCCCGGCCAGGGAGAATCCCACATGGTGGGGCAGACCTCTCCTGCCTCGCCCGCTGCTCCCCTCAGCAGTGTATTTCTGATCTGCCTGTTCTGCTACCTGCTCTGTCTCTGGTGAACCCTCTCGCCACCCCACACCTCTGGCCTGTACCCCAGCTTGTATGTAAAAATAAAAAAAAAAAAGAGGTCAAATGCTGCTACACATCAGAGAAGCTGAAAATGAAGACCTGAAAAAGCCCACACCTGAGCGCCGTGCACGAATGCAGGAAACCAAAGGTGGGGGAGGAAGGAAAACATGGTACAATTTGAACCAAAGTATTAATGTTTGCTTCAACTTTTTGTATGTTCATTTCAAAACACAGAGAAAGAGAGAGACAGAGACAGTGAGAAATGCATCTAACCCTCTGCAGAACTGTGTCCTCAGGAGGCTCAAGGCATAGCTCAAAACATTCAGCCAAAACTACCTAGAGACATTCTGTGCACATCCCAGATGCAGCAACTGCAAGTAAAGCTCAGCATCAAGACCAGGGGCCACATGTGCTGTCGGCCATGACAATGAGAACAAGGTCATACCAGCAGCCACTCCCAAATTCTGAGGACCAGAACTGAAGACAGAAGGGCAAAAATGCATTGCACGCCCTCACTGACTAAAAGGCTTAGAGAATAACTTCCACCACCTTGGATTTCTCTTACTTCCATTGGGCTATCTCTGCACCCCTCTCTCTGATGGATAATCGAGCTTGAGCAGGAAAGGCCCCCTAGCTCTTTAGCACCTTGTACCACATTCATTCAACGCATGACATTCATTTCCCAAACACCAGCATCAGATCCTCTATTGCGGGTGGTGGTGGACACTAAGCAGATGACTGAGCTGTGACTTGGATAACAGTGAGTCAGGGACATTTTCCCTTCCATAGTGCTGGGAGGATAGAATACATCACGTCATCAGGTGGGCGTCCATATGTAAGTGGTGTGATAAATACACAGGGATCTATTTGAATGAACAGGGATTCATAAACCACCAAGACTTGCAAAATTCCCATTGAGCAAAAACAATCAAATCTATGGGCTGCCTCCCCCTTGATGGCCTACTTAGCATTGGTTTAGCTGTTTTTATTTCAGTAACTTGGTCAGTGTTATATTTGATGATTTACCAAAGGTTGTGAAGATACATATATTTTTTTTTATGTAAGGATCCTAAAAATAGAGTTCTTTGTTTTACATTCTTTGAGCATGTAAGTGCTACTAAATAGGTTGCCATGTAGGAGCTACATGGTGCCTTTGCAGATCAGGCACCAGTTCTTTGGGGTACCAAGAAGAAATTCTGTGTTCAGCAGGGATTGCCTAAACCTGGGGGAGCAGCTTCAACAGCTTTCCATCTGCTCATGGCAGAGCCCCCTAAGACTAACACTTAATAGAAGGGGCCATGCGTGTTGGGTGTTGTGTGCTTCTTGGGTTGGATGTGTCATGGGTTGTGCCAAGCCAACACCAGGGTTGGAGTTTAAATGGTAAACTTCATCTGGTCAGGAAAGAAGGACAGAAGTCAATTGTGCATGTTTGCCTTGTTTGGGAAAAACATTTATCTGACTTTATGTGGTCCATATGGATGTAATCTAACCTGTTCATCTTCAAGGCCTAAGTAGCTGGTATCCCTCAGCCCTGAGGGAAGTCAAAATCGTGATTCTTACTCCCTCCCTTCCAGTAAAGGAAACTGAAATAGAGAATGAACATAGGTAAAACTCCCAGCTGGCACACTGAGTCTCTCCTTGCCACCTGGCCTCTACAGCCTCCTTGGAGGCCCTTCCAATGCCATGTGCTCTCTTTCCACTCAGGGAATCCAGAGCTGAAAACAGACACCAGCTACCATTTGGCCTCCACTGCCCTGATCTGTGACAGTCTCCTGCATGTGACTTTTATACTTACTTGGCATTTGAACTCTTAAATGACTCGGTGATGAATGCCTTGATGCTGCATATGATAACAGCTTTGGCAGAAAAGGATGCCTTTGTTCTTGCCCACTCACCTTTTCAGTGGAGTTTCCCACTCCTGTTCCTTATTTATGACTTGTTGATGTTCATCTATATTTAGCAAGTGTTTTGCTAATATCCAAGGAGTCATCAAAGGTGCAGCTGCTTCATCTCTACAGGAAACCCCCGCTTTAGGGGGCTCACTCTTCTCTAGGAAGTTCTGCTCCGGAACATTCCTCTGCATGAAGATGAGAAATGCATTTCTTAATTTTCAAATTAGCTGGCTAATGCTTCTAACTTTTACCCCCTTTTGGAGCTCGATGAACTCATATGTTATTCTTGGTTGGTTGTCAAACTAGCAAGGATGTTTTTCTAATCGTCTTTCTGTGGAGTTATATTTGGCTGTTTTTTCCTCCCTTTCCAGAGTTTTCTTTCTTCATTGTGTGGACATGTGACCTTGTTTTTATGTTTTCAGTGTCCCAAGCTAGAACACTTGTGATGGTCTTTTCCTGTTCCTACTTGAATCACTGCTTGGTGTCACAAATGTTTGACTCACTTCCTCCAAGTCCTTAAAAATGGAGTCCCCCCAAACAAGCTCCACTGCTACCTCTGTATCCTTGGGTGGATGCCAGGGCAGAAGCCAGGACAAGACCCATCCTTCCCGAATCCCATCCCAGTAGGGCTACTGAACAACGTACTCAAAATGCTCGATTTTAATGTGACCTCACCATGAGACAATGTCGCCATAAAGTTTTCTCTACACACTGAGCTGTCTCTGAAGGAGGAAGTTAGGAAATGGGTATAGGCAATCAGTTAGGAATAGGGTGCCCCAAACCCCAACCTGAACAATCAGTGGAACAACAAGGAGGGCATTCCCCCAAGCCCAGTTACTGTAGGTTCATTTGCCAGTCTGACTCAGGAACAATCATGGGATCAGGATGGTGCCCCCCAATCCAAATAAAAATGGGATGTTCAGAACACCAACACAATAGCACAACGCTAAAGTGATGGACCAAAGCTGGGTCCAGAAGGCAGGCCAGTAACTTGGGAGTCTCAGTGGACCTAGGTAGCCTAGGAGGCCCCCTCAGGCCCAGCCAATCAGAAAGAGACACAACGTGGAGACATCAATGACCAAACTCCACTCCTTGCCCGCTATACCCATATAAGCACCTACTTCTTGCCCCCTCAGCAGCTACCCATTCAGGACCCCTCTCTGCTTAGAGAGCTTTCCTGTCCTTCCCCAGTCTATCAACAAATCTCTTGCTTTTCTGTCACTTTGGCCTTGATATTGAATTCTTTACTCACCAATGACAAGAACCAAGAAAGCCTGCCTGGGTCCTTGGACTCCAGGCCTGCTCCCAAAACCCAGATTCACCTCTTTCCAGGAAAAAAGAATGCAACAAGACAACTCACCACCCCATCTCTATTCAGCCTTACACAGAAAATCTTCCTCCTTTAGCGGCCTGGACTTTCAACAATCAGGATTTTAAAAATCACCCTGTCCGTACATATCTTCAGTTCAAAAAATAAAGAAGAAAAATTTGGAATAGGTGTCATAAGTTCTTTTGGAACTGACAGGGCTGCAGTTTCCAGGGGTGAACTGAGCACAGGACCCTGGAGTGTTGGGGCAGGCGGGTGCCTGCAGGGGCTACTCGGCTTGACTCCTGCCTCTTCCACCGTGTGACCATATGCTCTTGTGGCAGAATCACAGCAGGTATGAAGAACTAGCACTCCCAGGCAGCCTGATAGGTGGGATGCTTGGACACACTTCGGGAGACAGTGCAGGGTTGATAGCACAGCTGAGGAGCAGTGTTCTAGTCCTGCCCCCACCACCTGGGAGCTGCATTCCTTAGCCAATTACTTTCATCTCTTATTACTTCAGTTCCCTCATCTGTAAAATGAGATCATAATGTATCTCCTTTGTGGAGTTATGAGAAGTAAATGGGTTGATATTAAATGGGGCCAGGTATAGGATAACTACTGTTAAGTGGTTATTAATAAGCTTTTAAAATTAACTTAAATACATATGTAAATCCACTTGAACCCATATCCCTCTGAGCGACATACTTGTCACAAACACCCCTGATTGCCTGTTCAAAAGCCACTCCTCTTCCCCCTTCGTTGTGCCTGGGCTCAACTGCATTCTATGGCACTGCAGAGGCCATGTCTGCCTTCCCAGCACTCCCTGCAGCTGAGGTAGGAGCACTGAACCTAATCACAGCCAGTGGAACCCAAGGAAAGTTTGGCTGGCATCTTTTGGAAAGATTTTCCTGCCTTAGGAAAGAAACAGTTAGACAAGGAGTAGCCCCCCCCACCCCCTTCGCTGCTTCCTCTTTGCTGCTATCATCTTTTTTTTTTTTAAGATTTATTTATTGATGCATACAAGCTGGGGTATAGGCCAGAGGTGTGGGGTGGTGACAGGATTCACCAGAGATAGGGTGGGGAGCAGAATAGGCAAATCAACTGAAATACACTGCTGAGGAGAGCAGCAGATGAGGCAGGAGAGGTCTGCTGCGCCATGTGGGAATCTCCCTGGCCGGGTATCAAACTCGTGCTGCAGTGGCTCTGCATAGCTTCATAGGCTGAAACTTAACCCATTGTGCCACCAGGGAGGCTCCCTCTGCTGACATCATCTTAAGAGTGTCATATTGTAACACTCCAAGGAGCCAAGGTTGCATGGAATCTTCTGGAACCACCTGCACCCAGACGTGCAGTTGAGATAATGACTGTCCTTCTCTGTAAAGTATTTTCAGTCAAGTAGTCAAATGCACCCCAAATAACAATGTTGGTAGTCAAATGCATCCCAAGTAACACAAAGTTATTGTATTTGAGGAGATAGTGAGCGAAAAGGTTAAATAACTTTGCTAACTAGGCAGGCAGTAGAACTAGAATTTGAATCCAGCCTAACTCTGGAGTTTAAACTCTTGCTGTTACAACTACAGTTTTATTGTAAATCATACAAATCAGGACCAACCAAATGAAGAGACACCATGAGGTCAAACTGGGTCCCAAACAGAGTTTTAGTGCCCTTCCCTATGGAATCAGGACATCCCTCCCTCCCCACACTTTGAGGTGTTCCCCTTACAGAAAGTTCCACAGAACTTTGTGTCCAATTTTTATTGGGATTTCATTAGACAGACCCAATTCATTAGATCATTAGCCACATGGATGAAATCTTCAGCTCCCTCCCCATACCCCTCTCTGAAGGTGGAACATTCTCAAAGTCCCAGTCCTGGAATGGTTGATCTTTCTGGCAACCATTTTTCCATTTGAGTCATCTCAGCACATGTTCAGGTGTGATTCAAGGGACTTTTGAAAAACAAAGAAACTCTTTTACTTAGGAAATTCCAAGGAGTTAGAGTCACCACCCCAGGAGTCAGAGACAAAGCAAATTAAATATTTTGGTGATAAAACCACCAGCCCAGGCCCATATTCTGCCATGTGATGTTGGGGCTGGGAACCTGCAAACCACATCTCTCCTTTGTCAGCTGTAGGCTTTGACAAAGAGGTGCCAGGAGGAGACTGGAGGGCCAAGAAGGAAAAAGGGATTTCCTCTTTTGTGTCTGCCTCCTGTATTCTTCCTGTTTTCTTCCTGTTTCTGCAATCGTGACCCTAGCCCCACTTCCCGCCCCTGCAGTGGCAGTTTATTCCATTATCTGCAGGTGATTCCAGCTTTTGGTTTTTCAGCATTCCCAGAATCAGTTTCATCATACTCTCTCAGAGACCTCACATGGACTCAGACATCATCTGCCCCTCCCCTCCCCAGAGGTCATGGCCCCAGCCCCATAGAGGCCCCCCTAACTCAGAGGCACCGGCACTAGCTAAGCAGCATTCCTTGCTCACAGGTCTGTGCTCTAGCCCCTCAGGACCTCCTTTCCATGTCCAAAGACATTACAGTCAGTCAGCTGATACACTCCCCTCCAAATTCTTCATTTTTAAAATAATTTTTAATTTCAGTTCTACCCATCCTACCTCCAAACTTCAACATTTTAATAGGTCTGAGCACACATTTTGCTTCCCAAGCCCTGAGAATGATACTTTGTGGCATATACTATAATTAAATATTCTACATGTTGTTTAATCATTTTATATAATATGACACAATAGGCATATTATATTACTGTTCAGCCAGCCAGACAGTAAGCTGCACGGAGATGGAAACTATGCATTCTCAGCAGAACAGCCATATACGTGGCTTCAATGTAGTACGTAATTGATACAGGGCAGGAGGAGCACAAAACCAGCCAAGGGCACTGCACAAATTGCTTACTGGTCACTATCCTACTTCTGCACTGGCTCGCACAATTGCAAGACTACTCAGACTTAGGGAACAACAACAGGATTTATTTAACAAACCAGGGAAAAAGAAAGTTACGGAAGCCAAGAAATGGCCGTTTACCTCATTCAAAGCAATGTCCAGTCCTTTAAGTCCCAAATAAGAAACCGTGAAGGAGGTGTCTTCTTCCCACCACTGAAGACATGGAGCTTTTCTTCCAAATAATAGGCCACATGTCCAAGATGGTGTCTTCCTGCCTCTGCAGACACACAGCAGCCAGACTGTCGGCCAGGTTCCAACTGACGAGGACAGCACAGGACACAACCGGAGATGCTCCCGGAGCTGCCATGGTGGCCCAGCACAGCACCAGGCCAGCAACACTGAAAATAACAACTACGGTGGCCAGAAGACCCCACAGACTGCACACATACATTTTGGGAAGGCGCCCGCTCTGGGCCTTTGCCTTCTTTTCTCGGCTGTAGTAATAACAAAACCAGCAGCAGTTTCCGTCACTCGGCTGCTTGCAAAGTCTTCAAACTTTTCCTCTTAAATATTGGTGCAGTGAGGACCAAAGTTGCTGGCCCCAAATTCACTGAAGATTCCAAAAATGCTCACTGCGAAACTCTGCATCCTGGCGGCTCAAAAGCTCCTGGCCGCTGGTTCCCAAGCTCTCAATCATGGCGGCTGCATTTCTCTGGCCGCTGGGTCTCCTCCTCTAAATCATGGCGGCTGCAGCTCCTTCTTCTCCCGCCCCTTTTATTTCTTATCAGAGTCTCCTGCAATACCTTTTTCCCTTGGGCTATCTATCCTCATCAGCAACCCCCTCCGGGGTATACCACCTATACCGGACTTTGGTCTCAGCCCCGGTTACATCATCACTGAACCGTTTTCAGTAATTGAATAAACTAAAAAAGATTTCATGTATAGTATTTTGAAAATTAGTCACCAATGCCCATAATCTGATAAGAATGTGATAATTCCATCTAATAAGTTTTATTAAGAAAATTGCAAACCAAGAATTGGAAACTCTAAAGCCTGAATATGAAGGGCAGGATAAAACCTGAATTTTCTTCTTCCCAAGATTCTCTCATTGCCCCATAGTGCTCCACTCCTTCAGTCAATAAATCAGCCAGAAACAAAGAAATCAATAGGAGGCACATACAGGTGTTTGAAACTCAAAAGAGATGACAAGAGGCTTGAGAACTGAGCCTTTTAATTGCGAGAGCAGAGCTTTCTGGTAAATAAAAAAAGGTTTTGATCTTCAAGAAACTAACCTGAGAACTCAGAACAGAGCTTATACCCAAACCAGAGGAGAGGGGGCAGTGCCTGATGATGGCACAATGGTTTCCTGCTAAAAAGAGGTCATCTTGGAAAGCAAGGAGAAGGAAATGGAAGTAAAAGAGGCCCGAAAAGAGTTTAGGTGCTGATGGATTTAATTGGCATACCCTGTCTCTCTGGGCCAAGTCCTGGAGTGAGCAATTCTAGACCCTAACTTCTAAAAACCCCACGCAGATTGAGGGAGAGGTCCTCCAAGCAAAGGCTGATGCTTAGGTCATCAACAGTCTCACGGAAAAAACCCTTTGCATTCATCTAGTAGAAATGGCTGTGGGGTGTGTCTGAGAGAGGACACCTTGAGTGTCCATGGCATCTGTGAGGCAGGAAGAGCAACTGGAATTTCCTGTGCACAACGTGAGGGATTTATTATGACCCTGAGTGTTAGAAGAGGTACCATGTTCCCCGCCCCCACTTACATACAACCACCTTCGACTTGCTGCTGGGACCCAGATGAGCAGCCAGGTGAAGCTCTTTAACATGGAAGGTACATGGGCTCTGGCTCTTGCTTTTTCCAGTTTCAGTTTGCACCCAGGGACTTGGAGGAGACACAGGGAGGAGAGAAATGTAAACACACTTAGAACAGACACGTGGGTGAGAAAAGCCTGGGGAGGTTGCTCTCCTGGTCCTTGGCAGAGGCGATGGCAGCTTTTGTCCTGACTTACTGGCAGATTACTTGGTATATTTTGAATTCTGAATCTTTCCTTCAGTGCCAGCTGAGACCTGCCTAAGCCCTTTCTTGGGGTTCCCCATCAGAAGACTTGTAGCAAACTTTTTGGCTTCAGTGACCGCCCCCTTTGAGCTGTCTTTGGGCATTGACCATGAAGGTCTGGGTAATTCAGAGGATTAATTGGAAATTATTAAGAATATCCTCTCTCTTTTCTCTTTCTACACACACTAGTTCTATTAATGAACTTTCACATTAAGAGTATACTTCCTTTGTCTTTATAGGTCAGATGGCTGGCCCTCAATGTAAAGCATGCCTCCCATAAGTTTGGGGTCAATGTGTACCCCTCAGTCACACATTAAAATAAGGAAATATAAGCTTCAGGCTTATATGTCACCTTACAAAGCCCCACAAAGGGTCCTGGAATGGTGTTTACATGTCCCATATTTTTGTAAAAAAAAATTGTAGTAGTAAGAATCTTTAACACCAGTTGGTTAAGACCTTTGTCTCTTTCCATTCCAACCTCCTCTCTGACACACTTCCGCCTGTGTCAGATGGTGTTGGAGTAGCCATCGACACATTTGGAATGTAGCCAAGAGGAAGTTGAGTTGAGAATATACTTATACTTGAATTTAGTCAGATATAGTCACATAGTTCCCAATCACTTCTGTGTATAATTGTTTTTGCTAGCCATCCAAGTATCCAAGTGCATGCCAGAAATTCTCCTAGCATCCATGGTGCCAGCACCCAGAATCATGGCACAAAGTCACAGAGCCAGAAGCTGCAAAATGATAGGAACATATCCTACATCACCAAGAATCAGAACGACATGGAGAGTGGAGGGAAAGGGTTTTAAATGCATGGAGCCAGATGCTAACCTATGGAAAGTTCCTCTAGTCCTGAAAAGTGTGAAATTGTAAGTAAAGTGTTCAATTTTCATTGATGTTCAGTCAAAATGGAAGTGCTTCCCAGCCAGGAAATATACTCAGTAACATACTCAACCCAACAAAATCATAATTTCATATTCCATTTCTTAAAGGTAGCTACCAAAAGTTTTGTGCTTTTTTTTTTTAACCTGGATTCTCCCCTGCTGTACCCAAGAGGAAATCATGCTTGTGGACCCACAGAGACTCCATGTGCGGACAAACATGGACAGAGGGTGTCTTCACCCACAGAAAGGGGAGGGGCCTGTCAGCAGGGAATGCAGAAAAGAGAGATACTGATGACCCAAGACTCGAAAAACCAAATGTGTCACCTGGTGCCAGAACAATACCAAACCCCTTGTAAATGTCAAATGCCAAGAGAGAGGAGAAGAAGGAAAAGCATAGCTCTGAATTGAAGTTAAAACACTCAGGTCATGAAACGCTAGAGTGGTTATGTTGATATGGAAGTAACTGCCATTTCATGTCCCAGGATCAGTAAGAAGGCAGAATTGGTATCTTCACTCAGTTGAGTTACACAAAAAGGTGGTTAATCTTTGCACACTCGGGTTTTGTGAGTTTAAAATCAAAACCCAGTCAAGAAAGCAAAGACAAATTCTACCAAAGTAGCTGAGTCAATTCTATTTATCACGTTGCTTGCTGGTGACAATGTAGAACTTGATCTGAGTCTGGGCTCCTGAAAAACACTGATGGTGAAGGGGTCCCCTGCTCCTTTTGTTTCTGAAAATGGCCCATTGCTGTGGGTCACCTTTACGTTCCACATTCAAAACAAGACACATCTCTGTCCTTCCTCACGGCTCCCCGAAGACTCCAGGATGAGTTCGTGTTTACTTGTTGTGATAAAACCCCAGCCCCTATCCCATGTTTTCCAAGACTAACTTCATGGGTGAACTTCTCTCTACTACTGTAGCCAGAATAAAACTAGCTCTTTCCTAGCCCAGTGCATCCTTCCTTTGACATTGGTGTGTTCTCACTAAATGGCAACCCAGAGGCTCGCTGAATTTGCAGCTATAACCACAAAACCAAGATTTTGAAGCACAGTGAAGTGAGGCATTTGAAGGAACTTCAGAAATTAAAAAAGTAATAACAATGGACCATGGCAGAGGACTATGGGTGACTTGGTGGTAGGTGCACTATGGTGGTGATACCTGAGGGGAGTATCCCAATATAAATTCAATTAAAAGTAAATAAATAAATTTTTTAAAAATCAAATAAAACTGCAGATTTGCAAATAACAATAGTCATGTCTGAGTATCTATAGATTGAGAAAATAAAGAACCAAAAAACTACCCTGAAGTCAGCAATACTTGACAATATGTTTCATTTCATTAATCCCTAGGGGAAACGACATACATTTGATAAATTCAAGCATATGTCCAGTTCAAAATCTTTCTTTCTTTGGAAGATCCAGTCCTTCACATCTTCACAGCTTTTGTAAAAATCTCCATGATCCTAAGGGATTTGTAGACCACAAGTTGGAAACAACTGACGTCATTTCAGTAAAAATGAGAAGTGAATAAAGAGAGATTGACTTGGCTGGGGTAGGAGGAGCATCATAGTACCTGGCAGGTTTGGAGGGTGGTCAGCCAGGCAGACCCCACAGAGCACAAACATTTCATCCCCCTTCTCCTATCCCACTCCCAACCCTGGATGCCCCTGTGCCTCCTCTCTCACTCTCTCCCCAACACACAAGCACGCACGCACGCACATCTTGCCGGCTCCACACTCAGGATTCCACTTCCAGGTGGCCCTAATCCACTCAGAGGAGGGAAAAGAAAACTCTTCATGGATAAGATCAGAGCCCCTTCTGGGACCCTGCCTGAGAGGAAATAGACGGGAGGGGAGAAGCAGAGAGAATTAGAGCTGTGCTCTCCTGCCCCACTTCTTCCTTTCAGCCCAAGCTTTGAAGGTGCCAACAGATAAAGAATATCTAAAATTTTGGGACTATAGACAACACACTTAGAGACATTTCAAATTTATGTTAATTTATGAAGGGAATAATCTATTGGTTCTATTTGTATGTAACTGCAAATATACTTATTATCCTCCTTCAAAACCATACTGACAAGTCCACAGTACTTTGCAGGTTTCTGTAGAAATATAATTAATATCAATTTAATATCCAGTGAAAAATATTAAAAATCAGCATTCATGCTATTGGAAACACGTGATCAACCCAAGGGCAGCATTGGTGACTCAGGATTCCAACGTAGAACTGCTCATTGTCTCGTCTTTATCTAGGACTGGTATTAACCCAAAGTTCCAAAAGGGGTAAAGACTTTATCTAGTTTAAAAAACTAGACAAACATATTTATATTAGTCTTAACTCTCAAATTTTAACTCTAATAGTGGAGGTGGGATTTTTTTTTTTTTTTAGAGTTTGGTTTTGACACCATTTTGACAATTTTATAACTCAATATCTGAGTTTAATTTCCTTCCCCAAGATCAAAATGTACATTATTGTGATGGGTGTAGAAAGGACTGAATTGCAGTGAGATGAAATATCCTCTGTGTGTATTAGTGATTTATGTTAGATACGGAAATGAATTGTGAGTTTATGGACGGGAATTATTTTCCCTTCTGCTTAATATGTAGGCCATGTCTCCTCTGGCTTCAGAGCCGTTATCTTTCTCCTCCTACTTCACACTTTCCATAAGCCTTCTGGTTTCACAGCGGACACATTGTAAATCTTCTCCTTCTAAGTGTCCCACATATGTTTCATTAAAAGTGTTTGTTTCTTTGATCAGCTTGACGTTTCTAATGTGAAAAAAATAATAACTTTGTCTCTCCGTGTTTGGGACTGTATGGGCCCCTGCCAGGAGGCTCCTGCTGACTGCCCTCACCAGGGGTCTTAGGATCTGCCATTCAGTCTTCATCAGTATGGGGGGCTGCGCCCCACCATGGCCAGGCTGGTATGGATGGAATATGGTAGGAAACAATATCGAGTAATCTGCTTGGACTGGCACATAACCTACTACAGACTGACTTAAAGCAACAGGAACACCTTGGCCTATGTTATAGAGACTCACAGTCCAAAATCAAGATGGCCGCAGGGATGGTATCTTCTGAGACTGCTCTCTCCTTGGCTTGGAGATGACCACCTTCAACCTGTGTCCTCACATGGTCTCTCCTGGACATGTACCTGTGTGTGTCCTAATTTCTGTCTTGTAAGTACAGGGGTCCTATTAGATTAGCATCCAGCCTAGTGACCTCATTTTGGCTTAATCACCTCTTGGACTTTCGGTGATGAACTTAAGATTGTGAATACACAAGTGATTAAAACCAATGCACCCCTGAAATTTATATAATATTATAATGCTGTTACTTCACTAAATATATAAAGCCCTTATCTCCAAACACAGTCACGTTCTGAGATACTGGAGGTCAGAATGTCAACATGTTTGTTTGGGTGGGGTGCACAACTCAGTCCATAACACCTGATATTTATTATATTTTGGCAAATTACTTGAGGAAGAGAGAAAATCCAGGAAGAGGCCACCACCATGGCTCCCTTAGCAAAGTAAAATGGCATTTTTATTACTGCAGAGTAGTTCTAGGTTCACAGCAAAGTTGATGGAAAGATAAAAGATTTTCCAAATATCTCCTGCCCAGACACATGCATAGCCTTCTCCATTATCAACACCCCACCAGCTTGGTACATTTGTTACAATTGTTGAGTCCACGTTGACACATTACCATCACCCAAGGTTCATAGATTACCTTAGGGTTCATCCTTGGCATTTTACATGCTATGAGTTTATACACACATATAGTAACATGTATCTGCCATTATAGTATCACACAGAATATTTTCAGTGCCTTAATAGAGTGGACTTTTTAGAGGTTCAGACTCCATTTATTAAGGGGCTTACACTCACAGAGAGGGGGACATCGAACTTCAGTCAGGAAATTAAACCATCACAGCAAGGGCAAGGCGAGCTCTGAGTCATGGATTAAGGTCTATTTGGGTCTTCTTGCCCTCTTAGGCAGCCCATTTCCCAGCAGGGGGGAGAGGGCACAGTGAAAGATAAGGCTGGTAATTTCCTCCTCCTCCTCCTCCACCTCCTCCATGCCATCCGTGTTGATGGTGATCTCAAAATAAGCTCAAAGAGCCAACATGTACTATAGCCCTTGCCCCCAGGGGTCCAATGACTAAACCTCCACTCCAGAAGCCTAATTTTCACTACACAAAGGGCACACCATTAAAGCACTCTGTCCCTGGAGAATTGATTAGTGCATCCCTCCTACTTCCCTCCCCCAAAGCAATGAGAACACCCACATCAGCATTCCTGGATCCCAATCCAGCTCTACAATGGTCTCACCAATCAGTATATAGAGTCCTCCCTCTCGGTTACCAGTTTTCAAATTGCTTCCCAGACTAATATGGTCCCACAAAAGTTGGCTTGAGCTTCAGAGTTCATTTCACATGTCAAGTTGGTATTTATTTGTTGGGACTGAACCATTAGCTTTCTCAAGTCTGTGTAAAGCATGATTTCTGAATTTGATTTTCCCCCTTCTAGCTCTAAAGTACATTCTCACCTTTACTTTGTAGCTCAAAAGTGCACCCCAGGATTCAGGAAGATAAATGGTATAAATTTGACCACTACCTACAGAAAATTTGGGTACTTCTATTAACATAGGTGGAATTAAAGAAGAATGTCAAAGAAAGGGTATTTTTTTACAACCTTCAGTGGTTCCAGTCACAAGTTATACACCCCATATTCTGCTGTGCAGATGCTGTGGGACTCACCTTTTCTGACATGGTAGAAATCACTTAGGGAGTGGAGAAAGGCAGATAAAGAGCCAGATGCCCTTCTTTTTATTTTACATTTCACAGCTCTGTTCAGCCAACACTGTCTAATAAAGACACACTTCATTTTTTTACTCTGTAAATGTAATTATCATAATTAATAATATTAATTCAGTCCCTTCCTCATTAGCATGAATCAGTGCAAATAAAGGAAAACTGTTTTCTTTATTATAAAAAACCTTATATGTGCTATAGATTCATCCACATAGAAGCTACTGTGACTTATAGTCTTGCCATAACTAGCTAGAGGAGGAAAAGTATATTCTCCAAAGGAAGAGATGCAGAAAAAACTACATCAGCCCAGGGTGGTGGGGATAGTTCCGTGGAAGAAAGAATAAAGTCAGATATTATGATTAATTTCCATAAAATTTCTGCAAATAGGAAAGGAAAATTTATTTATGGGGCAGTGAGTTCTAGTTTCAATGCTACTACTAATTAGTTATAAACCCTTAATGATTCCCTTCCTCTCTCGGCATGTTTCTTTTTCTGGAACATGAGAACATTAAACTACATCATTTACAGATGACTTATAGGTCTCAGATGATCCTTTACATTACTGAGAGTTAGTAGATTCAACTCTAGCATAAACTAGCAGCGTGAAAAGGAGAAAATCAATTACCCTCTCTAAACCTCATTTATAAATCAGTCATAATAATATCTTATTACAGAATGAGATTACAGAAGCAAAATCACTTGAAAGTAAAGAATATTAATAGCTACTATTTATTGAGCATCTTCTCTGTATTACTGCCCTAAGTTCTTTCATGTGGTTGTATCCTATTTCTCTGTTCTGCTTATCCAATACTGACTAATAAAGACTCATCCCTTACTTCATCTTTTACCCAACATACTCTATAGTTCATTCTGATGTCTGAATAGATAAAGATAATGAAACATATACACATGAGTAGTCAGAGAAACTTAACAAATTTCACCCTCTAGAAAATGCTAAAAGACAAAGCTGTGTAATAGAAACAAAAGAAACTGAGATGACAAGAAATTAGAATGAGATAAAAATGAATACAAGGACAATTACAAGGAAAAATAGAATAGCAAAATTAAACTACACGGGAACCAGTAAAGAGCAGGTAGAACACTACAGAAAATTGAGTATATGGAGGATAAATTGATACAATTTCTTAGAATTTGGAGGGAAATTATGTAAAGACAAACATTATGAGAAAAATGATAGGTTTGACTTTTGTTCTCAGTCTTTTAATACTGAAAACCCTGCCATAAAAGGTTATCACTCCTGGAACTTAAAAAAGTAAATGAAGTCAGAGTCCTAGAAAAGTTCTTTAACCTGAGGAAAGAGAATATTGAAAGGAGTCACTATTTTACAAACAAAATTATGAATAGACAACCATAGTTAGGCATATAGTTGCATTTTTTACTCACAAGGATAAAGACAGTCGATCAAAATCTGTCCTGAAAAAAAATTAACGACAAATCACAAAAACTGGAGTCAGAATTTAATTTGTTTGCAACACTAGATGCTAGAAGACAAGACAGCAACATTTGGGGTGTTTTATGTTATCTTAGACCTTCAGTTATAAATTAATATTACCACCTTATAGGTTGGTGTCAGAACAAGTTGAGATATGAAATAAATTCTTAATATGCTATTATTACTCAACCGCAGATTTACAAATTACCAACAGAAGCCACATAATAAATAACACAGACTCCTTGTTTAGTATATGGATTCACTCAATGACACCATTCAAGTTCATCACCATATTCAAGTTCATCACAAGCAAGGGCTCAGAAGATGAAAGAGCTTGTCACAGTGGTGGGTCCCCAACCACTTTTACCTAGCGTCACATAGAGACTCTTGGGGTAAACAGAGGAATCTGTTTCAGATACTCAGGTCTCACCTCGATACCCAGAAGGTCTAAGAAATAAATATCTGGACCCATTTATAACCCATTTATGACACAAGTAGGAAAGTTCTGAGGTAAAGAACTTCATTTCCATCTCTTACTCTAGAATGTTCTAGATTTAGCTATATAAAAGCCTCTTTAGCAAGTACACCTCTTTTAATCTACCTGTCAGATCTTCCAGAATAAAGATATTCCAAAATTCTCACTCAGCAACTGGAAGTTGTCAAGTATATCACCTTTCAGTACCTTCCCCCAAATCTGCATGTACGTCCACCTTAGGCAGCACCGACCCAGGCTGACCTGTGCTTTGTGAGTTTGTACCACAGGATCTCTTTATCTGTGGGTACCCCCAATTTCATTCCATTTTCAAGAATTTTCATTGAAAATGCTTGCATTAAAATGTGGGGAGGAGGCATATAAACTGTACATGATCACAATCTCAATGTGTAAAGAAAGTACATTGAAAAAAATACTGAAGCAAATAGTCCACCAGATCATTGCTGAGTATTAAATGATTTTTTGGTCTGTTGACCTTTCTATGATGTTTTTAATATTTTTTTTGAGGAACAGCATTATGTATTTTAAACAGTATCACTTGCATCCTGTACACAAATCTGAAGTACAGGATCCAGTGACTAGTCATGTCTGTATACACACCAAAGGCTGCCACCCAGATAGACTATTGATTTTTCCACCTCCCAGTGAGCTCCCTCATGCCCCCTCCCATCACTGATGTCCCCTAAAAGTAACCATTTTCCTAACCTCAATTATCATGGATTGGTTTTTAAGGAATACATAAAACTCTCATAATAGATGAAATAAGAAACTTTATTTTTTAATTATCAAAAATGTAAATGATTTAAACAAGAGGCACAAATATCTTATAATAACAAAGATCGTCGCTCTTCCTAAAAACATTTCCTGCTATTCGTGATTGTTCTGACACAGGGAAAAAGGGGTTTCAAAATTAACAAAAGGCAGTGCCCCGATTGCTTACCGGTTACTACATTGGTTCTGCACCCGCACACACATTTGCAACACTACTCGGGCTTAGGGAACAATAACAGTGGGATTTATTTAACAAACAGGGAAAAGGAAAGAATTACTGACGTCAACATATGGCCGTTTACCTTACTTAAAGCAATGTCCAGTCCGTTAAGCCCCAGAAGAGTAACAAAGGTGGCGTCTTCCTGCCACTGCTGATGTGGAGCTCCTCTTCCAAACAATAGGCCACGTTTCCAAAATGGCGTCTTCCTTCTTCTGCAGACATGCAACAGCCAGAGTGTAGGCCAGGTTCCAACTCACGAGGATGACACAGAACACAAGTGGAGATGCTCCCGAAAGTGCCATGGTGCCCCAGCACAGCACCAGGCCAACTACAGCGGCCAGACGGCCCCATTAGACTGCACTCACGCATTTTAGGAAGGCACCCGCTTCGGGCCTCTGCCTTCTTCCTTCGGCCGCAGTAAAGACAAAACTGGGAGCAGTTTCCATCGCTCAGCTACTTGCAAAGCCTCCAAAGTCGCTGGTCCCAAAGTCACTAAAGATTCCAAAAACGTTCAATCCAAAACTCTATATCCTGGTGGCTCAAAAACTTCTGGCGTCTGATTTCCAAACTCTCAATCTTGGCGGCTACATTTTCTGCTGCTGATTCCTCTATCCCTACATCATGACGACTCTTTTCCCCTTCTCCTTCAGTCCCTTATATTTCTCATCAGACTCTCCACCCCAATCTGCAAACTTAGCATTTTCCCTGGGGCTATTCATTCTCATCAGCAAAACCCCTCCAGGGGGCACGACCTCCACCAGACTTTGGACTCAGCTCTGTTACAGTTCTGTATCTGGAAACTAGCCACCATAAGAGAGTAAGTCCCCACATGTGAGCTGAAAGTGTACCGTGAGCGCTCTGTAGACTTGGTCCAGAATAGTCAGCTCTGTCCTAATCAGCACACACAAAAAATTAATATTCCGATGTATTGTAGGGTTTTTTGGTTCCTCTATAGGGGTTCTGATAATTATCAATTCTCAATGAGAGGAACTCACTGGCTCTAAGTACCTTCTTTCTAAATATAGGTGCATAGATATTTCACCTTCCCAACTTGGCCAAAATCTGAAGAAGTAAAAGAAGCTTTTTTTTTTTTTTTTAATTTTCCTAAAGGGAAATTTCAGCTCTTCCTTGGAAAGAGAGCTGAAATCATCTCCTCTTTGAAAAGTTCATACTGTAATGTTCTCCATGGAATGAGTTTCCACAGCTTTCTTTGCAGATCAAAACGCCATCACTGAGAGGTGCCTCTTCCTTTCGTGTGATCAAGTTCAACACAACATAGGGCTTGGCCCTTTCTCTCTGGTGTCTCCTTAAGCCACAGAGCCAGTACTGTCAGCATGCTTTTATCTCATAAACCCTCATACACCTAAAAACGGTTGTCAAAGTTCCCCCTCTGATGTCTCTTATTCAGTTTAAATAATTTATTCTTCTAACTTTTCCATATGGAAGTGATTTTGTATAACTTCAAACATTTTAAGCTCTCCATTCCTCCTCTCTAGATTCTCCATATGTGGGGAGGTGTGGACAAGAGTTTTAGTGGAGCAAATAGAAACCAGCATGGTTCCCATTTACCAAGAGCAGCTCCGGTGCCCTCTGTGTTGCAGGCCTTCCCCCCACCTCCTCACTTTGCTCTCTGACCTCCAGTCCCCTGCCAGACCGCTTCTCTTCTCTACTAAACATTTGCTTTTCTTGATAATGTTTTTTCTGACATTTTAGGTCCTCCAGCTAAATCCTGTCCCATTCCCCTGGGAGCTTCTCTTCCCTGTTTTCAAGGTAACTTCCTTCTCCAAAACACCTTTGGGCCATAACTTGCATTGTTTTTCAAATCTGACTCTCTCATTCTATTGGATGCCCCCACCACACCCACCTCTGATCATGCACACATTCCCCATCATCAGGACATGGGGGTCTTTCAAAGCAAATCTTTACCACACCCAAAACGAGCTCTGTTTTTCCTTAACAGTGAATGCACACACAAGGCTCTACTAGCCACACAGGGGACTATTTTTTGGATACATACACACTAACCGAGAAATAATGATTTTCTTCATTCCCCATTGGATGGCCATTTTGGTAGGTTACACACAATATTCAAAGATTTTATGGTACTTTGCCACAAAAGAATCTGGATTTTGAAGACCAATGGTCTTGTGTTCAAGTCACAGTGAATTCTGAACAAGTTACCAAGCTGTTTCTTCATCTCGGAAGAAAATATGAACATGAAGCTTCTTTATAGGAGACTTGTTGGGCAAAATGAGGTCTAACTTACACCTGTACCCAAATAAGCATAGATGACTATTCCCCTATGCATGCAAGACATTCTCCTACATAAAGGACCTAGCTTAGGAGGAGGTATTTTAAAATTAGTCCTGTCACCTTTTGTTTCTGTGCTTTTCCTTAAAAACAAAATGTGTATACACATACTGATGTTAACCTAAACTCCCTGGACAAACCCTAATTAAGTTGTCTCTCCTCTGACTGCAAACCCAATTTCTTATTCCTTTTCTTCAAGGAACCATTTGCGATGAAGTCTCTCTGCCCCCTAGACTTGCCGCTGAGATCCCTTCACGGCCAGGCTCTCTCACCAAGTGGAGATTTATCTCGCCTCCCTCTCTGTTTCCCCCATAAGATCCTCCATGTGTTTTGGTCACTTCTTGACTCGACAATCGGAACTGTTGTCCAGATGGCCTATTCTCCCTCTGTGCTTCTCAAGTCTAGTAAATATTAGAGGCTGCTGCCAAGATTTGCTCTCCCTCTGGTCATTCTGAACCATTCAAATCCCTACTGTCACTTTTATATTCACTTTTCACAAAATTCAACAGAAATGAAAGCCAAGTGCCCCCTCAAACATGTTAGTTTATTCTTCTTTTGTTCTTCTACATTTTTTTTTTCTTTCTAGGGTGTTTCTGCTCCTTCCTTTTTTCTGCTCCTTTTTCCTTTTCATTCTTCATCCACATCAACTTTTCCCATTCATGCTATAAACACCCTGGTCCTCATTCAAAAATGCTCTTAAAATGCTATCAAAAAACTAATGATATCTAAATGATGATATATATAGATTCAGTAGATATTGTGAAGACTTTGAAAGAATGAAGTCATTATTCTGCAGTAGAGAAATCTCCTAAATGTACCATTATTCATTGGGGGGAAAAAAAGGTGTGGACAATTAAGCAGGGTTTGATTCTTTTAACAAAAAAGTACATATACACCTGCATGCGCAGAGAAAGGGAGCGGGGAGAGAGAGAGAGAGAGAGAGAGAGAGAGAGAACTGTTTGCATGTTTTTCTGCAAGGATAACGAAACAATTATCTTAAATGTTTACCTTTAAGGAAAGGGCCCTACCACTTCAACTTTCTAGGTTTATTACTTCTTTTTCTAGTATTATCAAGAATTATCTGTTCAGGGGGACTATGGAAAATATTGTTTCTTTTTGTATATAATTCAATATATTATTACCTAAGAAATGTCATATTTTAAAAATAAAAATGATGATATCCCCACTCCAGAAGCTTGAGTCTGGGAGGGACATTAGAAGAAGCCCCAGATCTACTGAATCAGAGATTCTGGGAGCAGGACCCGGAAGCTGGTGTTGCTATAAGCCCTGCAGCTGACTGAGTCACAGATCTACACCTATGGGTCTTAAACATAGTGCTTGTAAGCAGGGCAGATTCCCAAACCCAATCCCAGGAAGTCTAATGAGAAGCAATATTAGAGACCAGCAAGTTAGCCATAAGAGATGTGGCAGCAGAAGGTGCCCGTAGACAAGTAAGCTTAGCAGTGAGGAGTCACGGACAGAGCTGAGTCTGTGGATAGGAGGTGGGGGGTGGGAGGGAGGGGTGAGCAGAGACAGAATTTCTGCTCCAGGAGGTGAGGGAACATTGAAGAGGAGAAGATGGAACCCACAGGAAGGCCCAGATAAAGTATTTATCCTGGGGTGCAAGATAGAGATCCAGTTAGGAAAACAGGAAGCAGTCCCCAAATTCAGTCTTAAGAAGACCCATTATCTCATTTATGTTTACATGAAACATTTTAGCCAGACCAACAACCAAGGTAGTTAACTGCACCCTTAATAAGGAAGGTAAGTTCATACAACCACATAGAAACAATCTATACCCCTCAACACACACACCCAAACAGATTTTATACCATTAACAAACCACAACTCTGCTGAGGGGAGTTTAGATTCTAATCTAACAGTGCTTTTTTATTCTCACTTCCCCCTGCTCCAGCCTTTCTCCTTCTCTATATTCCAAGTCATGGCAGGAATTACCACTGTGAAGTGGTCCTTCTCAGGTATGCTTTCACACGTACAGGTATATCCTCCTTCCTCCCCCATGGTTGTTCTCAATTCCCACTTGCCTTCACATACCCAAGTCCTAGGACACTTGTAATCACATCATCTATGTATATCACTCAGGAAAGTTTTCAGTGTAATTTAATGGAACTTTATTTTCATTTCTCTTTAGGACTATACAGTAAAACAGAGCTTAAAACAATGCCAAAGGACAGTGCCAAGGAGGACAGGTCACTGTTTGTGGGTTCTTACCCGCACTCTAACAATTGCAAGACCACTCAGCCTCAGGGAACAAGAACAATGGGGTTTATTTAACAAATAGGAAACGAGGGAAACAGAGTTTTTAAGGCCACAAGTGGCCAGCTGTATCACCCAGCTACAGATGTCATCAGCTCAATGCGTCTACTTCAGAGGCCATCTACTGAATCCTTCTTCTCTTTTCTGAAGCCAGGAGCAGAATGCTTCTTCTTTCTTTGGAGGCCATGAGCGGAGTGACCCATGCTGGCTCCTGCCCTGCCTTATATTCTCTTCCAGGATCCCCAACCCTATAAGTCTTATTGTACCATTTTCAATCCTAAGGACCTGATTAGCACCAGTTAGCAACAATAAGCTCACTTCCATTTTTCAATCTGAATAATTAACTTACAACTGAGCTTCAACCTGATTGTTCTATTTACAATTCAGATGCCAGATACAAAAGGGAAAAGCCTGGTGCCTACCCAGACTCAACCTGCCAAGATCAGGGGAGTTTCATGGGCTGATGGATTCCAAAGAGCCACAGGCAGAGCTGGCCTCAGTGGGGCCAAAGGCATACTGCTCCCAGTGTCCCTTCAGCAGAGCCAGATTTAATGGCAATGTAGCAATAACCTATGCATTCAACACTACACACAAAAACTCCCAACTCAGCTTGACTTTTTAAGGAGGGGGCTCCTGAAGTTGTAATACCTTAACCAAAAGGGTCAGAACCCCAACTGGAAGAATATGAAATACTTTGTCAGACAGTTGGGTAGAGACTGCAGCACAAAAAGCCTTAGCAGCTTTCAAATTATATAGGAAAGGACTCAAAATTATAGACCAGTTCAGTAAAGTAGCAGGATATAAAATCAACACACAAAAGTCAGTAGCTTTCCTATATGCAAACACCCAATCTGAAAAAGAAGAAATTAAGAGATCTATCCCCTTCAAAATCGAAACCAAAAAATCAAATATCTGGGAATAAATCTAACAAAAGAGGTAAAGGACTATAAAAGGAAACTATAACACACTGTTGAAAGAAATAGAAGAAGACACAAGAAAATGGAAAGAAATCCCCTGCTCATGGATTGGAAATATTAACATTATCAAAATGGCAATCCTACCAAAAGCAATTTACAGATTCAATGCTATTCCAATAAAAATCTCAATGACATTCTTCAAAGAAATAGATCGAATACTGATGAAATTCATATGGAACCACAAAAAACCCCACATAGCTAAAGCCCTCCTGACTAAAAAGAAAGAAAACAGAGGAATTTCACGCCCTGATTTCAAACTATACTACAAAGCCATAATAATTAAAACAGCATGGTACTGGAACAAAAACAGACACAAAGACCAATGGAACTGAATAGAATACCCAGAATTAAAGCCACATATAGATGAACAACTAATCTTTGACAAAGGAGCAAAGAAAATACAGTGGAACAAGGACAGTCTATTCAATAAATGGTGCTGGGAAAATTGGACAGCTACATGCAAAAAAATGAAGCTAGACTACTACCTCACACCTTGCACAAAAGCCAACTTAAAATGGATAAAAGACCTGCACGTAAGACCTGAAACCATAAAATTTATAGACGAAAATATAGCCAAAACTCTACACAACTTACATCTCAGCAAAATCTTTAAAGACACATCCCCCAAAGCAAAGGAAGTGAAGGACAAGATAAACAGATGGGATTACATCAAAATAAAAGGATTCTGTACAGCAAAAGAGACATTAACTAAAACTAACAGACACCCTACCAACTGGGAAAAGATCTTTGCACACAATACAACCAATAAAGGACTGATAACTAAAATTTACAAGGAACTCACACAACTCAACAAAGCCAATAATCCAGTCCAAAAATGGGCAGAAGAGCTAAAAAGATACTTCTCCAAAGAAGAAAAGCAAATGGCCAACAGGTACATGAAAAAATGCTCACCATCACTTATAATCAAGGAAATGCAAATCAAAACCACAATGAGATACTACCTCACACTTGTGATGACGGCACACATTAAAAATACAGGCAACAACAAATGCTGGAAAGGATGTAGAGAAAAAGGAACTCTTCGACACTGCTGGTGGGAATGCAAATTGGTCCAACCACCATGGAAAGCTGTATGGAGATTCCTCAAACTGCTAAAAATGGAGCTTCCATACGGCCCAGCAATACCACTTTTGGGAATCTGCCCAAAGGACACAAAACACTGTTTACAATAACAAAGGTATAGAAGCAACCCAGATGTTCAAAAATAGATGACTGGATCAAGAAGATGTGGTACATATATACAATGGAATACTATTCAGCATCCAAAGAAGATAAACACATGGGCACAAAATGGAGTAGAAAAGGACACAAGGGACCACGGAGATGGGTCACGGGTGAATTGGTGGTGGGTTAGCCAAGGGGAATACAAAATGTAAAAGACATAAATAACAATAAAAATATACAAACAAACAAATTATATAGGAAAGGAATTTACCTACTTTTCCAATGAATACACCAACCCTAAACTCCCGAATTTCAGACAAGTTTCATGAATGGGCTCCAATATGTGTAAATTTGGGGTATTTACATTTGCCACACAAAATGATTCCCTTTGAGCTACCTTAGTAACAGAGTCAGTTAGTGGCGAAGCCTCTTCATCAGATGGATGACTGGCTCTTCGTGTTTAAGAACAGTCAAACATATTTGCCTGAGAAGCATGTCATCACAGTAATAGATAGCTAATGTTGCTGTGCTTCCAGAACTATGGCATTCATTTTGACAAAAAAAAAAATGAAATAAACAAACTACTCCAAATGTCATCCCAAACACAACATTATCACTGAAAGGCTTCCCTCATCGGTGGCTAAACTCCTGGAAAGCTCAAGACGTCTAGGTTGAAGAGGCAGCCTATGAGAGACCTCCCAGGCCTGCTATACCCTGGGTTGTCTGCCTGAAGCAGCCATGAGGGAATCACATCCATCAAGCCCAAATTGTCCCACCACCTCCGTGACAGCGTGAACTTCACACAGCATCTGTTCCTTCCTGTCAGTGAGCATGGATGATGAACTACCAAGGACCATAGCATCTAATTGCAGCTTTTTAATATGTCAAGTTGGCTATGACTTCTCCTTAGTTAAAAACGGGAAAAGACAACTCCAACACCCAGCCAGGCCCTGGGAAACTTATGAAATGAGGGCAGATGTCTTGCTTTCAATTCTCCTCTTGCTTTGATCTCTCCCCATGTTTTATCCAAACCTTAAGAGGCTTGGAAAGTTCAAAAGAGAGGGGAATAAATAAGTGTGGGTGCACTGCTGACAGGTAGCATGTGTGTCGGGGTAGGGGGGGCTGTAAAGAGATAGTGCTGCCTAGTGGTTATCGACTCCTAAGTCAAGCAACCTGGATTCAAACTGTGAATCCAGTGTGTCTTGACTGTGAGACCTGAGATAAGTTATTTAACCATTCTAGGCTTCAGTTTCCCCATCTAGAAAGTTATGTTACTAATATTGTTTGATGCCGATTTCAAAGAAAGAGTAGAGACAGACTTTCCTAATTCATGTCTCCATATTTATCATTCTTGGCCAGTTGAAGAAATCTTATCAGTGAGCCAGCTCTCAGATTTCTTGGGGCCCAATTTGTTCTAGTATATACGTCTAGATTGAGGTTATCTATGAGTATTTATAGTTAAATATACTAATTGAAGAATACAGACTATAAATCAAGAAGGTGTGGCCTAGCCACACTATACAATACCATTCAGCCATACGGAAAGGCAAAAAGTTTCAGCAACAACAACAAAAAAAGTGGAAGGAGTTCAAGGCAATTGTGTACAGTAAAGCAATTCAGGAAGTCCGGAGAAATATTGGTCATTTACAGAGCAGATGATTCAACACAGAAAGTAAAATAGTTATAAAAACTAACTAACATTAAGTGAGAGTTTCTGAGGTTAAGAGTGAAGGGGAAGGACGAAGGGGACAAACAGGATGTGGTGGGGAAAATTGTTTTTAAAAAATTAAGACACTAATTAAAATAAAATAATATAGACCAATAAGTTTTTATGTATGAAGTCACCTTTGTGGCCATAATATAAATCAAGATATAGACTAATTCTAACCCCACGCAAGGTTCCTGTGTGCCCTTGCCCTGTCAATATTACCCTCCCCTCAGGTAGAATGTGGACATCATTCTATCCTCATCGATGTATTTTGCCTATTCATGGTTGTCTAAATTGAACCATCTGATATCAACACATCTATTTCTAACTTTTTTTTTTGCTCAAAATAATCTCAGATTTATCAGTATTGCTTTCTGTGACAGTAGTTTGCCCTTCTCATTTCTGCATGGTATTCCTGTGCTCCATAGATTCACCTTAATGTCTCTGCCACAAGCATCTTCACCACCAAAATGACCTAACGCTCTTTTGTGTGAATACCACAATTTATTTATCTGTTTCCTTTTGATGGACATTTGGTTTGCATCCAGTTTTTTTGCCATCATGGAGAAACTGCTTAGAACATTCTTATGACAAAATGTGTCTCTTGTTGGTATATGCTTGCTACTTTTATGTATACATACATCTTCTAAGAGTGGAACTGATGGGTTGTAGAAGAGACATATGTTTGACATTTCTATTTTTTTTTTATTTTTAATTGAGGTGATGTTCGGACAGCTCCATCAGGTATCTCCAACATAGTGCACCCACCACAAATCACCCGTGGCCCACCACCGTAGTCCATTGTGCTTCCTTCCCTCTTTCTTCTTACCCGTCCCCCCTCTGGATGCTTCAGCTCTATGTTTCACCTTTCAAGTGACTGCCAAGTAATGTTCCAAAGCAATCATACCATATTATACTCCCATCAGCAGTATCCGAGAATTCTAATCATTGACGTCCCCATCAGGACCCAATTCTAAACTATTATATAACTTCACATCCAGCCAATGAGCTTATGACTTTCTTGCCCAAGACTTTCAAAATCAGGTTTTCTTTCAAATATCCTTTCTCTTCTAAAAGGACAATAGGGACATTTTATTTCATCAACCGAAGAGAAGGAAGTGCTTTTATTCCCCCACAGCATCATTCTACAGAGGATTTGAGACCGATGACGAAGAGGCTCACACTTCCACAGAAAAATGGAGAAATTAGGACTCATGGAGTTAAAACCTGGCATAAAACTCCTGTCTTAGGAAAGTGTTTTAATTTGATATCACTCGGGCCACCCGCATACCTTTCTTAGTTAAATAACATACCATTTGGAGAGTAGAAAACAATTGCCTCAGAAGATGGCATCACTGAGGTAAAGGCAGCCATCTAGGGAAGGGGCGGGCGGAGCGGCCAGGGGACCCCTCCCCCGCCCTGGAGGCCCCTCTCACGTGGGTTTTGGCCTAAGAGGGCTTTTTGTTGTCATTAGGAGTTTTCCTCCCCCTGGCTGTTAAGAAGTTTCAGATGAAATTTTTCTGATGTTTTTAATGAAAGATGATATTTGCTTACCCATCATAGAAGATATTTCCTCGGCAGGAATGCTGTCGAACATGTTGCATTCACAACATGACACAAAGTCTAAAAATCACAGAGAGACTAATTACTGCAGGAAAATTACACCAAAAGACCTATTTCCTCATGATGAAAATGACAGCCTGGTGCCCGTTACCTGGCCTGATCGGGCAAATAGCCTGCGCGACTTTGTTACAGAGTTCGGCATTACAAGTCGAGTAGACTGCAGAGGCGCTTCTGCCCCGCGAGGGGCTCAGTGAGAAATCAAGGTGAGCTGTCAGTTAAGTGAGGGCTAATTATAAGTCTCATTTCCAGTATTTATGAATGCGACAGACAGTCACTGGGGCTTACCTGCGTCGATAGTGGGGCCGCTTAAGCAGGTCCTCTCCTCCTGCCAACCTCTGAAATACGGACGCCTCTGCTGACAGCCAGGTCCTGCCCCAGTCCATCCTGTGCAATGAGGACCAACCCTCTTCCCTCACTCTGCTTCGCCTCTTCTCATCAACCTCCTGGGACCCAAGAAATCTGTTCTTCCCCCTATAGAACACCTGTTTAAAGAGGCAGAAAGTAATCTTTCCCTACTTGATATGAATTTAAATCACTTCAAAGCTCTTCTCTTTTCAGTCATAAAAGATCACATGTTGTACTATTTCCTTTATATATTAAATTTCCAGAATAAGCAGATCTAGAAGGACAGTAAGCAGGGCACTGATTACGAAGGGCCAGGAGGGTTGGCAGGAAAGAGGGGGTGACTGGTAATAGGTGCAGAGTTTCTTTCTGGATAATGAAAATGTTCTAAAATATATTGTGGTTATGGTTGCATATATTTGTGAAAATACTAAAAACTGCAAGTTGGAACACATTAAATGGGTGACTGGTATAGTATGTGAATTATATATCAATAAAGTCGGTTTAAAAATCAGTTCTTTATCCCAAATGCAGAAAAACTAAATGTCCTGGAATAAGTTAGGAAGTCTGAGGGTAGGAAGGGGGGAGGGAGGATTTGGAACCATTTCTGTTCCCCTGAAATCACATCTATAAAGTCAACCTTCATAATTCTATCGAAAAGAGGGGTCTGGCTTGACATTAATCAGTGCTTCCCAAACTTCTTAAACTCATGAGCATTTTAGATAAACATAAAGCTCTCATGACTCCCTCTCAGCAATTTGAATTTTCAAAATAAATTAGATATCAAGATGATAGATAAATCGAGGCAATGATCGCACGACCTCTTAGACATGATACTACTCTCCCTTGTTTAGAATCATGCCACAGAGTGAACATTTGATTTTGTTGCTGACACTGCCTGTGTCTATGTCTTCTTGTCATGTTGGAGGTGGAAGGACTTTAGGATGCTTTCTTTATCTTTAAAGCTATTGATCAGTCACAAATGCACATGGACCTGATTCAGAGAAGACAAGAGGAGGAGCAGGTACTAAAACAGGGTTGGGAAGCACAGATGGAGGAGGCAGAACTGACCATTGCTGAAGGGGAGGGTGGAAGCTCCTAGGTATTTACTTGCTGGTGGAGGCTAAATTTGAGCAAAAAGGGTTTTAGAGACAGATGGGAGAGTTCAAGGTTAGATATAACCAGACCCTTGGGTAGCATTCAGGGGAATTATTTCACTTCAAGCTCCCTTCCCTTCTGGGAAAGTATGAAATTTTATATTATTTAGGTAATTGAAGGTATTAAAAATTGTTATTAGTGTCTATAAGCAAGTTAAAGTCGGTGCGGTCATACTTTTTCAAAGAAACCTTATCTTTTAGAAATCCTTGCTGAAATTTTAATAAATTAAATTGTAAATATGTGAAATCTGCTTCAAATAAATACAAATCCCCCCTCCCCCCTCAATGAGAAGCAGGAGGGTCTATAGATGAAAGAGGAATTGGTTTTTGTTGAAGCCAAATAGTGGGCACATGGGGATCCATTGCATAGTTCCATCTACTTATTTGTATATTGAGAATTTTCCATAATAAAAAGTTTTTAAAAAAAAGTGTTTCCAACCACATGGAGTAACAGAATCTGAATTTATTCTCCTGCCTTAGATAAATTAGGAAACCAGAAAAAAAATATAAGAAACAGTTGTTTTCAGATTGAATAATAAACAATGCATGAAGGGAAACACTAAATGAGCCCCACAATTGCCATGGCTTATTTCTGGAAAGGTATTCTGCTCTGGATGCGCTAACAGAGGAAGGGGGAGCCCAAGTGGAAACCAGCACTCTCACTAGAATGAAGAAGACAATGACCAGAGTTGTTGGGAGCCCAGAATCTGCAGGGTTTACAGGGTGGCATCTGGAGAAGGTAGCAGCACTGGAAAGGGAGAGAGAAAGGGGAGAGAGAGGGAGAGAGAGAGAGAGAGAACTGTACAAGAGTTTCCTGGACTGTGCATGCTTGAGAGCTAAGTACCCAAGGTCAGTGAAAGAAAATGCTGAAAAGCCATAGGTTGAATAAAACCATAAGCCAGAACAGGAAGACTGGGACACACATGGGACACACACAGGGTAGAGTCATCTGCCAGAGGTGTGAGCCTTGGTAATGGAGCTTAGTTAGCCCCACACTAAAGGCAAAGTTGGAATTGACCCATCAAGTCTTAAAAAACAATCCTTGAAATGATCAGACTGATTCCAAGTAATTTAACTGCACGCTAGAACAAAGTCCAACACATTTAAGGAAACCCTACAAAACCTGGAATGCAAAATTGTAAAATTCATGACATCCATCATCCAATCAAAATACCCAGACATGCAAAGAAGGAGGAAAATATGATCCATATCCAGGAGGAAAATCAGGCAATAGAAACAGCAAGAAATGACAGACATGATGTAATTAAGAGAGAAGCATGTTACAACAGGTGTCATAAATATGTTTCAAATGTTCAAGAAGGTATAAGAAACGATGAACATGAGGAGAGAAATGGAAGATATAAAAATAATTAAATGAAACAGATGAAAACGTCAATTTCAGAAGATTTTAAAAAGGCATGATATTGGAAAAGCAGTGAAGAAATAAGTGAATTGAAGACACAGCAAGAGAGACTATCCAAAAAGAAGCACAGAGGGAAAAAAAAAGACTGAAAAAAGTGAACAAAGCATCAGTGACCTGTGGGAAAAGGCCCAACATAACTGAAGTTCCAGTTTTTGAAGAAATGATCAAATTTTTTCCAAATCTGATAAAAACTATAAACTTACAGATCCAAGAAAGTCAACAAGCCCACAAGCAGAATATCTATGAAGAAAACAACCCCAACTTCATCAAAACAAAATACAGAAAATTAGGACTGAAAAGAAAATCTTAAAAACAGTAAAATTTTAAAAGGCACATTACACACACAGGGACATGGATAAAAATTTTCCTGTGGAAATCGATGCAAGTCAGAAGGCTATGGAGCAACCTATATAAAATGCTGAAAGAAAAAAAAAATGAATGACGTTAAAATATATTTTTAAAATGCAGGTGATATATGACTTATTCAGACAGACTAACGCTGAGAGAACTCATTGCAAGCAGACCTGCATCCTATGGATGGTGAAGATCACTAGGCAAAGTAAAAAGGAAACCAGATAGATACATCATGGAAATTTGGATCTACACTAATGAATGAGAAGCACCAAGGTGAGTGAGGCTTGGGCTCATGGGGGCACATGAAGCTGCCCTCCCAAAATTAGAGTTACGTAATGTTTCTGTGTCAATCAAATGTGAGAGGAAACAAAGAAATAAATTCGTTTGGATAGAAACCCAGAAATGGGACATGTATACCCAGAAATGGGATTATTGGAGTGTCAGTTCTAGAGATCTGCTGTGTGGCCTAGATCTGCTGTGAGTCTGCAATTAACAATGGTGTTAACTTGGCATTATTACACACTTAAAACTGTGCTAAGAGGCTGGATCCTAAGTTATGTTCATATCAATAATAATAACAATGATGATAATAATAATAATGATAGGACGCTGACTACTGTCAACTCCCTGCTTTATCTACCAAATGTATTTAGATTATATCAGAAGTAAACAGTTTAACCTGCTGCGTTAACCTGCTACATCCTTATTTTAATAAGGAAGCAAATACAAGGCAAAGAAACGTTTGGAGATGATACATGTATTTATGGCTTAGATTGAGGCAATGGCTTCACAGGTATATAATTATCCCCAAATTATCAAGTTGTACGTATTAAATACGTATATTTTTTGCATGTCAATCATTCCTCAATAAAGGAGTTAAGAAAACAAAAAAGGCGCCAGGAGTACCTGTGATTCCCTCTTGGAATGCTCTTGCTTTTTTGTCACTCCATGCATTGTTCCTTCCATCTGGAAGAGCACTTCTCCCCTGGAGAATCAGTCATCATCATCTCTCAGTGGCTGACATATTAACTTCCTGCAAAGCCTTCCCTGCCACCCACCCTCTCATCCCCAGCCAGGTACTCAGATGTCTTTCTTCTGACCTCCACAGATGCCTACGCATTCCTCTAATGAGCTACCTGTCCCACTCTCTTACAATGGTGCCGTCTGTCCCTGGGTCAGACTGAGGACACCAAGGAACAGGACTCCCTCTTAACTTCATGAGGACCTCACTTGTTCTTGAATGAATTCAGGTAGATTGGATGGACACGTGAGTCCAACATTTGCAAGAATATGGGGGAAGTCTCTGCATATTCATTCTTCTTTCATTTATTCACCCATTCATTTATTCCTTTATGGAATGAACTTAATTCCACATAAAAGAGAAAGTTGATCTGGATTCCACACATGAAAAACAAGCTGGCATTTGCACCAGTTCTCCGGTGAAATAAGCCATAAGCTCATCAAGTCCATGCTCTATACTAGTTGATACAGAACTGCACACCAACAAGACCTTCTGAGAAGCAGATGAGGTTAATGGAGGGAAAGGAGCCAGAGTGAGCAAAATCTGTTCTTTCATTAGAGTCAGATTGAATAAAACATACACATTTTTTTCAGATGATAGGAAGCTGACTGCTCTCAACTCCCTACTTTATCTACCGTATGTGTTTAGATTATATCAGAGGTAAATAGTTTAACCTGCTACATTGCTTCTTGCTATTAAAATAAGGAAGGAAATATAAGGCAAAAAAATCATAAAGCTCAAATAATTTCTCCATGCTATTTATAAACTGGTTTCTGATTTCCTTTGTTCTCTTTTCCTCTTAGAATAATTGCTCAAGTAATCAACACCCTATTTATTTAAATATATAATAACTACATATAGCTTTGACCAGCTAATGAGAGTCTAAGACATAAAATGCAAGACAAAAATTATCAGTTACATTTAAAAGAATCTTTTAACTCCCAAATTTAAAAGAACATGGAAATTATAAGCTAGTTAAGGGGTTGGTGATAAAGTTACTAGAAGTAGTTTTTCAATTTATTTATAAAAAGAGTTTCATACCTGCAACTCACACTCATTTCTAAGCCAGCTCCTTTTTGAAAGCAGAAAGTCAAACTTGATTTTTAAGTGTCTTTTTCTCTTTCTAGATTAAGCTGCATTGTTCGCATGATATTTAAATGAAATACTATGTATTTTTAATTGATTTGTTGTTTTTTTTCATATATTGTTTTAAAATTTATAACATGCATTTATAATACAATGTTATGCATTTTTTCTGCTTATTAAAACGTTTAATAACGTACTTGGAGTGAGAGCGTCAACGAGGCAGGCATTTTGGCTGCTTGTGCTGTTCCTATTGTTCACTGATACGCCTAGACCAGCGTGAGAGGAGAGTCTTCGCTCCCCATAAATGATGAATGACTGAATGAGTGGTGTTCAGTGTGTGCAATCTCCTCCCAATCCTTCCTTGGGCCCTTCCTGGACCACCAGCCTTGGGAACTGTGCTTGGAAGCGAACTCTTGACATCTATTCCCTGTCATTCTGTCCACCTGATCTTTCTATTTACAATATGTGGTTGTATTTCATATTATCTCCCTTAGATTCATTTACAAATAGACCCAAATGATTATGAAGTGCGTTGAGAGGGACTGTAACACAGTCTCTCACCTTTAGCAAATTGACTTTCTTCTTTTCTTTTTTCTTTTTTTCTTTTTCTTGATTGTTTATATTTATTGAGGTGATGTTGATTTACATCTCTGTTTCTATTTTGGAAGTAGAGGTGCCCCCCCCTTCATGTGTTACTACCATAGTGCTCCCTCCCCACTTTGTTCTTGCCCTTCCCCCACCCCCTGGAGTCCTCAGCTCTAGAATCAGCTTTCACAGATTAGTTTAAAGTTTGATTTTATCTGACCCTTGCTTGAGTTCTCTACTCTCCACTTATAAATGACACCACTGGTGTTTGTCTTTCTTACTTCACTTATCATAACACCTTCCAGCTCCATCCATGATGCTGCAAATGGCATGAGTTTGTCTTTTTTGTGTATAAATACCACATTGTGTATAAATACCACATTTTCAAAGAGAGTTTCTCTACTCGTATTTCCCTACGACTTCCAAGATTGTCACCCTTGATTCTGAATTCAATTTCTCTCCTCTTGTTCTGCTTCTGCTTTTCATGTATTCACATCTTCATGTATTCTGAACCTTGAGCCTAACCCCAAACCAGATAATATTCCAAACTGAAGTCGCACATGGTAAACCTAAGCACAGCCTTAAGCTCTAAAAAGGGGCCTTGGAGGGACTGGGGCACCAAAATCCACTTGCTCCTTTGGAAAGTCTGGCTGGGTAATTCATCTGTCAGTGTCAGAGAAGTTCTACTCAGAGTCAGGGAAGTTTCCCTGAGCCTGGCTCCATGCTTAATTAACCTCAAAAGAGACTAATGTCACTTGGTTGTCCACGTTCCCCACAAGCCTTCTGATGCATGACCTTCCCAAACACAGAACCACAGAAGACATGTGAGCTGTCATGGGAACCAGCCACAGCCTTTCTCCCCAACCCGGCTGACATTCCAGGGTATTCAGAAACCCTAATTACAAATCAGATGTGTTAATAGTCAAGAATTTTGAAGATACAAATAGGAAAGAATGATTCAGCAAATATTCTGATGTTTCTAATGCAGAATACCAACACTGTTTGGGACTTTTCAAAGCTGTCAACATGACATTTCTATTAGTTGGTGGTAATGATGTTAATTTACAAAATATCATTTCAAATATTGTGGCTACTCATTTCTTTTTTAGCATGATCATGCAACACCCCAAAATTAAAAAAATTATCTCAGCAAAGTTGTTTGGTTCAGAGGAGACTTAAGAACTTCTAGTCAAAGATCATTTTTTGCTGTGGTTGCTAAAACCACACATTTTCATCAGAAGATAGTTTCAATCAGTAAATAAAAGAAGCCTTTTTAAAGGACACATAAGCATTTTCACAAAGATGGCGCTGGCAGCGAAGAAGGAAAGCTCCGACCCCAGCCAAAGCCAAAGTCAAAGCAAAAGCTTCGAAGGCCAAAAAAGCAGTGCTGAGAGGTGTTCACAGCCGCAGAACAAAGAGCCACATGTCACCCAGCTTCTGGCAGCCCAAGACACTTCACCTCCAAAAACAGCCAGAGTATGCTGGGAAAGGAGCTGCCAGGAGACACAAGCTTGACCACTACGCCATCATCACGTCCTCCCACTTCCCCCCACCACCAAGTCAGCCATGAAGAAAGTAGAAGACAGCACACTTGTGTTCATGGCAGACGTCAAGGCCAACAAGCAGTGAGCAGGCTGTGAAGAAGCTCCGTGCATTGACGTGACCAGGGGCAACACCCTGATCAGCCCTGATGGAGAGAAGAAGGCGTGTGTTCCATTGGCTCCTGACTATGGCGGTCTGGATGTTGCCAACGAAACTGGGATCATTTAAACTGAGTCCAGCTGCCTAATTCCTAATATAAATTTTTCACCATAAAAAAGTAATAAAAAATAAAAAGACACTTAAGGCACCTATGTTTCAAAGAAGTGTCCTTCTATCCTTTCATTGCTCAGAAAAAAAGGTGAACATGGATATTTTAGAGTCTTTAAAGCATTGGCCACAGATTCCTGTGGCATTTTAAGGAGAAAGGGCTCTTTTTCTTACTCTGCACTTAAGATCTTTTACCACTTTCCTGTATCAGTTGAATAACACGTATTTTTATTAGCTTCCCTTGAAAGACAAGAAACTGAGTGTATCGTGGGTTCACATAGTGTGTACTTCGTATTATGCATATCCTACACTTTCAAGCAGCCTACAATGGATTTCAACTAAGTGAAAATAAAGCAAAGGCACAGGAAGTTATCAAAAATGATCATCACTGTTCTAAAATTTTCTTGCTTAAATTGCTTAAGAAATACATTTGTTAATAATCAAATTCCACAAAAAGTGAATAATATTGAGAGACGAAATTCAGTTTCCAGACTTGCTTCCCCTGTAATATCTGTAATAGAACAATCCTGAATTAGCTGCTACTTTCCATAATTCTTGTCAGCAAAATCTATCAGTAGTTCTAACTCTGATTATACACGCTGGTAATGTAATTAAACATGTTTTAAGCCTATCTCTGATGTCACAGTTTCAAATATAGCCACATAAATTTTAGCTATGAGTATTTCATACATAATTTATATATACAAATGTGTTTGCATGTGTACCTGGATTAAGTATAATAAATGTAAATTATATAATTTATATCTATATATGTTTAACTGTGTTTAGTTTCAATCAGACAATGGTTTGATATATATTTTTAATGAGGGAAAATCCTACTGCAATATTAAGATTTTGTGTTTTGCAGGCTTCATTTCTTAGTATTTTTTTAATTAAAAAGACAAATACATTTCAATGCTCTTTTTAGTAAATGTTATGCTTCCTGTTCCAAAACAACCTTAAGTTTATAAATAAGAGTTAATGAATCCAAGAACTATGTTATTCCATGAGCTTGTGAACAAACAGTTTAAAGTCAAACTAGAATTCCTTCCAAGTTGGATTTTCACATGATGCAGTTTATAAACAAGTTTTGGTGGTGGAGGGATTGGTTTTGTCTTTTGTTTTTCTATATTTTTTAATAAACAAGATTAAAATTCTGCCTTTGAAATGACTTAAAAACCAACTGGGTCTCTAACCCAGCACTGACATGAACTTGCGTTACCCTTGGGGATTGCTCAAGTATTGCATCCTCAGCCTGCGTTTGTTTTCTCCTTGAGGCCATTCTAGACCCGTACATGATCGGTGCTGAAAACACTCGCAGCGTCACGTGTGACTCCTTCAATGAAGAGCGCGGGAGCCCACGGAGCACCCATTCCTGAGACTTCGATCAGAAATAGATCCTGAGAGAAGTAACACTCACCTTGGACTCCATCAGGCTGTAAATTGTCTCTTTTGTAATTGTGACAGACTCTCCCCCAGGTTCTCTCTTCCCTACGACTCCCGTGATCACTTTATCCTTTCTCTCTTTGCTGCCAAATAGAGAGGAGTTCCCGGAGTTTTGACACCTTGTAAAGACATTCCAGTGGATTCTAGCACACCCAAACAGATGGTGTGAAAGGAATACAGGGGAAGAAAATATAGACCTCTGCCAGATTCCCATGTATTCTAGGTAACATCGTGTTCCAGGAGAAGAAAAAAAAAAAAAAAAGGAACTGATATCATTGTTACTGCCTGCTTCCTGAGCCAAGCCGCCATGCTTCTGCCAAAGATAACAACGTCTTTAAGATGGCTACAAAAACTTCCAACATTATGTGAGGTGAAAGAACTAGACCTACTAGAGAGTATGAAACAATAATCCGTATTATTGTTATACTGTGTTACACTGACACTTACATAAAACAGAATGGGTTTTTTTTTCACTTAGCAAGAAATGACAGCCAGCTCAAAATAACATCTCTACTTCTTTTCCTTGTCTGGTAAGCTGGGAATCTCTACTGAGCTCGCTCTCTCTCCAGAGGTTAGCTTTGAATTTCTCCATAAATGAAGGTCAATGACTCCAGAACAAAGTATAGGAAATAAACAAGGAAGAATAATAAAATGTTTTCTTTCCAAGATAAAACCAGAATACACACACACACACAGATAGTATATACATACATATATATTCATATGCATGAATAAGCATATGCATTTGTGCAAATAAGTACTCAAAAATAGGTTTAACATCTCTAGCTATTAGGGAAATGCAAATTAAATCCACAGTAAGAGACCACTACACACCCATCTGAATGTCTAAAGTAAATAGTGACAACACCAAACTGCAGAGGCTACAGAGAAACTGGATCGCTCATACTTTGCTGGTGGGAATGTAAAATGGAAACAGTTTGGAACTTTGGAAAACGGTTTGGCAGTCTCTTTAAAAACTAAACTAGCAACTACTATACAACCCAGCAATTATACTCCTAGGCATTTATCCCAGAGAAATGAAAACTTATGTTCACACAAAAACCTTTACACGAATGTTTATAGCAGTTTATTATTAATAACCCAAACCTGGAAACAACCAGATGTCCAAATTGTGCAAACTGTGGTTAAACAAACTGTGGTACATCCATACTATGGAGGGAGGTGGGCATGGCTACTGGGGCTGCAGAAGGAGTCCTATGGGGACATCCACATTCTGTATGTTGATGGTGTCACTGCCCATATCCTGGTTTCCATAATATACTACAGTTTTGCAAGAGGCTACCACTGGGGGCAGCTGGGGAAGGGTCTATTACCATCCCATATTCTTTCTTAGAACTTCATGTGAATCTGTAAGTACCTCAAAATTAAAAACATAACTCCTGTTATAAAATAAAAAAATTTTAGCTATAGAAAGACACAAAATGTGGATCTTTTGAAAAGTTTAATTTGAAAGTAATAGTGATCCAAACAGATTTCTTTGAAGTCTTTACATTATGGTGAAAAGTATACAAATGTTGTATACATTATTGTATATATATCAATGTATGTGAAGTGTTTTATAGAGAGAGAAAGAAGTGATTCAATCGATCGATAATTTAGATTTAGTAAAGAAAGGAGCCACTAATACCTTCCTGTCTTCATCAACCTATTCAAAAGCTCTACATCAGGGAAAGAAAATCATGGATGCTCTATCAGGGATATAATGGATGAATGATACCACTAACACTAAAGCAGCAATGTGCTCTCTGGATGTACAGAGATAAAGTCATAGAAGCTGGTCATAAATCTGGCTTGTCGAGGGGCCAGTTACACACTCTCATCCCTGTCCCTCAGGGCCAATGACATGAATTATTGAATGGCTAACCAAAATTTAGGTCCAGAATTCAGGTTAGATTTGACAAGTGGCTCACACAGATATAAAACTCAAGACCTTGACCTCATTGCTTTCCTTGCTTTTTAGACAAACACATTTCATTTTGAAAGATACTGAAAAGTCATAGAAGAGAAATCACATTCTTAAAAGTCCTTTGCTTCATGAAATACCTGCCCCGATTCTCAAGAATGTTACCTTTCCTCCAACTTTGACTCTTCCTAGTCTGCTCATTTCTCTTTTCTTACTTGTTCTTTTCCTCTGCTTCTCCCTCAGCCCAAAGTTCTTCATTGTCTCAATCCTTTTCCTTTATTTCCACACAGGCCTTGCCTCTTCCAGCTCAATCCCACTCCCACCCATTTAGCTAATGTATCTCCTTACACCACTATTTGATAATTCATAACCCAGCCCCACATAGGCTTAGTCAGAAAAGAAAGTATTTTGTTCTTAGAAGTTTTTAACTCTGTAAAATTCTATAAGTAGAAATGGGGTTTTCTTCTTTTGAATTATACATGACATTACCCTCAGCTCTGCACTCTGGGACTTTGGCCCAGAAAAGGTTGATGAGGACACATAGCCTTCCAACTGCCTACATCTGTCTCCCTTCTCCTTTCTATAAACCCCCTTCCTCTTTCTGTCTACCCCATCTCCCTTATGTGAAACCTAACAGTTTTATGTTTCTTGCAGAAGTATGATATACCACAAATTTTGTTTAGAATTGCATACTTACTTGAAACTACTCTAGCTCTCTGCCCCAAGTCACATTTTCCTATGTTCTGGGCTCTGAGAAATGATTGTAACATGCAAGTGGGTATCAGGTAAGAGATACAGTCATATAAATCACATCACATCCACTAGAAGCTACTCATATGTGATTCTGTTGCTGCCTCTGACTATCAGGCCCAGGTCTTCAGCCTAGTTATTGGTGAAAAGAAACAGAGCAAAGGAAAAAGAAGAAAAAAGAACAATCTTCGGTTTTTAGGATAGCGTCTTAGGTGTTCAAAGCCTATGAAATCCCTGCTTTCATTGTTTTACTTTATTTTGGTTTTCACCCAACCATTTTATGGTCACGGGGAGACACACTCCAAATAGGATCATTTAGAAAACAAAATAATCAATAAATCATAGGCCAATTTTAAATGTAAAAGCTAGACCGCCCTGTACAATGAAGTTATTTCTGTTTTTCACTCTGGATTGCTTTCCCTGGAAAATAAACTTATATCATTTATCTGAGACAATGAATTAGTGATTCTCATCATCATCATCATCATCAAGTTAAAAATCACTTGGCTAGATCTTTCCAGTCCTGGGCTCTCCTCAAAAATGTCAGTCCTCAAAGTGAGTGCCTGGACCACAGATGTCCTCACTGGTCAACTGGTGATGTATGTATTTTCTGTGTGATTCTGAGAACTCAATGTGGAAAAAATAAATTATATTAAATGAGAGTGATAAAATAGCCAAACAATTAAGAAATAACTCCAGGATTTTGAGTTGCATGCAGTAATCTAAGAAATTTTTTTTGCCTATAAATGCCTACAGGATAATGTTCCAGTAATTTATTGTTATATAACAAAATCTAATGACTTACAATAATAAATCATTATTTCTCACAATTCTGTGGATTGGCTAAGCTCAGCTGGGCAGTTCTTCTGCTCCAGGATGTACAGGCTGACTTATGTGGTAGCCCAACAGAACTCAGTCGTCTAAGAATCCCTCTCATCTTCCAGAATCTCCCTGTGATCCCTCCTGATTTAATAGTTGAACTCAATCTTCTTTATTTAGAGCCAGAAGCTAAGAGAGATTCTGAAGCCAAGCTAGGGAATGACAGAACTTTTAAGAATAAAGCCCGTAACAGGCCAGTGTCACTTCTGCCTCAATCTGTTAATCAAAACAAGTCAAGGTCATCAGATCAGGAGAAGAAATAAATTCCACTTCTTGATGAGGGAGCAGCAGGCATGATCCCATGTAGAACTTTTTGGTTGTCATTCTTGGGGACAATCTACCACAGATGAACAAGGGGAAGTACACACTACTTCTCTTGCCTTAACTATGCGACACTTAAAACAGGATGACTTTTAAAAATAAATAACTAAAAATAGGTGACAAAGTGATCCTGATAACATTCAGAAGTCAGTAAAATAACAATTCTTGTTTCCTTATAAACAATGTAATCTATTTTTCCTAAGACTATTTAAAAGGACCCATATCTAGCCTGCCAATGAGCCCTCAAATTCCAAGTGTTGAGCCATTCCTTTGGAGTAAGTCATCCTCAGAAGTCTGCTTAAAATTGCAAATACCAGAATAAGACTAACAATTACAAATACCTCTGACATTGTTCTAGATGCCTTTCAATAAACCTGAGATTAGCAACTAAATTAGTAGGGGGTGTTTGAGGTAGAAAGTTGTAGGGAGGGCTTGTTCTTTTTGTTGTTGTTGAGGTAACATTGGTTTACAATGATGTGTGTGATGCAAAGGCACAGGATCACACCTTCTCAGAGGCATGTCCCCATACCATAGACTCCACTGAGGTAGTTTTTACTCCATAATCCATAGTTGGGCCACGGTTGTTACATGCATTTTTTTTTTCCATCAGTTTCTCAAATGGATCAAATACTAAGAGATTAAGACTCACCATTTCTAGGGGATGGTCACAAATAAGTATCACTAGGGGAAGAGGCAAAGCTAACAGAGTTCTCTTTGATGATTACTTCAATATGTAGCCCTTGAAAGTCCCCTTACTATGTAGTACCCTTTACCTTTGTCTGACCCTCACCTACTATGTCTTAATATCTGGAAGAGTCTTCACTTTGTACTTGTGTCCTCTACAGGAGAGAATCTTTTTAGAGTCCTCAACATGTATCTGGTTTAGTTCTCAAATCATGTTCCTGGGAACATTTCTATGGCTAAATGAGATCACGGAGGGGCTAGGCTTTGGGGGAGACCCTTTGGGGGACAAAGCAGGTCAGGCTTGCCCCATTCAAACAGAGTAACTCTACCTTTCACTTGATCTTATTACACTTTTCTTTTGAAGACTTGAGTCCTGTGGCTAAAGGAAAAGTTTGAGAATTACTAGGAAGCCCAATTCTGTGCTTCCTGATACTTAATTCTGCTGCTTCCTAGTCTACTACCTCCCCACTTGTTGTAGCCTAGACACCCCATATTGTTTTGACAAGGTCACTTTATGGGTGGCGAGCCTTCAAGGAAGTGTTCCCATAAGTCAGGATGCAATATTTCTTTTTGCAAATAAATTAAGTATAATTTCAGGTGAGAATAATAACTAAGTTTCTCCACCATGCCTGCATGCATTGGCCTTACTCATTAGATCCTGGCAGTGAGATGTCCTTCTGACAGTGAAGTGTCCTTGCCTGGTCAAGGGTTAATGTTTGAAACAAAGAACATTTAATCCCCTCCCCTATTTCCCTTCCTTGCCTCAAAAGTCAGCATATAGTTCCTTAGATTATTTCTTCCAGAAATTAGCATAAAGATGTTTCTTTTATTATGGTCTTGGTTTCAGACAATAGGTCTGGAGACAGCAGCCTCCACCCTAGGCCTAGGGCAAAGGTTGAAGATTATGTCCTGTACCTTGCTGGAATTTACATCAGACAAGAGACATTTTTCCAAAGTTCCTTGATTCCCCTCAAAGTATGTAATTGATTATGCATCTGAATATCTGTAATCACCCTGTCATTGTCTGTAGTTTTTTCTTTATAGTTATGATTTAAAAACCCTGTTCTCAAGAAATAAAGTAGAATGGCCTGATCACACTCTCTGGTGTGTGTGCTGTCTCTCACTCCCCATCCCCTTTTCCCCACAGAACCCGCAGTTGCTGACGCTTTCCCCACCACACCCGGAGCCGGCCTCCGACACCCACTGACCCCAACAACCAGTCTTAGCACTTTCTCTGAGGCCAGTGCTTTCCCCAAGACCCAATGCATGTTTTCTCTCCAGTGGAAAGTATGTGAAGGGGAAATGGCCAGTTGATAGATCAGGAACCTAAGGAAATCCCAGGGGGAAACCAGCCTGGAATGAACATCAGAGTGGAACATGGGCTAGGAGGAAAGGAGAGCTCTAAGGAACCCTCAGAAGAGACTCTCCAAGCTCCAATAGGAGACTGGGAACTAACCCTGATGCTTCCTGCAGCTTTCTTTTCCACCAACGAGTGAATTTATAGCAACAAATGGCATTCTTTTTTTCTTATAAAATATAGAAACACACTGTCCCTGTTCACTTAATTCCTAAGAGTTAGCAAGTGCATTTCAAAGTCATACACCATTTTCCAAGTCTTCCAAATTGCCTCAAGGAGAGAAAAGCTAGACAATCCCAAAGATATGTGTATAGATTTCTATACTTGCAATGTTAATGGGCCTTGACTAAGACCACTGTGATTTTAATACATTGTATTGTTTTATTCCTACTGTATTTTTAAATAGAACATCTCAAAACAATTAGATTAATTAAATATCCACGGGGATGCAGGAAATGTTTTCTTATCACACTTGGGGACTTGACCAGCTCAGCTCCTTTAGCTTTTCAGAACCTCTTAATGACAGATTCTCACTCCATCGAGCCTGACAACTATTTCAATATGTCATTAAGAAGAACATTTCAGTACCTGAAAATTCTTAAGGCTTCTCGAGACTTAAATTTGCCAAATGTAGCTGTTTAGTTTAGGGGAACCCGTCCTTTGCCATGAGTGGCGCACTTTCAAGCTTATTGTCTCAGAATGCAAAGTGGATCGTGGTCTTGGGGAGTAAAATACAGGTTAGAAAGGTTAGAAAAAGTCACTGAGCAATTTTTATTGTCTATGTTTCATCAAGATACTGAAAGTTGAAAATTTCACCCCGTGCTAATAACACAGTATTAGTTACACTTGACTGCTTTGTTGGAGCCAAACCAACCTCACTTCTGTTCTCTCAAGCCTAAATTCTGAGTGCGGCTAGCTTTTTAAGAAAACAAAAGCTGCCATAATCTCTAGTATAGGCTGGTGTCAAACCACAGGAGTTCTAGCAAAGACCACATATTATCAAGCGCACCAAACATTAAAGAATTCTGTAGCATGACAAGCTCTAAGAAAGAAACTCTTAAAACAGACTCATTTTTCTCTACCATGTCAGCTGCAAGTATAAATGCGATGAACGAGAAGTTGGGAGTGGGAAAGGAAAAGACCATGGGTTCCTTGGTTTCAAGGACAACTCATTTTAGAAACTTGGGTAAGGTATTTCATTCACCTAAGGATCTCGACACTGAAAATGTATTCCTTTTTTGGGTGTTGAGTTTGCATGGTTGCGTGGGAGATTATTGTACCTTTGTAGAATGACAGAGCTATCTCATCTTCTATCTCTATGGAGCTGCCTCTTCTCTGCTGAAGTAAGACAGATGACACCATGGCTCAGAGCATAGACTCAGCTTCAGATGATAGGGCTCTACACCCTGGCTTCCTCTCTCTTAAAACTCTGTGACCTTGGACAAGCTATTCTAACTCCCCATGGCTCGGTGTCTCCAGTACTAAAATGGTGATTATTACAATAGCCCTACTGTGCAGAGTATGAGGATTAAGTGAATAAATGAGTCTGACCATTTAGGCCAGTGCCTAGTATACAAAGCCTCTAAAATAGCCTTTAGCTTTAGTCCTCCACAGCTGACAGCAAACAAATCAAATTATTGCTGTTTAAAGACAGTGGGTTTCACAGTCTCTTGTCTACCACTGTTCTATTTACTGATCCTTATTGAGGGCATTAATTTTTTTTTAAATATGAACCTATTTCTCTTAGAAAATGCCAACTACATTGCCTGATAAAATGGTTTTCACTTCAGAATTCAGAACCGATATAAAGAAAGACCAATCCTTCCATTTCTTCACTGCTTAGCTATTTGGAAACTATGAAGTCAAGTGGTCCCATTGGACCACAAAACTAAATCTAGGAATAACCAAAGAGTTCAGAGCAATAAAGAGGTGAAGAATATTAGCAGTCATCTAGCCCTACTGTTTAGCTTATAGATGAGGAAACTGAAGCATGGAGGGTATTGGTTCCTTTAATATATCAGAAATTATACTTCAAAAAATGGCTTCAAAAAGTAGTTAGTGGTGTCCTCTCAATTTGTTTACTCAAGAGGCTATAATTTATTTTAATATTACTGCCATTACTTGGAGTGTTTTGAAATATATGGCTTGCATATATGTCACAGAAGAAAATCACTATCTATACTTGAATACTGTTGTTGTTTTTACACAAAATGGCACTGTCTAGCTTGACCATTCATCTCTTTAACATTATCTTTATGACTTCTATAATTTCCAAAATCAAATTTATCCTCTCATGACAAAAATATGATTCTAACTTTCACAAAATGCACCCAATTAAGGAGATTCTATTCAGACTATTGGACAATGTTCATCAAAAAGGATTATGGCAAAGAAAATAAAATAATGTAGGGTTTGTAGACTCACATAAACAGTGGAGTCACACAGGAGTCTCACAAGTTACCAGGAAAAATGGAAATGGGTCTCACTTTGGAATACACCGAGTGAGAGAGTTAGCCATGCCCTGAAACTCACAAGGAGGGAAGAATTCCTGAACCATCACACTGTTTTCTGGGAACACAGGACTCAGTACTGTTCAATGTGGTCACATTCTTTAGAGTAATTTAAAAATATACCAAAGCTATTACAACAATTATGCAATCCCCTAAAAATGACTAAGATGGCCTAAAGTGGCTGGCATTTGGATGTTGTGTGACCTAGATGACTTTTTTCCCAATACATTTCATTATCTTTTATCTCTGACCACTATACCGTATTTCCTGGTGACAGCTTTCTTGCTTCTTTTTCTGACACAGAAAAACAATGCAGTGTGCCATCTTGCTGCTGATGGAGCACCAGTCAACAAGGCCACCTCCCCAGAACACTGACTGAGCCCCTTGTCTTACATGCAGCCATCACTTACCTTAATAAATCTTGTGCTCCTTACATAATATTCACCATTATTGTTTAGATTGGGAATTGAAAATGAGATAAACTCATTTCTGAAATTCATTTGAGTCTTGAACATAAAAGTAATTGTTGGTTCAATACCAATAAATGGGTATTCTCCATCTAAAACTGTATGGTCATAACTACCCAGTGATAATGTGTGTGTGTGTGTGTGTGTGTGTGTGTGTATGTGTGCAAGGAGAAATTGAGGAAGTCTCTGAAATTTAGTGATTTCCCTCACCAGTTCATCTATTTATCTTTTCTTTCCCTTTCATAGTTTTCAATTAGGCTATTTAGCAACTCTGAAGAGGTAGCAGTTAATTTGCAAAAAACTGATAGTAAAGCAATTAAATCCTAGCCATAGAAATGCAAAAATCTGTCCAGTGGAAGTTCAGTTGATAGCCCTTTTCCATTGTGTAAGAAAGTCAGTTGCCCACCTATTTAAAGGAATTCACTTTGGTTTTCCTACTGGCCTATCAATGTATCTGGCCTTTGGATTCCACTTCCAACCAATGTAACACTTTACTTGAACTATATAACACTTCTGGTTCTCTCATTAGTTAATGAGTTAAATAAAAATTTTTAACATGTGTTCATTTTATAACTGTGTAAGAGTCATGATATTATCTTTAAAAAGTATCTTTTAACATATATAGATAAATATATGTAAAGTCTCATTGACTCAATTTAGAAGGGGCAAAAAAACTCTCTGATTTGACTCTGCCCAAAGAAATACGGCTTTATTACTTTTAAGCTTATTCTAAGAGGTACTATCTAACAGAAATTAGTATCTAACAAGTGATTTATAATGAACATACCATTTTTTCTAAATAAACTGATGTTTCTAGGGTATTTATTTATTTATTTATTTATTTTAAAAATATTTATTTATACATACAAGCTGGGGTACAGGCCAGAGGTGTGGGGTGGCGAGAGGGTTCACCAGAGACAGAGTGGGGAGCAGAACAGGCAGATCAGAAATACACTGCTGAGGGGAGCAGTGGGCAAGGCAGGAGAGGTCTGCCGCACCATGTGGGATTCTCCCTGGCTGGGCGTCGAACTCGCATCGCGCGCTGCCGACAGCTCCACAGCGCAGCGCTCAACCGCTGGGCCACCAGGGAGGTCCTGTTTCTAGGGTATTTAAAAAGCGGCATATTTTAAGTGTTTTTATAATCTTCCTCTAATCTTATTTATATTCTCTTTAAAAGGAAAAAATATGTGCTGTGTAATGAAAACTTCAGTCCAATTATTCCAAATTACAAATTACTGAAATCTCACTTTAATGAAATTTTACATATGTAAATGGATAGAACACTGATTCTTAGAATGCTTGTAATTGAAAAGCTTGAAACCTTAGAAAAGATACAATACAATGCAAGAATCCCTTCTGAACTGATCTTGGTGGTGATGAGTCAGCCCTGCTTAAACATGCCTGTTAGCAGGGAGCGTACTATCTTTCAAAGACCATTTCATTGATAAAAGTGCCTATGGTGTGAAAGATCCTTGAGTATGAAAGTATCCACCCTTTGGTCTTAGTTACATTTTCTGTATAAATAAACACATAATCTGTCCATTACCTTCTTTTTCTTTTAATGAAGTAGCTACCTACCACTGGGAATTCATTTGGGGACAAAATGAGAATAAATTAGCCTAATCTCAGTCTCCTATATTGCCTCTAGTAGAGTCAAAAATTAACAATTATAAACACAGACACTGTGGTTGATAGCACAAAATATCCACATCAGCAAACAGAACTGAAGTCTCATAGAAGCTGTTATCCCTTTATATTTTCTGGATATTTCTATAGAGAGTCTTAAAGTCTGAACATTTTACCAAAAATAAATAAGTAGCCCATGGTCAAAACACCTGACTCTCTGAACCAAAAATAACAAAATAAGGTGTTACCCTAGTTCTAAGAATATCACAGAACCTATTCTTCTGCAGGTATTGGAACAGTTTGTCAGAATAGCCAACCTCCGGTTTCATATTACACTATAACACCAAAATGGACTCAAGGGCTGTCTTCTTGTCCATCTAATATCAAGAGATATTAAAAATAATGCATAGTTTAAACATTAAGACAACTTACAGGTTCCTACAAGACTTTCTTCTTTCATCCACCCATCTTTTCAAGAGCACAGACTCAAATGGTTGACAATATGACTAGAAATAGATTCTCTAATGGAGGAGACGAGCTGAAGAATGAAGGATTCCCCCACTCCATTTGCAGGAAGAGAGAAGTCCTTGCAGCTTTTGCAGATTATTTTGCTAGGGAATAAAGAAAATCTTGCCATTTTCCCTATGTCAGATGTAAAAATAAAAAGCATAGAAGAAAAGAATGGGGCCATGAACTTGATACAACGTATTGCAATAGAGTTTCATCAGATAAACTACGGAGACAGTTTCGATGATGCTCTTGTCAGAAAACACATGGTACGACACACTGTATATGTGCCAGATAGCTTCTGCACTTTCAGAAATGTCATTTCTAAAAATGTCTATCCATTTGGAAAATAAGTATGCAATAAATCTGTAAATATTTATTATAAAAGCAATAAGAAAACAGTAAAGAACGAATGCAGCTTCTGACAACACTGCATAAACTGTTAACAACAGACCTTTGGAGCCGACAGTTCTGTTTCTAGATCAGGGGCCAAGGCCCAAATGTTGCAATAAGTGGGGCCGTATCAATACATTCCTTACCCACCCTCCTGCAGCAAGAGGTCCACCTAATCAAAATGCCAAATGATGAGATGTCAAACATACAGATCTTGTATTTCTGAATCCATATGTCTTATTTGATCAATGAACCAAAATAGCTACTCTTTAGAATTGAAAGCTGCAATAATTTGCTGCTATTCTTTTTTGTTCTCAGTCCTATAGGGGAAGGGCTGGGCAAAACGGCTAGGAAGAAATCTCCTATACAAAAGATAAAAGTCATTCTTCTACCAGACTTGGATGCCCAGAGATGGTCCTTTGAAATCATCCCTGGCCCTTTGGCAATGACCTCTATGTTTTGATTGGAAACCTATCTATTTGACTGAGGAAGGATGGTTATGAGCTAGGAGATGGAGGTGGGAGTTATTCGTGACCACTTTTATTTTTTTTTAAGAAAACCAAGTTTCATATTGGTTCACCTTTTCTAAGTAACTATCTTCTGGACAACTTAGCTCAACACTTCTTGACTTAATCCACAGAATTAAAACATCTGCTCTAAATCGAAGATTTACAGAGGGAATTATACCTACTCCATCTAGAGATTGTTTGCCTCTGATGTCATTCTTGATTAGATGATTTTGGGATTTTGATTGCTTCACATTAGAACATTATGATTTCAAAATGCAGCTTGTAAATGTATTCAGTTCATCAAGGGCTATAAATATAAATCTTCAACTACAAACTTCTCCTTTGCTTAGGTCCTCTTCAATGCTCCTGGGTTCATGGGAGACCAAAAGGAATAGCTTCAAGAAAAAGCTAGAAGCCTCTACATTAAAAATCACTTTCTAAACAGCTGGTCTCATATTCAGGAGTTGGATAATCATGAGCCTTTTCTGGTTTTAAATTTAAATTAATGACTACAGGGTAATGAAGGCTGACTCTTTGGAAAAACAGATGTAAAAATTTTAAGGACTACTCATGCTCTGCTCAGTAATTACAGGACTAGGTAATAAAATTCCTTCAGGTTTTTCTACATGGTTTTGGGTCCTATCTTTTACTTTCTGTTCCAAAGGAAACTATCCATTTTTCTATCCATAATACTTTGCACTATAGTGAAATTAGTATCTAACAGAGTGGATAGGATAAAAGCATTTCTTTATTAAAGAAAAGGGTATTTCTAAGTTCCTAAATTAAAATTAGAATGAATGTACTTTAAAGCCAAGCTCTCTGGAATTTTAGTTGCTTCTCTTTTGTTTTAATTGTGGTAGCATCGGTTTACAACACTGTATGTGATACGTGCATGACGGATATGATGTAGAGGTATAGGATCACACCCTTCATGTGTATGGTATCATGACTTGCTTCTTTCCTTATTGTAGCTGACTAAATGTACTCTAAAATTTTAGGGTTCTGTGATTCTACAAGTTTTATGTGAATTCTACACAAAATCATGTTACTGCTGGTAATTCAGTGTAAGAACTATAAAAAAGAGGAGCAATAAGATACGTATCAGAAAGCTGGTGGGTCAGTTTGCAGCAGAAAAAGAAAGAAGCATCATTTATTTCCACCAGGCTGCAGTTCAGCATAAAAATGAGTCTACCTGACACACAATTAAGTGTCATGAGTTACAGTGGTAATTAAGTCTCCAGAACAGCAAGCTACTCCCAGAACCCCCAGGATTTCAGGTGGCTGGCTACCAACTCAGAATCATCTAGCACTTCATTTATCTATATCATTCCTTTATTCATCACCATTCTAAGCCTAGGGACTCTATTTGGCTCTAAAATACTTTTTTTTCTTTGCATGCCTACTAGCAATCTTTCCATTTCCTAAATACTTGCATCACAAAAGGAAGTGCATTGATTAGGCTAAGCGAAATAAACCAGAAGGAGAAAAACAAACATCAGATGATTTCATTCATCTATGAAATATAGAGAAACAGAACAAAGAATCAGCCAAAACTAAACCAAAAAAACCATTGAAATCTAAATGTAGAATTCAGGCTCCCAGAGGGGAGGGTGGGTGGTGGGGAGCAAAGGGAGATGGTGCCCAGTGTATACTATGATACGGATTATGGGAGCTTTGGTGGGGAATATGGTGTGATATACATCTGAAGAGGTGTGAACTTATACTCCTACGTCAGACACAACATTGTAAACCAACATTACCACAATAAACAAATAACACATTTTGAAAATTTTGAAAAGGGAAGCCCATTATCCCAGATGGGCTAAAGCCACATGGTTTCATCATTTTCTTTCTTTTCCTACACTCCTGTTGGGTTCACCAAGGGAGCGAGCAAGATCTCCCACCTCAGGGTGCCAACTCAATAACGGTCCGTGATATCCTCTTCTTTCTTTTGTCACTCTTGTACATCCCGAGGGTTGATACACATTGGCAATAGTGCTTCTTGCTCATTCATTCAGCAAATATTTATGGATGCACCAACAGCTGAGGCATGTAGGCTAATTATCTAAGAAGGGAGAGAAGAAAGGAAACAAATGAAAAAAACAAGAGCCATAAATCCAAAGGGAGATGGGCTCTCACAGGAACACCCATAAAGTCAGGCTGTTTTCGAGCTTCTCAGTCTCTGTGTGGCCCCTCTTTGAATTCAGCAGCCCTACCCAGCCCCCCTTAGTGGAATCATATGTAAGGAGTTAAGCAGCATCAAAGAGGTGTCGTGTTATAGAATGTATGGATCTTTTATGTGCTTGCCCAATGGGAATGTTAAAGAAAAAGGAGGGGAGGAATTCTCACACCAGATCCGGTGGAGCCATGCCGTGGTGCATGATAGGAAGGAGCAAACAATCCAGGTTGTGGCTGATGTGCCAGTTATTTGTGCTCTAGGCCCCATTAACTTATACTAGCAATTTTGGAGAAGTAATTTCTGCTGCCAGATGGCAGCCCAGAAGTAACTTTCTTGATGAGTGAAGGAAGTTGCTCCCCACTTCCTTCCTTGACATCCATGGTGCAGCCCCCTCACCTTGTCCCCACAGGCTGGGGCCTGGGTGGTGGCATCCACGCAGACTGTGATTAAGTGACTCATCTACTTAGCAAGACTTGTTTGTAAAGGTTACTCACAACAACAACAGCAACAGCAGGGCCCCAACGCCACAGCGGGTATTTGTCAAAAATGAGTCAAGATAATAAGGGGCATTAAGGGAATACCTACAGTTGGGTAGGAGGGGAGCAGTTTTTGTGACCTGAGGTGATATTCAATTGAACACTTTCATCCACCCTTTGGAGAAATTTGACTCTCACAACAGAATCAATCTGTGGTCTAGCGCCAGTTACTCTGCTGAGACCACACACTTGTGTCGACCCATCACTTAGCCAATTGTAATGATGCCCACATCTGTGGTCAAGTCGATAACATGTCCAGTTCTAGTTGCGCAGGTCCCTGTGGTGCCTCCAATTACAAAAAGCAGTGAGGCAAAAGCAGCCTGAACCTCAGCGTCACACTAACCCTGATCCACTCAGAATGACAACCGAGTCGAGAAGAAATGAAATAAAATAGAACTCAGCAATGCTCATAAGTGATTTTTATTTTAAAAGGGTATATCATAAAATAAAACAAAAACAGACGGCCACAATCCTTTGCTGCAAAGAAGGCTTAGAGGCCTTTATACAGACACAAAAAGAGGGAGGTCGTGGGGAACTGTTACTAGAGATTTCCTTTAAACTTGCTACAAACAGATGAGCAGCCATAAGGGGTTATGGGAAATAATTTTTCCAGGAAATAATTCAGGAAATAAAAGCAGGAGAGGGGAGCTTACATTTGTTAAGTGCTAACTTATGTCAGTCAGTATGTGATGACATACTTCATCTTATTTAACCCTTAACACAGCCTTGTTGGATAAACACAGCAATTGCTGGAATAACATCATCTCATTCCATATCATCTTGTTATAATGCTGATGAGAAAAAAAAATTGATTCTCAACCAGAGTCACAGTCTTTATGGAGTCTGTACTTCTGCCCATATCCATGTGGGTTTTCTCTGGGTACTCCAGTCCCCTCCCACATCCCAAAGACATGCACTTGAGGTTCATTGACATGTCTACATTGTCCAATCGGACACCCTGACATGGACGTATGTCCGGTCCAGACTTGGGTCTTTTCTTGGGCCCTGGGTTGCTGGGATAGACTCTGACCACCTGAGATCCTGAACTGGAATAAGTGGGCTGGAAAATGAATGAATGAATGAATGAATGAACGAATGAATACAAATTATGTTTTTAACATTGAAAGTTTTTTTGAGTCTATGTTAGGAATTTGATGATACAGTGACCAAAAATTGGTCATGGTCCAGCTATTGCTTATATCAATTAGCCTGTAGTCAAATTAATTTCATTGTATGTCATTTGTTTCAAGTCACAGTTTCCAAGAAACTGTTTGCAATGTTAAGTGAAGATTTACTGTATTATTAGTCATAATTCATAGACATCATAAAACAAAGAGGGCTGCAGATAGGAAAAATGGAAATATTTTATTCATTTAAGATTTAATATGTTATACATAAGTATGGTGAACGTTTGGTAAGCATATCTTTTTTTTTTTTTTTTTGGCTCCCTAACAACCAAATGGCAAACTCTTCGAGGATGAAAAATGCCGTTATTCTTACAGATACATGTGTCCCCACAGAGGACAGCAGTCAATGCTCACTAAAGGTAAGCTGAATGAAGAAATGAATGAATGAAGCCAAAGAATTCTAACCAGAAGGAGACAAAGGGTGACTCCTATACCTTAATCTGAATACCCCCACTTTTGTGCAGGAAATAAGCAATCTTATCAGAGGAAGAAAAATTTCTGGGTAAGTAATCACTCTGAGATGCACATTATACTCCACATGAATCATTTTGCAAAATGAAAGACGAAAGCTGTATGAAATAGGCAATTATGGTGAGTCTGAGACCATAGACTATAAGATGAAACTAAAGCAACATCTGCAAATTCTAACAAATGTGCCTCTGTCTCTGGGGCTGTGCTCAGGTTCAGCTGATCTACTTTAGAAATACCTGTGGGCTAAAAGAATCTGTTTTCTACTTCATGGAATATTAACAGATCATAAGAACCAGCTTCTACTACCCAGCACATCTCTGACCTGCACGTGTACTTTTAAATAAAAGCAAAAGGGAAAAAAGGGAGCTAAAAGACTATTGCAAAATGCATTCAAAAATCCAAAATCTTCCAAGTTTATCATGCTACCATTCATTTAAGCAGACAATTGAAAGTTCCCTGGGTTGTAAAAAGAATATTAAAAAGTACTGAGCACAGGCTGCTGTTACTTCCTGTCTGGGCTGATGGTTTGTAAAATCTAAAAAGAACTTCCTGTCCTCCGTCTAGCCCCTCCTTTCTCCCTTAGATACCTAAAGAGACATGGTATCTACATGTGGGATTCTGAACTAGATATCTGGCTATAAAGGATGTTAGGACAGCTAGCAGACTTGAATGAGGTTTTAGGATCAGATGTACGTCATGGATCAGGGTTAATTTCAGATTTTAATAGTTGTGTGATGTGGGAGAATGTTCTGTTTTATAGGAGTTACACACTAAGGTATGTGGAAGTGTTAGAACATCAAGTGGGCAATTCTCAGATGGTTTCAAACTTAAAAAGTTATCAGTACTATTCATGCAATTTTTGTTTAAGTTTGAAATCATTTTAAAGGAAAACAGAAAACATCTGAAAGAAATAATGTGAAAACAGAGAAGAAAAAGACGGGGGGAAGGGGAAGAAGGAAAAGGAAGGGGGAGGAGGAGAAGTAGGAGAAGGAAGAAGAGGACAAGGGGACCCTGGGAACTCCCAGGCCCCTGGCTCTTCCGTTCATATAGATGTGGACCACCCTGCAATGTCAGCCAAGCAGATGGTCCACACTATGCTCTGAACTATGTGACCTGTCAAGAAAGTCCCTCCCACCATAACCTGTGCATTCCCCCCTCCCCATTCAGCCCAATCCCCCCCTGTCCTTTCAGACTACAGCTCAGGCAGGATCTTAACTGGCATTGTGGTCCTCATGCCACTGTCTTCCAGCAACCAGGAGTCACATCTTGGTCCTTTCTTCCTGCCTCCATGCATCAGGCATCACAGGTTCTTGATAAACTGCCCCACTAACTGTCTCTCTCTCTCCTCGCTTCCCATCCATTAATCTTGACAAATCCTGCTCCCTTCCTGCCCTCCAGACAGACCCGGGGGGAACCTTTACCCTCCCCCATCCTCCAAGGTCCAACCTAAAGTCACCCTCCTCTGTGAGCCTCCCTTTACCTACTCTGTCCTCTGGACTCCAGACGGCTTCTTTGGTCTCATTTGGCTCTAAACACATGCTATTGAGTTTCCTTTCTTTCTAAATATCTCATGTCCTCCATTAGATGAACGGTTTTAAAGAGCAGGCATTATTTCTCACATCTCTTTATAATTCCTCACCATAATAAGCACAGACTCGCTAAGAAAAAACTGATTCAAAGAGTTTCCCATCCTTTCTGGCCATCACCTCCCTCAGATCACTAAGATCAATTGTCATCATTTTGAGGCATATACATAAACACATTCTTCAGTCTAAATGGAAATCAACGTATATGCCCTTCTCACCTAAAATCTCACACTGAGCCAATTTGATCCGATTTGATCTGGCCTATATTCCTTTCCTCTGATTCAGTCTAGAACCCAAGGAGAAACGGAAGCATCTTTCCACCATCCATGTCACTACCATTTTACCCCCAATCCAGTACCTTCCAGAAGCTTGTTCTCCCCAAAACAAACTGTTCTTCTACCATGTTAGCCTCTGGCTAAGATTTTGTTGATAAGATGAGCAGAAGCTTCATTATAAAGAAAACTAAAAACTACAAATATTTTTAATAAATGAGATTTGGGGCCTCCCTGGTGGCGCAACGGGTTGAGTCTCAGCCTCTGAAGCTGTCTGCAGCCGATGTAGCATGAGTTCGATCCCTGGCCAGGGAGAGCACATGATGCTGCAGACCTCTCCTCCCTCGCCTGCTGCTCCCCTCAGCAATGTACTTCGGTGGATCTGCCTGCTCTCCTTCCTGCTCTGTCTCTGGTGAGACACATCTCACCACCCCACATCTCTGGCCAACACCCCGGTTCTTGTGTGCATAAATAAATAAAGCTTAAAAAAAATAAAATAAATGAGATTTGTCAGACAAGAGAGCAGGTAGCTACTTCAGGCAACTATCACACAAGGTCATCATTATAGACCCACCTGTATGCCAGGGACATGGGCTAGTTGAGAACCAGCTGACAGAAAGACAGGAGAAGGGCAAGAATCTTTCAGAAGGATATCTAAGAGTAAACTGAAGTTGGGGGCAAAAACTTTACAAATGCTAACATTAGAACTTCCATTTAAGAGCACCTCTAAAGAAAGGAATGATGTCACAAGTGTGGGGAGAAAGGGGGTGTCTACAATGAAACCCAATCAAACTCCAAAAGGTACATTATTGGAGGACCCAGCAAAGGGAGAGGCAAAGAAGAACTATCAGAGCCCAACCCACAGCAGAGGGGACCCCTAGGTGAATATGAAAATCTCATAAGGACACAGCTGTCCCTCTTGGCAGAGGGCAGCATTAGCTGATGCCATCTTCAATATCTATGATGCTAATTCAGGATTGCTCAAGGAAAACTGCCACATTTGGACCCATCTGTTCTTTACATCCCAATGACTATATTCTTTGCAGATTTAAATACAATTTCCAATGCAAAGAATTTTTTTTAATGTGGCAAATCCATAAAAGAGACTCATACTATTTAATATGTCAATGTCCAAATGGCAAATTTAACGACCTGGGAAATTATTTGATCAGATTCTGATGTCAATTGCCCTGGCATTTGGGGTGAGGCATGAGTCTCCCATCATATTTCCAAACCCATCATAAAATGTGGTCACATGGCAGCTGAAAAGAATTCACACCGCCTTGCCCAAACATTTTCAACACTCATCCTTCCAACTGGATTCTTGAGCCTGCACCAGTGATACTAGCATGTTCATGGGGGCCACATACACGCACCTACGGGGAGGAGAGACTGTGTGAGGACACAGGAGAAGGCAGCGGTCGGGCTGCAGCCAGAAAGAGAAATCTGCTCAGAACCAACCCTGCCTGCACCTTGACCTTGGACTTCCAGCCTCCAGAACTATGAGAAGATAAATTTCTGTTATCTAGGCCACCCAGACTGTGGTATTCTGGTATGGTAGCCTGAGCTGACCAGGACAAGTTATTTCCAGACTTCCTATTTTTCTAGGATTCTATTTAAAATACAAATAAACCATTATCAATCACAAATAACTTTCAATGGCTCAATCTGTCTAGACCACTCCAGGGGAGAGCTGGTAGAGATCAAATTTCATTTGGGTAGAAGAAGGGAGGTGGGTATGAGAGCTGGAAGAATCTGGGGACACTGAGGAAACCTTCCCAGGATAGAGGCAGCAGGAGCTCATGAAAACTGCTGGGTGGTGTTAAAATTGGTATCACCACTTTCAAGAGCAACTTGGCCACATAAAATTGAAAACACTCACTCATACCCAGTGACCCAGGAATTTGCGCTCTAGAGACTCTCTCACACCTGCACGGGGAATTGTGTACGAAATATTCACTACAACATCCATGGTAAAGCGTCCATCTGGAAACAGCCCAAATATCCATCAGTGTGGAAGGTTAAACAAGTTGGAGTGAATTCATAACACGGGAGGCTTAAATAGCCACTCAAGTGAGTGGGCCCCAATTACAAGAATCATTATGAGTAGGTCTCATAGGAGAACACTGAGGAAAACAAGGAAGTTGCCATAAATATAGAGACTCTAACACTATCGGTGTCAAAATTATTTACTTATTATCTATGGAAAAATAATTTATTTCCTTTTGTCCCAATTTCTTTTTTTTCACATTTCTTTTTTTTTTTAATTGTTATATATTGGTGTCAAAATTTAAAACTATAAACAGCATAGATTTTTGTAGGTATGGACTACATTTAATTTTTGTTTCATCAAAAAATGATGATGCACAGAAAGCCTAATGCTGAGAATTTGACAAAGCATAAAATGAACATTCTACACTTGACTTTATAATATTTCATGATAATATTGTAAAAAATAGAAGGAAAGTGTTTCTTAAAATAATCCCCCCACCCCCCCAAAAAAAGAGTTGAGGTCACTAACTCTTAATCAATTCTGAAAGTGTTTTCAAGGAGCTCTGCTACCCTGACCAGGTGCCAGGCACAGTGTTGGGTGCATCCACCTGCTTTATCTCATTTTGTCAGCTCCCCAGGCGGCTGCGTTTCCAGGACACACTCACCCCAGCCCTGCGGCTGCGCTCCCTTCTCTCCTATTCAGCAGCTGAATGTCTGCGAAGACAGATGATGTCTTTGTGTTTGAGCAACAGAAAACGAGGACTGTTGGGCTCATAAAAACATAATTAAGTCTTTAACCATTATTGAATGTGGCAGGGGGGAAAAGCAGAGCATTTAGCCAGCCAGCCCTCTCGGAGGCTATGCTGGGAGAATGAACCATTCTAGGAAACCTTAGTCCAGACAGGGCTGGAGTCACACTTCTTTACTTCCATGGGCTTCTGTCAAGATGGGACAGTTTTCAATCTTGGATTTCTACGTCAACACATCCCCAGAGTTTCCAAAGGCAAAGTGTTTCTAATGAGGCGCCTTTCACTTTCACGTGACTCACACAGAATGTCGGCCCCTGACCTCCTTGTACTGAGAGATTCAAGGCCTGTGTTAGCCGATCCTTTAATCTGCTCCTATAACCCAAGCAGGGCCTCTCTCAAACCCTGCTCTCCACATCTGCCCCACATTCTCCCTCTTTCGGCCCTTCCTCATACTGTTTCTGCCTCTTTGGTTAGCCTTCCTGTCCTCCTTGCAGTCCACTTCCCCCACACCTCGGCACTGGCACTTCTTCTCAATAATCCCTACCAGCTCAGATGTCCCTTCCTGTTTGAAGACTCCCCCATTAGAAGCGATACTAAATCCTCGTTGCTTTCTGCTTGTATATCTCTCTCGAACCAGCAGCAATTTTGCTGTAGTTGTTGTTTTACTTTTTTTATCTTTCCACCTATACTATAAAAATAGAAGGACAATGTCCAATTCAGTGTCAAATCATTCAAATTGACTAAACCATCATATTGATATAAGAGATGTTTAATAAATGTTAAGTGACTAGATCTTTCTATCTTAACACATTTGCATTTCAGGTTGTTTCATTATCACTTTACAGGCTGGGATATGTTGACAAATTTGCTATGCGGGGGGGTGGGGGATCAAGATAAACCTTTCACTTTCTAAATAGGCCTTTTTCTAGAAATCAGACGACGTTGTTGATGGAATTGTTAACGTGATCGTTTGACCAATAATTCTTGGTGTTGGCAGAACTTTATAATTCAGGAGCTTTAGGGAGCTTTGAAAAAAAAAGCCACTATCTAGACCCTTTCCTGAAGCAGTGAATCTGGGACACCGCCTGGGCATCTGAATTCCAGATGCTCCCCAGGGAATTCTAACATGTGGACAGAGCTGGGGGCCGCACCTTTACACCAGCCCTCTGTAGAGTCATTTGAACACCCGGCTGAGGTTGGATATAACAGAGTTGAAAGGAAGCTTGAAAAATACAGGAGTGTCAACCCTATTTGCATCAAAGACCACAACTACCTAAGCACCACCTTCCCAGCCATTTTTATTTAAACGATGGATGAGCTCATTCGAAGCTAGTCTTATCTATTTGTAAAAGCACTGACAGAATTCTCTTAAATGCATAGGCAACTTCCACATTTCCACTTCCCCTTGTCCTGTCAGCAGTTACTGCATGAATTTGAAAGTCATAAAACTCCTTTCCTTAAATAAATGTTTTTAAAAGTTCTATAAACTATGTATCTACTAAAAGAATATGAGTGCTGGACCATGTAGCTATAAGCAAATATGGATACAAAATCACATCCAGTGAAAAGAGTAGAATATAAAATAGTACTAAATGCAACTACATACATAGTAATGCAAATGTTGGGTACTTTGATTTAATGGAAAAATTTTTCATCAATCAGGTACAACATACAAGGAAGATTCAAAATTATTTTTAAAGTGGTTTATAACTCAGACATTTTCTAGAAAGTTGATTTGCCACCTAACTCCTAACGAGGATATATTATCATCAGCGTATTTACAAAGCTTCTTAAGCCAAGTCTATCTGTGCTTCTGTCTCAAGTGAGTTTCTCACTTGCTCTATTTTGGTGGTCTCCTGACTGTGGGTTCTTTAGATTTTAGTTCTGATTGTTTTCTTAACCTTTCCCTCAAAAGCACCCCTTCTTCCACCGACATCCTACAATTGGACAGGTCTGGAACGGCATTCTTGCTGATCTGTCAGCCTAAAAGTTAATTTCTCAGAAATTGAGCATTTTTGTAAACTCACTGTGGTGAGATGACATGCACTTTGCCTTAAAAATAAATTTTTTAAGCTTGAAGATCATTTTGTTTTCCTTTTGCCTTTGGGAGAAGTAAAATAGCAACCTGGCATTCTTCACTTCACAAAAATGCATTTTTTTTTTTTCAAAAGATTTATTTATTTATGCATACAAGAGCTGGAGTGCAGGCCAGAGGGGTGGGTCGGGGGAGGAGAGGGAGAGTCATCAGAAACAGAGTGGCAAGCAGAAAAGGCCGATCTACTGAAGGGAGCAGTGGGTGATGCAGGAGAGGTCTGCTGCACCATGTGGGTCAGCTCCCTGGCCGGGAGTCCAACTCCTGCACAGCGGCTGGGATGGAACTCCTGCTGCAGTGACTGCCAAAAGCTTCATAGTGCTGAGACTTAACCCCTTGCACCATCAGGGAGGCCTACAAAATGCATGTTTTTAGAAAAGTGGGTATCACTCTAATCACATTTTAAAATCTTTTAGCAACCTATCTAGAACCCTATGACTATTTTATTGATAAAGGACTAAATCTTTTCTAAATAAAATAATTCCTTTAATTAAAACGTAATGTTATTTTTATTTGGAGTAGGATTCATTTTAATCAAGTAGAATATATCGGTGTTTCCAAGCTGATCTTAACATGAGACCTTTTCAAAGTAGTCAGACATGTATAGAATATCTAAGTTTGCTTTGTCCCTTCCTTTATCAATGAGAAGACACAGTTGGGGGGCCTCCCTGGATTACATCTCAGCGCTATCACCTCTATGGTCTGAGTTCAATCCCTGGCCAGGAAGCTGGCCCACATGGCGCAGCAGACCTCTCCTCTCTCACTTGCTGTTCCCCTCAGCAGTGTATTTCGGTCAATCCGCCTGTTGTGCTCCCCACTCTGCCTCTGGTGAATCCTCTCACCAACCCCCCACCTCTGGCCTATACCCCAGTTCTTCTATTGCAAAAATAAATAAAATTTTAAAAAATAATTGATGAAGCATTAAAAAAAGAAGACATAGTCATTCTTCTGATGTTCATGCCAGAGTGATGAAAGGATGTCCAGTTGCTCTTATGTGAGACTTTGAGTTTTTCCTCAACTTCCTGAGTTTCCAAGAACTCAGTTATCTCTAATAAATCAAGTTTCTATCTCACAAGTTCTTAAACTAGGTTAGTTCATGTACTATCGTCATTAACAGCGGTGTACTGGAATTCACTTGTTCCAAAAGTATAGAATGAACACTTTTGTAACAAGCCTCATAAAGATGAATCTTTGAGTTTCTCTCCCTAAAGAGGGCACAGGTTTCTGGGGCTAAAAAAGGGAAGAAAATATTTTGTGACTTCAGAAATTTAGTCATCCACTATATACTTCCTGAGGTAGGTCTTCAGCTGGTTGCTAAACAAACATCAATAAATGACATAGGCATGTTCCCTGCCTCCTAGAGTTGGCAGTCTACCTGTATCTATATTTTATATATCAAAGTACCTTCACAAAATTAACAAAGTACTTGTCATTAGTAAGTGGGGGTAAAAGGGCTAACATCCCCCAGATTCTTGGGTAAGGAGAAACTATACGAGTGATGCCACAACTTTTTCCCAAATTCTCCTCATTCTCTGTGGATTTTCTCACTTTGATTCCTGCTGTCCCTGTAACTCCCGTGTCTATACTCCCCTCCCCTTAAAGTTGCAATCTCAACATGGACAAAAATCGCCATTCTTCTTCCATCTTAGCAAACAGGCCCGGTTATTTTCAAAGGTTCACTATGAATTAAGGTGGGCTTTGCAAAAGTATATTTAAAAGGAGGCTACAAATGCCTTTTTTAAGTCAGTCTGGTTGGGTATTTCTGGCATTTGTAACCCTGACTAATGTATCTTCTTTCCCATCTCCCGTTCCTCAATAATGACAAGTTCCCAAATTGAAATTTTGTGGGAAAAGAAAAAGAGTTTTCTTTTGTCTTCTCTCCTTCCAGCAACAGAGCAGCACATAGAAACAGCTTGTCAAATGACTCGACTTTCCGGCTCAAACTCGCCTCTTCTACATTGGAAGCGAGACCACCAAAATCAAAATAACCACCTGCCTTTCTCTCCTTCGTCTTGGGAGGATAGACACATTTCCATGCTTCCCTCATTACGCTTCTTTATTTCATCCCTCCCCCTCCAGGTTCCCAGTCAATGAAGGACCCCAGATGGACACGCTGATGCTAACACCGTCCTGCCTATACAGGCTTTTCATTCCGCGGTCTATGGCCTCAGTTGCCACTGCCATACGTTTCCTCTCCTCCTCCATATTTCAGGGCCAGAAAATGCTTGTTAAACATTTGCTCCCAACACCTACCAGTGGATCTTCTTTTATTAAGGAGGGAGCTCTGTGCAGTGGGGAGATGGTTTCAGTCAACCTTGAATTTATAAATAGCTAACACTCCAATTGGTTGTGAGTCTGACAGAACGGGTAACATATGCATGCCCCCCATTTGAGTGGGCCCAGCTTATGTTATGTTGAGCAATTTTTTCTAGAAATGAATAAAAATTAAATTATGACAAAATGCCTTAATTCCCTATTATTCGTCTCAGATGCTAGCTTTTAATCATGCGCTCCATACTTTAATCAAAATTCCCATCATTTGAAAATGAATAGCAACTCTATTTGTTAGAGCATATTAAAACTGTATTTTGGGTTTGCTTTTCCCCTAAAGCCCTGAAATAAAATCAAAATGACCAAATATAAACAAAATGAATCCTCAAGAACTCAGAATTTTTTGCCAAGTTTGTTTTCTCTGCTTTCCTCAAAAATATAAATCCTTTGGAAAACCCAGCCAACCTTGCTGTAATCTCTGGTAATTAGGAACAGAAAGAGGCTGAACAAATAAGTTTCACCAATCTACCTCACCTTGTCTGTCAGTTTTAACCTCCTCACATGCAAAAAAGAAGAAAGAAAATCATAACTCCTAGAAATAGCCGAGCTGACTGACAGTTGGTTTTATTCTTTTACTCTCAGCCCTTCGGGTCACGGGAAAGAACAAGATGACATCAGAGACACAAAGAACAGGAAAGTGTATAACTGAGCTATGGCCCTGGGCCTGAATAAACTGCTGAATCTCCCACTGAAAACTTGGTTCCCAAACAGATGACCTGACTAAGCTGAGGAATTGATTAGCCCGAAGAAGAATATACAAATGGACCCAGAAAGAAGCCACCAGCGAGCCAAAAAGCTTCTCTATCAATGAAAGGAAAATTCACCAGACAATTTTTTCCTTTGTAAAGAAAAAAAGGTTGCTGTGTTCACACTTTGCATAGTGCTGTTAACACCCCCGAAAGCTGGTTACTCCTGTGGTCATGGGCGAGGAACAGTTGGAGTCACCCAGCTAGCTGGTGACCATGCCGAGACCAGCGTCTGGCGTCCTGACCCCTAAGCGGTCACTCGCCATGGCCTGTTGATCCTATAAGCCATTTGCAGTGTTTCCAAGATTCAGTCCTAGATAATGCATTCTGGGTATTCAAACAGCTCTCCTTCACAGGAGTCCTCAGACTGGATCAGAAAATGGGTAAGAAGAGAAAACGAGGTCTTTGGACAAAGCGCTGACTCAGGGACTATTGGCCCTGGTGCCATCGAAGTTCTCCAAGGCTGGCTGAACATCTCCTTTCTGCCAGTTCAGCTTTGCTCAGCTTTAGAATTTAAATTCTACCATGATGTGGCAATGGATGAACGTTAAAGTGAGAAGCTTAAAAAAAATGAAATTCTACTCTCTCTTCTGTAGCTCACAAGAATGGCCTAAGGGCAAAGGACTTGACCCTAGGAAGCACTCTCAAACCCTTCTTTGACTATCTTTTCATTTATTATTAAATTAATGGTTTAACAGATGTGGAATGAAACCAAAGGGCAGTTTTTATATGCAAGAGTCTAAACTCAAGTTCAAATATAAGTTAATAATATAACTACTTATGAAACTAAGACTTTAAATTCTTCAAGTCTCAAGACAAAGCCTGATTTTGGCTTCATCTACTTTAAAGGCTAAAATCAATTGATGTTCAGGCAGATGATATATTTTCTAGTTATTCTTAACCAGACGACTGTTTATTTCTATTCCCATACTACTTGTTTGTTGAATTAAGTCTCCTACCTCAGAAGTTTTAACATAAAAGCAAACATTTGTGAAATATAATCAGGAACTATAATCATTTCCTGATGTACCTATGGCCAAGTAATGGAAAATAAAATACATCCTCAAACAATTCATATTTAAAATAGCCAAAGGTTTTTTAAAAAAGCCCTTTGTCCTGGATGAAATTTGTAAATGAGACAGGTTGTAAAGACAACCTGTCAGTCTTTGGTCATAAGAAAAAAATTAAGAAATTATTCCACACCCACTTGAGAAATAACCAGACTATTTTTAAAATGCATGGAATATATTCAAACAGATTCCCTGCTGGTCTTCCTCAACTCCATCAGCACTTTATTGATATCTGTTCCTGACTTTGCTCTCTCCCACCTCTTCCACACTCTCCTACCCCGTTCGTGTTCCTCTGTTCACCTGTGCAGGGAAGTGCACTAGTGCCTAAAAGCATGGATTCTGGAGAGTAAATTGCGTGAATCCAGATTCCAGCCCTGCCTGTTATTCTCAGTGTCATTAATTGACAAAGCCAAAACACACGTGTACGGAAAATGGAGTTAAGTCAGGCTTTTTCCTGCCCTCCCATCTCATGCTACCATGATCGATGGCCTGCACCTGTGGTCGTGCATGCCTCCTAGGTTGCATATGGATGCCCAGGGCCAAGAGGCGGCACTGTGGATGCCTGGGCCCAGAGAGGGCCCCCACACACAGGGTGTGTGTATCTGTAAATGTAGACGGCTGTGCCCAGAAGCAGAGGGCTAAACGGAGGCTCCTCAGCAATGGCATGAGGGTGGCATTGCTGAGGCTAGTGGACTCAGTTGCTGCTGGTCTGTCTCCTGATTCAGCATCAAGGGCCTGTAAAATGATACCAGGGCTCTAAAATTCTCTTCTTGTCTTGGAGAATTGATAATGAACCTACCCAGCCTCGGATATTTGCACAACAGCAGGCTCCGTGACACTCTTTCTTTTAGAGATGGGGGATTCCAGCTGCCATAGACTGTGCTTCTCCTGGACCCTGATGGAGAGGCCCCAGGAGAGGCTGTCACATTGCCCTTCACACACACACTTGTGTTTTCTATGTTGCTGCCCCAGAAGTGAGTGTCTTATATGAAAATTCCCATTTTATAGAAAATCATTTAGAGAATAAGTTTCTATTCTTTTAGTCTTCTCCTTGGTTTGGGATTGTTTCTTTAAATGAATTAATTGGGGTGTAGCAAATATTCCAGACTTACACTTTCTAATCATGGTAGCATTTTTCTATTACTACTTTTTCATCCTTAAAGTTATAACTATTTTGCTTTGTAAGCAATATATTACATTTTTTTAATAAACTGCATGTATTTTTGACAAAGGAAGATAGACTACAGTGCTGAGTGAGAAGACTTTACAAAATAACATGAATCATTCGATCTCATAGTCATACTTACTTGTGCATGTAAGAGTTGGAAGAGCAACAGGTAGTAGTTATGTTTTAGGAGGTAAGATTTCAGGGGTTGTTCCCCCTGATCTCTACTAGGTTTCTGCATAGTGTTTAATTATTTGAATACAATTTTATTTTCAATTTTAGATAAACATGAGACTATTCCAAAAGCCTGATTCTAACCATTCTCATTCATTTCTCCTTAAAGTCAGTTTGGAAATACAGTATGAGCCTTGCCCACCTCACAGAAGCCCCTGGAATCCTGACAAGGTCCAGAAATCTGTGACTAAACTCTATGCTGAAAACAATACCTTCATTTCAAGTCCTTAAGGTGCATTTTTCTGATGTCATCACTCCGTGCCTTCTGCCTGTCTTCATGCTCCCTGCAATGATTTTCTGCGAAGAAAAAGATTTAAAGAAAAAAAAAAGATTTTCTGACTCTAATTAGCAGTGACTGCTCACTCATGCTGCAAGATTCAGCCTCCTGAGCTCTCTACGGCTACACTCTGCCCCAGTAGAATTCATCGTCCAGCTTTACACTGGCTTCAGGCCCCTCCCTGCATAGTGAGCCCCACTTGCCTGTCCTCCCCCCATTTAAATTGCAGCCCCTTGAAGACAAACCCTGGGAGCTGGACTGAGTCACTTTGCCTGTCCTTCCCGGCACAAAATGGACTCCTGAACTAGCTCCATGCCTGTGCTCCAGGAACACCCCAGGCTAATGAATCAATTCATCAATTCAGAGCATAACTAGTTACAGGTGAACAGCCTCTGAGGGGAAGGAAGAGTGAAGTTTATAAAGCTAGAACCGCAAATAGTTAAAATCACCTTCCAAAATCTCCCATGAAGTTTAGTATGCAGGGTTTTGTGCATAGAACCCACCTTTATAATGCAAAGGCATGAAGTTATTTATAACAACATACAGTGTATACTAGGATACATAAAAATTGTAGTCGTCTGGGTATTTGAGAGAAAGCTGACCAGGCATAGTTACACTTGTGAAAATTAACTGACTCCTTTGTATGGATCCTGTGACCTCGTAGCCCTTGAAACTTCTCTGAGGATGCATCGTCACAGTGGTGTAAAATCATCCAATGCTATCACGAGGTTTTCCTTCTCATCCTTCAGAGTGAAGCAGAGTGATGCCCACGGCTCAGTAATGGCTTCTAAAGCTTACTGAGCACTAAATACGTGTCAGGCACTGTGTTAGGCCTTTTTACATTATCTCATATAAGACTTCAACAACCATGAGAGGATTTTTACCCAAAGTTTACAGAATGATTAATTAACTTGAATAAAGAGACCCAAGTCATCTGGGAAAAGCCAGGATTCAAGCACAAGTCTTAGGTGCCTTCAAATCCCATACTTGTGACCATGGTACATTCTCCTTTCCATGATAAAGAATATGATTAATGGGCACTTAATGAGCATTTACTAATTCATAATTACTTCACAGAGGGGCTTGGAATGAGGGCATGGCTAGGAAAATTAATAACGAAGGTGATTGTTAAAGCCCTATCAGAAATAAGAATAATGTCAAGGAACATAGTTCAAGGAGAAGATAACCAACTTTAAAAACCGGATTGCCCATAATCCTTTGCCAAGCCATTCTCTGCTTGCAGGTGTGGGAACAACAGCTAGTCTATGGAAGAGCACAAATCCAGGTGTCATTAAGATACTAAATTATATTGGGAGTAGCTGGGTGTTGCCGCCACATTTTATGTCCCACTGTGATAGGAAAGGGGTAGATAGCAGCCATCAAAAGCAGAGAGGGAAGCATCAAGCTACGTTATTAATGTATTTTCTTTTCTTCCCAGCCAGGAATTGAAAGTCGGAACCCCCGGGCACTTTCCGCCTCTAACACAGTTAACTCCATGACCTTGGGCACATCCCTGAAGTTCAGGTTACCCATCTGTGAACTTGGGATAAATTAAAAGGTGCAGAGTTGCTTGTGGACAGCCATATGCTTCTTTCCTCATGTGCATCTCCAGTGGTCCATGGTCCACAGCAGAGCACAGCGGAGGGCGGCCCAACTCCCCGCCACAGCTCACCTGCATGAAATGTATGCAGGCATAATTGAGTTTCCAGGAGTAGGACGCTGGCGAGGTGGCTGGCATGCTTGCTAAGATGACTCAGAAGCAAAGCATGATGTGTGTGTGTGAGCAAGCAAAGTAAGGGCCCTTTAAACAAGTGCTTGTGCTACACGGGCATGTTTCCCATTTATTGAACACATATGATATACATGTCATATATAGATACATGTCAGTGCTCGCTGCAAGCAACATTCACAGCTTCTTGTATTTCATACTCTGTGCTTGGGTGAACTGGCTAAACATAGGAAACATTCAAGAATAGCTGTGGATCCACTTGAAAGGCACTAGAGGTGTGTACTTGCCCAGGTAGTGACTAGAATACAGAAACCTGCCAAGGGGTCGGTAGGGTGAAAGAGAAGCAGGGAGAGGGAAGGAATCCCTTGATTCAGAGTCACGCCGGTCTGCAAATCCAGCCTGTGGGTGTCTCTTTGCTTATGTCCCTTTCTCACGTACAGCCTCTGCTATAACTACAGGACTCCTCGGCAAAGCAGGAAAAGGAAAAAGAAAGAAACTGTAAATATATTGATCAGTGTTGCTTCTTAATAGCAGTTACAAAAAAATTATTTAAGAGGCAAAAAAAAGTTGTAAGGTCTAAACATACAAGAACTGGCAGATGGTTGGAGAATTTAGTTACCTAAGCTGCTCTTGACACTGCCAGCCCAGACGGTGTTGCAAAGTACCAACTGAGGTGGCAGGACTGCCCCATGGCCTCCTGCATCAGCAGAGTTCCCTGGAGGTGTGATGTTTCATGCCATCTTTTTGAAGTAGTCTGCGATTCAGCTTCCCAAAAAGGGCAGTCAGGAAAGTTTGCAAATCAGAAGCCCAGCTGAGTGAACTAATTCAAACTAGTAACTACAGATGTGCCCCTCACTGGTAACCCGTCCCAACTCCACATCTGTGGATTGATCACTTGTCATTCAGCTCCATCCTTCGTGACAGAGCAAGAGCGTTGTGCCAACAGCCCACGGCAGCTGTGATGCCAAAGAAACCCCTCACCTCTGAAAGAAGAGCTGAGAAGCCTACAACTGGGGTCTATCTTGAACATAAGATGGGCACAAAACTCTCTGCAATGGAACTAGAAAAATAAGACAACAAAATGGTCTGGTGTAACAGAGATGTCTCCATAAAAGGGGAGGTACCATGTTCCCTGCCACACTTAACTGTGGGTGGAACTGAGTGGCCAGGTGAAGCTATATGTCACAGAAGTTGGTGGGCTCAGGGAGACACACAGGATAGACACATGGAGAAGAAGGACTCACTTTCTTCTTGGCTTTGGTCTTGCAACAGGGATTTGCAAGAATGGGAGGTGGCAACTAGAAGAGAGAATGGAGAGACCCTGGTAAGACACATGGGGAAGCTGACGGTGGCAGCTATTATTTCGATGTGTACTTTGATCTTGCGCCTTTCATCCCAGACTTGCCTGGCCTCTTTCACCCCCTTTCTTTGGTTCCCCACCAGAAGGTGACTTAGACTAGTGGCAAGCTTTTGGGCCTCAGTGGACTCACTTTAGGCTAACCATGTTTGGCTGAGCACTTGCCCACAAGGGGATGGGTAACTTTGGGTGTTTTATTGGGGAACTATTATCCTTTCTTCTCTATGTACATTAATCCTATCAAAGTTCTTTTACACTAAGAGTTGCTTTGTATTTGTGCACACGGATGGCCAGACCCTTTTTATAGTGTGCAAATCTGGGGGTCCTGAGACCCCCCGCAGTCTGCCTGCTAACACTACCACCCATAAGTAGTCTGGATTCAGGGACTGAGCGCTGGCCTGGGAGTGGTCCCTATTACACCACCCCTTCACTGTAGCTTTGAGTAAACTGAAGCTCTTCCAGCTCAGCTTCTTTATCTGTAAAATCAGAGGGTTCATTTAATATCTTTCATTTTTACTGATTATTCAACACTTAATAAAGTTCTGTGTTAGCTGGTGGCAGAGATTCTATAAAATTAATGTGAAAGCACTCAGAAGGGTATACGAAGGCACTGTTATTATTGTTCAATATTTTGACAGTTCATGTTTCCGGAAGATTCTATGCAATCTAAAGATATAAAGAACAGATTCTGTGTGGCAGGGAAGAATGTATTAACAGCGTAGTTAAAAACCTGGGAGATTTTCCTGGGGATGAAGACAGAGAAGACAGAAGTATCTCAGGTGAGTACACAGACCAAGGAAAGGAGAAGAGGATTAAATGTGGAGGCTGGCCAAGGAACAAAACCCAGAAATTTCAACAGAAGTGCTTGAGACATTTCAATACCACCCTATAATTCCATAGAAGCTTTTTAGAGGTGACAGAGTCTATTCAATGAATGTGAAAGCACTCAGAAAGCTTACAAAGGCACTATTATTACCGTTAAGTAGCTTGACAGTTTATGTTTCCAGAACATTCTATGCAATCTGAAGACATAAAGAACAAACTCAGAGTGACAGGGGAAATGTATTATCAGAGTGGAGAATCAGTGAAAACCATGGGAGACTTTAAATGCCCAAATATTCCAATGCTCTGATTTAATAGATGAGGAAACCGGGAGACCAGAAATACGAGTGACCAACCCACCAGAGCAGAAGCGTCAGGCCTTAAATTCCATTGTTTCCTCACTCCCAGGCCTCTTCCTCCCAAACTGCAATAAAAGCTTAATACTTTGGAGAGATGGTTATTACCTCCTTTGGGCGCCTATGAGTGACTGGAATGTGCAGGCTCCTCCTTAGGGACCTGCCAGTTTCTTCTGTTGGAAGTTTCTCTGTGACTGTAGGCACATTGCCTGTTTCCTTGACTATGGACTGAAGATAATAACATTGCTCACCTCTGCCACTGAGATGAGGATCATTCTCAGTTCACATGCGTGAAGCACTTAGCACTGGGCTTGGCGTATAAAAAGCCTTTAACCCACCATAGCCCAGTTCTTCGCTGTAGCCCAGTTCTGAGCACTCGTACCTACCCCAAACAATAACATGTTACAGTTCTCAAATTGGACTTTAATTGAATGACACAAGGACGCGGCCATGGCTCGATGGCACTTAGCTGTGCAACTGAACGATGAATTGTAGGATTCTCTGCATAAAACTTCACACTTCTGGGTTGCTTGGTGAGTCCCAATTCCTCTAGGCTAAGACAGATCCCTCACTGCAGCCATTGTTTGGGCCCCCCTTCAGGGTCCCTGCTTGAGACGGATGTCTTTATCACTGAGATGCTGTGCTCTTAGAGGAAGTTGTCCGAAACGCTCAATCCCCAACCACCATACCGATCTCCTTTTTGTGAATGCTGATCAGTTTCTGCCCTCTGCTTCCTTTGGTTACAAGCCCTCCCTGGCGACCCTCCCTCACGCAGCTGCAGCTACTCCAACAACCCCGCCAGAAAAAAGGAATTGCTTCTAAGCATCTCAATTCCCCCACCATCCACAAGGAAGAGAGTCTTTCAGGGAGAAGGAGGTCTCAGGTTTCCTTCCAGATGGCAAGGTTTTGGGGGCTGGGGAGATCAAGGACTCAGTCTGCATTTGTCCATTCAATGTCTGATGCAACACCAGAGAAAAATGGCCTCAGGGTGCACAGGAGCCCAGACACAAGGAGTCCTGGCTGCCTATGACACTTGCCCCACCCCACCCCCAGGCCCAGGATTAGTGGGGAAACAGTGAAACAGCCTAAGGACCAGGCAGGCCAAGCTGGGAAGGCCTTTTGTGAGTGTTTTTACAACATTTCAGCCATCTGGGACTCCCAAGTGCTGGGGGTCTTTGGTGGGTGTGAGGTCCAGGGGGCTGGGATTAGCAGGTAGGCCCAGTCTTGCACTACTGGAGTTTATGCTCGAGATGAGCATGTAGGCAATTGCACAAACAAATTCTAAATGCACAGCGGGCAGGAGACTGAGGGGCTCAGGGAAAGCTTCCAGAAGGAAGTCATTGCAAAGCTGAGGTTGAAAACAGTGAGTAGGATTAGCCAGCTCATCAATTTCTGTCCATTTTCCTTTAGTTTTTGCATCTCCCTGTCCCCTTTCATGACATGTGGGCAAAAAAGAAGAGGCTGGGGACGGTGCCACCAAGAAATTTCACCATCTCTACATGCTCATTCTTCTTTCCTCCCAAAATGCAGATCAGATGAATTCACAGCCTGAACCAGAGTGGGGCCAGGGCTTATTTCTAGTTCACTCCACATTCATTAGAGAAAAAGGCTAACACGACAAGGCAGCTTGACCTCACCGGGCTCGCAGTCAGATAAGGCTCAGTTCTACTTATGGCCACCCTGTGGGTACCTGTGCCTCTTGTAGCAACTCCGCCCTTTGCGGCCCCTCACCAGACAGTCCCATGGCCCCCACAGGGGGCTGGAGATGTTGCTGTGCTGTTACTGACTGTAGCTCTAGGATGTAGATTAGGATAAACGGGCCTAAAGCCTCTCAGGAGAGTACTGGATCCTTAGTCACCTCTGCCCCTGGCTGGGGACTTTGCATCAGAGTCTTCCCAACCCTTGACAGCACTTTACAGTTTATAAGGCACTCATGGTTCTTGCTCTGTAGCAGAATGAAAATTGGGGGGGGGGCGGGGAGTGGGATGGATATAGACTTGAAACCATGAAGAAAACTGCCAAAGGTCACACAGCCCTCTTGCTTTGGTCCATGAGGACACACAAGCCCTAGAGAACCACAGGTGTACACTCCGAGATCTATTGTAAAGGAAGAAATTAGGTTTTTTTTATTGTTACTGTATTGTTTTTACTGCGGTAAATGTTGTTTTACAACATGGTGCATGATTTAGGGATACCGAGTTGTACCTCTTCAGAGATACATTACCATACCACACCTACCACCAAAACATCCGTAATCCTCCACCAGAGTCCATGGGGTCCCCTCACCCCTTTATTCTCCACCCACCCCCTGTTCTCAGTTCTACTAGGTGAAAGTCAGAAGAAAGACAAACACCTGATGACTTCACTCTCAGAGAAACAAACAAGGGAACAGATAAAGCTCTACCAAAATAAGTCTGAGAAATCTGACTGTAGAATTAAAGAAACTTGAAAAGACTGTGGTTCCTAAAACAAAACATGCAAGTTATAGATAGACGTATTCAATTATGAGAGCAAGTCCATTTTTTCATATCCTTAGGAGTTTGAGGCATAGAGAAAACAGTAGACAGAGGCAGAAACTGTTACAGAAAAAGTTAATATTTGTTTGAGCCCCAGTGAGAGCTGAACCCCCACAATGGACACATTCTTGACAGTCAAAAATATCTGTCAAATGAATAAATCCATGGAACACATGCCACCCAGAGCAACAGAATCAGAATATAGATTTTGGGGTCTGAGGCTTGACATTAAGGTAATGTTGACAACAGAAAAAAAAAAACAGCCAATAAACTCGTGAAGTAACTCTACTGCTGTTTTTATAGTTCAGTTTCAGAAACCGTGTGCTTATAGTTCAATCTATACTTTCTCGTAAACGTAGTTAAAATCTGGAAAAAAGCCACTGTGCTAGGCTGTCTGATTTATAGAAAGAAATCAAATATTCTTCCTAAGCACTAATGTGTTTTTATACATTAGTAGTCACTTTGGGCTAAAATCAATACAGAACTTGTTAAATAAACAAAAAGTTGTCTCCCTTGTTTGAAGTTTAAGTGCACACTAGCAAATAAACTCATTATTTGTTCTCCCTTGCTGTTAGCATTTGATCTTTAGCTCCGATGTAGGTTAAATCTGTTGTGTAAAAGGAATATGTATGTGGTGTATGTGAACATACACAGCTCTTACATTCATTACAGACACACATGCAAATGCACACAGCCTATTTTTGCTTCCTGGGCTCAGTCTAGCCCCATATTCTATACAGCTGCTGAGATGAAACACATATACCCTAAAATTTGTACAGCTTCTCAGTAGGGGAAAGCTCCAGAAGCAGCAGGAACAGTTATACCAGCTGCTGAAAAGGAAGCTGCCGAGCCTTGAAACACTACAGCAAATGGGCTAATGTTGCTGATATGATGTCATTAATAAAAATCTATCACCCCAGTTTTGTGCCTCTGAATCTCATTTTTTTAATGAGCTTTTTTTTTTTTTTAATCCACAGACTAATCTGCATCTCTCAGGTCCAGATAAAGCCAGGGTACAAAAGAGAGAAGACACAGGTCACCCCCCAGGCTGGCAGGAGCCCACGGGCCTGGAACACTTGGCCATTTTGTGTGGTTAAGAACGTGGGCATTAGTGTAACCCAAGGAAAAGACCAGAGTGTTCCAGATCATAACAAATGATAACACTTTAGAAGTCAAAAACACACACAAAGAATAAGAAAAACTGAAAGATGTAGGCAGACCAGGTTTTGATGAGTGCCGTTTTCTTCTATTGGCAGCTAAGACTCATCTTGTATTTAAGAACATTTTGAAATTTGTCCCTGTAATGTTTTCAATTAGAAGCTTTCTTGCATATGATGCATCAAGGGAAAAACAACACTTGGAGTTAGAACGAAGGTACTCCCAGAGACAAATATGATTAATGGGATAATCTTGTAGATTACAATAGTTAGAGGCGGTTCCTGCCATTCCCCGCTCTCCAAGGACTGGGACGAGGCACTTCGCTACAAACAGCTGCACATTCCTCAATACCATTATTATCCAATGCAGGGCCGCGTTCAGCATGTTCAAATTCCTATAATATCCACATTTGGCAATTTCCTATTGTGCAACTTCAGTTTCAGAAGTTAAAGCTTCAAGTTCCTTGTGATTACTTGATAGAGTTTACAAACGGAATTGATTTTCTAAAGCATCATTAAAGGTTGCTCTGTGAGAAACCAGACAAAAGGGTGCCCCAACTAGCAAAGCAGCTTTTATGTGGCACATTGAAAACATAAAGGGCAGTGCTGTCGTCTGCCAGTCAGTCCCCAGAGTCCCCCTGAGGGGCAGGTGAATGTTTTTATTCCTGGTTTATAGGGAAGAAACAGCCACAGAGAAGTTAAGAGACTCGCTCCAGGCTTGGCTGAATTGATGACTGAGTCAGGATTAAGAATGTCAGGTTCCCTGTCTGATTTCCATGCTCAGCCCACCAGGCGAGCCACCTCCTTTTAAGACAAATGCTGCCCTCCGCAATGAGAGTCAGGAAAAAAAACATAAACTCCCCTCTGTCTCTACAGCTGATGCAAGCTAGAGTGATAGATTGAAATTTGATTAGAATCATTATTCTTTCTTCCTTCTACAATGCAGATAAAGTCTTGAAAGAATCCCGGTAAACTTATGGACAATCATTCCCCTTACATTTGTCCACTACACTTTCCAAGTTCGCCTTCTTTCTGGATTATTCACATTCGGGGAACATACTGCCTACCCTTCGCTTTTTCAACCAAGCAAAGATTCTTTTTTGTTGAATATGCCGGATCCCTCAATATTTTTGCCCTTTGAGAAACATCAGGAGACCTTTAGCCTCTTCACTTCCTTTGCAAATTGTGTCTTATAGACAGGACAGAAAGTTCACTTTAAGTAAAATTATAACTTAAAGGAAGGTTTTACCTGATGCTCTGCTTCCTCATGGTTGAGATGTTTTCCTCACAAAAGCTGGAGAGCCCCCTCCCCGCCCACCTGAAGATCAGCATCTTGAGTCCATTTTGCTAGTAAAACCATAAAAATATGAAACCATTCATACTAAATTATAAATAACTGTTGACAGTTTAAAGTGCTCGTGGACATTTGCATCTCACAAGATCCAAAGCTTTAAGCCATAAAGAAAATGTTTGTCTGAGGGAAGTGCAGGTGTGTAGCAGGTGGGGGGAAAGTCGAGTGGTGTGGAGGGAAGGTGGGAGAGTTCTCTTAGTTCCTAAAATCATCATGTATACCTGTGGTTCTTTAACTTGATCAGCACCACCTGGAGGATTTGTTGAAAGAAAGGAAACCTGCCCCAACCCTAGAACTGCTGATTCAGTAGATGGGACGGGCCCAAGAATTTGCATATTGAACAAACTCTTAGGCGAAACTGCTGTGTGCAGTCCACACTTAGAGTAACATTGACACGAATGCTCCATGTACACAGGAAGACAATTCCAGTGAGAACTGTTCATGATGCTCAGAAATAAATAAATTATACGTTCAAAAAGAGGGTAAATACCCCATCTGAGAAAGCAAAATGACCTAGGAGAAGGTGGGTAGGTGGGATGGTGATTTTTGGCTAAATGATCTTGCTTTGCAATTCTTTCTGACCTACACCTTCCAAGAAAGGGGACTGGTAAGCTTGGGGGTACTTTATCAAGGACAGGTTTTCAGGGTGTTTAAAATATGAAGATTGTTAGCCAGCACTCTAATTGACCTCAGCTGTACACTACAGTACACAAAAAGATGTAGCTCAGAACCCAGGGATCAGCCATTGAGGGTTTACAGATCAATATCCACACCTTGAACTGCACTAGAAATGAAAGCAAATTAAAAGCCAGGCTGGTGTACAACCCAATGTGTAAGCAATGCTTTGCAAAAATTCTCTAATTAGAGTCAATTGGAAATGTCTCTTCTTTTTTTTTTTCTTCCATTCCACCTAGGTTGCTAGGGACTTTATTTTTTTCTGAGACATCACAGATGTTGTTTAAGGAGATGATGCAACACTGACAATCTAAAAACCTGAACTTTTATTAATTTATACACATTGGAACCTATTACCACATAGTAAATATGTGATCAAGTTATGTACTACAAGACCTAAGTAGAAAAAAGAGTTTCTAAAATCCAACTGTCTTCAACATGAGCATTAATGATGTCATTCAATGCCCATGTTATTAGATGGTTATAATGAGAGAGAATATACAGACTTCTCTCTACCTCTCCACCTATAGGAAAACAAAGAACATGTGTCCAGTGGATAAATTAAGAAAAAATGTGAGATTATTTTTCAATGTCTGTCATATGTCCTTTGATATAAAATGTATATGATATTTTTTTTCTCCCATGGAAATATAGGGACACCTTAGGTTTTTTGGATTTAGAAGACAATAGCTTCTCCCTGCTTCTCTCCCTTCAACAGAAAACTTGCTAAGGAATTTGAAAGGCAGGCTTGGCAATGGCCCTCTCAAGTATGCAAGGAGACTTCTGAATGAGCATAAACAGCTCACATTTTGTTTTCCTCTTTTATTTTCTTGCATCATCTGCTGTGGTCTCAGACTTCTCAGTGCCAAGTTGTGGGCAATCATTTTCTAAGTCAGTAAAAGGCCTTTAGGTTAAGCAGTTAATTTACACTATAATCTTCTGTGGTGGCTTCCCAACACAGTCCTAGAGAAGCAAAGAAAACGTCACTCCTTTCAACGCTGGCTTCTCTTTTTCCAGAGCTCAAGTGCATTTTAGAGAACTTAAGCCATGAGTATTTCAAAATTAAACAATTGAATGGAAAATTAGATCATCTTCTTTTTTCTATATTGTTCATATTTTGGAAACCAAATAACTTCCCTTTTTTGAACTGGAAAGTATACAAACATGAACTGATACATGGATCTGCAGGTAAGATGAAATGCTTGTTTTCTGAGTCTATTTAGATGTGCAAGTTAAGAGCCAAGATTACCACCTTCAATTCACTCATAAAAATTCTTAAATGGGGCTTCCCTGGTATTGCAACGGGTTAAGTCTCAGCACTATGAAGCTATCCACAGCCACTGCAGCACAAGTTCAGTCTCCGGCCAGGGTGTTTCCCACATGGCGCAGCAGACCTCTCCTGCCTTGCCCGCTGCTCCCCTCAGCAGTGTACTTAAGTAGATATGCCTGTTCTGCTCCCCACTCTGTCTCTGGTGAATCCTCTCACTACCCCACACCTCTGGCCTATACCCCAGTTCTTGTATGCATGAATAAATAAATCTTTTTTAAAAATTCTTAAGTGAAGCCTTCTCTCTTCTCACTGGCATCTCCACCCTCATATTCATTTCTACTAAAGGGGTGGAGGAAGGAGAATGTGAAGACTTAAAGTTATAATCTCTCAGAAACTTTCGTATCGTAGTTCAATAGTATTCAGGAAATTGAACCCACTTAACTAAACAATTAATGGAGGCCCCATTGCATGTTTGGTGCTATGGGAATTGTTAGGTGCCGTTGAGTTATGATGAGTATGTTATAACTACAGGAAATTCAAAGTCGTTTAAAGAGACATGATTAATACAAATGCAAAGACTGAAGAATGATGAAAGATGACATTTGATTATGTACTACATTGTGAGGTGCTGATTTTAAGAAAGAAAATGAGAGTTTAACTTTATTAAAAAAATTCTTGATTTTGCATCTAGAATCACATTGCAGCATTTTCCTGTCTTTCTTGGCTGAGAATGAGTGGAAAACAGAGTTACAGAGTAGGAAGGAAGCAGGTTGACACTGCAAGCACTAGAGTATGAACTTAGTTGAACTCCTTCATTTCTCTAAACGTCAATATTTTGACCCATAAAATAGAGTCAGAATTCTGACCTCCTAGAATAGCAGAATAAATAACACAGCTAAAAGGCACAGTATAGGAAGTAAAGTGGTATCTACAATCATTATTACAATATGATCCCATCCTTCTCATTATTGGGCAAGGAACATTTCACCCTACAGGCACAATGGGGATATCCACTCTGTACACCCAGAAGATAGGACGTTAATATCCTCCTCTCCTGAATGACTCCTGTTTGGGAAGTTACATACCAAGCATTTCCTGTCCCTGTTCCTTCATTCCTTTGCCTATTTCTCCATCAGCTCTAGATTGAGAATCTGTCTTCTGTCTTTCTTTCTTGAACATACATTTAATCTTTGAAAGAACAACCTCTACCCACTGGAATGGGATGTCTGACTTTTTATACTACTTCTCTGCTTGTCTCATTTCACTGCTATACATCTTATAAGAAAATTAAAGCTATTATTTTTTTAAGATTTATTTATTTATGCATACAAGCTGGGGTACAGGCCAGAGGTGTGGGGAGGCGAGAGGGTTCACCAGAGACAGAGTGGGGAGCAGAACAGGCAGATCGAGGGAAAAACACTGCTGAGGGGAGCAGCGGGCAAGGCAGGAGAGGTCTGCCGCGCCACGTGGGAATCTCCCTGGCGGGGCGTCCAACTCGCATCGCCAACAGCTCCACAGTGCAGCGCTTAACCGCTGTGCCACCAGGGAGGCCCCAAAACTATTCTTTTTCTTATTTAGGTAATAGGATCAGCTAAGCACAGAGAGGTTATGTCACTTGCCTGACGTCACAAGGCAAGATTTTAGCAGAACCTGAATGACAGCTGAGCTTTCTCATGCAGGCTTCTGTGAGAACCCTGGCACCTAGAGTGCCCGTGTGAACATGGCACCTAGAATTGAGAGCAGCATTCCACCACTTTACCCGGAGACCTTAAGACTGGAGCCTGGTGTGGTAGGGACACAGCAAGATGGCATGTGCTCATTCCTGTACTCCCTCAATAAACATGTGCCGAGTGCTAACTGGGTGCCACACTCTCCCGGGCATAGATACTGTCATCAACAGGAAGAACAACTATTTCTATCCTCAGGGCATTGACATTCTGTTGGGAGAGACAGACAATAAACAAAAAGTGACTATTTGGCTTTTAGACATTGGTAAGAAGAGGCACCAAGCAGGGGAAGGGGGAGGACGGAAGAATTGGTGTTGGTGATTTTGTGGTGGGGGCAGGGATGTGGCGATTTTAGATGGAAACAGGAAAGAGCCGTGAGATCATGGTATCTGAGTGAAGGCTGAGAGGTGAGGGAGCTAGACTTGTGAACTCCAGAAGCAAAGCTAGCACAAAGGCCCAGAGTTGGGACTTTTTCTAGAAGGACTGAGAAACAGCAGGTGGGCTGGTGTGACTCAGCCCAGGGAGATGAGTCAGTTGAAGAAAGGAGTAGACAAGTCAGAAAAGAAGGTGGGGGCCAGGGGGCAAAATCCAGATTGGGTCTGGAGGAGGGGGCTTGTGAATCGTCATCAGGACTTTGCTTTTGCTAGAGTCAAATGCAGAGTGCTGTGGGGTTCGAAGTAGTGGGGTGTTTAATGATGCTAACAGCTGCCCTGTTGAGTGCCTGACTCAAGGGTCATGGGCAGGCGGAAGCAGAGAGACAGTAAGAAGCCACCAAAATGACGCAGGTGCAAGATGATGGTGGCTTGGGTTGTGCCCTCACCTCCCACCTATTTGGGCCACGGTTAACTCAGAGTGATGCTGATGAAGTAAAGGCCAAGGACTTTTGTTTGTATCCTTTGAGTCAGTGATTATCCATCTTAGTGTCCAGGTCCTCAACGCGCCCCCACATTTCAATGCTCCTAAAGGAAGCATTTAGAAGGTTGCTCAGTTTATTTTTATTTTTTTAAGATTTATTTATTTATTCATACAAGAACTGGGGTGGAGGCCAGAGGTGTGGGATGGTGAGAGGGTTCACCAGAGACAGAGTGGGGAGCAGAACAGGCAGATCGACTGAAGTACACTGCTGAGGGGAACAGCGGGTGAGAAAGGAGAGGTCTGCTGCGCCATGTGGGAAGCTCCCTGGCTGGGATAAAACTCGTGCTGCAGTGGCTGAGGATCGCTTCATAGGCTGAGACTTAACCTGTTGTGCCACCAGGGAGGCCCAAGGCCTTAGTTCAAATCACTGAGTTTCTCTGCAGTGAGAAAATCACCAGGACTTCCTATGGTTCCACCAGGACTTCCTATGCTAATCAGATCAGGTTGATAGTAATATCCCTCTTTAAGTTTGTTTTAGTAGGAAAATAAATGAATACTTAACAAATAGGGCTTGTCTTACGGACCTTATTTGTCATAGCAGGTAATGCACTCATTCCTCAGTGAAAAAATAGTAAGAACCACGAAAGCAGACAGTGGCAGTAGGCCCCATTTCCTCTCCCACCAGGCTCTCTGTTCCTGATTCCCCAGAGGGACAGATTCCCCTAGGTCAACACCAATGTCTCTCTGCACTTCCAGCACAAGGCCCCTGGAGGAAGAGAGTGCGGCAAGGGCAGGGGAGGTGGCAGTGACCTGTCAGCCAGGACAAGTCACTTGGGACTACAGTTTCCTCATCTGTGGAATTAAGAGATTAGGCTAAATGATCCTGGTCTGATGGCTCCTCTTCCTCTAAGCATCCATGACACTGTGGGAGGTGTTTGTCCATGGGGAACGAAGGAGAAAGATTCCATTTAACATCTGGTCAAGAATTCAGGTCGACAGCCCAGCTCTTGATTCTTTTTGCACACCTAGAAAATGTGAGTGTGTATAAGTCTATTTCACTCTTGGCATTAGAAGGAAATTTGAAATCTGTCTTATAGTCCAACCAGGTGATGTTTTACCAAACTCTCCGAGTTTATTAAGATGTTATAAAACCTGACCTTTCGTGCATATATTTGGATAGACTACCAAACCAGACTCTTGATATAAAAGGGGTCATGCACTGCCCCTCAAGGTCTTGGATGGATTTAAGTCATTTCTCAGCTGCAGTTCTTTTTTTTTTTTTTTTTTTTCTAAGAGTAAAGGGTATGTGGAAGTAGCTTTGTGTGTTGTCACTCTCTGGAGCAAGCATGATAAATTCAAGGGTCAACCATATTCTAGGGCTTATCATCTTGGCAGAAAAGGCAACACTGAAGAGCTCAAACAAGGGCCTTTTCTTCCCCTAGTGGCCAAGACCTTCAATTCCCAGTTGATGAGTCCTTTAGCCTTAAGACACTGGTCCTTAATAGAATGTGACACATTGTGAAGACGGTCACTTTCGTTACTCCCAGATTTTTCCTTCTAAGGAATGAGTCAAGATCAGCTGTGCTGTGAAGGGGACAGGCAAAGAGCCCTTGTTCGTGCCTTCGGTGTGAAGAGATGTGCCCCTGGGGTGGGGAAGATGAGGAAGCAGAGGTGGGAAGCACCAAAGTCAAATGGTCCCGTCTCACCTTTTAGTCTCAGGAAAGATGCCCACAAAGCAGCACAAACAGCCCAGTTCCCTGTGTGGCCTCAAGAATCCAATTTTCCTGGGTTAAGTAAATGCAAACTTTTATTTGTATTTACCTGCACACACATTCTCAATTCTTTTTCTTGATGGCTCCATGAGCATCATCACTGTGTGCAGAATCATGCATCTGAGAATCCAGTGGCCACTTAGGTCAGCTTCCACCCCCGATAGAGATTCTCTCTGCTCCACTGAGGGCCACTCTGTTGGTGCTTTTAAGTCTTTCCAGGGACAAGGACCCCAGTGCTTTAGCAGGTGCTCTGTTTACATGGTGGGCTGTTTTATTTTTAAGAAGTTCTTCCTGATACTGATTCAAGTCCTCTCTCTCAGCTCCCACCCACCACGTATTGTGTTCGAATGACTTCCATTGGTGGGTCTCCAAGTCCAAATTCAAACTTTCTCACCGGATACTTGCCTTCAACGTCCCCTTCTCTGCCCTAGTGTTATGGAAAGTTCTATGAAGTCTTAGCGACCTCACATCTGACAAGCGCGCGCTATTTCAAAAGGGAAGGAAGCGGGGGGTCCTCAGCTAACCTCTGCCCAGAGCTGACCTTAGCTGCTCTGGTAATGCATGAGGATATCGACGCTTTCCCCTCGAGACTTTGAATGCATTCATGGGTTTGCTTCCCAGCATTTGATAACAGACGACATTTTCTAATGGTTTCCAATATCTTGCTTCAAATTAATCCGAAATTACTATTTTGACACAAAACCCCAAAGGAAATGGTTTCCTATCCAAATTAACCACTAAATCGGGAAAAACTTCGAGCGGGTGACACTGTACTCAGGAAGCCGGCCACTGTATTTCACCGGGCTGCTAGTGACATCTAGTGGTGAAGTCTGGAAGAGCTCACAGTATTCCAAAAGCTACGGGGGGGGGGGGGTTCTTAATCTTATTTGCTCTTTGAATATTTTATTTTGTGAAATTGTAAACTGAATTCATTTTCCAATCTCTTATAATGTCATACTCATCTTTATCTTAGACATCATGTTTTGTATCTTTTATATTTGGGCTTATTTTGCAATCAATCAAATCTTTCTTTTCACAGATGTCAAGAGAACACTCCATCCTCCTTTAGGGGAAAAAAAGGCATTTTGGAGCAGCATAAATAACTATATTTTGATCTGGACGCACACTACAAAAATGTTTAGCATAAATGTATTCATCTTCAAATGTGGTTTTAAGACTTTGCATTCCTGTGAAATCTGAGTCATTTATAGCTAACCTTGAATGTATTGTTATTCACAATTAGAAGTAGATAAATTTCACAGGCAGAGAAGCTGACAAGTCTTTAAGACTTCACACTTAGTTTTGCAGGAAGAGCTGAAGTTAATTAGAAGTGATTATACATACACTGCATGTGTGTGTGTGTGTGTGTGTGTGTGTGTGTGTGGTGTGTTTGTGTTGCTGCACGCAGGCATCACAAAGGCCTTGGGAAGGTTGCATTTTTTTTTTTTTTTTTACGTTTTAAAAATAAACATAATCTCCTTCCCATGTGTTGCTATAAACCCAGTAAATCTAGGAAGCTCAGCAGGCTTGAACAAGGTCATTTCTTGTCAGGACTCCAAGGGGAGCAGGAAGCAACCCCGTGCATCAGATGCTGGCATTCTAATCCCCGCTCAGCACGGGCTTCCCGGGCACGGGGCGGTCCTGCCAGCAGCCACACGCCGCAGACGAGGCTCTGACGCCAGCGCCATCGTTCTCAGGACGGGCCTCTCCACCTACCGTGCCCTTGTGGGACGGAAATGGGCCTCTTGCTGGCAATAGAGGCAACAGTCCAACCGAGTTTGCTTACTTCTTGGCTTTGGTAAACAGGAAAGCAATCCTGGAAAGACATTTCCAATCATTGCCAACGTCAGAGAGGCTTTATTGATTTGTTTTGACTTTTGTTGACTTTAAGCACCTATTTCAATTCTATACATTTCAACACAATGTACTGATTTATTGATTATATATATACTTCTGTTCAACAAAACTAAAATAAGGGTGTGTGTGTGTGTGTGTGTGTGTGTGTGTGTGTGTAGCCACACATCCCCACAGATCTGCTGCTGCTATGGAGAATCAGAACATAAATTTAAAAACTTTATAAACTTTATAGGAAGACTATGAAGGTAGACAATATCACAGAAGGATCCCCAAGACTAGGGAGAGATTTGGAGGCCAGGGGTGAGGGTAGTGATGTGGAAATGAGAAAGTCATTTTTCACTCTATTCTCATTCTCCTTGAAGATTGCTATAAGATGATAAAAGGCTTTGTATTTATGATTTAAAAAAAAATAAGGGCAGCTTCCAGTTTTCAGCTCAACCTATAAGGTGCTAAGAAGTCTCTATCTCCAAGCAAAAAGCTGGAAAAACAGAAAATCAACTCTTCTTGCATCCATCTGAGAAACGAGGTCACAGGGTAAGGTGTTCCCATAAATTGCAGAGCTGTTCAAGAGAATACACAGAATCACAACTTACTGCAGCAGAATCCTCAGTAGGAACAAGTGCTGCCTAAACCATAATTAACAAATTACTGGAGACTCAGTGCAGACAAATCTGAAGGACTGAAAACTCCACATTAAATATAAAAACACATATGGATTAAAAGTAATCTCGTTCATGCTAACATGAATCAAAAGAAAGCGGGAATAACTATGTTCATATCAGACAGAGAAAGAAAAGTTCTATTGCAAAGGATCAGTCAAAAACAATCCAATAATGAACTTTTAACATCTGACTGCAAAACTAAGGCAACTAGCCAGTGCAGAGTGTGACAGACAGGGAGTGGGGGAGGGAAGGGGCCCAATGGAGCATGGTGGAGGATTATTGGGGCACAGGGAGGGTGTGAACATATGCATTTGTAGAAGTTTAAACCTATAACTCCCAAAGAACATATAGCAATGTAAACATATTTTACCTCAACAAACATAACTTGAAAATATAAATAAAAATTACTATGTATAAAGAGGAACAATATATAAGAGGTCAATACTCCAAGAAGACAGACCCTTACTGTAGCAAACAACAGATTGTTAGGGTGCACAAAGGAAAACTGCTAGAACTATAAGGATAAATAGACAAACCAACTATTACAGTTGTAGATCTTAACACTTCTCTATCAAAAATGGGCAGACCCCGTAGGCAGAAAATCAGGAAGGATACAGCGTCACCATCCACCAACTGGATGGAATTCACACGTGGATACTCATCTGACAACAGCAGATTACATCTTCTCAAATTCACATGGAGCGTTCACCAAGATAAACAACATTATGGGCCATAAACACATCTTCACAAATTTAATGGAATATATATCATACAAGGTTTGTTGTCAAAGTTTGTTGGAATTAAACAAAAAAATTCAACAACAGAAAAATGGCTGGAAAATCCCTAAATACTTGGAGATTTTAAAACACATTTCCAAATGGCATATGATCTAAATTCCAAGATCTAAATTGATCACTAAGCTGCACTTTAAATGAGTGAATTCTATGACATGTGAATTATAGCTCAGTAAAATAAAGCTTTTTAAAGGTATTTTTTAAAGTTTCTCTCATCTTAATCCTTTCTATTGCAACACAATATGAATTTGTCTTATTTGCACATTTACATCGTTAATATTTTGAAAACATATTCTTCGTGAACATATACTTTATCAGCCTAAATGACATTTAAAATATAGCTAGTATAAAGGGGCCTGACTTTATACTCATAGCTATTATATTTTTTACCATGGACTATACCATCTCAGGTAAAGTTATAAATAAAAATGCCTTTACTCAAAACTTCTGTTTCCTATAATGACACCCTAGGTAATTCAGATTAGCCACCTGCTAGTGACAACTAAAAAATGCTAGACAAAAATGTTTAGGTCTTGAAAGTATCAGATGTTTGCCCTCAATCAGCAAGGCCAATTTGCCCTGAAAGTTTTGACATTTTTGACTATCTGCTCTGTCTGCTCAAAATATGTTTAAATAAATGAATGGACAAGCCACCTACTGGAAAAAGATACAAAATAAATATCAAAGGACCTTCAGATATTTAGAATATCTGAAGAAATCCTGCAACACAATCATAAAAAATACAAACTACCCATTATAAAGAGTGATCATAAGTGAAAAGATGGTCAAGATCATTATTTATCTGAGAAAAACAAATTAAAATCATAAGGCGACACTATTACATGTCCCCTAGAATGGCTACAATTTGAAAGGTTGACACTCATTATTGCCAAGAATGGAATGCAAGTGGAACTCTCATACATTGCTGTCTGGAGTGTAAAATGGAACTACCACTTTAGGGAAAGATGTGGCAGTTTGTTCATGTTCTCTTTAATCTAGCAGTTCTATATCTAGACATTTACCCAAGAAAAATAAAAGCATACATACACAAAAATACTTGTGAAAGATTGTTCTTAGAAGCTTATTTATAATAGCTCAAACATGAAACAACCCAACTGTCCATCAGTCGGTGACTATGTAAACAAATGGTGGTATGCTTATGCAATGGAATACTACTCAGCAATGAAAAGGGAATGAAGTACTATAATATGCAACATCATGGATAATTTCATACACATTTGCTAAGCAAAGAAGTTAGACACAGAATATATGTTATAGTTTCATTTATATGAATTTCTAGAACAGGCAAAAAAATCTTTGGTGAAAAATATTGAAAAGAGTGACTGGTTTTAGCAATTGGTAGATTGATGGGGAGGGGGCTTAATGGAACTTTTGGAGGTGATGGAGGTGTCATATACCATATTAGGGACCCAGGATACATGAATATATCCATTTGTGAAATCTCATCATATAGGGCATTTGATAAGCAACTTTCATATTTCAAGGTATATCAATTTTACCTTAAAAGCAAGTAAACAAGTATTGAATGCTAATAGATTAGCATTTCCTGAGTTATGGGTTATTAATTCTGAAACTACATCCTGTATTGCAGACTTGAATGAATATGTGAATATACAGAGGATAAGGGGGCCAGGTTTTTACATTTGGCAAATGCACTTGCAAAAATGGGAATCTAGAATGTTCCCTGCACTGGAGCCATAAATGTGAAATTATGGGTTTTTTTAAATTAAAAACATGTTTCTTATAAAAGAAATTAAATGTTTTGTCTATGTGTGTGCATAAATATCCCATCCCATCCGATCCTATCCTATCCAAACCCTTTTCCTATTTCTACCTACTGAGAGAGACTGTAAGCAAAGACATGCCAATAGGAATAAGCACAGCTAACACCCAGATCTTGGTCTCTAAATACCATTCTCCACTTTAGTGGAAGCAGTGATTTATCCTTGGATAAATAATTGACACAAGGTCTGGGTGAGGAAAGTAGAGAGAGAACTTGGAAAACCTTCTTATGCAAGAACGGAAGGGAAGGGCTCAAGGACTCTTGGGGAGGTGTCAAATCAACATGGGTCCCAACTTGCAAGGGATCCCATTGGGCAAATTTGAACAGCACGAACATCAAAATAAAATGATAGTAATGTATTATAACCCGTTGAACAAATTAAAATCTATAAGCTCATATTGATATAGATATTATGTGAATAAATAAAAACCTAAGTATGTAAATAATAGAAAAAGATCTGCTTGATGGTGAACTATCATCTAAGAAATGTGGAAGAGATAATGGTGTTTTAAAAAATAGTAACAAATGCTAGCTAATGAGTAGAACTTTGATGAGGATCAGGATACTTAATATTTCAAAATATCTTCCAATTTACTTATTAATTAAAATAAGTAATTGGTTAATTAAGTCATCAAACCTAATATTACCAATATTGAAACAGACATAAGCTTGTAAAAAAGATACACTAAGATGGACGCAACACTGTTCAGTAATATTCCTGTAAAAAATGAAGAGTTTGAATCTAATCAGACATCCCCAAATTAAGGGTGATTTTACACAATAATTACTCTGAAATCTACCAAAAAATTCAAGGAGAAGAAATACAGAGAGGATAATGAACTGTTCTAAATTAAGGGAAAATAGATACGGTAACTAAATGCCAGATGAGCGTTTAGGTTTATCTTAAATACTCTTTATCAGATTGAGGTTCTTTTCTATTCCTCATTTGTGTTTTACCAATATAATGTAAGGCTTTAGATTTCCTGTTTTAAGCGGTACATATGCTTGCTTCTTAGTTTGTCTCTCCTTTGTATTTTCACGCCTCCTTTTCAAACCACCTGTTTCAACTATCATTAACTTAAAAGACTCCTAGTTCCTTCCTTCTCCCCCTAAGATCTAAAACATTCTTGCCTGTGTACCTACTAGACATCTCTACCAGAAAGGAAAAAAAATAAAAACACACATTTCAGGTACTTTGCTTAAGAAAACATATCTAAATCTATTATTCATCTTTCCCTGCAAATATGCTGCTTCTAATAAGAACCAACGTCTCTTCATCCAATGGTAAAAATGAAACACTTGAGTAGCTGTGGACTCCTCTCTCCCTGCCTCCCCCCACCCCCATAAATGAGGGATAAATCCTAATCTCTTTCAGATGGCAAGAGGAGCTTCCGGTCATGGTTTGCATCTGCTCCTCCCTTACCTCCCTAACAAATCTCTTGCAGTTAGCTCAGTGATTCTACGAATGCACCATGCACTTTCCTCTATATCTACTAAGTTCTCTTCCTCTCCTTGCTGGACTGCAAATTCCTACTTAGGCTCTCAGAATTACCTTAAGCATCTCTTGAAATTTGGTAATTTGTTCAATGATGTGTAGTGATGATAGTGATAAAAAAAAATGTGGTTTGGTACTGGAAAAATCCTCCCACTGCTTCTGGTTAGAGCAAATAAGACTACAATTAAATAAGTCATTAAGTACCAGGATGAAATAACCACAAGGTACTATGGCCAGATCTTCTTGTTACCTTTACCATGTTTACTTGGACTAAGTCTTGTAAATAAGTAGGAATCTGCTAGGAGGACATGTTGAATCAGAACACTGTATTAGGTATCAGGATGCTAGTAAGGGAAACTGCACGCAGGGGAACTGGCAGTAGGGGTGGGGGGGGGTCACATTATGAAGACCTTGAAAGATAACCAGCAGTCATGTGGCAGACACATTACAGAGGCTAGGTCAGAAGCAAGGAAACAATTAGGAAATTACTGCATTATTCCTAGCAAGAAATGGCCTGAATAGCAGTGACAAGCAAGATGGAAAACAGGATATGGAAGATAGCTTGTCCTTCTTCCAGATACAAAGTAAAACACATTTAATATTCATAAGAAGACCAAGAGGTAATATTCCTATTTTTACACAAGAGGAAACAAGGTCTGAAAAATGTTGCTTGCTTGGCAACATAGCTCACAAGTAGGAAAGGAAATTCAGTGAAGATCCTCACCTAAGTAGCATAACGTGCTAGGATCTCAAATTCATGTCCAAGTATAGACAACAAATCATGTTTTCACAACTAATTCTGGCCTAGTCAACTTACCAGAATCCCTAAATGAGCTTCCTCTTCCCACAGCAAAGTTCAACAGGGAGAGAAACACTCTAGCAGCTTTGGGGTTACATATCATAAAGTTTAGTATTATTCCAATCTGTGTACAATTTTAGGAGCATACCCAAACTCTAAAATAATCTTCTGAGCATAATTTAGTTACACATTCTCCAATAATTTTGCATGGGCCACAAAGTTTTAAAGTGATCTTATTAGCATGTGAAATCCCCACTGTAACCACTTACAGTGCTGGGCATATAAAAACGTATTGATGTAAAAATAGAACAATTTGAAATAAAAATGTTTTAAATGACACCAATACTCTTCCTGAAGCAACATAGGCTTAGTTGGGGAATAAAATATTTGCTCTTAAACTTTGTTTACCTAACAAAAATGTTTATGTGTATTATAAACATACATGATGTGTGTGGAAAATTCTGTAAAATGCAGAACACCTCTGATGACAAGGTATGCAAGTTAAAAGAACATAATATTCCTACAAGTTTTCCTTAGGGGTTTAGTAAGTGGATTTATGGTGGGGGGGAATTAAGGTTAGAAATGATTGATTCCAGAAGACAGATTACATACACAGAACTTAAATCTGCCAAATTGAACTGGAGAAACAGTAATACAAGCAACACAGAATGGTAAATTTTTCGTTCTTGGAAGATTTCAAAAGAAAGAATTTGACTAATTTAGTCAATTCCAGTTTTATTCTTATTATTGTATTAAATATTTACTTTAGATATTAAAGATTTAGAAGATCTGAACGGTCTTAGGTAGAAAAGGCACCTGTCCCCATATCAAGTGTATTAACGGCAACCATGAATAAAAGGCTGAGGCCAAATGTACAGTAACAGCACACCTATAAACGCTGCAAAATCCTAGTACAACCCCAAAACGTGAGACAGATGGCAATTTTCAATTTACATGTCAACTCCAATAGATTAAGTGGCTCATCTCCAACACAACCCTGAGACTGGGACCAACTTGGCCAAAATGAACCATAAAGTCCTGCACAGGAACAGCAGTGCAGAAAGTGCTATTCCACTTCAACCCTATGCTGACAAAGACTTTGTGCTCTACTATTTTTGTATTCTGGAGAAGGTATTTCACTGTTTGATATCAGATAATGCAACCTATGTAAAATGTGCAAAATAAGGGAAGTTTTGTGGATTATTTTTTTTTGCTATGTCTGATAAAACAAACAATAAACAAAGTTAGTTGTCTGGAAAGCACTAATGGATGGTTTGGTTAAAATAACTGGGGTTACATTTTTCAAATGCTTTTATTTATCTGGAAGATTCTGTGCTGTATATAGACAAGTCATATATGTATAAGTGTGTGTGTGTAATGCACACACTTTCAGGATAAAACATCATTTCAGCTTGTTAATTTAAATAATGTCAACTATGCATGTTTATTTATAAACTTCCCATAGTGAAACATTTACAGTTACCTATAAACATTCATTTTTTTACTATTTACAATTTGATTATGGAATGTTTGCATAATGCAACCAATTGAGTTGTAGAAAAGTCACATAAACAATATAAATCTGATGCCAATTCCTTTACAAATATGAAATTACTTTCACTGGGTTTTCAAATTGTCAAGTATAAATAGAATGAGGTCAGTAATACTTAAGATGAGGCACTTTAAGAATGGTCCAAAAACCTGTGTACAAAAGTGTAACACAAAGCTCTTGATAGTAACCTTACCCTTAATTTCAGACGTGATTAATCTGAGATGGTCTATATTAAAGAGTGTTATAAACTTTTATTTCTTGCCCTCTGCCTCCATTTGACCCAAGGCAACATAGCTAAATACAGATCAGTTAATGTGCTTACATACAAAGGAACTAAACATTATCTAGCGACACTGGGATTTCAGAAAGTGACTATTTCAACACTAAAATTTTTGCATAAATTTTTCATAAAACAAGTACAGATACATTGTTCTCCAAAGGCAAAATGGTATCTCAAACCATATTCTCAGATACCACCACCAGCAAATGTACTATTTAATTAACTTAATCAAAATTAGGACAGTTGTATTCTTTCCAAACACCAAATTTTAAAAATATTCAGAAATAAAAAACTTTAATTAGAAAAATAGAAATTAAAAACAAATTGACCAATACTTTCTAGGTTTAAGATTAAAAAAAAATAACAAACACATGTTTTGTTTTACCAGCCTTTTGTGAAAGGCCTTTTAAACATATACATTTGGCCAATGCATTTTCAAGCTTAACTCATGTTCTCTGTATACTTACACTGCATCTTTTGGTAGCTAATAAAAACTTGATTGAAAACACTAATTCCTGTTTCATGAACTTACAGCACTTTATTTTTCCCTGCACTCAGATTTCCACACACCTTTCCCAGTAAAGAAAATGGCTGACTCAGATTTTTAAGTCTATCCAGAAGGGCTTACAACCTGTACTTCATTAACTAACAGTTTAAGTTAAACTTAAAGCTCATTAATTTATTTCTGGTAGTTATTATAATTTGAGAAATCGCTATACCCAGATACCAAAATCTTTTAATAAACATACAAGTTAGTGCATTTTGAAACCTCTGAAATGCTTAGCTTTCCAAGTCCATGTATCAAAATCACTTTCTCTGTTTGTGTATACAAGAGGGCATAAACACTCCAGAATTACCTAAAATAGTTTTGCTCCTCTAAAGAAACTGGCTTTCAATCAATGTTACCAGAAACTCAAATCTCTTCTAAAATCACAAGTTGGCCAATTTTCAAATAAATGGAAAGAGAAAATACTTATTTAGAATGACAAAAGTTAAGCTTGGCAAAAGTAGTGACTTTTATTTACAATTGCATGTATCAAGATTACAATAGAAACACTAGTGATACCATCTGAACAAAAGCAATGATTTATTGATAATGGCAATGAATGGAATATTGACAGTCTCTGGCGAGAATCAAGCAATTATCCAGGAGCTGTAGATCTGATTGCAATGTGGTCTTCCAGTGTCTTCTGTACCTTAATGGCTTTCTCCTTTTTTGCCAACTACCTAGAAAATAAAACAAATAACTTTATATATACATCTTATTTAGAAATATGGGTTATTTTCAAAATATTACTAACTGTAACCATCTTTAAAACCTGATATTAATTTTTACCCTGCACCTTTACTGGCATGCAGTATATTTTCATTGTTGAAGCAAACTGTGACCCTCCCGCCTCTCCCAGCCTCAAGAAATTAAAAATAAAACACATGCAGGCTATTTTTGGCTTCCCACACTGTTTTAAGAAAGAGTAATGCAATTTCTCAAAACAAGGCTGACAGTTTAGAGAAGTTAATAAAAAGATGATGCTATACGAGTGAAATATATTTGGCATACTATTTTTAGGCAATTAGAAATCAAATGTCGATCACAAAATAATCTGGAATTAAAAGAGTATGCTAAACTTATGTCTTCATGCTCAAGTTGACAGGTCTCTAGACTTTTCTCTCAATATGAAGACATGCAATGAAAACAGAGTAAAATGACTAAATTTGCCTAATTTCTATTTTTAAAAAGCCCTGGTTTCTACAAATGTACTATTGAAAATGTAAAGACTAAATCTTGTTTCTGTCAATGATTAGAAAAATTCCCTACTGGAGGATTTTAAAAAATGTCCTCGTTGCTATATATGTGGGCAGCACAGAAACAGTAAAGGATAAACTTGTTTTTCACCAACAACTCTGTGTGGAAATGATGTAACACTTTTGCTAGTCAAATAATTTCTTTTAAGTCTGAAGTTTATCATTTGAAAGCATATTCTCATAGTAGAAATGCCTCTAAAGAAATCTACTTAAAAGTGCTTAAATATGTATTTGTATATAAACAGACTTATATATACATTGCATGTATCAATTTAGATCTGTAGAATCAATATAAATTGATTCTAAATGTGTCTGTATCAAGCAAAACTCAAAGGTCTTCTATACATGTTTGTTATAAAATAAAACATGGTTGGGTCAATGTCATTAATGAGAGATTATAAAAACCCTTCCCACTGAATTCCCAATTACATAAAGCCAGAAATGCTGTTTTTTCCCTCACATCATGGAAAACCACTTTTACAACTTTAAAAGAACTCCTCTCTGATCCAAGGAAACAACATATTAGAAACTTCAAAAAGTCAGAAAGATGTTAAGGAGATAGTCTCATAAAAGAGTGTGCAGAGGAAAGTAAAAAACTCAGGAATTAAGAGCCCAGGAGAGTCTTAAGAAAGAAGGTGAGGTGGCACTATTTATACACAAATAAATTTAAGCAGATAGACATTGAAAGTGTTATTGATCATTACATATCACCTAGGAACACACCAAACACAGAGCTATTAGATTAAACAAAAGAAAACAAAAACAAATATTAAAAATTGAAATTTTAGCAGATGTGACACAAATCTGCATACTGTTTCACAGGTTGATAACTCTCAACTTTCCAATGTGTATTCTCTGTAAAAAAGAAGAAATTCAGCACTCCAGTATGGATGTTCTCATTCCCAAAATAAAGCTCTTTCATTCATTTTAAAGTCTTTATATAACACCTCGAACAAATGTCTAGGTACATCAAAATTAGGTGTCAAAGATATTTAGTCAGTAAAGAGTACATTGATGTTCATGTCACTATTTTAACCCAGCCTAACAAGCAGTCTGTACTCTCAACTGGCCTTAAGCTCACTTGGGTAGACAAAACAAGGACAAGCCCACATTAATTAGCCAAAAGACTTTTTGGGCTACTGTTTCAATGAGAAAAAGAAAAACCCACATCTCTCAACTACAGTCTAATCGATATAGTATGCTCGTACTACAGTTTAATCAATACAAAAAACTAGTACAAATGAACTCACAGTATAAAGTATTCATTTTTGACTTCCAAAATGATTCTATAGCTGCTATAAAATAAATTTAAACTTTACATCATTTTAAACATTATCCAACAACTAGCTAAATCTGAAAGCATTTACAACAATATGTTTTACCGCAATATTATCTTTCAAAATGTAGTACAATATTAAATGTGAGACAAGAGAAAGTTAAAAAGTCAGGTGAGCAACACAGTGTGGTAATGAAATTAAAGCACCTAGTTGCAAGCCCAAATCAAAACAAAATATAAAAGGCCAACTGAGAAACATGATGTGAATGAAGTTTGATGAAAGAGATGGTTGAAAAATCTAGGTAACAAGAAGGCTGGCCGATCCAGATGACAGAAGCTGTAGAAATCTTGCACCAGCAATGGTGAGAATACGGAAAGGGTGAGAGCAGACAGGTGCTAGATGAGCAGAGAAGCAAGGAGGGGAGGAGAGTGAGATAAGGTCAATCTTTATATTCATTTTTTAAAAATCTTCTGTTTTTAGTTCGAGTTGGATTAAAAAAGCTGAAAAATAAACAGACAGAAATGTTACAAAAATAGCTGATATGGTGAATGGCCAGTTTAGAAAGATCTATTTTTATTACAGTGATAATCTGTTCTGCTTTTTACATGCACCTCATTCCCTCAGAAGCAAAAACCCCTACAATTTTGCTCACTTAGTACACTTTTATTTTAATACTTTTGTATTAAAATAAAACAATACATATAGATAGCTTATTTTAGCAAAGAAAATATCTACTTCCAATCAAGGGGGCAAGCTTTTTCATGCTGCAACACAAAAAATTCATTGGTAACAACATATGGCCTAAGTGTCTACATAATCTGTACACGATGCCTCAAAAAGCCAAAAACAGACAAGTGGAAGGGGTGTTCTAGTCCGACAAATCTTAAAAGTATAAACATCTAAAACTGGAACAGCATGCAAGGTAGTCAAAGATCTCTGTCCACATCAAAACTCATTAGCATTACCTTAGCTTCTGTCCTCTTAACTGACATAAGGACAATAATAATCATAGACATAAGGTAAATGATACCCTGAAAACTAATATTCTCTAGAAACAACTCATACAACATAAAAATGTGAACTGGGGAAACACTAAATAATTGTATTTTATCATTTACTCAACCATTTTATAAGCTCTCTTCACAAAAAGTTCTGAAAACTTTCTGCCCTGAGGTAGTAAAACACATGCCAAACCCTGAAATCTGAAATTATAATTACTTTGTGTAATTCCTTTCAAATCAGTCTGACTAAGTAAGAGAAAGGAGTGTCATACCTGACTTGTCCTTGAATAAGCCCTGGGCCTTCCTGCTGCCATGGTCAAATTCCTATTTTCCATTCTACCTAGAGTATCTGTTGCTCTTTTCCCCTCTCCATTTCTACTTTTAACATTAAGGAGGCAATATCACCAGGCTGGGAAAGTAGGAGACTACTCTGTAAAGGAAGGAAGGCTTGAACTAAGCTTTGATTAAGTTTTGATTGACTTTCCAAATGGTTATCCATTATCCTTCTAGGCTGTAAACTCACTATAGACAAGGATGATGATTGTACCTTCAGGCAAGCACCATACCATATATCCATTATTTCTTTCACTTAGGAACAAAACTCATTTATAATTTTTACTGAGTCTATCTATATAAAGAACCAACTGTCAAACATAAATTTTTAACTATAATATTCTTACACTAAAGTTATTGACTTAGCATAAAATAAAAAACGCTGAAATATTGGCTTACTTTTGAGAAATAACCCTACAGGACAATTAATACAATGACACAGGCAGAACAGATCTCAGTCAAAAACAATTAAATGGAAAGAAAATCATTCAACCAAAGACATGCAAACATTAAAAGCAAGGGACTAAGAAGTCTGCAACATCCAAGGGAGTCCATTATAGCATTTAATTTATTCTCACAGCAGTTCTCAAGGTGCTAGTCAGGCTGGGGGTCCTTGAGACCCTTTTCCTGGAGTCTTTGAGGTCAAAATAATTTCCATAATAATGCTAAATTTTTATCTGTCTTTTCAATTCTCATTATCTCCCAAGTGTACAAGAGAATTTTCCAGAGGATACATGAGCTGTGGTAGTGAAAGTGAGTGAATGCAGAGCAAGTAAGAGAATGAAAGGGTTCTATTACACATGGCAAGACAGAAATTTGGTAAAGTGTAAAGCAATACTCCTCACTAAACTTGTTTTTTGAAAGAAAGCATTGTTTAAGATATTTACGTTAACATATAATGGGTTTATTATTTGTAAATATTTATAAAATTTCTCAGTTTTAATTTCTTAAACAGTAAACATTAGACAAATATAGACTATACTTTTTGGTCTTCAATAACATTTAACAGTATTAAGGCGTCCTGAGACCAAAAAGTTTGAGGACAGCTGTACAGTAACTTTAAAAAGATCCAAAAAGTATTTTGTTAAATGAACACAGTCAAATTATACAATAAATATGAATACACTTTCAAGGAAGAAAATTCTATTACCTTTGCTATCCTAAAAACAGTTCAAAAAACGACAATTTGGTAATAAATGATAGAGAAAAACTATTCTGGTATGGGAGAGGGGATGTCAGAAACAAAGATGTGGACACAGTTTCTTAGATGCACAATTAATGCACATTAGTAAAACCACAACTGAATGGGAAGAAGATGGACAAGACAAAATAGTACTTATTTCGAGAAAAAAATGGAAATCAAATTGCATAAAAGTTGAGGTGAGAAGCAGGAAGCTAGGGCTGAATTAAAGGTATCAGGAAATAATAGAGGACTTATAGTAATAGGTTTTATAACATGATTAAGCTAAAACAAACTGCAAATCAATGCAAAGTCCAATGGCATTTAATTCAAACAGGCAAAGTAACAAAGCAGGCAGCCAAAATGTCTTTGTTGCTCACACAGTTTTTCAGTACAGCATATTTCATATCATAAAAATGTAGATGTTTAATCTCTGCTTCTTCTGACCTGTCATTATACATACATCAAACACTTGACATGACAGACTAAGTACACAATTGTTCCTACAGCTCCCAAAAATTAATTATGCTATGAGACAGGAAGATAGCAGTTGAAAATGACCAGTTAAAATCAAATAGCATACAATTTTGTAAGTTCATCCACTATTAGGCAATTTTATGAATTTCTCTGTAATTGAATTAAAATCAAGACAGCATCAAAGAATAAGAATTCAAACTACTGTTAACCCACTAAAAAGAGAGAATAGTGACTCTGCAGGAAAAAAAGCAGAAAAAAAGAAAAAAGCAAGAATTCTCAGGATGTTCGTGAATTCTATTTTCCTAAACAGGGATCTAAATTGCTATACTGCGTGCCTCCCGCTCTAGGTATTGACAGTCCGAGGGAAACTCTTCCACTCTTCTAATCACCTCAGGGTCTAGCCTGCCTGCAGATGCGGCCCTCAGAAACACTGTGGTCTCTCCATCTCCTGTGCTGCTGCACATTTAATCTGTGCACAGCAACTAGGTCCTGTACTGATGAAGCTCGTGATGGCACTTACGATCTGTGGTTGTACATTTTAACAGTCACCCCAAGGAACTGTTATCAATTAGAAGTAGTTCCAGTCCATGAATGTATGAAATGTTCTCATTCCTAAAAGTCCCGTGTACCTTATAAATTATTTACAAACCTTAGGATTTTGTCCTTAAAAAAAATTATCTCTATCTATATAGATATAAGATATACACATGCATGCATATATATTTTTTCATATTCTTTTTTCATGTATATATGTAAAGCCTGACTATTCACTATACATTTACTAAAATGTGCTCTTTCAGCACAAACACATAGTTTTGAAAGTTATCTCAATGCAGTAAAACTAGTCCTTTCTTTTATCAAAAAGACTTTTAATCATTAAATTACTGAAGTCACTTAAAATCTCATCAAAATCGTTGATAATCAAAGTCTTAGTATCACTGAAGTACTTACTACTTTCAAGTAATGATTTAACTTACTCTTATTTTTCTGTTATTCCTAACTACTCTGTAACCTAATTTTTACCCTCTTATTTGGATACCATTCATTAATAGACACAATTATCCATAAGACATTTGATTAAACATTTTTTTCAGTTGGATATATAAAAATCTAAAGGAGAACTTATTGTATTTTAATCTTACAAAATTCACGCCATGATGATTCTGCATCTTTATGAAATTATTTCTTTTAAATCACATTTTTACTTCACCTAAATATCATTTTTAAAAACTTACTCGTTTGAAGTCATTCATATTTGTTGCCTGGACTGGAGTACCAATGAAAGTAAAATATGAAATTCTTGTTGTTTCTTCTTCACCTTGATTGGACTGAACAAATATCTACCAAAAAGTAAAACAAAACACAACACAACACTTTACATTTCCACTTATAAGGTTTTTTTCATAAACATTCTTTAAATATAATAAACTTCCTTAGATAATTAATAAAAATATAAAGATAAATCCAAAATAAAACTATACACCTGTTACTTGCAGCACAAAGACATGGTTTGAAGGCTCTGTGACAGAGCCAGGAGAGAAACCTGAAGCCCTGTTCTCATCTACTGCCCCATTTTCATCCTTTATAGCCTGGGCTGGGCAGACTCTAAAAGGGGGAGCCAGGGGTCTGTTATTCTCATCTTCTCCAGGATGCCACATAGATAAGTTCCTGATTATCTAGTGTGCCAGTATGAGGAGCCATGATTAAATCAGAGGAAGCGAGTGAATGGGAGATGCATGACGACAATGGGCAGAACACTGTTGAAACTTTATTAGAATTACAGTTTTTTCACTGAAGTCTTTGAGGCTGCATTCTTTATTTTCATTCAATTTCCTAGAATACTAAAGGAGAAAGTAGTATTAAAAGCAACTAAAATTATACTATGCCCTGCATATTTTTTAAGCTTAATGCTTTATACTTTCTATTAAAAAACTCCTTTCATTATTTTGAGATAAAACCTTTACTCATTGATCCTTTTTCAATATATTAGATTTCTTTTTATTTTCCCCCACTTGAAAAAACACAGTTACTCTAGATGCTATTACTTAAGAATATCACCTCTCTTGGTTTCAACATCATACTTTATTCTCAGATGGTCCTCATTCTAGGCAACCATAGATCCATCTCAAATTGAGGTTATCATCAGTTAAATATTCCAAGTCAACAATAAATAGACTATTAAACCAGCTCTCCATTTACTTATTTGTACTGATCTTTAAATTTAAACACAAATTTACATTTACTGACTTTAAAATATATTAACTTGTTTTAATTAGATTTTCTGATCAAAATTGTGATTTTTGAAGACAGGATCTCTAGATTGAAGGGCTTTTTCCAGCAAACGCCTTCCAAATTTGATAACCACTGTTCTGTTTTTTTTTATATATAATGTATATATGTTATATATTTATTATATATATAAAACCATCTTTTCATTAATTTCATTTGAAGAGGATATTTCAAATACTGAAAATTCAAATATAATCCTTAATTTTATTACTAAGTATATGCTTTGTGAAACTCCACTGAAAACATCCTAAAATGAACACATGCTATAATATTCTAATTTACAAAAGCCAGACTCATTCCATTAAAACAAAGAAATTACACTAATTCATCATGACTATTCTCAGTGGCCCCCTGCTGGCCACCATTCCTTCCTTAGGTATTCTGCTATTCTATGCAATCCCTCCTAAGCCTCCTCTAAAGGGACGGACTAAGCAGAGCTGAATGAGCTGAATTTCAATAGTGATGTTCACCAAAAGAAATAGCACTGCTAAGTAGAGCTAAAAATGTAAATTAAAATAATGTAATCTTTTTATAAAGTCATTTTTATTGAGATCATGATTACTATACTATTAAAAGCTCTTTATTCTGGAAAAAGAAAGGGGAGTTTACAAATGTATCATTACTTAACACCAGGTATAAAGGATAAAGCAAGAGTATCTTCAGTTTAAATACTAATATTCTAGAGTAAACTTTTAACAAAAGTTGACAAATACATATATATATATACACATATACATGAATATAAAATAGTATGTTAAGAAATTCACCTTCCTCTTAAGGGCACACAGATAAATGTTTCAAAGAAGATAATTTTTAATTGGTTTATTATATACATTTTAATTCATTTCCAACTGAGTTGACAAGTAACTACTTTAAAGGATCACCTAGAATCACCTGGATCCTGAAGATGATAGAAATTGTCACCCACAAACCCACTAATTATAGTTGGATAAAATGCAACTTACAGTTACACTGTTAACATTCTGAAACTTCACATAACGAAGTGGGACAATACCATCTTCTTTAATATCATCCTCTGTTAGTTCCAGAGCTTGAGTTGGTTCACTTCTTTCCGCCTCTTCAAAATCCATAGATCGGGGTAGATTGATAAAAATTTTTACGTATTTAGGACCCTGACCTATAAAAACACAAAATAGTAAATGCAAAAACTACATAGAGAAGATGAAGCTATTAATAGAGCATAAACAGGAAGACCTAGAGCCTTAGTTTTATTATCCATGAAAGGAGGATATTTGAAGCTAACCACTCCCATTCTGATACTTAATTAACAGTGGCTACTTTGAATCTAAAGTTTTAGAAAAATGTTGACAAAAAGTGTTCCCTTGTTTTCAGACTAAGAGGGAACTTAAATTTAAAGAAACTTTAGAAATAAGGCAAAAGATTTTTTTTGGCACTTTCAGTCCCAAGTAATCTCACATAACTTACCCAATCATTTATATCAATGCTTTTTTTAAAAAACAGTTTTACTCTATCCCAAAGCAAGGAATAGCTACCTGTACGTAATACAAAGTTTTAAATATGTGCTAACAGGTCTATACAATAGAAAGTTAAAGCTATCCATTACTCACCATTATCTGGCCCTTGAAATTTCATTGAATAAAGCTTAACAGGTTGATTGAATGCCACAGTAATAAGTAGCTGTGAAGAAAAATAAGTCATTTAAAAAAAAAGACTCCTGAACACCTTGAATACACACAACAGCTAAAGAGGATGAAAATAACAGAAGTAGAAAATTTTCAATTCATCGAACAAAACGAATGTAATATGGAAATCAAGATGAGGTAACTTATTTAAATTCAAATTATATTTGAAAAATATAATCACCTAATATTCATAAGGGAATGGCAAAAACAAAATTCAAAACAAAACAACAGAATAAATTAACTAAAATTACATTTAAGAACCTAAGCCTTGACACCTATAATTGGCAAGCAATCTGTTTTCCAAAAAAAACAAACTAAAACCCCCCAATTAAAACTCAACTATATGTTTTAGTACATATGCTTAATGTTTTCTAGGTCTATCTGCCAAGCATCTATTCATGTCACTTAACTGGGAGACAATGTGCAGACTATGTGGAGAGACTAGTCCTCAAATGAACTCTAACCTAAAACGCAAGAGAATAGGACTCTTAGAGCTTTATGCTAAAATCTCCAAACCTCCATCCTAAACTTACATGGGAAACTGATTTTGGAAGGTCAGATGGGAAACAGGGAACTAGGATACAAAACATTGTCAAAATGCCTCTCTCTCAAAAACTCTAACTCGAAATCTTCTTTCCAGCTAAAATTATGTCTAATGTAGGTACCTATGTTTCTATCCTAGGAGAGCTAGTTCAGGGAAGCTTAACTGTTATCTTATTATCTTGCTATACGTTATGTATCATAACATATAGAACATTTACAAAGAATACAATGGGAATAGCCCCTCAAAGCTACATAGTAAAGTAGCTCTGACTGGTGAAAGATGGGGTATGAATTTATGATTTCAGAATCACTGTGGTGTGTTTGCCTAAACACATAAAATAGTCAGACTACTGCCCTGGGTTATGTAAGTACCTGTTAATACTTGACCTGTAACAGTGTGTCAAAAAATCATAAGCATGACACACTTAGGGACTGGAACCACAGGTGAAGAGATGAAGTAGGAGTGCCTGAAATAGGTCAAGGCAGTGGGAATCTGCGCTCTCTTCCTAAAGTCAGTGAAGAATCATTTCTTTAAGAAAGAAACAGGATCAGATTTATATTTTAGAAAAGTTAACTTTTGTGAACATGTGGAAAATTAATTAGAATGGGGACAAAGAAAACAACAAAAGAGTAAATTAAGGAAATTAACAGTCAAGTGAAGTAAGTCTGGTCAAGCAGTACTGCTCCACTTCCTCTATGACAACACAGGGGAGCATACAACTTCACTTCTAGGAGTGAGGACTAGAGATTTAGGGAGTGCTCATCTAAGTCGTCCCATCTTCTCAAAGACAAGCTCATCTAGGTGGGTAAAAGCATGGAAGGCAGGTTAAGTAGAGCAACGGACCCAAGAGTGGTGAAGGCTACACTCAGCAGTGGGGTTGATGCTAGAGTTCCACTATTCTCCCCAGTACACGTGGCCACTGACAAAGAACAAAGAAAGGAAGTGGGTCTGCATGGATTAAAAAACAAGCAATCAAAGAAATGCAAAGAAATGGTATTCTAGGAAGGAGAGCCATAAAACCATGAAATGAAGCATAAGAAAGAAACGAGAGTGGGCATAAAAATTGATAATGCCTACAGCCTTAAACATTCAAATACCTGTTCATCACAATCAGATTCCAAGAAGGTCAGATCTTTTCGTAAACAGTTGTCAAATCCATGCTCATCACTTTCATTAAGACATTCACAGCCAGCTTTGTTAATAAAAGGCATTAAATCCATCTGAAAAAAAATTAAATCAATTCCTTGGATAAAGTATTTAGATTTGGTATAAAAACTTAATTTAAACATGTGATTTTTCTCTAGATTAGGAGACTTTAAAGAAAACGTCTATTTCTTTTAAAATAGCTACTAAAACTTTCATAACAATTTTCCAGTAGATTTTCTGACTGAGATCTACCACTAATTATTAAAGCCAAATCTAGTCTTGGGCCACTCAATAAGCTATCAGAAACCAAACCTTTAACACTAATAAAATGTTAACTTACAGCTTTTAAAAAGTGTTTAGCAGTAAGCAGTAGAAAACATGCAAATTAAATTATCTGTGAGATCTAAGAAGGTCTATTTCCCTCTTCCAATGGTGATGGTGTGTTTAAACCTTTATCCATGAAGAGCTCAGGTTTAAGAATATTAAGTAAGGACTTAAACTTTAAGTTGGAAAATTTCGAATATTTATAAATAGGCTACCACAGTGAACCTCATGGATCCATCTCCCAACCAGAAAAATAATCAACTCAAGGTCACTCTTGTTTCATCTTTACCACCATCTTTCCAACAAGTTCCTGACATATCTCCTGATTACTTTCAAGTAAACCACAGGCATTTTCTCCATTTCATTCATAAATACTTCTGTGTATATTTCTTAGAAATGATTCATTTAAAAATAGATCCTCAATATTACCATAACCAAATCTATGAAATATTTCCTTACCAAACGTCAGTGTTCAAATTTCCTCTACTGTCTCACAAATGTTTTACTGGTGAATTAATAGACCGAGACTCATGATCAGAAAAAAAGGACAAACACTGTATTTCATTAATATGTCTCAAAAATTTCTTTTAATCTATGGTCATTTTGTCTATACATTTTTTTTTTTCTCTGCTGACTACTTCGCTGTGGTATTAACATAATCCTGTCTTCTATACACTGATTTGGTTCAATACTTTCGTACTTTCAGCACAATACCAGAGTTGCATAGAGTAGTCATCTTGTCCTATTTCTAACTGCAGTGGAGATGACTAGTGTTTTCTATGAAGATTTTATTGAATGCTTTACAAGTAAATGAGTGTTAAATATTGTCCAGAAAAAGCCTATGCTTTTCCTGCACATTAGAGATCATGAATTTTCTTCCATGAACTGCTACATTTAATTTTTTTACTTACATCTTTACACCAATATTCCCAACTGGAACGAATCAGTAGTTATCTTTTTGGTACAAACCTTGTCAGATTTTGGGATCAAGGTTACACATCAAAAGGAAATATGAAAGTTTTGTCTCTTTCTGTATTGCCTTAAGTAGTTAAAGTAACACTAGACTGTCTGATCTTTAATAATTTGGTAGACTCTCCCTGTAACATCATCTTGGCCTTTATGGAAAAGTTTTACTATTTTTTATATTTCCTCTATGGTGACTGATCTTTGGTGGTCTGTTTCTAGGAGTTGATTTTGATAATTTTTTTTAAATATTTATTTATTTATGCACACAAGCTAGGGTATAGGCCAGAGGCGTGGGGTGGCGAGAGGGTTCACTACAGACAGAGTGGGGAGCAGAACAGGCAGATCGATGAAAATCCACTGCTGAGAGGAGCAGCGGGCGAGGCAGCAGAGGTCTGCCACGCTATGTGGAATTTCCCCAGCGGGGTGTCAAACTCGGTCGCCGCTGCCAAGGGCTCCACAGCACAGCACTTAACTGCTGCGCCACCAGGGAGGCCTGATAAATTCTGGTTTTTTTAGAGAAAACTACCCATATCATATATTAAACAAGGACAATTTTCAAAGTTCACCAAGTATTACAGAATATCAATTTTGCATGTTTACCTTCCTATCTTTACATGTTCATATAAGAGTCTTCATTTTTTTTTTTAATCCAGGACGTTAATATGTGTGTGTATAGTTCTAAAAGACTAAAGGACACTTTTTCACATCTTAAATAATTGCTAATATGGTAATAATCCGTTAGAATAGACCCTAATTATTCACGGAGTAGCCTAAATGCTTTCAAAGACAAAATTATACAAAGTTACTTTGTATTACATTAAACATTACATTAGGTATTCAATATATTACTCAGGGTACAATGTTGTAGCCAATTCAAAAAAGAGAGGAGAATAAAAAGTAACATTGCTGAACAAAGTTCTACTATGATAAGGTTATTCTGAATGTCATCAGTATTTGCCTTGAAAGGACAGTATTGACAAAACTTTTAAAATGCTTATATCTTCCATCCTACCAAAATGCCTAGTATTCATGGAGGACAACACTGATGAAAATAAACTAAATAAATGAATTATTTAAAATATTAAATTTTTAAAAGATTATTAAACTTCTATTTATTATGGGCACACAAAACAAGTGTAACATTCAACCGGGTACATTAAAGTGCTTTGTCATATATTATCTAGGACAAAGTTGCCATTATATGGTATATATGACATAACTGCAAATTGACATATTCTGAAAATATATAATGGCAAATAAATATCACTTCCTATGTAATCAACTTGCCAATAATGAAGAAAGAATAAGAAAACAATCAGACAAATCCAGATTGTGGGACAGTCTATAAGACAGATGGTCTAGACCTGCACTGTTCAATAAGATAGCCATTAGCCACATGTGGTGATTTAAAATTAAATTAATTAAAAGTGGATATATTTAAAAATTCAGTTCCTCAGTTTCACTAGACATATAACAAATGCTCGACAGCCACATGTGCCTGTTGGCTACCAAATTATATTGGTGCTGCCTTTCACAATAACTTTATAACAAAAAAGTTAAGAAATTCGTAACAAGAAAAACGTTTGTATGTAAGATAAACGAATTTGCATAAACAAATCAGCTACCATGAAGTGCTACTTCTGAATTTTACTTCCTTCTTGAATAGCTCTCAAATGATAAATATACTGCATTAAAACTATTCACATTACGTCATTTTCAAAAATTTCTTCCTAAATCTTCAAGTTATTATTCAGAGTAATTTGTTCGTAAAGCTCAGAAAAACACATTCAATACTAAAGTCACATTTGATTCTAAAACAAAATCAGTAACTAGCTTTTTAAAAGTAGAGCACCAGAAAAGAAGGAATACTTTTAAAGAGGGAAAACTACAGGAAGTGGTAGGAAAGGGATTCAGTGTATAATGATCCTACATTAAAATTTACAAGTCATTTTATTCGATTGTCATAAAGTGAAAATTTTTTTCAATGCACATCTCTTCACTACTTGGGGGTAAAAAGTATAAAACTAATGTTTAAAATTGGCTAATAGTTTAGAAAGCATGTTTTTAAGTAAACAAAATAGCAGAAAAAAATTAGGAAAAAATGTTTATGATGGAGTCTTAAGGTTATAATACACATTCATAGACAAAACCCAATAGTCAGTTAATGATTTTACTTTTAAAGTCCTTATCTGGACGTGTTCTGAACTAGTAGAATATAAAACATGAAAACAGTCCATTTCATTTTAATCAAATAATGACAAATGCAAGATAACATGATTTCTCATTTAAGTCTACATACATAGCCTTTTGGAATATCTGTGTCCTCATTGCTTCCAGGGTCATTTTCTAAATGCTGCTTGATTTTTTCTTCTAATCCCACAGCATCTGCTCCTTGATACTGATCAATTCTCACTTTGTTTCGAAAAAACAAAAACGTAGGTGTTGCTGATATATTGTTGGTGGCAGCTGTTCCCTAGAATTGGAAATTTAGATGGCATTAGGAATTAAAACTAACCTTAAAACACTCTGAATATGCACTCGGTATCTCTGTGGAAGTATCACAAACATGGACGAAAAGTATATAAAATAATTATCCCCAATTGGTAAAGTAGTATTTAGGTGCAAAACTATATTACTCTTAAATCCATAATGAAGAGCACTACATTTTTATTGGTTCTAAATATTTCTTCCAGTAAAACAACTAGCTCGCAATACAGAAACTGTACTTTACAATACCAGATAGCTCTCTTATAAGAACCTAATATTTCTCAAATGCATAAACAAAAAGAGCATTTATCTGTCAATACAAACCACTGCTACTAGGAAAAAGTAAAAACATCAGCGTATCTGTCTGAAAAGTAGGTGACGTCTTTTGCACTGCAATCGCACTTAATTCCACTCATAAGAATGACTTCTGGTCTTCCAACAAATAGAGTGCAACAGCTATCTTTCAAAATTCTACTCCAACAGCAAAATATTATAAGACTAACTCCTAAATGAAAATTAGTTCATTATCACTGATTCATGTTTTAAACTTTTCATGAGAAATGTAAAGCAAATATGTCACCTTGCATATTCAAATACTGTGAAGAGGTACCATTATATTTTTTAAGAAAAAAGCATAAAGTTTATATAGAGATGTCTTCTCTAAGCTTCATAAATTAGGAAAAAAACCCACGATTGACCTTTTAGAATATTGCTTTAATTAGAAATAAAACGTAAAAGACAAACACTAGCGATTTAAGTAATTAAAATTTTCTAGTACCCACAATTAAAAAAAATAGAAACAAATAAAATGAGTTTTAGTAATATATTTTTAGTGAATCTAATATATGCATCTTCAACATACAGTCAATGAGATATTTTACATTTTTGCTTTCATACTAAGTTTTAGAATTTTACACTTTTAGTACATATCAATTTGAACTTAAAGTATTGCAAGTACTCAATTACCATATGTAGCTAGTACAGCATATCTCAAGAAGACAGCAATTCCAGATTGCAAATAATGCAAGCACTTAAAATAAGGGCAAGTGCTGTCTAGTAGTATGTGACATTAAGAACTGAATAATAAAGCTATATATAATACAGGGCATAAACCAAATCCTCAAACTACTAATTATATAACACTCAAAAAAAATTTCACACTCTGAAATATAAGAAAGGTAAAATCTCACCCCCATATACACAGAAAAGAGTAGTTACAAAGGTGTTCTCTAGTCAGAACTAATGACTGTATTTTCAGTGTTAGAAGTCTTCTAAAATTTTTCCAAACAACTCCCTCATATTTCTACATATGCAAATGCGAAACTGTCACACAGCCATTCAAACTAAGTAATCAGGGCAATCTACCTACAACACTGTGGCTCAATCAACAGTAATCAAGACTAACGTTTCTGCTGATATGCAGCTTTGGAGCTAAGATTACAAATGGATCGATTCAAATCAAACTATAACCAAAAATTCTCTGCCCTAGCTCTGTAAACAGTCAATGCCTCTGCAATAGAAGATATAATTCCAGATTTGCAAAAGATTAAAAAAGGAATGTAAAACACAGAACTGTAGGTGACCTATTGAGTATAACTATAGTATTAGTTTTATATCAGAAGGATGTTAATATAAACAAGCAATTAATATTAGACTGTCCTTCCTAAGGAAGTAATGACATTTTTAATAATCATGTCAACATAACATTTTGCTATCTTCAAAGGAGTACTATATAGAGAGAGATAAGTGAAGGATAATATTAATGTCAAACTTCAAACTGATCTGCAAGTATTTTTTTTAAAGGACTTCTTTCACTTACCTGACACTGATGGACATCTACTTCCAAGAAAACTGCTTGTGGATACTTATTACTCATAGAACTGAACGCTGGAGCAATCCTTAGACATGGTCCACACCTGTGAGAAAGGTAAAAGAGATACTTGGTAAAATAATACCAACAATTATATTCATTCATACTCTAAAGAACTTGTCAATTAAGGCATAAAACAAAATAAAACACACTCTGATCACTGTGGCCTTATATTTTCTAGTCTTTTCCACTGTACTACATACTTGTGTCACTATCATACTGTCTTAATGACTACATGCTTATATTATGTCATACAGTCTAATACTGTGAAGGCTTCCAGCTTTGTTCTCACTGAGATAAAGATCTAAATTGATGATTATACTGTGCTTATGAATTGGAAAACTCACTATTTTTAAGCTATCAATTTGCCTAAATGTTATCCTTAGAGTCAACATAAAATCCCAGCAGATTTTCTTGTAGAAGTTAACAAATTTAAACTTTCAAAATTAGAGGAAAAAAACTAAGAATAACTCAAGCCATTATAAGATTAAAGCTGAAAAATTACATTAACAGATATTAGAGAACTACCATAAGGTTTTATAAATTAAGAGTATACAGTATTAGTATAAGATCACAAATAAATGTAAAAAGGATAAAGTCCAGAAATAGAACAATCCCATAACAGTAACCTGATTTATGAAATCAAAAGAGTGTAGTAAGCTAGCAGAATCTCTTCAATAAACAATGCTCAATCAACAAGATATCCACATTGTGGGTGGTGGGGTTTTAAATCTTGACCCCTGCCTCACACCACACAAAACCAATTCCAGATAGATTTTAGATCTAAATGACAAGGATAAAACAATAAACATTTTAGGAAAATATATCATGAACACTTTCAAAACCTAGGAGAGTAAGTTAGTATTTCTCAAAACACAGGAAAAAAAAACAGAAAGGATAAAGCACTAAGGAGAAAAAAGGTGAGAACTGATATCGTCTCACGAGTCCCTTAAAGACATTAGGTTAAATATGGAGCCATAAATGGTGATGGTCTCAACAGGCTGTACCACAAAACCTAGGTGTGTAATAGCTCTACCATCTTGGTTTGTGTAATTACATTCTATGACGTTTACACAATTTAAATCACATTTTCTAGAATGTATCCCTATATTAAGTAACATACAACTTTATGAGAATATTCTTGACAAATTGGAAAATATTACCATCTCTTATGCATAAACATACCACTTAGAAGATGAAAAAGTAACTACGGACAAGCAACAAACATTTGTAAAGCACACCAAACTACTTACATTTCAACTATGTAGAGAATCCTACAAATCAGTAAGAACAGACTGACAACGAATAAGAAACAAGTAAACTCTTGAGCAGTCAGCTTGCCAAATGGGGTTATCTAAACAGTCAATAAATATGAAAAAGTATCCTACTTAGTCAATTGAAAAAAAAAAACAATAGGCAAATTTAAACTACTCTCACTAAAATAGCTAAAACAAGGAAGAAAGGAGTACTATAAAGAATATGGAGCAAATGAACTATTATGCAGGAGCAAAGTGGTATAACTACTTTGGAAGAGAAAGATACTGGCAGTATCTATTAAATCAAGAAAAAAGTAACAATTACTTTTGTCTGTTTCTGGGATACATAAACATATACATTCACCTCTGGGCACTTTTTAAAAATACTGAGAGTAGCAATATATCTAATAACCAAAAACTGGAATCTACCCAAATTCTTATCAACAATAAAATGAGTAATCTAATTACAGTTACTCACAAAGTAGAATACTAAATAATAAAATAACTGATCACATGCAAAAGCATGAATAAATTTCACAATTAAATTCACCGAGGAAAGAAGTACTCTTTATAATTCCACTCACACACAGTTAAAACACAAGCAAAACAGATCAATGATATTGTAAAACAGGGCAATGGTTACCTCTGTGAGATTACTGAAAGGATGGGGGAGGGAGCCTTTAGGGAGGTTTCAAGAAGCATTGTTTTTCCAGAAACCGACTACACCAGCAATACGTGTGCTCACTTTGTGAAAATGCATTAAGCTATACTATAAATTTATAACTGTGCACCATGTATGTATGTTACAGTTCAATAAAGTTCATAAAAAATGAGAACAATCTTAGCTTTAGCAGACAGGTACACAAGAAAAAATGAATTCTAAAGCCCAATGTTTGAATTCACAAATATTTAAACTCAAGCTGTAATTGTCTCTCTATTTTTAACATTTTAGTCAGCATTTTTACCCAGTGTCAACCTTAATAAGCCTCACACCAAAAAGCTAAGGAAAAAACTAGCAAGTTCTTAAATAATAAGTTAAAGTGTTTCTGAAAGATTTTTGGATCTAAGAATCCTCAGATAAGGGCCTCGCTGGTAGCACAATGGGTTAAGCACAGCACGAGGAAGCTATCCAGAGCCACTGCAGCATGAGTTCAATCCCCAGCCAGGGAGATTCCCACATGGCACAGCAGACCTCTCCTGCCTCGCCCGCTGCTCCCCTCAGCAGTGTATTTCAGTCAATCTGCCTGTTCTGATCCTCACTTTGTCTCTGGTGAATCCTTTCACCACCCCACACCTCTGGCCTACACCCCAGCTTGGCTGCATAAATAAATGTCTTTAAAAAAAAGAACCCTCAGATAAGCCCTGACACAATTAAAAAGAACATTCACAGGTGACAAAGCCTATGTTTAGTTTAGCACAATACTTCTGGCTATTAATAAATCTCAATTAAACGTTATGGATAAGAAAACAAACTGATACTTTTTAAAGGACCACTTGGACATTATGTATTAATTTTAAATAAACCCAATCCAATATTCACTTCTAAAAGTCAATCCTATCTTAACCCTCAATTTCACAGTAAAATACATAAGGAAGTTCAATGTAATGTCTGCAACAGCAAAAATTTAGAAACAATCTAAGTGGCAATCAAAAGAAAACTAGTTTTAAAAGTTGTGACATATTCATACCCTAAGGTAAGGATAATTTGTATGGTTTAATAGAAAACCAAGTCTTACAATTAAATACTTTGATAACATATCATAAAACTGTGTGGATCATACAATAAACTATTTTTTTTAAAGATTTATTTTTTATTTATACATACAAGCTGGGGTACAGGCCAGAGGTGTGGGGTGGCGAGAGGGTTCACCAGAGACAGAGCGGGTAGCAGAACAGGCAGATCAGAAATACACTGCTGAGGGGAGCAGCGGGCAAGGCAGGAGAGGTCTGCCGCGCCATGTGGGATTCTCCCCGGCCAGGCGTCGAACTCGCGTCCCCGCTGCCAACAGCTCCACAGCACAGCGCTTAACCGCTGCGCCACCAGGGAGGCCCCATACAATAAACTATTAACACTCTCACAAAGTAGACTAGGAAAAGAGAGTATTTGGGAGAGGCAATGTTTAGGGGAGATCATTTTTTAAATTATCCAGATTTCTGCATCCTCTGATTTTTTTTAATGATGAATAGGTATTTTTTTTATAAAATAAGTCGAGAATATAAAATTTGACATTTAAACAGGTGTCACACAAAACTTGCAGGCAGACAGTACATCTGAGGCAACAGCAAGGGAGGGGGCAAAGCAGGGGAGGGAAGAGCACAAGAACCGTGGTGATGGCTCACGGGGGCCGTGGGGGTGGGAATACTACGGGACTATACCTAAGAGGAGGAAATAAAAATGAACGACGATATAAGAAAATCTTAAATAAATTAAAAAAATAATAAAATAAACAGATATCACAAATGAAGCACAGATAATTTGTTATACCACAACACAACATTCCTAAATGCCCTCGCTTCGGCAAAAGCATGCGCTCAAAATAAGGGCTTACAGGCAAAATAAGATTAAGGCCATTTAAACCCATGCAATTTTTTTAAAAATGTCCCTAAGAAAAACAATTACTGGCACTCAGGAAATATCTGGACAGCCAGACAGGTGGCTCACACCTGAAGGCTACCCCAGAATACTTCAAATGAACAAAAACGACCGAGTGGAAGTGCCTATTTGCAGGTACTGTGACAATCCAGATGGAAATAGCACTCTGGGCCAGTGGGGCTGACATTAAGGTAGGGAGAGGAGTAAGTGCATCACTGAGAATGAGTTCCCCACCTCCCAACAAGCACCGGGTGCTCAAGTTTAATTTTATTAACTTTAATGTTCTTGAAATAAACCTAAAAGGGAGTCTGTCAGTAGCTGGGGGCTTTTCTCCTTTGCTAAAGGTTCTCTTTCTTTTCCTGCTCTTCACTACCTAGGACAAATAAAATATGAACAATCTCTACATTATACTGACATCATTGTGCTACACCAATCCTGTATCACTTAACACTAACCTAACAGTATAGCTGACTGTTGTTACTGTACTAAAATAATGGCTGGCTTGCAAATAACTGTTCTTTCGAAATTTAACCTTATTTAGATTCTTTGTTGAATTTTAGTTAGACATAAATTAGAACTTCAAAATAAGAGAACAGAGCAGCACAAATATACACAGCCACATACACTATAATCACTCAAATGAATTGATTGGTTCATTTATGTAAGATGTTTGCCTTGTTTAATATAGCATTCAGGAGTAAAATTTTTCGACTATTAGCTGAACTCATGAAAGAGTCACCTGATTTCTCAGAATTAAGATTTTTCCCCATTTCTAAAATACTATTCGCAAGTATGCCTGAATTTCAGGATCGGGCTTCTTTTTCTTGCATAGACCCTGATTTACAGTCTTTAGTACACAATTATAGGGCCTTTGAACTTGTAAAAGAGACCAGAGGCCATTTAGTCCAGAGGTTTGAAAAAAAAAAACAGAATTTGTCTACCCCTACCTGTTTTTGACTGAAAGCTAATCTGTATAGTACAATATGCAAAATGGATCGGTAAGGTTCTGAGTTACATCTTTTGAAAGAGAATATAGCAGACATTCTCCAGCTTTCAGTAATACATAAAGAACCAGACTCACAAAACTAAAACGTAAGGTTGATCTAACCTAACAAATTTATTTAATAAGGGAGAAATAAAGTCTAGAAAAGTTGAATGATTTGCCCAAGATACTCCAGATAATAGCAGGATCACAATTAGCAGCAGTTAATTCCTTAATCCAATCCAAGATCAACCTTCTTTGACAGGCTCTATTAGATTCGTCTTAATAATATTTTCTTAGCAGTTGGAGTATAAATAAATTCTATTTCATGAACTTGCTGATGTTTCCTACTTGCTAGTCAAATCTCTATCTTGAGCAAATACTCGTGTATACACATTCTGCTTATAAATGGATAAGGAAAATGTATGTGCTTTCTCAAGATGTAATTAAGAAGTCTATTTTCTGCCGGGCATAAGTTTAAAACAGATAATTTCTAGATGTGCTCTATTTTCTAATGGCAGGCATATTAACAATTTGTCCTGCTTTATAACACAAAATAATTAGCAGTCATTGAACATTTACTATGTTAGGCAATTTACAAAACCCTTAAACTCTTGTCAACTCATTTAGGCTCTACAATTCCTCATTGTAAAAAGCAATGAAGTATAGAGCTAGAATTTGGTTAAAAAAATTGAACTTTTAACTGCTATTCCCAAAACCCCAGGAGTGACCTAAACAGTGTTTTTGTTATTTCAAAATTAAATTCCAAGATTAAAACTATTTATATGTTCTTAAAAGGAATTCACAGAGGGCCTCCCTGGTGGTGCAGCGGGTTAAACGCAGCACTGAGGAGCTAGCCACGCCAAGTCTGATGCCCAGAGGGGAGATTCCAACATGGCCAGGCAGACCCCTCCTGCCTCGCCTGCTGCTCCCCTCAGCAGTGTATTTCCGTCAATCTGCCTGTTCTGCTCCCCACTCTGTCTCTGGTGAATCCTCTCAATCCCCCCCCACCCCACACACACACCTTTGGCCTGCACCCCAGCTTGTATGCATAAATAAATAAATCTTTTTTTTTAAAGGAATTCTAAGAGATTCCATTTTTTCAAATCCAGGCGAAAAGATTCTATCATGTCAAAATTCAAGAGTGATGAGAAGCCTGAGGGAGACTGGTAGAGGAGGCTGATTCTGGAGTGCTGATATTTTAGAACTATGTATTGGTTAAACAGGTATAATTACTTTGAAAATTTATCAAACAATAAACTTCAATGATTTGTGTTCATTTTTTATGCTTGTTTTATTTCAATTTAAAAGTTTACTAGGAACAAAAATACCCCAACTATATGTTCTCTAGGACCCGATTATGTCCCAGTTACCGTACAGCTATTTATCTCACACACTAATACTATCTGCCTGGTTCCAAAGAACTGTTGAATCTGCTAACTCTTCAATACAGCAAATTTCCTTTAATCATCACCAATTCTGAAATATGTAATTTTATATGTATTTAATATTACTTGGACAAGTCACTATGACCTTTAGAACTCAATAGCCTAATATATACTGATATTCTTCTAGGATGAGAACAATAACAATAAACAACTACAAAGTAAGACCTGCTTTAAGAAAACTGAGTAGGGCCTCCCTGGTGGCGCAGCGGTTAAGCGCTGCGCTGTGGAGCTGTCGGCAGCATCGATGCGAGTTCGACACCCGGCCAGGGAGAATCCCACATGGTGCAGCAGACCTCTCCTGCCTCGCCCGCTGCTCCGCTCAGCAGTGTATTTCTGATCTGCCTGTTCTGCTACCCGCTCTGTCTCTGGTGAACCCTCTCGCCGCCCCACACCTCTGGCCTGTACCCCAGCTGTATGTATAAATAAATAAATCTTTAAAAAAAAAAAAAAAAAGAAAAAAGAAAACTGAGTAAATGGTAAACATGGACACAAAAGTGATACACTGACAAATCCAAGATAAAAATCATATCTACTGTGTTTTATGGAGGGAAAAAAATGTATATTCTAACAAAGCACAACCAAGTTACAGTATACCCACTAATAATAACAACAAAATTGGCACTGCTTATAATCACTAAAATGTATCTGCGCATAATTAAGTAACAATTTGGAGATATCAGTTTTTTAATTGTTACTATGGTCTATAGTTCACAAATAAGTGCTTAAACCAGTCCCTTCCATAGACTAGATAATATAAATGTTGACTGTTTTAATTACTATAAAAAAAATACTGGAGGATGCCAAGACCATTCACTGGGGAAGAGATTTTTCAACTAAGGTACCAGGAAAATTAAATACCCACATGCAAAAGAATTAAGTTGAACCCTTAATTTAAGTCATATACACACATATATATAGCCCAAAATGAATCAAAAGTCCTAAAGTTAAGAGTTAAAACTATAAAATTTTTAGACGAAAACACAGGAAAATCTGCATGACTTGGGATTGGCAATAACTTCTGGGACATGACACCAAAAGTACAGACAATAAAAGAAAACAAATAAATTGGACTGGACTCCATCAAAAATTTTAAACGTTTACAATCAAATGGCACAATCAGAAAGTGAAAAGGTAAGCAATGGGAAAAATATATGTAAATTACATAGTTGACCCTGAAGTGTGAGGGTTAGAAGACCTCCCCTACTCTGAAAAATCTGTGTATGCCTTTTGAGTCCCCATCTCTTGGTATCAGTGGGAGATTGGTTTCAGGACTTCTGAAATACCACAGCATCCAAAGTTGGTTGAATCTCTGAATACAAAATCCATAGATATGGAGGACCAACTGCATTAACTGAAAAAAAAAATGCATGTATTAAGAGAACCCTTGTAGTTCAACTCTGTATTGTTCAAGGGTCAACTCTATCTGATAGGGGATTAATATCAAAAATATACCAAGAACTCCTTCAATGCAACAACAAAAAAATCCAACCAATCCAACTCAAAAATGGGCAAAAAAAGACAATGCTCCAAAGATAAATGGCCAATAAGCAGAGACAAAAATGTTCCACATGATTAGTCATTAAGGAAATGCAAACCAAAACCATCAGAAACCACTTCACAATCTATTAGGATGTCTATCAAAAAATTTTTTAAATGTTGGCAAGTATGTGGAGAAATTGGAACTCACACATACTGCTGGTGGGAATGCAAAATGATACATTTACTGTAGAAAAGTTTGGTAGTTTCTCAAAATGTTAAATAGAGAATTGATAATCCAGGAGTTCCAGTAGGTAAATATCCAAAAGAACTAAAAACACGTATTCAGAGAGACCCCTGTATATCAATGTTCATAGCAATATTATTTACAATAGCAAAAAGGTGCAAACAACTCCAATGTCTGTTAACAAACGAATAAACAAAATGTGGGATACACATATAACACACTGGAATATTACTCAGTCTAACAAGGAAGAAAAGTCTAACACATGTCACAACATGGATGAGCCTTAAAAACATGCTTACTGAAATAAATCAGAAACAGAAGGACAACTGATTCCACTTATATGAGATATCAAGAATGGGCAAATTCATAGAAACAAAGTAGAAGTTACTTGGGGGGGAATCATGAGGATTTATTATTTAAAGGGTAGAGTTTGTGTCTCAGATGATGACAGAATTCTAGAAAGAGTGATAATGACTACAAAATACTGTGAATGTACTTAATGTCACTAAATTATACACTTAAAAATGGTTAAAATGGTAAATTGCATGTTACAGATATTCCACTAAAATTAAAAAAAAAACAAAACTGAAAAACACTCGGGAGCTACTAGAGATTCTTAAATATGCTAGTGTATTAGCAAAATAAACAGACCAAATGGACAAGCCACAAAAGTAGAGAATGAGGAATAGGGTTTAAAGTAGGATAGGAAAGGAAATGAAGAAAGATGCTGAAGAAACTACATTCTTGGCCTAAACTGGAAGATTAACTTTGATCTAAGTGGTTTCTTGCAGGATTTTAATGGACATAGTAGTTTGCTGGTGCGATATTGATGGCCATATACATAGATGTGGGTCACACTGGCATACAGTTCATGCAGGAATGGATTAATGGCCAAATGTTAAAGGAACTTTAAAGGTCAATATAATCATATCAGATTTATAAATGTCACCTAAAAGTGTTTTTCAAATTAGATTTTCCAATTCAAGCATGTCATTTATTGCTCTGTTTTGACCAAGAAAAAAAAATCTCACTCCATCAAAATACCCTTTTAAAAATAATTACTTAAAAGCAAATAATAACAGAACTTTACTAATCAACATCTGCAGTTATGTTCCTGGCTAAATGACACCACATGGCTAGTAGAAGTGTTTCCTCACTCTTCTCACTTCAATTAATAAATTCAGTATTCTTTTCTCTCTCTCTATTGCCCCGCTATGGTAAGAGTATATGATTGAGGGACTAAAGAATAACACTCCCACAGACAAGAATTAGAAAAGTGATTTAAAAACTAGATTCATTAAAATCATGTCTTCCCTGTTCCAACTTTGGCCTACATACTTAACAAATGTACAGATATCTGTCCATATTAAGAACATAGACACTACAAATGTGCTGAAGTTGGGAAGACATTCTTTTAGACATGCCTTTATATATGGAAACTTTACCCCATGCAATTGAGCATCTGTGGGAAGTACTTACTTCAAATGGGTCCTCTATTAACACCCTATAATATGTATTGACCCTTTTCAATTCCATACTAGTCAAAAAAAAGTCCTAGCACTGTTTTCATCTACATCGATATCTCTCCATCCCTGAAATGATCTAATTCTAATGGCACCACTTATATACTTAACATTTACTTAACCATATGCAGGAAACTCTATTTTTTGTCCTGAGATTCAAAATACCCTTATGCTTACTTAAGACAAGAAATGTGTCCAAAAAAAATTTCTAGATTTCAGATTAGTAGGGTAAGCGTAAACCCGGGAGTCGACATAAGTCAAGTGGAGACCTCTAAGTTTTCTAACTAGGCACTGAGGAGACCAGTAAACAGTAAATACACTCGCTAAATTCTTGGCTCTGAATGTCCTCCTCCAGCTCTTCAGTCTTACATAGGAACATTGCACACCCAAAATGGAAGATCCACGAGTTCTGCGACCTATGTTGAGATTTCCCAAAGAATTAACATCTTTCTAAATTCCCCTGCCTCTTAAGTAAAAGTCAAGTCAAAACTGAAGCTTTTGCGATCAAACTCACATGTCTGGCTGGCCACCTGTCTGTCTATATTGTTTATACCTACTATAATTTGTGTGATCAGATGCAATCGCATACACACGGGAGCCTAAACTACAAAATTACTAATCAAACTAGTAACAAAAGCGTTAAAATTAAAAAGCACAATGACCCAACATTTAAGTTAATTTAAACTGCATTAGTGGAGCCTAGAATGAAGGCTTCGCACACTGGCTGGATCCTCCACCTGAATCTTCAAAGGCTTTAAGGAAATCCAAGTAGTGAAGAGAATCGACGTGTTTGGCAATTTAAGATTTTAGAGTTTTTAAGATGCAAGTGACAGCTGGATCTTCGGAAAGAAGGAACAACAACGCAAGCAGAGGCGGTTGGGGAGACTCCGCCGAAGGAAGGAATAGAAGAGGGCCATCGCCAAGATCAGAGCCCATCTAAAGATTCAAATGGGGCAAGCGGGTATCTCCTGGACTGGAGAAGGCGGCCGGCCCGCCCTCCTTGCCCGCCAGAAATTCCCCGGTGCACAGATTAGCGCTCACACCCAAAAGCTGAGGCCTAACGCTGGCAGGGGGCTGGGGCTGGGGCCAGCACCGGACATTCCCGGGCAGGAGTCGGCCAGAGACGGGATCCGGAAAGAGCTTGAGAGAAAAGCACCGACGGACAGAAGGGCCCACAGGGCTGGGATCGGGCCTCACCCTCGCATGGTGAACTTGACCACGGCGAGCCTGGAGCCCGCGCCGCTCAGCTCCGGCTGAAAATCCGGGTCGCTCCCGACCGGCTTCACTCCCACCATTCTCAGAGAGCCCGGGAGGGCGATCGCTACGCCACCGGCTTGAAATCGAGAGGAGCAGCTCCGGGAGAGGAAGGGGGGAATCTCAGGAAGGCCCAGGCCTGGACAGTGAGGGTGGCGACCGCGGCGGCTTCTCCCGGGGATCTCAGTGCCGAGTCACGCCAGAGAGCGGAGCGGCGGAGGGGGCGGGGACGCAACGGGGGAGGGGAGCAGTGCGGAAAGGGGGGGGGGGGGTCATGCGACACCCAGCAGCCACCGCGCAGCCGGGCCGCCCGCGCTCGCGCACTTTGCGTCATTTCCGCGCCGCCCGTTTGGGGACCCACCGCCCAATCCTACACCGCGACCCGCGACCTCGCCCCCGGCTTAGGATCCCAGCTGGCCGAGCGACGCAGGCGCAGAGGTAGATTGAGGCTCTAAATTTCGCGTATTCCTCCGCGCTTCCAAGACGCGACTTTCACCGACCGGGTTTTTGGAGTGGGAAAGTGAGAAAAAAAATCTTTTTTCATTTAGGGTGCGTGACTGCTGTCTAAAGTCTTAAGGGCACCACCCGGGACCGGAAAGTACTTTGACATAGTCCTTTCCTATCTTACCCGCGGATAGCTACAGTAGACAGACTAGGAACATACGCGTTCTCTGTGCAGTGCAGAAAATACGTCTTATTGAGTTGTACCTTGCCCTACATATGGGGAAATCTGTGGCGCGCTATTTCCTTCACTCTAATAACCTTGTGAAGTAGATTTTATTATTTCATGGATAGGTTAATTTCCCGAAGCTCACATACACATTGGGAAGTCAAGTTACATACAACACTAGCCTGTTCTTTGAAATAGTAGACTAGGTGACAAATCAAGTGATTTGCTTTCGGATTTAGTTGGAGAGATGACGTTGAAGTCAGAACGTGACTAGCTAAGGAATTTGTATTTTATCGTGAAGGCAATAGTGTCATTGCAGAGCCCCATTTTGTGATTACATGTGTCTAAAGTAGCTATAGTAGGTAATAAGTGGAGGAAGAGATTTATGGAAACAAGACCCTGGAAAGCTACAGATTCCTGAAGGCGAGATAAGAAGAGACATTAAATCTGATGGGGCCTGTTGTTTATTTTTTCCTTGTGTCCCTCCACTTCTTGGCTCTTTCTTCAGCCCAGGAAGCTGACCAACAAGGACTGGGGCAATAGGATTTCTTTTTGAAGCATCTTGTTGGAGACTGAAAACCAAAGGAGAGTAAGATCCAATGATTTATTCTCTCAACTCTCATTACTGTTGTTTGTGTCTCTACCAAAGGCTGTATCTCCGTGGAGAAGGTTCGTCGTACCGTTACTCTTCTAGGCTTCTTGTAATCACTGTTTTTTCTTGTTCCTTCGGGCCTAGAGTAGGAGTCACTCCAGACCTGTTGGTAGCACCGGCATACTAACGGAGAAACCATGGCCTGGACACCTACCCTGCAGATGCTGATGCAGACCTGACAACCTAATGTCAATTTGTATACTTCCATAACCAGTGGAGACTCTGATCCCCAAATCCCCAGCCCAGGACCTCCCAGAACAAGCAAAGTTATCTGAAAACATAATTCCTTTATAGGCAAACGTAATTCCTATATGGGCTTCCATGCTTATAGCTTGGAATCATCTCCAGGTATCTATCAAACTCTCACCTAACCAGGTAAACTCTGCCAGGAACCAGGTAATTATCAACATGCAGAGGCTTCAGGTTCCTAAAATTGGTAGATTTTGACTTAAAAAGAACTGCCATCTTTCTTCTCCCTTATTCCTACCCCCAGAGGCTAGTGGTGTGGCAGATCTGGTCCCTTCCATATAATCCTTGATGTTTTTGTCTGTATTTTCTCTTTGAAGACACCATCTCTTATTTATTCACATAAACTTTGTTTACAGGTTTATTAATACTCTTTACTAAATGGTCCTCAATTAGACACTTTGGATGTGCCATCTTTTCACTGGTGTGACCCTTATTGATATAAAAATATTTAAAGATAAACACTGGGGAAATTGGATGCTGGAAGATAACTATAGCACTGCAGGTAAATGGAGAGTTGTCTACATTGAGGTCATAGATGGAACACCAAAGTAGATGAGTTCATCTGGAAATATATACAGAAAAGTAAAGAGATACAACAGAAATTTGAGGACAACTACAAGGAGGAAGTAAAATAAGAAAAAAGAAAAAGCAGAGGAAGGTGGAAAATCACAAAAGTCAAGGATCAGAGACAAAAAGAATGAGATTGAAAAAGACTGAGGAATATCTTTGACTGTGACAGGTGTGTGGAGGGTCATTGCATTCACATGACTAGTGTGCTTCAGTAGTTAAGACAGAATCAACTTTTGCCTCATGACCTCAGAGAAAGCAAGATGGGTCACCAGCAGCTCTATTGGAGCCCTCTGAGAAGATTTGGGCAGGGTCTCACTCTTGCTATGCTTGCTCACACTGGCATGGGTCTGATCTGGAAATAGCACTTCAGTATATGCTGCCAGTATCTTGATCAGTATGAGATGTATATAAGCTTCATTAAAGTAGACTAAGTGAACACCCTTCAGTTGGTCGTCTGAGATACCTGCCTTAATGCACAAACAATGACAGCTGTTTGTACATTAAAAAAAAAAAAAAGACTGGAATTAGCTCAACCATAGTCACAACACATTCCCAGGGCTTCCAGTATGCTAATTCTTCAGAAGTTAGAGATAATTCCTACTGTTCCTGTTGGAGAGACACACTTTTTTTCCCTAACACAATAACAGACTCCACTCCAGCTAATTTTAAACAGAAAAGGCACTTGTTACAGGATATTAGATTATTTGTAGGACTTAAATTATTTTGTAAGTGGGACATGGAATCAAACTTTATTCTCCATAGCCAGAAACAAAATAGCCTTGGGAAAATGCCCAGGCCTTGGAACTAGTCAAATGAAAATGAAAACTTCCTTGTTGCCATCAACCCCTGCTTAGCCCAGGTGAGAGGGGTGTTTCTCCTAGGGTTGCAGATAAAATTCTGATTACAGGGCATTCTGGGAACTAAAACTATTTGGCTTTCTAGTACAAGTAAGCACGCTAGACTAGTGTGTTGGATTGTGTGTTGAATGAGCTTATCTGCCACACCCCTTCTCATTTCCTTAGTGTTCTCATGAAAATAATGTTTTTCTTTAAACATCAGTCATTTCTAGGAGTTTGGACTGAAATTTAGAGGGAGAGATGAATAATCAATCCACCATTTTTTTTGAAATGGTGGTAAACTATATAACATTAAAATATTTACTATTTTAAGCATCCAATTCAGTAGTATAAATGGTATTCACCATGTGCCACCATCTATGTGTTTCCAAAACACCATCTATGTGTTTCCAAAATTTTCTTATCATCCCAAATAAATTCTGTACCCATTAAACAATAACTCACTAGTCTCCCCTTTCTTTCAACTTCCTCTAACTGCTAATATTGCTATGAACGTTGATGTATAAGAATCTCTTTTAGTATCTGCTTTCAATTCTTTTGGGTATTTACCTAGGAGTGGAATTGTTAGTTTATATGGTAATTATGTATTTAGCTTTTTGAGGAACCGCCAAGCTGTTTCCCACACCAACTGCATCATTTTACATTCCCATCAGCAATACATAGGGTTTTGGTTTCTGCACATTCTTTCCAGCATTTATTTTCCTTTTTTCTTTGATGAGTAACCATTTAATGGGAGTGAAGTAGCATCTCATTATAGTTTGGATATGCATTTCCTTAAGACTGAAGATATTGAGCGTATATTCAAATGCTAAAGATCACTGGTATTTTTTTTTTCTTTTTGAGAAATGTCTATTCAGGTCCTTTGCCCAATTTTTAGTTGGTTTTTGTAACTGCTGTTGGAGGAGTTCCTTATACATTCTGGATTTAACCCCTTATCAGACATATGATTTACAAATACTTTCTCCCATTCTAGGTGTTGTCTTTTCATTTTCTTTTCTTAAAAAGATTTATTTTTATTTATGCATTTAAGACCTGGAGTGTAGGCCAGAGGTACAGGGGGTGAGTAGATTCACCAAAGGCAGAGTGGGGAGCAGAACTGGCAGACCTACTGAAATACACTTCTAAGGGGAGAGGCGGGCAAGACAGGGGAGGTCTGTGCATCCTGTGAGTTAGCTCCCTGGCCGGGGGATTGAACTCATGCTACAGTGGCTGCCTATAGCATGATAGCACTGAGACTAGAACACCTGAGCCACCAGGGAGGCCGTCTTTTTACTTTCTTGGTAGTGTTCTTTGGAGCACAAGAGATTTTAATTTGATTAATTCCAATTTGCTGATTTTTTTTCTTTTGTTATCTGTGCTTTTGGTATCATATCCAAGAAGTCACTGCCAAGTCCACTGTCTTACATATTTTCCCTTATATTTTCATTAAGAATTTTATAGTTTTAACTTTAGTTTTTTAATCCATTGTCTACTATTTTTGAACCAAACATATTCAATCATTTCAAATTATTCCCACATTGTGTAAAATTTTCAAGTTTTGTTATATTTGAGTATTTGTTGGGGAAGTATTATGCAATAACTATACAGTCTCTGCTGTTGTATTTTTCTTTAAATTTTAACCTCTTGTGAAAAGGAAAAGATGCATTTCTGATTTTTTTAAAAACAAAAGAAAAGATAGAGTAAGAGAAGCTTATTCTACAAAAAAAAGTCCCCATCAATTCCTATGAAATATAATGTAGCTCTTTAAATAACTGAATTTGTATTTGCAGAAACCCAAGGACATATTTTTGAATTATGTAAGCCATATACACCCCTCCATTAATTTATCAAAATTAGTCACCTCACATTCTATGTACAAATGACAGCAAATTAGTAGCTTTTTGGTACCTTATTCCTGCAGAACTTATTTAACTATTTATCAACTGGGTAATTTATTTAAGACCACTTCAGATGGTGGATTTTGCCTTAGTATTATATTTTTGAGGACAAAATACTTAACTGTTGTAATATAAATGGAAATCCTCCTTCATGATTTTCTATGGAACTTGAAAATCTAATGCCATTCCCCGTGGTTAACTGTAGGTGGCGCAAAATCTTTTTGGTCAGAGGGGCGTGATTTCCCCTTATCAAATAAGGGGAATGCTTATTCGACAAACATCAAATGCTCCTTTAAATAATCGCTTCCAATTATCTTTTGTCTTATTAACACTGTATTCTTTAGCTTTGGATGCTGGACAGTTTCTTGAAGGAGAGCAATTCCTGCAAGGTCTGAAGAGACCCATGACTTTTATAACTGTTCTAAAACAAGCTGAAGAACCTTGCTGACAATTCTGAGTCCCGTATGAGTGTTTCCCAGAGACGTAAAGTAGGGTTCTTTCCTGAAACTTATAACTTCAGAAGCCCTTAAACTGCCTAGAGTTTCTGTTACAGGGGGCAAACATTTAGAGAAATATTTCAGGCACCTCGGTCTGTGAAATGAAAACCCGTATTTGAAATTTTTATGGATTTTTTTTGAAGTTGGAATTAACCCTTTGAAAATGAAAAAGTGCATTTAACAATCTATGTTTTCACTTAATCACTTGAAAAGAGTTCTTTTTTGCTTGTGGTAGTTTAGTAGATATTAAAAAGTATAAATAGGGAAGAAATAATAATAACACTTACAGTAGAGGCTTTTACTATAGTCAAAGCCCTCTCTTAGGCTTGCCCTGGACTGTGTACACACAAACCACACAAGCCTCACATTCAATCAGACTGTTCTTCAGGTGTAATGTGAGTGTACTCAGTGTGTCTGAGGACCAAGAACTGAAGGTGTTCACTAAAAATAATAGGTATAGCAGTTGTGGCATTCCTTGTGGGAAAGAAACTGTTATAAGACTAAACGCCTCTTTCTTAACAAAATAGGAAGTTGGCATATCTGTGACAAAGATGTATTCTATTTTTGTTGGGCAAATGAGATGATGGGTCATTTCAAACCAAATTATGATTTGTTAAATGTCTTGGTCTCGGGCGGAAAAATAAAATTGAATATTTGAGTAAAAAAAAAACCCATAGGTTTTAGTAGGTATGTTAGTGGCTTCTATACAATAAGGAAATAGTAATGTTAGCGTGTAACCTTGGGACACCCAGGAGCCCCAAAGTAAGAGGTACACAACCTATAGGGATTCTGCCCTCCACCTTATGAAGACAAAGAAAGCAGACTCTTTGTGTGAAAGATCTTTAATAGAATTAACGTACATAGAGCAGGAAGAGAAGACAGGATATCCCTAAAAATAGTTTGCCAATAAAAATCCCTAAATTGCCCATGCCCTGTGGGCAAATATCCAGCAAAACAGGGTTGGCTTGAAGTGGGGCCACTGAGGCATGCGTGCCACCAGTCTAAGGTACCTTTTGATAGGGAACCACAGGAAGGAGGAGGTCCCAAAAGAACTGGGGCAGGAGAAGCTACATCAAGAGAATGGCTGCCGTTGTCCACCTCCCTAGATGTTTCTCACACGTGTCTCTTCCATGCATGTCTTCCAAGTCTCCATCCCAGAGGTAGTCTTGTGCAAGTCAAAGCAAAAGAAACAAGCACACTGGAGACCACCGTCCTTCCCTATTATGTAGCTTCACCTGGTCACACAGCTCTGCCCCCGAGGTTCCAGTAATTACCCTTGCCCCCCAGAAGTCTGGTTCACAGAGGGCCATATAATGCACAGCAACTGCATCCAAGGGGGAACAGGGACAACAGCATCAGTCCACTGCTCTGTGTTGCATTCTTTATCAGTTATTTATTCAATATTAAAAACTAATATTTCCCACCCAAAGCCCATTGTCAGAATTAGAAGGGAAAATCAGATCTGTTGCAACTGGTAAAAAATAGCAAAGCATGTGGCTTCTCAGACTGTGCTGTCCTCTCAGAAGATGCATCTGTCTCCCCCTCCAAACATGAGTGACTTGACCACAAAACCAGATCTTTGTATTATCTGCAGGCCCAACCAGCAGAGCGTCCAGCATCACTGGATGCTATATAGAGGGCACTTTCCATCTTGATGAATTAAATTCAAGACAAGTAAAAGAAAGCACTATTTCAGAAAATGGAAATGACGTTTAAGTTCTTATAGCTATCATCCCAAGCACCCCACATTATTTTCGAGAAAATACTGGGCATCCTAAAATTTCATCTGTAAATATTTCAACCTGCATGTCCAGAAGATAAAGATTCCTTTTAAAATTCATAACCCAGGGGCCTCCATGGTGGCGCAGTGGTTAAACAGTGTGCTGTGGAGTTATCCGCAGCGGCGACGTGAGTTCGAAGCCCAGCTGGAGAGATTCCCACATGGCGCAGCAGAGCTCTCCTGCCTCGCCCGCTGCTCCCCTCAGCCGTGTATTTCCATTGATCTGCCTGTTCTGCTCCCCGCTCTGTCTCTGGTGAACCCTCTTGCCACCCCACGCTTCTAGCCTATACCCCATATTGTATGCATAAATAAATAAATCTTAAAAAAATAAAATTCATAACCCAAAACATCATTGTCATACCAAAAATGTTAACAATGGTTCCTTAATATCACAAATACCTACTCACTGTTAAAAACCCCAATTTTGTTTTAATTTCATAATTTGTTTGAATCAATGTGAAGTTAGGTATATACATTGCATTGGTTGAGGGGTCTCTGGCCTCTCATTAAAACTTGGTTAAATCTATGTTCATATTTCTCCATATTTGCATTTGAAAAAATTAAAATGGACAGAAAAATTACAGAAGAAGAAGCAGAAGGAGGTTGTGTTGGTGATGATAGCAAAGGAAGAGGAGGAGGAGTGGGAGGGAGAAGGGTGAGCCTTCTGCTAGTCTTTAACTGGGAAACTCGCCATGAAGCTGCACTCTTGCCTAATTTTGCATTGTTCAAGTATTCACCAGGGGCATTCCTAGAATAAGGAACCTCAGCTATAAAGCTGAGGTGACCACGGAGAAGCTAAGAGTGTTGAGCCAACTGTTGTGTACAGATATGGGTAGTTGTTTTTTTTTTTTTTCCCTGGAAGGGAAATCACATCAAGTGTCGTCGTGTCTTTCATAGTTCACTATTTGTAACTTTCTCCCTAAGCTTTGAGGAACTCTTCCAGGGCTCCAGTGGCTCTCTCATCCCCATGGGAAACAGAAGAAGGTTAGTAGGACAAATGATAACCCTTGTTGCTGCAGCTGGTGACAGAAAAACTGGCATCTATCTCCTCTTCCTTTACTATCCTAATTTCTCTGTGCTGATATTAGTAGTTTGGTGAGCTCCCAAATCTTCATTTGTGAGGAGCTTGAGTCACCCCAACCTTATCACGGCTCTCCTTCTGAGAAGGCGTAAGTATAAAGCATGCAGCAAAGAGAGCTATTTCTAGAAAAAGACATCCTGTTACTTGGAAAGAGATGGTTTGATTCTGTGGAAGTCGTGAGTTAGGAAAAACAGAAGTCTTATCAGTTGACTGTCATGTCATGTGATGGGGCACAAAGGGAAATTCTTTAAGAGTCTAAGTTACACAAAACCATGTAAGGAACACTTATTAAACCACTCTCCTGTAAGATCAAGTGTGAGGATTCTTGATGTCAATGTGAAGCCCCTAAGAATGACATGACTTTTAGGGGAATGGGTCTTTGAAAGAAGGGACAGATTTAGTTAAGGTCCAGGCACTGTGGGGAAGGAAACATTCTGGTCTAGAAGGAGATGTTTCTGTTCTGTTCTGCCCCCTACGTCCCCTGCTTTAAGCCCATCAAATAGGATTTTGCTACTCAAGGTGTGGTCTAAAAATCAGCACCAATGAGCATTACCTGGAGCTTGTTAGAAATGGTGAAATGCTGACCCCACTCCAGAACTATTGATTCGGAAACTGTTTCCACAAGCTTTCTAGGTGACTTGTGTACACAGTAATTTTTGAGGATGGCAATAGAATTCTAACTTGTCCTATAAATCTGCGAGATTATGAAGGAAAAACAAAGCCATGGCATGAAAAATCTTTTCTGTCTTTTAAACAGAAGTGACCATTGCACCAGTTTCCCCCTTGGCTAACATCCATCCATCCATCCATTCATTCATTCATTCATTCATTCAACAAATATTTGGGAGGAAGATAGGCAAGCGGAAGTAATCAACATTTATCGGGCTTATTTAATCTCCTAGACATCCATGAGGTTATTGTGCCTGTTTTCTATATAGGGAAATTGAGGACAATGAAGAGGAGCAACATGGCCCAAGTGACACCCTGCAGCGGAGGAACCGGCGTGAGAATACACTCCTCTCTGAATGCAGAACTCAAGCTCCACCACCATTTGTCGCCCACAGGGACAGTGTACTTTCATTTTCTCTTTTCCATAGGAATGTTGCACAAGGTTAGACTTCCCTTGATTGAGTAGCAGAGTTCCCCTGTCTGTCCCTTGGACTTCGGGGGTCAGAGGCAAACAGTAACCAAATTTCAGAACTAAAATGTTCCGGGTGATTGGACAGCGTCGCTGAGGCAGAAGCGTCCACTTGCAACACACTGGTCACAGAGAACACCTAGACTTGCCCTTTCATCTTCTCCTTACCTTGGTCTTCCCAGCAGGGGCATTGAAGGCGAGACGAGAACCTAGACAATACTTCCCACAACCAAAATGGCGGCAGGCACGTCTTGCCCACACTCGCCCTCAGCCGCTCTGCGGCTCGCTCCGCCCGCCCCAGCCTAGGCGGGGCGAGTATGCATGCTATAAGATTTCCCGCCCCCTCATTTTTGCGACAGTTGCAGCGAAAGTTACGGCAGTTGAGGCTGGTGTCAGCTGATTTACTGCAGCGGCGGAGGCGGTGGCAGCGGCTCCTTGCAGCCTCGGTGGGGAGAGGGCAGCTGGACAGGAGTTGCGCTTCCGAATATTTCCCCACCCGGATTTGCCCACCACTTCCTCCTCCCCAGATACATCCTCGCCGTGTTCTCTTTTGCCCGGACTCCCACGGGTGGTCTGATCGCCTAGATCGTGACAGGAGATGAAGCTGTGACAGGTAAGGGGGCTTTCGAGCTTTCCGGGAGGAACCCCAGCGTGCCACTTGCCTGCAATGTGGAGGTCGGAGCAGGAGGTCGAGGACCTCCAGCCCCAGCTGTCAGAGCACTGCTGCTGGAAGCTGTGCTCGGTGCGGCGGCGCCCCCAGCTTCAGGCCCACAGCTGGGCGCTTTGGCCAGGAGCTTTGATCTTGAGTGACATTTGCTTCTGGCGACGCCGGCACTGGTCTTGAGATGGCACTGGCTTGCCCTTAGTACCCTCTAATCCGGGAGACGTGGTGAATGATATGGGTGGGTGGTTATGTGCTTTTTGGTAATGTACTTGCTTTTGGGGTACACACGATCTGTCCTTACCTGTTGGTACGTCTGTTCGAGTTTCATCTTTGAGATGCCACCTGCCAGTTCTAATCCTTTTGTCTTAGAACTTGGTCTAAGAGGAGAACTGCTGCTCTTGCTCTCCTAATATTGGATCTCCACGTTCTGAAGCTATGTATTTGGAGACAGCACTACTCTGCCTTTGAAAAGGAAATTGCGTTTTATGTTTTGATTGCCCTCCTTTGTCAGATCTTCAGGCAGAATTTGCTGTTCTTTACGGTTGGATGCTGTGGAGCTACAGTTGCATCACAGGCTGCATTGGTATTGTTGATGCTGCTGATTTTAGGATTCAGTGAGAGCTACATCTTTCTTTCCCTGGAACATTTGCCATGAGCCGGAAAAGGCAAGCTTTGACTCTTTCAGATGTTTACTGGCTTAGGACTTTATGAACATACTGTTAGGAATCATCTATTGTGTAAAAGCAACTGATGTAGTTTTGGAAATTTTGCTACACACAATTTGTGCATTATTGCCAATTTGTGACAGTATGGAGGTGGAGGACAGTTTAAGAATGAAAACAGTGTGTTGAAATCCCTTTGCCATGATGAAGACAAAAACTGCCTTGACTTATCCAAAATAACAGCTTAGTTATTTCAAGCTGGGCAAATGGTACAATATAAATAAATAGTAAAGGCCTCATTAGCTTCAATTAGAGGTTATGGTAGATAAATCAATTTATTTAAATGTTTATCTTAAAAAAAAAACACTCCAGAGCTGTACTTAACAGCAAAACTGGAGTATACACTTCATTTTCTCTTTTTGCCACCTGTAGTTAAAAGTTAAATGATTTCAATAATTTGATAAATTAAAAGGAGTGAGGCTTGTCTTGGTGAGTATCACTGTGGGAACATAAATGTTGAGCTAGTGAGCCTTGTACCTTATGGTTTCCTTTTATTTTACCTGGGTTTAAGTTCTGTGTTGAAGCAAAGGAAATAGAGTGGTTTATCTCTGTAACAGGTGTAGTGTTGAAAACTTTGAAAAGTGGTGAGCTGTTTTTGTACCCAGGACATGAGAAGGGTAGGATGACATTTAGCTTTAATGATACACTCATTTAATGTGAATCCTTAAAGTTTTGGACCTCAGGTGCTGAAGGTAGAGTTCATCTTCTCAATTCAATTCAATGATCATCTTTGGGCTGTTCAAGGTGTGTCTCCTGCTTGTTTGTTTGTTTTCCATTCATTGCCTCTAATTTCCAGTCCCACTCCATTCCCTTGCCCATTAACCCCATTAACAATTAATCATTCTAAATAAGTGATGTGTATCCTTTTGATTATACGTGTTATTAATTGTACACTGTCTTGGGTATTCAGGTAGCAGATGATATCCTGCTATAAGTCCCATTACACTTCACCTCTCTCTGCTGTGTTTGAAGCATCTATTTGTGTTGCTTTCCATTGTTTCTACAAGCTGCACATTATTTCAGAATATAATCTATAGTTTATCTTTTACTCTTCTACTTGTGGATACTCTAGAAAACACTTTGATAAACAGTCCCTTGAGACTTCTATGGTGCATTCTTTGAAATACCAGGAACATGATTTCTGGATCAGAGGGTATTCATATATTTTACTGAAAGACATCACAGTGTGTATTAGAACAGGTAGCAATGGGCCATGCTCCTGCAGGCAGATCAGGAGCACTTCTGTATCCTCTTTCTCCACAGTGCTCAATTTTATCCAGTCTCTGATTTTTGTAGGCAAATAGATATAAAGTAAAATCTCATTTAAAATTACATTTCACTATTAATAATGGATTTCAGAATTTCTTCACATGAATTTTTATCTTGAGTTTTTGCTTTTGTAAAATGGCCTTTTTTTCCCTTTATGCATTTTTATTTTGAAGTTTCATGCATTCTCTTGTTTTGCAGAAGTTCCTTATATTTCTTAGAGACTGGACCTGTAAAAATCATATCTGCTCCTATTCTGTCATTTGTCTGTAACTTTTTTTCATGAAGTCCTTCATTGAACAGAAATATTTAACTGTGATAAAATTAAATAAAGAAAAAAGTTTTGCGTTATGGTTTGTGTTTTGAGGGTTTTAGTCAAGAAGTCTTTCCCCAATGCTGTCACAAAGTTACTGTTCTGTTTTATATACTGTTAGCTTCATAATTTCCCTTAATACTTACAGGTCTTTAATACATTCAGAGTTGTCTTTTTATATGCCATATGGTAGAGGGCCACTGTACTTTCCATACAGTGTGCCAGTTTTCCTGTGTCATTCTGTCCTTTCCCCATAGATAATAAGTGATGCCACACTGTTTGTGGCATCACATACATTATTGTATATTCTCATGTATACTCTGAACACTGTACCCTATTCCTCTGGTATATTTTTGCTCTTGCTCTACTGCCATGCTACTTTAATGCTATGGCTATATAGTATTTTTCCCTTTGTGAATAATTCCTCATATTTATTTTGTTTTAGCTTTATTTTAAAATAATTACAGATTCACAGGGAGTTGCAAAAATAGTACAGGGGGAAGTCTGGCTTGTCCCAATGCTTATATTTTATGTAACTTTACCCAATTTCCCTCCATGGTTACATTTTATCAACTAGAGTACAAGAGCAAAACCAAGGAATTGACATTCATACCATGCCTGTATATGGTTCCAGGACATTCTGTCACCTGGTGGATACCTGTAACCACCACTACACTCAGGAGACAGAACTGTGCCACCCCCACAGAGATCCCCTTCAGGCTATCCTCTTCCAGTCCCATCTACCACCCCTCTTCTCTGGTAATTAGAAATCACTGTTCCATCACTATAATTTTATCATGACAAGAATGCAATGTAAATGGCATTATTCAGCATGTGACTTTTTGAAAATGAGATTCATCCAAATTGTTGGATGAGACAGTTGTTTTGAGACTCTTGCAAATTGTTGCATAATTTGGATAGTACCCCATGGTGTGTGTGTGCTGTTTGTTGGACAGATGAACCATTTGTTTAAATTCATTCACCTGGAGTTAGGGGCTCTTTCTGGGCTTTTGTTTTTGGCTTTTTTTGTTTGTTTGCTTTTGGCTATTACAACTAAAGCAGTTATTATATGTTGTTTTGTGTGTGGATATAAATTGACACTTTTTCTGTGATAAATGACTAGGCATATAATTGCTGGTGGTATTATAAGTGTGTGTTTAGTTTTTGAAGAAAGTTCCAAACTGTTTTCCAGAGTGGTCGCACCATTTCATGTTCCCACCAGCAAGGAGGAGGCACTGAGTTTCTTTGCATCCTTGCGGGCATTTGGTATTATCACTCTTTTTCAATTTAGCTGCTCAAATAGATATGAAGTGATCACGCATGGTAATCTTAATTTGCATTTCCCAAGCTACTGATGTGAAATATCTAGTGTTGGGGTTCGGTGAATGGGGTTTTGGTTTCCTCCGAGAAAGAACTTGGCCGTCTCTATTCAGCAGCACAAGTCAAGTTTATTGAGAAAAAAGATACCTGCGTAGACATAGGCAAGTGGCAATCTTAAGGGCAAGAGCTGCTTTTTCCCAGAGCACAGGGTGACCTTATATATTGCTCTTTGATGGGATTTATTCCTTTGTGGATTTTTTTTCACTTTGTGGAATTTATTGCTTTAGGGTCCAGTTGGGTCAGTTTTCTGTAGGCTGATAACACTGGTCAACAGTGAGATCGTTACTGACTTAAAAAGTCCCTAATCTGTAGTATCTTGGTGTGCTGAACATGAATATAAACCTGAAAATTTTTATTAGCTCTCGTTATGAAGATATTTCATATAATTCATTTTATATGTTTCACCGTATAAATTTATCCAGTAGGACTGTAACAACATCCATAATCAGCCTAGAATGATGTAATACTGCATCACATTGCATAATACCATCATGCACACATCATCCAGAGTTGATTGCATCATTTTCTGATGCATCATTTTCTGATGCAATGCTACTGCCAGGCGGCTGCTGAAGTAAGCTGATGTCAGCAGTGCACTATATAAAGTCCTGATGGAAAGGTTGAACATTGGAAATATTTCAGACTTTGTGTGAGACAGTTTAAGCTACTGTTACATACAACTGTTATTATTTTATCCATTTAGGCACAATACAGAATAGTCATGCCTCAAAAGTATGTTAATAGCGTGGACAATTTCTGCTCTGTTTGTGGGAAGTGACATTTGCCAACCAGAAGAAAAGTATCACTTCTCAAGTGAAGAAGGCTCATCATCTTTACTTTGGATGCAAGGTTGGTGACCAAGGCGAGCCTTGGGCCCCGCATATATGCTGTGCTACATGTACGGCACAGCTTTCACAGTGGTTAAATGGCAAAAGACCATCAATGCCGTTTGCAGTCCCCATGGTGTGGAGAGAGCCAAGCTACCACATAAAAGCCTGTTACTTCTGCTTGGTTCCTCCTCTTTCCGGTAGAAAAATGAAGCAAAAGAAGTGGAGAATAGTCTACCCAAACATTCTGTCTGCATTGAAACCAATTCCACATGGTGAGGAACTTCCAGCAAAACCTCCTGCAGAATAGTCTCTTGATTCATCTGATGAGTACAAGGGTGAGCCAACCTGTTCTTCTCCTGTTCCATCAGCATGCAGTGATCCATTTTTTCACTGTGGTGCATCATCAACCCTGCACAGACTAACGCAGGAAGAACTAAATGACCTGGTTTGTGATTTGGACTTATCCAAGAACAAGGCAGAACTGCTAGGATCAGATTCCAACAATGGAATCTTCTAGAAGAAGATGTCACAATTACTTTATATCGAAATTGCCACCAGCAGTTGGAGCCTTTCTTCAGAAAGGAAAGGACTCTGGTATTCTGTTAAAATATTGAGGGCCTCATGAATGCCTTAGAAATCACTCATGACCCACAAGAATGGAGACTATTTCTAGTCTCTTCAAAACTGAGCCTTAAGGCCGTGCTTTTGCACAATGGAAACCATCTTCCATCTATTCTATTCCTGAACAGCTGTACAAGAGACAGGTGAAGAAATCTAACAAGTAGTCTATACTTGATTTTTTACAGGTATTAACTGTAGGCCTATTACTATTGGCATGCATTTCGTGATGTAAACATCAATTTATTGCAGATTACAAAAAAAGAACACCTAGAGCCAAAATTAAAATTTGACTGTCATGTTCGTGTTGAGCACATACAGACTGATAGGAAATGACTAATTTTATTTCAGTAACATGACTTTTAAAAGTTTGTTGACCAGTGTAATCCTCTCTGCTTCTACCTCTGGCTGATAATCCTTTCTGTCCCCATCTCTGGTTTTCTGCCCCCATCTTGTGAAAATTGCATCCTAAATTTTCTACTCTAAACTTCTATCATCTACTAGAGTAAGTTCTTCATTTTTTGTACATTTTCAGATTTGGCCTAGCTGTATGTGGATTTGTATTCTTAGCTATGTATTTTAGAATTAGAGTTTCTAAAAACAACATATCTGGAACATTGGTTGAGGAAGCATTGCATTTATAGATTTATTTTGGGGAAAGTTGACATCTTGATATTATTAGGTCACCTTATCTAAGAGCATGGAGTGAACTTCCATTTGTAGTTAAAATTTGTGAAAAGTTACTATTGTAGATTGTTGTTGATAGAAGAAAATACTTCTAATTTTCATGCACTGATATTCCACCTTTTTTTTTTTGTATTCTACTAGACTGAGATCAAAATTCATAGTATAAAAAAGAAATAATTTCAGTGTTTGGAGAGTTAGGCTGAAACTAGGTAGTGCCTTTATTACTGGGTTTGTTATATTTTTCTTTGAACCTTGTTTATTTATTGGGTAAGACAAACTTGATAAACATTTAGTTGGTGAGGTTTGTAGGGTCTCTCCCTATTTTGTCCATTTCGTTGTTGTATTTTAGGAAGAGTCAGTAATCTTAAGTATATGTCTACCATTGGTCATAGGCAGGACAAGTTGAGAATTTATGTTTGGTGGGGTGAAATCTTATCACCAGTAAAAAGATACCTTATTTCCTACTTAAAGATACTATGATTGTATGAATGACATTAACTTAGAATTTAATCATTGCCTGTGGTTCTTTGTCTTGATCTGTATCTGACACTTAAATCTACTTTGCTGATTAGAGCACAAAAAATTTTGTTGAAAAGAGAAATCCCAGAATCATGACTCCATTCAGAAAATTTCTGTCTTAGTGGATTTTTAATTTTCTTTCTATTCAAGAGCATGTATACTATAACCATAGAATGTTAAATATTTTAAATAAAATTAGATATCTTTTTCAAAATGTGTTGGTGATGTTTAGTGACTACGTAGGTGTTTTTTGGCGGATGGTAATGTGGGTTAGTGGGAGCCATAAAATGATGAAACAATAGTAAGGCACCGGTGAGTTCAGGATGGAGAAAATTTCTCAAGTGCTAAGGGTTATTCTGTAGGCTCTTTTGGAAGAGAAAATTGCTGGAAATACATGACTTTTCAACCAGTTTTTCCCACTTAACTTAGTTATTGTAAATTATGATCCTTCAAGTTATTTGGCCATTTTAAGTTTTCTTTTTTTTTCCTAAGCATTTCAAATGCAAACAGTAACAATCACTTAGTAGAAGTAAAATGTTTACACCAATAAAATATTACTTAGTTTAAGAAACGTTTTGAGATCCATTAGCAGGCCTTAATGAGCATAATAGCAATTGTTGTCACAGAATGAAAGATGCTGGAAACTTGCTACTGATGAAAAACAATTATTATGTTAATAAGAATTTGATTAAGGAGGCTTGTATTAATCGTTGCCATTATTAAAGAAAAATTAATTGATAGAACTCTTCTGTAAAACTCAAAGCATGTGAAATTAAGATTCCTTTTAATATGCTGATGGCTACAATTTTTAAAAAAAAAACTAGGCAAATATGCTTCATTCGAGTGTTTGTTCATTTATTTGATGAATATTTGGGTGCTTCATATAGGGCAGGAATTCTAGGCCCTGAGAAGACAGTATAGCAGGAAACAGAAATCATCTCCTTCATGGAATTTATGTTATAGTGGGAGAGACAAATGAGAAATGAGTAAGTAAAACCTTTGGTATATTAAATGATGTAAGTGTTGTGCAGGAATGTAATGAAATACTGTTTGTGTGGTGGATTTACCAATTTATGATGGCAATGGAAGACCTCACAGAGAAGATAGCATGTTAGCAGATACCTGAAAGGGTGAGGGCGTATGCCTTGAAGAAGTCTGGGGAACACTGTTCTGAGGAGACACCCTGCCTAGTGTTGAAGAAAACCAAGAATCAGAGTGGATGGAAAAGAGTGCGCCTTGATAATGTGGACAATAGGCAATTTATGAACAATGAGAAACTTATGTGTTCAGTTTAGAGTTTTGCTGGCAATGTGATGAGATGAAACAGGAGTGACTGGACATGTAGGTGAGAACAGAGGCCGGTGGGTGGAATAGAAATAGCATCGACTAAGTAGGATCCCTGAGAAGCAGGGGCTTGCTAGGTGGGGGCCCCTGGTTTGCTTTTAGCTTAATCTTTAACTCTTGAAAATGAGATAGGTTGTTGATAGATAGATAGAGCATAAATAGAAGAATTCATTCATCCTAATGGCAGCAGTAGAAATGTAAAATATGAGTCGTATGTCTCAAAATCTATGACTCATGCTTAAGATTGTGATTTATTTTTTGACCAGATAGCTCTCTACAGTTTGTCAAAAATCTGACTCTGATGCACTCAGGGCCGTGTTAGCAATAAGAAATAACTCTGGTCCTCTTGCCATCTGCTCATTCCACATGTCCTTTTGAAATTGAAAGCTGGAACTTCCTTTATCAAAGCATTCCTACAGTGTCAGGTTCCTTGGGAGTAGATCCAACGCCACTCAAATAAGAAAGTGTCATCTTGTCAATTCATTAACAAGCTTAGTGTGCAGAAGCTTATGGCCCTCCTAACTCTTTAATTCCAGAAATTGGTTGTTCTGAGAAAACATTGCAATCATTTCTTTGGTGCATTTTCCGACCTAGCTACCTCATTGAATTATGATAAACCAAGTCTTTGGTATCTGATTCAGTTTTATCCAAGTCTTCAGTAAATTTGTAGCAAAAGCATCAGCACAGAGAACATACATAATCTTGATCACGCCCCTCATATATATAATGAAAACTGGGAATTTGAAAACACTTTTGACAAATGGTACAAGAATGTTCTCTGAGAATTTGAGTAACCCTTTCAAAAACTTTTTTTACTGCAAGTATGGCAAGTCTGCTTAGCTATTTATTTAGGCTTCTCATGTGCCCCATTGATCGGTGGGCCGGTAGCTCCGCTTGCTCACGTCCGCCCAGTCTCAGGGGAGAGAACTGAAGTTTGTCTCCCTCGGTCTCAGGGGCCTGCCTGGTGCAGAAAGAGCACAGAGGAGATAGTCGTGACTCTCCTGTGACAGCGCCTGTGATCCTGGGACAGAAATACTTCTTGCTTGCGTCTGAGTGTTAGAAAAGCGTTGTGGAGAAATTGACATTGATCCAAAACCAGATTTTTCATGTATAACCTTAACTGTTTTGGAGCTTTTAAAAATCGCATGGGATACCCGTTTCACAGGGGATATTGCAGAACAGACAGTCTCACCAGCATGTCACTCTGTATTGATAGTTTTAAAGGGAAAAATAGTTACGGTGGAAACATCTAGTAATCACTGCCTTAACCACACGGTGTAGGACAACGTGCCGTTTGTGCCCTTGGGTGAAGTGTATAGTGTCACGTGTGTCCCTGGCAGCATTCTTGTTTCATTGAGCCAATGACGCCTTTATATCCAACTTTTAGTGGGGAGGAAAAGCAGGTAAATGACATCATTAAAAAATTTCGACAAATGTAAAGTGCGGAATATTTCGCAATATTTGGGGTTTTTTTTCTTTAAGTTGAGGTGGAAAAAGACGAAGAGATTAAAGAAACGTGACAGCCAAATGCAGTGCATAAAACATAAACATTTTACTTACTAGGCTAAAAAAGCTATAAAAGACATTTTGTAGATAGTAAAAGTAATTTGAATGTGGACAGGACTGAGATGTCATTATAGAATTATGGTGTTACTAATGGTGATTTGATAATGTATATAATGTAATGAAGTGGAATGCTCTTATTTTTAAGCTGTCTTAAAAATAGTGTTATGACATGTTGGTTTTGCTCAAGTGACTTGGCAAAAAAGTACATATGTATGTGTATGTGTATACACATTGACAAAGGAAATAGGGCAAATTATTGTTTGATGAGTGATCTCTATGCTATTTTTTGAACTTTGTATATATTTGAACATTTTCATAAAAATAAGTGGGGAGAATCGCACAGGGAAACAAATTTTAAGTTTTTCCTTAACAGAACAATCAAAAATATGAAAAGCAGAAATGAAAAGTGAAATTTTCTTAGAGCTATCTAGGCCTTCCTATATCTAGGTAGAAGAAAGCTGAGAAAGGAGGAGAAGGTAATTGGAAGAGTATGCTATGCCAAGAACAGAGAGATTTGAGGATTAGCAAGTGATCAGCAGTGTCCAGTAACCTCTTGGCAACATTGTAAAGATTGAATAAGATGGTGGAGTTTCGAAAGTTTAGGCATCAACAGCCTACTAATGTCACTTCTTGCTTAAGGCATTGCTTCTCCCTGCAACATGGGGGAGTTCTGCTCTGGAGTATCATATAGATACTCCCTCTTCATGTAGAGGGACAACAAGAGTGTCCTTAAACTAGGTCTGTTCAGCACTAGAAAGTAAATTGAATGAGGCTTTTTGTAGTAAGAAAATGGAAACAGTACTTTAAAGACCGCAGGTTTCAGAATGTTGATTGTCATTAGAATGGGGGGGGAGAGAGAAATTGAAAGAAAGTAAAGGTGAGATGTGAACATGTTTGAAAGATAACAACTAGTTGCATAGAAAGAGATGACAACCAAATGGTGAGAAGATAATTAAAGGAGTAAGATCCTCAAAGAGTCTGGGAGGAGTTAGATTTAGCAGGAAAGAGGAAATATTTTTTCTCTGCTTGGCACCCAGTGAGAACTTAATAAATACTAGTTATGTTATTCTGTTTGTTCATTCAATAAATACATACTGACCAACAGTAAAAGTCAATAGCTATTTAGGCGCTGATAAACCTCCTCCAATCCAGTGGAATGCAGTCTACTTGGTTAAATAGAGGAGATGGTGGCTTAGATAGACCATCTGGTTTTACCCTGGAGGAACATGGATTTTAATGGAACTGACCAATTTCTAACCACTGCACACAGACTGATGAGTGGGACACACCCACATGTAGAAAAAGTAGTGTAAACTGGGTTGCTGTAGTAGTGAATCATGGGGCTTGTGAGGGGGCACTCACAGCAAGGAAGAGCTAGCATTTGAAAAGATTCTAGGCTAAAGAGAAATCCTTGGTAAAAAAATATTTTTTAAAGTTCCATGTTGTGTGCATATGTGCGTCTTTAAAACAAACAAAAAACCTGGTTAAATTGGCCATTTTACTTATTCCTCTGTTTATTAAACTGTATTTTGGAATACATTGAAATAACCTAAGATGGTTAAATTGGCCATTTTACTTATTCCTCTGTTTATTAAACTGTATTTTGAAATACATTGAAATAACCTAAGATGGAAGAAAATCTTTAGGACCAATTTGTCTTGAGTATTAGGGTCCCCACTCAGCCTCTTCTCTTCCTCTCCCTTTTCAGAAGTAGTCTCATTACTATTTTGGGGAAAAGGAATAGGAGGGATTTGCTATCAACACAGACTTATTCTAAATATTGTGTGTGTGTGTAGATATATGGATGTACACATATCAATATATCTCCTCTATAAAACCCAACCTGGCAGTGTATTTGCATACTGCACTGAATCTTTTTCTCCCACTAAGTATTTTAGACACTATTTCATATCTCATACTGTAGGTCTCCATGATAAGATTATTTTTATAGTTTGGGTTCCCTGGTGAGCAGCTCTGAGATGAGATTAGCACTGATTTATTAGGGAGTTCTGTTAGCATCAACACCCAGGGAAAGGAAGCAGTTTGGCTCTGAGGGAGAAGTTGAGCTGTGTGACAAATCTCAGTTGACCAGGGGAGGAATTCTGAAGATGAAATGACTGACCCCTGGGAGCTAGTCTGAATAGCTGGGAAGGATCTGGGCTATTTATATCCTTATATGGATCAGTCAGTGATTGTGGGCTGTTCCACGGGAAGGCAACAAGAGCTTGGAGGAGGATCTGAGTGTATACTGCTGTCATACTTACCATTTTAGCTTCATTTCTGTGGATAACTCTTCACCCTCTATTCCTTTTCTCCCCTCACTCACACGTCCCTGAGCCCACTCGTGTTATTTCATCATAAGCACTGCAGTTCTTCTTACCTTTGAGTCATGTGTTTTAGTATAATCTTGATTAACCAGAATGATTGGAGGGTGACGTTTTCTGCTAAATGGAATTTTCTGGTAAATGAATAGTGAAGATTATTTATTTCATCCAGACTCAGGAGCTCTGTACACACCTCTGAGCTCTAAGATCAGTTTACATGTGATCTTGAGAGAGTTGCTAGTGGACCTAAATATCCACCAAAATCAAAATCTGTGAGGTGGCAATGAGCTATACTTCTTTTATTTCGAGATTAGGAAGTCAGATTATTTTTGTGTCAACTACAAAACCCTGTCCTTTTTCAACAGCTTAAAAAAACAACAACAAAAAAAAACCCAGAAGCAAAGCATTGGGTGGCGGGCATGTATTTCATCAGCTTTTGCAATGAGTTGATTTACTGATCCAGACAAAAAGTGATTGTATTTTTGCTGTTGATGTGGAATACTTTTTGTTGAGTTATCTGCTACTATTTTATGGAAATATTTTCTGAATTATTATTTTTATTTTTCTGAGATCAGATCACACCTCTGTTCCTCTTTGCTTCCTTTGTGTCTCATTTTATCCTTCCTCCCTCCTGTCATGCTTGTGTTCTCTCTTCCACTTGTCACTCTGCTTGGAAAGTTGTGGTCATTTATGTCTTCTTGCCTTGGTATTTATTTCACCGAAGTATGTGATTTGTTCTTCTTCTTCTACGATGTCCTGTTTTTCTTTCAATTTTTTCATTGTTTTTGCTAAAATTGTAATCGCTGTGTACCCAGGCTGATTGCATTAGTTTCCCCATCTGCAGTTTGCTCTGTCTTAGTCCAAAGTTCATGCTCTCTTATGTGGTTCTAGTATATTGTTTCCATGTTTAGGTATCTCCTGATGAGACCATTATATCTCTACAATCAGATATAATGACCAGTATGAAACCTTGTAGTATCATCTCCCTTATCAGACTCTGTAGTTGGTAAATTCTGGTTAAGTACCGAATAATTTATCTGACATATTAGAATATGAATTTATTTATGATTTCACTGGGCATCAGTATTATAATAGTGCCTATCCTTTGTGTAGAGGCACATTTAGACCAGCATTTCAAAATACTTTTTCTTTTCTTTTTTTCTTGAAGTACCTTTGTATAAACTTGTATTAAAACCCACGTTGCATCTGTATCAGTTTGGTGTGTTGACCACCAAGTCTGAGCTATTACATCTCTAAAATAATGCTCATTTTCATCGTATTACCAATTTCATCACTACTACCCTTCATCCTGTATTTATTAAAGATGTCCTATATGGAAACACTATAATAAGCATCATATGGTGGTTGGACTTATGGACCTTAAAGAGTAGTAGAGGAGACAGTTGAAAGAACCAGAAGTAAGTAAAGAGAGGTTGAGAAAAATGTAGGCACTATCATCTCTTATCTGTAGTACTTCCATAGCCTCATTGGGTTTCAGACCCAGAGTTTTATTCCTCTCCATTGTATTGCAGCTAGAATGATCTTTCTGCAAAGAAAATTCAGATTTTAAGCTCTTGACCCCTTCCCTGTTTCTGTCAGGTTGAACTCCAAATTCCTGTAGATGGCTTACTGACTCCTTTATGATTTGGTGCTTGTTGGTTATTGATTCTTGTTTCACATTCTGCCTTTGTCCTCTGAATTACAGTTCTACTACTTTTATTGTCCAGAAAGAATTGAGATCGTTTATCTATTTTATCCATGAGCCTCTTCCTTGGTTAGTTCCTACTCATTCTCATTCATCATTTCTTCCAAGAACCCTTCCTGGACCCGTTGAAGTCTCGGTCCTGATAGTCATTCTGTGTCTCCATAGTCGGGAGCTGTCTCGTGTGTACCTCACCAGATAGTTGACTTGTGTCTGCTTAACCTGCTGTGGTAATACTGGTATAGGCACAAATGCAAACTTGGGGATACTGCTCTACATGCACACAAATTACTGTTATTATGAGATCAGAATTTAATTTGAAAGCTTTTAGTTTTAGTATTGGGATAGCAGTTTACAGTATTATTTTTAATAAAGTCATGCAGGGTAGAATTGTCATATTTGAGATAATAGAATTGCATTTGACAGGCATATACAGAAAGCCAGAGACATTAACCTGTTGAAAGTCCAACTTTTTTAAACATTAAAGTGATGATGCTGGAAGAAACCAATACATATGGAAGCAGTATGTAAAGTAGCAGGAACTGTTTTGTTTTTTTTTTTAGCTAATGTTTCCTGAGCACCTGCCATGTGGTAGACATTTTGCTAGCTGCATTGCATGTGGTCTCTCTTAGTCTTTATGGCAGCCTTCTGAAAGGAGTGTGATATTGCCTGTCTTTTACAGATGGGGAAGCTGAGACTGAGAGGGGGAACTTTTCCAAGACTGCAGAGAGGAGCGAGGATTTGAACACAGTTCATCTGATTGTAAGTTCAGTGTTTCTTTCGAATTTTGTGGTTGTTGACTGAAATGGTTTCATTTCTGTACATAACTAAAAAATAGGTAATAGGCAAAAATAGGTGAGGTAGAAAGATACATGAAATTAAAGTAACCAAAAGTGATTAACTTAATTTTTTCAAATCGCTAATACTTTTCTTTCTTCATATGATTTTATTTTCTGGTAATAATGATTTAAAATCAAGTTTACAAATAACTCTTAATGAGAAAACTAAGTCTCAGAAAGAGATGATTTGATCAGAGACTGCATAAGCCTTAGAATCTAGAACTGATGTTTGATGACAAAACTTTATCCTTAAAATTTTTTTATCTGGTGACCAATCTTGAAATGTTATTGGAAGCCAATTTTGGATACAAGAATAAGTGAAAACTGAATGTTCCTAGTATTCTTCTGTTTTAAGAAGCACCTAGTTTTAGAACTATCTATTATAACTTTAAAATTTAAAAGCTAACATTTTCCCTTAATGTCTTAGTATGCAAAGTATGAATACATTTTACACAATATTTTGTAGTTGGTAAGATAATTTTCTTCATTTTCTATTAAAGTTAGTACTATATCAGATTATTCATTTGTTCTATTGAAGTATTTCTGTTAATGTTAATACTGTATCAGATTATTCATTTTCATTTGTTCAACCACTTTTGCTTTAGGCCTTTTCCATTCAAATATTTTTTTTTCCGCCCAGTGAATCCTGTTCTATGCTGTGTTTCATTTCCACGTAGTAAAAAACATTTTTGGGCACATAATCAATTTCCTTCATACAGTTGGTGATAATGTTGGAACAAAGAATGGATTATTAGGTATGTGAGTGACTGAATAATGGTGGATGCAAAGTGCTCTGGATTTTCACTGCCTTTTATTTTTCTTAAAAAACTCTTTTATGTGCTAACATAGGGTGTCTTGGCTTATCTGTTACTCATTCCGTTTAAAGATATTCAACCTTAGATTCCTACATCCTCCCTATTTAAATGGTTAGGACCTGGCTAATTTGCCCACTTTTTGTTTTAACTAGTTCCTTAGAACTAGGTTTAATTGGTTGCCAATTTAATGGGAGTTTCAGTTAATCCTTCTTAGTGCTTTTGGTGGCTTTAGTAAAGTTTTGCTTTTTTATTACACCTTTAAGATATTAGAAAAATGTTTTAAGGTTTTTGTTTTTGTTGGAATAAGATTATTTTTTCCTGTATATATTCAATATTTTTTGTCCTCCAAAACAATAATTTTAAATGAATACAATAAATGAAGGAAACCCATTTCACAGAATAAATTAATAAAATCTTAAATATATACACACAAATTAATACATTTTCTGATGACATAAGCTGTACCTTTATCATGTTGTGGATGATCATTTTCACTTGTTTTAAGATCTATTCCTTGAGTTGCCCTGTCACTTTCCAGAATTTTCTTTTCCATCAGATAAGCACATCTCCTGGAGTGTGTACATATCCCTTTGTCCTTAACCTATATATTTGGATCTCTGTAAACTTAGCAGTAGGCATTGAATATGAGTCCTCAGATATCTAGAAATACGGTGTTTCCAGATCTCACCATATTGTGGACCATGCTGTGGGTTTATTTAATTGAGAGAAATCTTCTTGGGTAATATAACTTAAAACTGAATGTTGTCACCCTGGAAAAATGAACTCCTTCCAGATTCTCTTTCTGAGAAAGTCATCATGTTGGATATGTTACTCAGCCAGGAACATGCTGTACCAAATTTTTAAAAATTGGTTTCATGCTTGATTTCATCCTCTAATATCAAATAGGAATACAGAAATACTTGTTAGTGTCCTGGTATTGTATGAAATGGTGAACATGATACATACAGAGTCTTACTATTAGGAAATTAAATTGGAATTTTTCTTTGAAAGTGTATCTTTGTAGCAAAAATATGAAGTTTTTTGGGGGGGAAAAATAAAGTGGGGGGGAGGTAGGCGGAGGGAGGGAAGGAAAAGTGCACAAAATGGAATAGAAAAGAACACAAGGGACCATGGAGATGGATCACGGGTGAATTGGTGGTGGGCTACCCAAGGGGAATACAAAATGTAAAAGACATAAATAACAATAAAAATATATATTTAAATTAAAAAAATAGGTTGTTTTCATATATTTTAAATATTCATTCCAGGTAAACATTCTAATATCATTCATAATTTTTTCACTTGCTTCATTTTCTTTCCATAATGATTTTTAAAATAAATTTTGGTTTTAGTTTTTATTAATTACTTAAAGAATACAGGTAGTGGTTCGAAGCAAATGTTTTTGCTAAAGGCAGCTAACAGTATAGACCATGGCAATGAAATTAGTTTCTTTCACAGAAAGTAGCTATTCCTTTATGTGTTTCTGAAAATTTCCTAGGATAGTCTTAGCATTCTGAAAAATTCAAAGTTAATTCCAGGTCATTTCTCATCACTTAAAAATCTTTGGCAGAAAAATATTCACTACAGTGACCATTTCTTTTGATTGACCATATGTTAAGTCTACAGGTGATCCCCTATTATCTCAAAAGGTCTGGCAGAATTTTCTGTCTTCTGTGGACTCTCTTTGATTGACTTTGTGACTCTCCATTTCTCTCTACCTTCTCTGTACTAGTTTTTAAGGCTTTATCCACACAGTTAATAACTGTTTCACCAGCTAGATCTTGATTTTGTCAGATCAAAAAATAATTCCTTCTATTTGTACGTTGTAGCAAGAGGTGCTCTCCAGCATACACCAGTTCATTCGTGATTCATCTCAAATTTAAACCCCTTTTGCCAGAACAACATTTTTATTGTGAAGAAATAAGTTTAAAGAGAAAATCTTTTCCCCTCAAGTTTCAGAGCTTACAAGAAAAGACATGACCTTGAGACATAATAGGTTTGTAATAAATACGGTTGAATGAGTTTCTCACTGAACTTAACTCTTTTTAATGGTTAGCACACTGTGAAACCACACCGAATTTTTCTTTTACTGATGGTTTGGAGACTTAGCAAGATTCGGAGACCTCACCTATCACTGGGAGTAAGACCACAGGTTTTGAAATTGGGCTATGTGGCCTCTAGTCTGGGCTCCATTACGTTCTTCACTCTTGACTTTGTGACTCTTTATGACTCAACTGTCTTCACTTGTGAAAGAGGAGTTACAATAGTACTGCTTGATTTGATGTGAGGATACCTGAGATTTTAATTAGATTATATATGAAGTAAGGTTTCATATATTTATGTGTGACACATGTTTTACATAATATGTATTATATACAATGTTTAGAAGAATTCTTGGTATTTAGGAAGTTCAAGTTGAGTTTATAATAAAAATGCATAACATGGGTTGTAGAAGAAAATATTGTAATATCTGACACTATTCTTATAACATTTCCAGGTTCGAAAACACAATGGCGGGAAACAGCCTTGTTCTACCCATTGTTCTTTGGGGTCGCAAAGCACCAACACATTGCATCTCAGCAATACTTTTAACAGATGACGGGTCTACAATTGTAACTGGATGTCACGATGGACAAATATGTCTCTGGGATCTTTCAGCAGAATTGGAAGTGAGTATTTGAAATGTCTATTGTACTTTTTAAATATAAGAAACTGCATAATAGAAAATAATACAGTCCCAGCGTAACACTTGGCTATAGAATATATTTTCTGAGAGATACATTTTGACTGAAATTGGTATGCTGTAGAGTGGTTATTTGTATTATTCATCAGAGTTGACTTTTGCTGCTGTTAACTGTTTTCAAATGTGACATCTACCCTAAGTGGTTTAAAATGTTGCACTGAAGATCTTTACCCATACTGAGGCAAGTTTTCAAAAAGATACTAAAACCCAATTTTGAATATTCATACTTTCTAAGGTGAATGTTTTGAAGAGAACAAAACTTTTTGTTGTGCTTAGTTTAAAATTCACTATGTATTGTTGTCATCCTTTACCTCGATGGAGTGTTCTATTACTCTGCTCCTGGGTCTCTCGGTTGATAGACTAGAAAAAGTAGGAGTTAGGACACACACATGTACACATTTATGAGCACACGCACACGCAGAGTTCACACTGACACCTCCAGTTCCAGTATCATGGTTCAGGGCTTATTCTACTTTCTCTCTTTCCATATTTGTGACTGCCCTTCTCTGAAAACTCTCCGTGGGAACTTTTCTATAAAGGAGAGCAGAGAGCATGGGGTGGTGGCTGGCATGTCATGTCTGGTCCAGAAAGTTGATTGGTTAAGTAATTATTTATTTTTGATAATAGACTTAATGAAGTATAATTCACAAGCCATTCACTCATTTAAAGATTCATTTATTTATGCATACAAACTGGGGTACAGGCCAGAGGCATGGGGCGGCGTGAGGGCTAACCAGAGACAGAGTGGGGAGCAGAACAGGCAGATCGATGGAAATACACTGCTGAGGGGAGCAGCGGGCGAGGCAGGAGAGGTCTACCATGTCATGTGGGAATCTTCCCGGCTGGGTTGAACTCCTGTCGCCCCTGCCAACAGCTCCACAGTGCAGCGCCTAAGCACTGCGCCACCAGGAAGGCCCCCATTCACTCATTTAAAATGTACAACTGAATGATTTTTATACAGTCACAGAATTGTACAACCATCACCAGAGTCAATTTTAGACCATTTTCATTACCTCAGAACCAAACCCCACATTCTTCAGCTGTCACTCCCAACACGTCCTCCCTCCTAAGCTACAACTAATCTATTTTCTGTCTCTATGCATTTGCTATTCTGGATATTTCATATAAATAGAATCATTATTGCATCTTAATTTAATCTATCAAAAGAAATGCATCTTTTGAAAGATATTATGGGTGTTGAATTATTTACTCAGGTGAATAGGAGGATAATGAAAAGTTGGCTTGGTGTTGTCTTTTGAGGTATATGTCTTTTCAGCATCATCCCTTCTAGTAGTGATTTATGGCTATGAAAGACCAATAAGAAGAAATGTGACATTCAGAGAGGAGGCACATGAAGCTTTCTCTTGAAGTCCTGGTATCTTCTTTTGCTAGCAGAGGTTTCGAAATAGTAGCTAGAACAGCCTTTGCCTGCTTGTGTCTATGCAAGTGTCTCCTTCTTAATAAACTCATTGTGTTCTGGTTACAAAACAATGACAACAAAAATGGTAGCTAAGACCTTTGCATTTATATTGTTGGTCTCCACTTATATGTGAAAAGGAGTGGCCTGGCTTAACATGGTAGCAGTAAAGTGCAGGAGAGAAATTGCAAAAGCAGTATTTTGGTGATTACCTCCGTAAATTTGGGGACTGCTTGCCAGACTATTTGAGAATAGTGGGTATTAAATTGACCTGTAGGGCGCTGTGTGACTTACTCACTAGTCTGTGAGGGTTATTCTTAGTTCCTGACAGTTAACATTGCTGTCAGCATAGGTGAGGGTTATTGTCCTTTATTTCTTATATTTGGGAATGTCAACCTGGTGACTGTAAATGTGCTTTCCAGATCATTGACAGTATTATTTAAAAAATAAGTGAGGTCAGATTATTTTATACACTAATTCATATTCTTAACCTGGGTTCTCATTGTACTGTGGCTTAATGCTTAAGGTTACCCTGAGTCCTGGTTTTCTCACTCACTCTTAGTAGTGTGATTGTAAGCATTAAATGGGTGGAAGTCACTGTTTTGCTTTATATTTGAGAAGTCATCTATAGCTGTATTTATATTAAATATATGATAATTTCTAAAAATAATAATTTTGAAAAATATGTTCCTTATATTAACATATTTTTGTATTTCTAGGTTAATCCTCGAGCTCTGTTGTTTGGCCATACAGCTTCAATCACTTGTTTGTCTAAGGCCTGTGCTTCTAGTGACAAGCAGTATATTGTCAGTGCATCTGAAAGTGGGTAAGTATTCACTTTCCCCCCTCATAAGTCTTTATTGTGAACAGTACCAGTAAGTACTGTTACGTACTTACTTAAGTAGGGATTTTTTTTTCTTTTGGCAGATATTTTAAACAAATGCATTAGTTGTCTCAACTGAAAGAGAGATATTTGAAATGTGATTTTAAAAATGTGAATTTTATAATTTTAAAGGGTTTTTATAATAGTTTTATTATAATTTATGATTATATCTTTGCCTGGCTTTTGAGAAACTCATAATACTCTAAAAGTTAAAGCATGATCATTAATCCTCATGGCATTTTTATTGCGTTGGCAGACAACTTTGAGAGCTAGAGTGATGCTAGGCTGGCATAAATTTGGAACATGAAGTCACGCAAAAGTTCATAGTTATATTGATGTATGTTAATAAACTGACATAGCCACATATGTTCCTAAATTTCAGTGTAACTTGCTTTTGGTGAGATAGTTCATTGGACAGTAGTTGTAGGATCCAGAGTGTAAGGAATTTTTGAAACTTTTTTTGGTGCTTAGAAAATGGTATATTTATACAAGGTATTGTTGAAGAGAGTTGGGGAACTGAAAGGGAATTATTTAAGAACTCGCCTACTCCATCACTCATAACTTATGAACTTGAAAAGCATCTTATAGAACTGTTTGGAATAAGAAGGGCACTATCAGGTAAAAATATAGTACCTTTTGGTCCTTTAAACAATAATCCACATTAGAATGCATATTCTATATAGGTTTGCCTTCCTTTCAGGAATTGTTTCATACCATGTAGATATAGGAAAGGGCATCCTAAAGAAAACCTTAATTATATCAGGATCATTATATTTTATTAATGTTGCCTGTTAAATCTTAAGTTTATATCTTTAAAAGACAAGGTATATTGATATTTCTGATTTTCAGTATTGCTCTTACCAAGGTTTTTTTTTTTTTGGAATGCACGCAAAACTTCTGCAATAAATGTAGGAATGAAAATGGAGTATTTTATTTAATTCACAGAGGTTTAAAATTCAGTTGACTTTAATTTTTGTGTTTTGCTGTGTTAAATTTTCTAGCTCTATTGGTAACCAGTGGAAAATCTCAGTAGTTCACATGAAAAGTTTATTTCTTGTTTTTGCCACTTGCCTCTCATTTATCACTTGGGACTTTGCTCTTTTTGTTATTATACTTACTGTAGGTAGAGGGTGATAGAGTAAACATTACCTGAAGCAGACACTGTCTAGAATGTAGGCAGAGGAGAGTTCTGGAGGTCCTCACCTCAGCTCTTCCCAGAACTATTCATGACGCTATACAAAAGGGAGTCAGGAAGTGCAGTCCTATCCTGTGCTAGGAAGGAATGTGGATCAGAGTCAGGGGTGGGCCGGGGTGGAGGGGAGGCTGGGAGTGGTGGGTGGGAGGACCAGAATTTTTGATGAATAGCACTAATGATCATTTACTTCTTTTTCTGAAATCAATTTTACTGGAAACTAAAGTTGACAAAGTTTTTTATTTTGTTTTACAGAGAGATGTGTCTCTGGGATGTGAATGATGGCCGATGTATTGAATTTACAAAGTTAGCCTGCACACATACTGGCATACAGGTTAGTATCTATTCAAATAACTGTCCAAGTCAGCACAAATTATTACAGGTATATAATTTTTTAAATGTTTTTGAAGCACTGACCCTTTTTATTTATATGAAAAATGAGCAGGGACGGGCAATAGGACGTGAATATTAGAATTGGAGCAGTGAAAATCTCACTTGTAAGATGGTAAAATGGGGAAGATAATAAGGTAGAGGAGGCTGATGGGGAAAGATGTAGGGCAAACCAATTGTTTCTGCTGCTTCAACTGTCTCTGGCTACCCCGGTTCCCCAAGTATGATCCCCTTTACTAGTGGGTTAAGTAAGTGCTCTGTAGCCTAAATAATGGAATTCACTCTTGGTAAAGTCTCTGTGATTTCATTCATGATTGACACAGTTACCTTTTGGATTATATCCTTTTTATTGCTCTTGACCTGGGTACATTTTTTGACTTTCTAACTCTGTAGAAGAAATGACCATTTCATATGCTTGACTTAGGTGGGAATTTACACAGCATTTTCTAGTTTCTGACTTAATATTCTTGGCATTTTTTCTTACTCTTTCATAATTGTCAAGTTCTTTGTGCTTGAATTCACTCATCACTTACTGTGTTGAGTGCTGGGCAAATTGCTAAGTCTATGGAAAGTAAGATTTATATTCTCAAGGGGGAAGGAAAGGGAAGAGAAGCGAACTCACATTTATTGAGCAAATATTACATAGGCATTTCTTATTTAGTGCTTCATTTAGTTTCCCCAGCTCCTTCAGAATGAAATTGAAGCATATCATTTTACATGTAAGGAAGCTGAGACCCAGAGTGATTAAATGAGTTGCCCCCGTCTCACAGTGAGTCATTCTGGCGCCAGGATCCCCAGTCAGGTTTATTCAATGCTAGGGACTGTGTTCCTTCTCTTACATGATACTGCCCCTCTTAAAACATAAAATCATTTGCTTAGAAAGAAAGCCCACTTTCCTAACACAGATTAGAAAAGCAATGGAAAATGTTTTGGGGTGAGGCAGTGGTTAGTGAGATAATAGGTCTTTAATGACAATTTCTTAAGCTGGCAAAGCTTCTTAAAAATTGTTCCTTTAATGCTGTTATAATATAAGGCTTTTATTTAAAAGACAGATATTATTCCGTTTCTGATCATATGACTCATCAAGATTTGAAAGGAGAAAGGGTAATAAAATCCTGTAGATTCATTGACTTTGTAAATTATTTGAATTAAAATTCATTGTGTCTTCAACTCATTGAAAATAAGTATTTTGACTGTTGTATAATTTTATGATTTAAAAACTTGGGGCTATACCTCTAAAGCACAAATGAGAGGAGGGCCTCCCTAGTGGCGCATCGGTTAAGCGCTGGGCTGTGGAGCTGTCGGCAGCACGCTATGCGAGTTCGACACCCAGCCAGGGAGAATCCCACATGGCACGGCAGACCTCTCCTGCCTCGCCCGCTGCTCCCCTCAGCAGTGTTTTTCTGATCTGCCTGTTCTGCTCCCCACTCTGTCTCTGGTGAACCCTCTCGCAGCCCCACACCTCTGGCCTGTACCCCAGCTTGTATGTATAAATAAATAAATCTTTAAAAAAAAAAAGCACAAATGAGAGGAGAGTCAGGCAGGTCTAATCAAATACCCCGCCCTCAGGAGAGGGCTCTTCAGGGATCTGTGCACCTGTCTCTTCTGGCTGGAGTTGGATAGTCATAATACATGTGGCAGTCCCTGGTAGGTGTGTTATGTTTGTGGAATCACCAATCTGAAAGAAGTCTACCATCAAGGAGACTACATTTTACTAGAAACCCTTCTTCTCTTTGGAGTTTGAGTGGTGCTACCTTGCATTTAGCTAATGCATTCCATGATCAGTGTTTATATGTAAGAAGTTTTACTCCTCAAATGATGTACTCTGTTGTTGGAAAAAATATCATATCCCTTCATGTACAGTGTTGAGCTCTAAGAACAGGACTCCTGAGTGTGGGAACAGACTGGACCCAGGTTTTTTAGTCATCTCCCCACTGTGAAGTGGGCACAGCACTGCTCTTTGTGCTTACCCAGCATACCCTCACAAGATTCAGACAGGGTCCATTCTCTTGGAGAGGAGTGGGCTAGATGTTGCACGCCTTCATGGATTTCTAAAATCTTGTAGATGAATCAGGTCACTAAAAGTATCATTTTCCTGAGGCCAAGGGCAGAGAGGTCCTTTGATAAGGTGTTGCTTTGGTTTTGATAGTTATTCTTCGTTTGCTTTCTGACCCAGGAAATCCATCTTATCCTTTTGAGTGATTCTTGGTATAAATAACATTGTTGTGTAGGTTCTTCCTCTTTTTTCTTGCATAAAGTGTAATTGCAGGCTATGAGATTGGTTTACAAAGATGACTCATACGCCGATTTGAAATAACACACTTCATTAATCAGAATTTACTTTTGATTATCCAAGTGTATACTTGGATATCAATTATCTTCTAAAGTTTAGTTGTTCATAACCAGTAATTTCAAGCCTTTATTCACCTATTCATATTTATGTAAAATTCATGTAATTTTATGACCCTGAGCTTTCCTTTTTCTTTGACTTATGAAGCTAATATTGTTTGTTTTATTTCATTCAACAGTCCTGTTTTAGATGATATAGAAGGATAAGAAAGAATTATGAGTTCTCCTAAATAGTTCAAAACCATGGGTGTTAAAAAAAGAATAATTTTTCTTATATGTTTTCAAATATTAACATAATGGTATGTGTATATGTGTGTACGTGGGCACAATATAATATGTACCACACAATACATATCTGAAAACATTAATAAATTGAGGATTTGGAAGGATCGCATAATAAGTTTGGTAAATGCAGGTGAATCAAGTACAAAATTAAAGGAGACTACTTAGAAATCTTTTCTGTTTTAGTTCTACCAGTTCTCTGTTGGAAATCAGCGAGAGGGAAGGCTTTTATGCCATGGCCATTATCCTGAAATCCTCATTGTGGATGCCACCAGCCTTGAGGTGTTATATTCCTTAGTTTCAAAGATCTCGCCAGACTGGATTAGCTCCATGAGCATTATTCGATCCAACCGAACACAAGGTCAGTGAGCGGTGCCCGTAGGAACTTCAGCTCCTTGACTTAATGTTGATTTTACTAACATTACAGAATGTTATGGAGATTTTTATCTAATGTTATAGAGTTCTATCATTTATCTTATGTTACTATATTTGGTTGTATTCTTCTATTAAGAAATAGTGACTCTAATTGATGATCTGTCTCTGCCTTCATAAAGAATCAGTTTAAAGTCCTAGGACTTTAAAAGGCTATTGTCTCCATTCCATGGGACAGATCACTTGCTTTGGGCAACCTTAGAGTGTGTGGGTGATTTTTCTGGAGTAGAGGAAGAATATCTTAACCCCTTGGTGGTATGATGGGCAGAACTGTTGTTTGTCCTGTGTATTTCTGGAGCTTGGTTTTATCACTTGTTTAAGAGGCACAGGAAGTATTTCCATTTTATGTGAAGATAATGAAAAGGGAGGAGTTCACAGTTCAATTTAATGAAAGTTGATGCTAAATAAACACTGCTATCTTTTCTTCATTTCTATTGGAACCATTTAACAATAACTACGAGAACAAAAGTAAAATAGTTCGGGAAAAGAGCAATAATGTTGAGCATTGAATGTACTGTTATAAGCCATTTTAGGATCATTCTTTTTCTACCAAGTAGCTTCATGGTTTTGTGGTCTTCTGTAAAGACTGACGTGTAACTAGAACCATGTGAGGATGTCATTTATGGAGTGCTTAGAGTATCAGGCGCCTCACCAAACATGTCCATACGTTATCAATTCTCATGTCACCCAGTGGAGTAGGCACTGTTGTTATCAGTTATGTAGATGAGCAGACTGATGAGACTTAGGGTAGTACCACGTTTGCCAAGGTCACAGAGCAAGTCCATGGCTGACCAGTGGCCAGATGGATGGCAGAGTAGTTTCCTTAACCACTGTGTGACACCACCTCCCCTTAGGGAACAGCCTTCAGTCTATGTAGCTTTCCTCTATAACCTCTTTGGTTGGTAATCAGTGCATAGCTTTTTATTTAACAACCACCCAACAAATATTTGAGTGCGTATTGTTTTCTAGGTACAGGTGATTGAATTACTTAAGGGAGTCAGATTCTAGTAAAGGAGAATGTTATATAAACGAATGAGAGTCCAGGGTGTAAAGAGGGACGAGGTGAAGAAAAAGTGCAGAGAGGCTGCACTTAGCCAAGGCCATGAAGGGGCTTGAGGCTAAGCAGGGAGACTTCCGAGATCAGGTTGAGTCTGCTAGGATTTGGAAGATGAGGAGGAGTTTGTGACAAGTAGTTTGCACATTTTGAATTTTTATACCCTTTCCATATATGACATTCACATGCACACTAGTCTGGACAGGATAAAACATGGCTAGTGGAAAATTTTGTGATCTGCATGCAATTCTAAATGTCATCAACTTGTAACTTTGGTAATATATAAATTTTTAATTTGCATTTACCTTATTCTAGTCTGTGGATATTTGATATTTTCAGAGATATATGTATGTTGTATTTCTACTGTAATCAGCAGACTCATGAGCAGTTTTCATAGCTTCTCAATACAGGGATCATGGAATTGTAATCAGTAGCTTCCAGTGACTTATATTGTCTAGGGAACTATCTAATATGGTGAGATATGTTATTTACAGATGACAAACAATTCTTTTTAATAACAATAATAGCTTATCTTTATTAATGTGAGGATTGCTCTCTCTGTGGTTTGTTTTAATTTTCATAACAACTCATTAAGGTGTAAATACTGCTGTTAGCTACTTATATTTACTTACTGATAAACAAATTGAATTTAAGGCCAGTTAGTTACGTGATTCACATTTTCATTTGTTAATTCAGGAGGAAGACATGATTATAACCCCTGCCTCTCTTCTGCTTTCTAGTGTTCTTCCTTTCAAAGTTCCTGTTTGTTACAGTGGTGCTGTGACTTCTTCCTTATCCGAAGCTTATGACTTTAGGGTTTATATCATGTCTTTCTCTTGATCGCTGACTGTTGAGGATATAATGCACAGTTCAATGTCTAGATGGCAGGCAAGCATCTAGCAGGCATATGGGCAAAGGGGAAGTGCATATGGTAAAGAAATAAGGTCACCACTCATCTGCGACAAATAATTACCAGTGAATTTTGAAGCATGGAAGTTCTTTGTTAACAGAGCGATCAGGAGCCTTTGAGGTTATTATAAACTTGTTGATTAGAAATTAAAAAATAGATTCAAGTAGCTAGAAGCATCTTTTCTTTGAATTCCCAATTTTTCATCATCTCTATTAATTTGTGTTTCCAGATCCAGTTTTTAGTACTGCATAAAGTATAGAACTATGCTTTTATGCTAACTATAAAATATATTACTTAATTGTATTAAAATGGACTATGTATGTCCCCTCAATAAACATGAATTTTAAAAAGTCAGTTTTGATTTAGATAGAAGGGAAAAAAAAGCGAACCATGTTTCCAGAGATAGTATATGATAATTGTAACCTTGACTGCTTCTTCCTTCTTGGCTTAGAGGACACTGTGGTGGCACTCTCAGTGACGGGCATCTTGAAGGTGTGGATTGTCACCTCTGAGATCACTGGCATGCAGGTGAGTCAAATGAGACCGGAAGTGATGTTTCTGTTTTTCTTCTTGTGGAGTCTTACATTTCAGTATTGATATGCCCCTTCCCTTTTTCTTAAGAGGAAAGGAAAAACTATTTTTTTTTGATAGTCTTATTGACTTAGCATAGAAGATTCTCTAGTATGGTGTCTGTAAGTGAATTAGGTGCTTTAGTTTTAATGGGAGATGTCTGCTCTGTCAAGGATACGAAATAGAGAAATTGCACAGAACATGAAATAGAAAAACATAGAAGAGGTGGTATTTTCTTCAACTACTTCTACTTAACAGTTAAAAAATAGTTTAATTGAGGGCAAAAAATCAAGCAAACCTCTACAAAAGGCATGTAAAGCCATTTGTAGGCTTCTTAGTTCTTGGGTTTCAATTCTTTGTTAGTTTTTTATCAAGAAGGGGAGATCAATTTTTTGACAATATTGGCACTAATCTCTTCAGCTAGGGAATTTTTGGACATTGAATACTGAAGAAACTAGAGGAATTGATTATTTTGTTTTAACCTAAAAGTGCCTGTAGCCACAAAAATCGGGATTGACTCAGGCTTTAATCATCTTTCCTGGCCAGAGTGATGACACTTTGACTCTTAGCAGTATTTTTTTTTAAGATTTATTTTTTATTTATTTATGCATACAAGAACTGGGGTGTAGGCCAGAGGTGCAGGGGGTGAGAGGATTCACCAGAGACAGAGTGGGGGTCAGAACAGGCGGATCTACTGAAATACACTGCTGCGGGGAGCAGCAGGTGAGACAGGAGAGGTCTGCTGCACCATGTGGGTCAGCTCCCTGGCCGGGGATCAAACTCATGCTGCAGTGGCTGGTGATAGCTTGATAGCACTGAGATTTTAACCCTTGTGTCACCAGGGGGACCCCTCTTAGCAGTATTTTTATCCTGAGATCTTTGTAGCAAAACTGTTGTGCCCAGTTGTTTTGAGGGTGTATTTTTGCTGCTCTTTACTACCTTTAGTTCCTTCTCATGTGAGGGCCTGACATGTGGGATAATAAGTGATACCTTTATTTCTTTTGTTTTCTCTATTGTTATGTGACACTTTGTAGTTGAAAACCTAGTCATTCCTGAAGTTTTACAACTCTTTCTCTTTTCAGGATACTGAGCCCATATTTGAGGAGGAATCCAAACCAATTTATTGTCAGAATTGCCAAAGCATCTCTTTTTGTGCATTCACACAGCGGTCACTTTTGGTGGTGTGCTCCAAATATTGGAGGGTATGATAACTTCCTAACTAAGAAGCTGTGAAACAGTATTTTTAACACTTCAAGATTTTGGTTTATCAGCCATCTAAGGGTAATTGTGTGGAAGAGTTTGGTGCAAGAATATTGTGCTCATTTGGAATACATGTTTGGTTTGGATATCATATTTTGAAGTGTTGGGCTTGACTACATAGAGTTATCTTTGTTTTTGTTTATAGAATGAATCAGTTAATGACTAATATTCTATTGATCTTAATTAACATCTTTTGTTAACTATTTTAGTCAGTAGCTGGTCCATACAACATGTGGCAGTGAATTTCCTGCAGAGTAGACTATATCTTTGTATGTTAATTTTATTCCCAATTGCTATTCTGTTGTGACTTTTTGGAGTCAGAAGGTTTTCCTCTATCACTTCAGAGCTAATGATGGGAAGAGTTAGATTGTGAGACTAATTTTTCCATAATAGAAAAAGAGCCCGCATTTGGGGGATACTTGTACCTAGCATATTTTCAAATCTTCACATGTATTTTTTTTTGAAGCCTCACACTCTCTAAGGCTAGGTATATTTGTTATCTAATCCTACACAACAAATTACTTCAAACGTACAATTTTGAACAACAAACTTGGCTCATCAGCCCGTTTCTGTAAGATAGGAATCCAGATCTGGCTTAGCTGGATACCGCTGACTCAAGACCTCTCAGGAGGCAACCAAGAAGATGTTGGCAGGGACGTGATCTCATCCCAAGGCTCAATTGGGGAAGGATCTGCTTCCCAGCTTACTCAAAAGGCAGTTGGCAGGCCTCAGGTCCTGCTGTCTGTTGGCTGGAGACATTCATTCCTTGCCATGTGAGTCTCCCTAGGGCAGCTCACCACATGGGAACCATCTTTCCTCAGAGTAAGTGATCAAGGGAAGTGGTAGCCAAGATCCATCTAATCTTAGAACTAAGATCTCATCACCTCTGCCACATTTGTTCTCTAGAAACAGTCACAAAATCCAGCCAACACTTAAGGGAGTGCTTATACAAGGGTGTGAGTACCAGGAGTCGTGATCAGCAAGGCATCTTAGAGGCTACTTAGCACTGTGGGAATTGTTACTTTCCCCATTTTGCAGATAGCACAGCTGGGACACAGGGAGACGAATAACTCTACTAAGGTCATTCAAGTGGTATTAGAGTTGCTGGGTGACAAGTCAAGTAGCCCAATGAAGACAGTTGCTCTCTGCTGTCATGATGCGCTGCCTTAGAGCAGGAATGGACTGACCGTGTCAGCGCCATCTAACCTCTTTGCCACAGCTACTGTCTTGCAGTCAGATTAGAGAGAAAAGCTAGTGGCTGCTTAGTTATACGGCTCCATGGAATCCTTGCTTTGTCTTAAGATGTAAAACGTGGAAATAATAAAAACAGTGCAAGAGAATACAGTGAAATGCACATGACCATTTTCTCTGTTTTTTTCTCTTCTGTTTGCCAGAGGCTGTACCTAATGCTAGTAATCTTAAATGCACATTATAAGCATGTTATACTCATGTGAGAACAACCTTTTCTTAGAGGCACACATAAGAGTGAAAAGGCAACCCACAGAATGAAAGACAAGACAACTTACATATGTGATACAGAACTTGTCTGTTATTTATAAAAGACAACTGCAAATAAAGAAGAAAAACAGATGCTCAAGGGAGACAGAAGTACATAGGAAAATGAACAAAAGCATATCCTAAAAGAGGAAAGCCAGGTAGCCAATAACTGTATAGAGAGATGCTCCTTCACTAATCAACAGGGAAATGCATATCAAAACAATACAAGATAGTGCCACAACCCACCAGAATGACGTGGTCAGATATTTATTGCCAAAAAAAGGTTTTTAATTTTAATATGGCTAAGTTATCTTTTATTTTATGATCTCTTAAACCTGTGACAGGTTCTAAAGTGCTCACCAAAAACTGATTAAATTTTTTTCTTTTTTTCCTGGTATTTGTATGGTTTTACTTTGGATATCTCTAAATCTTTAATCTGGAATTCATTTTATATAAATTATGAGATGTAGATCCCATTTTGTTTTTAGTCCAGATGAACCTCTCCCCCCTTTGTTCCTGCTGCCACTTGTTGAATAATTCATTTTCCTACTGCTATGCTTTAATAACAGACTCTATTCCTATATTACTGTAATCTGTTTCTGGACTTACAGATTCATCTACGTGTATGCAATTTGGTACTGTGTTGTTTTATTTTCTATAGCTTTTTAATTTGTTTTAATAGATAATAGGGCTGGATGGCCACTTTCTCTTAATTATTCTTTCCTGGACTTGTCTTGGCTATTATTGTCTTGGCTAGTGTTATATACTGATAAAAATAATAGCAAATCATGGTAAATTTGGCTAGGATTTGTTCTAATTTCAAAGCTCTGCACAAACAACTGTAGTATTTTTTTCTTTAAAGAAAAATAAGAATTCTAGACCATTGATTTACTCATTCTCCCAGGAAAGTTTTGTTTTGTAGCAACATAGAATGTACTTTTGTCAAATATTGACATCAAATATCTACATCTACATTCTGGTAGAAATGATAAGGACAGAGTTTGTCCTTCCTGGACACGTGACCTTGAGCAGGTGATGTAACCCTTATTTGTGGCAGTTTTCTGTCTGTTGGGGTAGCAATTCCTGCCTTCCTGCCTCCTGCAGTGATTCAAAGGTCATGAGAGACAATGATTGTAAAGACACATTGTAAACTTCAACATGCCTTCCAAAGATAAGGTCAGTATCCTGTGTTGTTGATGAAATTCTAGGGACTTGACTTTTATATGTGAAAATTATTGAATAATAAAATGGTATTAACTTCCTATGTACAGTATTTTAGAACATTGATGAAATAAAGTAAAGTAAGACAATTCTCCCTATTAGTAAGGAGTTATTCTGATGTCATAGTTGATTGTTAGAAATGTTACTGGACACAGAAATAAAACAAGTCTTAACCACACATCTGGAGCTAGGTTCCTTGTTACTTGTCATTCTTTGTAGGGTCACTTCTCTCAGCTTAAGAAAGGTAAGGATCCTGTCCTTGTGTTGGGGAGCACCCTGCTCCACTTACCCTGGTCTGCCGCCCCAACACCAGGAGACTGCTCACAGCTGGGGGTCCCCCCTGTCTTCCCCCTAGTGAAGTGGACATACCCTGGGGTGCACTGGCAAGTGTTTTAAACTGAGTTGTGTGTTAAATATATTTCCAGAAGTTTTGTTTTGTTTCAGTTAAAACGTGACTGAATCTTAGTAAAATGACACCAGTATAGAGTATGAATTTCTTATTTCTTGTAGGTATTTGATGCTGGAGACTATTCCCTGTTATGTTCAGGTCCTAGTGAAAATGGACAGACATGGACTGGTGGTGACTTTGTATCAGCAGATAAAGTCATCATTTGGACTGAAAATGGGCAAAGTTATATTTACAAGCTACCGGCCAGGTATTCAATAAATACTAAGTGGGATTCTAATCTAAAGTAAAAGTTTACACATTTGGGGTAAAACCTAAAAGCATGAATAAGATGTAGACTGTGTGTGTGTGTATATCTGTACGTGTGTGTGCGTGTATGTGTGTGTGTGTGTGTGTATTTAACTTAGGTAAAAATTTTAGAACTTATTGTTAGATTTGCAATTTCAGTTTTTCTAACTACAAAAGTTACGTGGATTTTTTTTTAAGTAGGATATTTTAATAATATTATTTAAATTTAATGCCTACATTTAATTTAACTGTAATTTAAAAATCTACTTTTTTGTCCACTGTCAAAAAAGCCCTCATCTGTGGTATGGTATTAAATATTTAATGTTAATTAATTTTTTTACTTAGTAAATATAGAATAAATTTTATTCAATTATTGAACATATCATTGTCAGTATTTTAATTGAACTATGTGTTTTCTCATTTCCAGTTGCCTTCCAGCTAGTGATTCTTTCCGCAGTGATGTGGGAAAAGCAGTTGAAAGTTTAATTCCTCCTGTACAACACAAACTCTTGGATCGAACAGATAAAGAGGTAAAAGCTTTCAGGTATCACTTACAATTGATAGTTACATTGAAGAAAATTTCCAACTATGTTTTTCAGTGTTTTTTGGTAGCTAAACATTTGAAATATTCAGTGCAATCCAAGGCATGTTAGATGTTGTAAAATGTTCTGAAATCATCACTTATAACCACAGATTTTAAATTCACGTATCTTAAAACATAGAGTTTACCTGTAAATCAATTTTCATCTTTTTCTAAGAATAAAAATTAACTTATACTAATTCCATCATGGAAATAACTACTTCTTTATAAAACTCTTATTGATGGTGTAAATTTATTTAACATTATCTTGCCATTACAGTTGCAAATATGAGTGTAGAACGGCAAAGATAGTTACGTACTAGTTCTAGCAGTAGTTTATTACTGGAACAATGCATTGCAGCAGCTCCCCAAAACCAGATTTAAATCATTAGACTTTAGAAATGAAAAGTAAAGGAAGTTTTTTCACTTTAAAAACTAGAAGTATTAAGATGTCTAGAACGTACTTAAAGTTGAACTGGAGCAGAGCTAACCACTGCATTTTCAACTTCTTTGAAATGCAGCAGCATTTCAAGGGGTGTTAGCTTGGAAATAAAATTTGCTCTGCTAATGTCCTGGGTTTTCATAACTTTATTGTCCATTTTGTCCGTCCTCTGTGAGGCGGGATGGTGAGGTAAAGAAAATATTTTTTGTCCATGAGTGTTTTGAATATACTAGAGTTTATACTTCTAGTTAAGATCCTTTATAACTGTGCCAACTTGTAAACTTTTGTTAGTGCTCTTTGCTAGAAGTCACTTCCAGTTAAGCTTGAGGGGTAGTGACTTATATTTTAAAAAAAGCATAAAACAAAACAAAACAAATACATACCATATTTCTTTAAATATCATCTCCCTAATGCATTTTAAATTTAAAGATAGGTATTATGTGGTGTAAAATACTCTGTGTTTTTAAAATACAGAATATTGGCTATAACAGCTACCATAGCAACTTCTCATTAAGTTTGTTGTTTATCAATTAAAGTGATTGGTAATATTCAGACTTTATTAAGTCAGATATTTGATTATGCTTAGTTTATGTACTTTCCATAGCATAGTGCTTTTTAGGAAACAATACGAAATATGGCAATGAATTGATTTGTTAGCTATAATTGTCAAAACTGAAGTCTGTATGTTACCGCCTTTCGGAATAAGTTTCTATGTCTTAATATTTACCTATTTGTAAATTAATACTTTAAACTTAATTGTGGAAGTCCACCACCACCATTTAATATTTTCAATAAGTCACTGAAGACACAAGATCTTAAGTGGAAAAATTTATTTTTAAAATGAAGGTATACACAGTGCCTCCCTGGTGGCACAACGGGTTAAGCGCAGTGCTGTGGAGCTGTCGGCAGCTGTGGCGCAAGTTCAATGCCCGAACGGGGAGATTCCCACATGGTGCAGCAGACTTCTTCTGCCTCACCCATTGCTCCCCTCAACAGTGTATTTCTGTTCCTCTGCCTGTTCTGCTCTGGTGAACCCTCTCACCACCCCACACCTCTGGCCTGCACCCCAGCTTGTATGCATAAATAAATAAATCTTTAAAAAAAAATGAAAGTATACACAAAACCCAAATGAGTATTTTTTGTTCCTAGTGATTTGTAGCTAACATGTCAGGCTAGGTTCAAATTGATTATGTAAGTATGACCCAGGAAACTGTTATGCTTAGTGAAAAATACACTAAATTAAAAACATGGAGTCCTTTATTTGCACTAACTCTGAAGTTTAACTTGATGCTGTTCTTCACAATTAATCAGCAATAGTAAAAAATCTAAGGTTAGTGAGTTCTCCCTTTTGACCTTCTAAGTAGAGTCTTCTCTTTTTTAGTGAAGAGTGGTTTACCTTTGCATTCATTATTTAATTACAGACTACTAAATTAATTACATTGTTGTGGTGAGTAATTACTTTTTAATAGCAGAGAAAAAGAATATGATTACTAATCCTAGAGAAGGACTATGCATGTTATTTTCTTCTCTTTGAATGGTTGTATTTTACTGGATTTGAATATTAGTGGGCATTTACATCATGCTGCAAAATTACTTTAAAATATTCTTGAGCACTCATGCTATAAACACTTTTTTACCTGGTACTGAGACAAAGAGCTTAAACATCTTCATCTGAAAAAATGTTAATGTATGAAATGTTTTAATCAAAAAGCTGTTTAAAGATATTTGAACAAAAGGTTGTTTTTTCTGGCAGCTGCTGATTTGTCCTCCTGTTACCCGGTTCTTCTATGGAGGCAGGGAATACTTCCATAAACTGTTAATTCAGGGTGATTCTTCTGGAAGATTGAATATCTGGAGCATATCAGACACACCTGGTAGAAAGGAAGGTGAAGAAGGTAATAGAAAATTTTGTTTAGCAGCTTTTAACTTAGCAACCTAGTTAGTAACCACTGAGCAACAAATTTGCAATGTTTATAATGTACATTTTCTTCTTGGAATTAAAGTTGGTGACCGTTATCATTCTTTGGTACATTGCTAAATCAGACATAGGCATATTTATTCTGTGTAAAACTATTTTTCTAACAGGCACCAATGTTTTTCTTTTTCACAAAACAAAACCTCCACAGGATTGGGAATGACAACTTCTATTAGTTTGCAAGAAGCTTTTGACAAACTGAACCCTTGTCCTGCTGGAATTATAGATCAGCTGAGTGTGCTTCCCAATAGTGATGCGCCTCTTAAAGTAACAGCCAGTGTGTACATCCCAGCACACGGGCGGCTTGTCTGTGGCCGTGAGGATGGGAGCATCATCATCGTGCCTGCCACCCAGACAGCCATAGTGCAGCTGCTGCAAGGGGAGCACATGCTCCGGAGAGGTATGCGACCAATCTGCCTGTGTCTAGAACCTTCCGAGAACTGTGTGACGGAGCCTTGACAATGTCTGCACTCTTTGTTTTTAGCAAATACATTGAATTGGCATAGTTATTAGTGTAGTGAAGTTGGTAAACTTTAATGTGCAGATAATAAAATGCTTAGTACCTAATATAGGAATAAGTACCATGTAAACATTATAAATAGGAAGTATCCTATTTTATATCTTTGATTTATGTTGAGTTACATTTAGTTTTAGTTATCTTTGTGGTTTACTAAACATTATTATTAATAATACTGATAATCTTTTAGAACAGTGTTATCCACAGGAAATATATACATATATATGTGTATATATCTCTCAACGTGTGTAATTTCCTAATAGCCACATTAAAAGTGAAGCAGGTGAAATTTAATAATATAGTAAGATTATGTTCATTTCAACTTGTAATCAATATGAAAGTTACTAATGAACTTTTTTGCATTATTACTTTGCACTAAGTCTCTAAAATATCATGTATGTTTTGCATTTCTAGCACATATGAATCTGAACTAGCCACATTTCGAGTGTTCTGTAATCCCATGTGGTGGGCAACTCTTATGTTGGACAGAGCAATTCTAGAAAACATTAGAAACCTTTTCTATGATAACATTTATAGCTAATGATTCATGTTTGCTTTTGTTTGCTGAAACTTGGTAAGACTTTAATTTTCAGATTTTAAATCCATAACCTCATTCACAGGTTGGCCTCCTCACAGAACACTACGTGGTCATCGGAACAAAGTCACATGCTTGCTGTATCCTCATCAGGTCTCACCTCGTTATGATCAAAGATACCTGATCTCTGGAGGTGTGGATTTTTCAGTCATCGTTTGGGACATATTTTCGGGAGAAATGAAACATATCTTCTGTGTGCACGGTGGTGAGATTACCCAGCTTCTAGTTCCACCTGAAAACTGTAGTGTAAGTTGATTCAAAGCATTTTCTGGTTTCTTTTAAAAATTTTAGAGTGACTAGTATAATAAAATGTCTTTGACCAGTTGAATTTAAAACAACCTAACAGACACATAGGACATATAAGCAACTGAACAGAGAATGGGGCTCCCTTGTAGAACATGGGCAGGTCTGAGGTGCCCCATAACTCAGGCACATGAGGGAGAGACACGCACAAGGCAGTCTGGTAGTCGGAAAGTAATGTAAAATTGTAATTTATTTATTATAGGCTTAATGATAAAGATTTTCTTGTATTTAGTTGACATTCAAATGCACCAATGAAGACAAAGAAACTTGGTTTTAGCTTTGTGATCATTTAACAAATAAATGACTGCCTAGTTAATAACTGATTCACTTAGCTGGTGGTTTCTAATTCTAAGAATTTGGTATTTGCTAATGACTGCTGTGCTGATTACACATCATATATTGGCTCTGCTGCTTGAATTGTTCCTCCTTGTGTCATTTCCTTTTAGCAGGAAATATTTTATCAGCTACTTGGAAGATCATAAATATTTACCAAATGTAGTGTGAAGATAAATACTGAAAAGATTGTCATCTGCTTTTTTTGATTAAAATTTTGGTTTTTATCTTAGGTAGATTCAGAAATTAGTTGAGGTTTGACATTTAAAAAATTTTTTTAAGGAAAAGATGTTGTAAAACAGAAATGGTTTTATTTTTAAAATTACTCAAATTATAATTAAGAACGTACATGGTTAATGATTTTTCCCTTGTTATTTTATGGTTGTATTTCATGGTTTCAAAATGTAGAAGGTTGTTAAGAAACGTAGTAAGCAAAATTAGGTAGACAGTGAGGGGAAAAAAAAAAAAGCCCTGTGTGCCAGGCGAACAGGTGTTGAATCTAGAGACAGGTTCAGAGAGCAACCCCCCAGACTTGTCTCCCGGGACAGATGCCTCGTACTTACTCTCCTGTAGTCTAGTTTCTTGGTCATCTTTTCTTCTCCCACTCTTTCATTTTTGTGCTATTTTCACATCACTTTTACCTACAATCTTTCCAAATTCTCGATGTAGGTTAGCATTAATTTGGCACCAGGCTTAGTGGTTCTTTATGTATTTAATTTCAAACAAACTTTTTTTTATCCTTTTACTAGTGGGAGGTTTAGTTATTTTAAAAAGTAGACGTGTTCACAGATGATAAATATTGCCTAAGTGTAGTATTAGGTAGAGTCCCTAAATTGAATAGATTTTATTTTCATTTTATGTTGGAGGACTATTTTTTGTTTTTCAGTTTCTCAAGGAATTTTTATTAAAATTTATCTAGGCAAAGTTTATCTAGGTAAAGTACTTTGAAATTGACTTTTGATTTATTGGATAATCTAGTCAACAGATTTAATTTTTATATGGTTCAGGTTATTTTAAATAATTAAAATATAACGAGAAAGTTAAAAATTTTCCTGAAGATATTCTTTGAGATATGAAATGCTGAAGTAATTCAGGATTGTTTAGTGCCAAAGGTTTACTGAGAACAATTTAAAAGTGTTTTGGGGCACTGTTAATATCTTTCAAGTAATGTTATGTTTAGGTATTCTAAGAAATAGAGGCTTCCATTTTAGGAGGAGATCATGCAAGTATTTAAGTCTCCTCCACGGTCGACTGTAAATGGTAAAGGAGAGCTACTAGCAAAATGTGATGGTGGGGAAGGGCACGGGGCATGGCGAGCTGCAAGAGCTGTGGGCTTTGGCCGAGGGTACATGGACTTCGGGTAGGGGCTGCGTGTGTAGCTTGGAGATGCCTCATGTGAGTCGATTTGCTTATTCCATCTTTTTCTCTTTTTATTATGAAATGTGGAGGGAACAATTCAGCTTGAGGTCGTTGTTTTCTATTTGGGGGCTTGGTTCTTGACAGAACAAACTGTACTGAATATACATAGAAACGAAAAATGAAACATTTGTTTGAAATGAAAACCTTAAATAGTGTTTGAGTTCTATAACATAATACAAAAGAAAGTCCTACCCCATTTTTGTTTCTCATTCCAAGCTGTGCTTCATGTTTTTAAGTGAATGGTTTTGATCATTTTCATTGGGATTAAGACATGTTAGTTCTTAAGTAATTATAGTAGGTTTCAAATTTAAAGTTGAAACAGGTTTGCTAAAATTTTGTCTGGTATTAAACTTTCATCTGTACTTAGGCTATTATTAATGTGCCTATTTTATCAATAGGTAATGATACATACAGTGAAACACAAAATATATTAAAGATTATTAATTAAAGGCAAGTCTCCCTCTCCCTCCTGTTTTACAGCTTTGTGGCTTCCTTAACCTTCAGTGAAATGTCTTATAGTCCTTTAGAGATTTTCTAAACTGTAATGTTTTCATTCTCTGGGACTACACACTTTAATCCTATAATGAAATCTAAGCAACACAGTATGGTTGGTTAGAGAGAGAATGGTTTCCCATCTGAATAGTGTAGCTAATAGAGGTAGGCTAGGGTGAATTTTCCAAACCTGAACGCTATTGTAGGGGAAGCCGAAAGAATGTGCTAGTTGCAGGGGAGTTTGGGGAAGAGAATTCCTGAAAGAGAATTTAAAGATTCTGGGCCCCTGCCTCTAAGTCTCTAGTGTTAGGGTTATGTAGTCAGAGGAGATGACTTGACCTTTCCCCTCCTACCTCTCTGCCCCCTTATTTTACCTTCCGCTCTTATTTATCATTTTCCTTTTAGTATGCTTTTAGTGTAAAGGAGTCCACTCTCCAAGCCCCAGGGACATTTTCTTTCATTTTTGTATATTTAAGACTTTGCAAAAATACTAAGAAAATTATTTTAAAATATCAGGAGTTCATTTAAAAACATTTCCCTTAATAAGCTAGATAGCCCTGATTGAAAGCAGTGGAAAGTTAGAAATTAAAAAAAACCAAAAACACAAAAAACCAAAACCACTTGTGCGGCCGCAGAAGATGTCTTACCTGTAGGAGGCGCTGCTGTCCTGCACAGAGCTCTCCGCTTCTCCACAGGTAGTTTGCAGGTACAACCTGTGATAGGGACCTCTGATGTGTGCTATACAGTGTGTACCATTATTTATCTACACTTGAAAAACACAAATTCACATTATGAACGGACACATTGCTATGTAGTAAAAGTATTAAAATTGAACTGAAAAGGTAAGTACTATATTCAGATTCTGGCTTGCTTTCGGGAGGGAGGAAATAGAATGGAAAGGAACAGAAAACGTGACTTCATTATGTCATTTTATTTACCTTTAGTAAGTATATATTTATATTTGAGACAGATTTTTGAATTCTCAGAATTTTGCTGCTGCTTGAACTTTATTTAGACAGATTTAAAATTTTTTTAAATAAATTATTTAATAACAATATATGTTTTTCTTTGTATGAGCATGTAGGCTAATTATAGATTAGTAAAAAATGTAATTACTTCTCATTTATGGCATCTTATTAAGCTTTTAATGTCACATTAATGTCAGCATCCAGTAGGGGGCAGCATGGCTTTGTGAAACAGGAATGTCAGTTTTCTACTGTGCATACTAAAGTTTGTGCTTTCATTTGACAATATCCTTGGCTTTTAGAGAGAGAGACATGACAATGTGAATGGTATATAGGACTCTGTGCTGGTGGGGCCCAAGTGCATGGCTGGTATGAGCAATTAATGCATTAGTAGGCCTGGATCTCTGTCTTTCTCTGGAGATGGCTTTGGCAGGTTCCTTAATGCTTGAAGTTCCAATGGCTCTTTCTGTGAAGTGTTGGTTTAAAGATTGAAGGTAACACCTGGCCTATCACAGTTTACTAAATCATTAGTATTATTGTTGTTCTATTTTCCATCATCTACAATTTTCATTTGACTTTTAAAAGTCCAAATCTGGGCAATTTGTTCCTTCATTTCCAGCTTTGGGATAACTGGATTATAGATGTATATTGTTGCTATGTTGGGCTCTACTTTTCCTTTCCTTATTTGCCAGCCACGGCAGGTAGTTCTGGAATCTACTACCCTAATAAGGGATTAAGTCCTCTTTCTTTGTCAGTCTAGCTTTGCATCTTTCTATTGCATGAGACAATTTCAACATGTCAAGAGAGAGCGATCAGATGAAAGGCATTTGCTCTTCCCTAGTTGTGTAGAAATTGTAGTCTTGAGTGTTGACAACCTTGTGCTTTTACACTGTCTGAACACTGGGTCCAGCTATTCATGAGTCCAAGCAGTTTCATGTCTCCTGGAAATCTGTGGGTGGTTCCAGAAGGGTGTGACTACCTACTACCATTGCAAAACCTTTGGTAGCATGACCCCAGATGATCAGGGAGAAGTTTGACCCCATTTATTGCTTTTCTTAGAGTGTAAATTATGGACTAGACACAACTTTCTTCCCTAATTGCAGACACTGAAGACTAGGTTTCTCTATGTCCTGTGATGTAGTCTTAGAAAACAAGCCAACACCTTTACTAAATAAAAAAGTACTTTTAGCATGTGTGTTTTGTTAATTTACTGTTAGGAAAGAGATGCACAGATTCGTCAGTATCTTTAGTTAGAAAAATGGGGACAGTAGGTATTAGCCCATTTGTTTCCATGTGAAAGAAAGAAAAGACTCTCCATGGTTATGTCAGAGGTAAATTCAGTGGTTATTTCTTCTAAGGACACAGGTATGATCAGGGTAAGTAGTTTGAGGCCACGTGACAAGTTCAGAGTTACTAACTAGTTAGATGGACGGTGCCACTCAGGTTGAAGGGATGGAGTCAGAGAGCTGAAGTCCAGGCCCACAGCCATCTGGGGTCATAATTCAGTGCATGCTGATAAGCGAGGACCTTAGCTGCAGGAGATGTCAGTGCTTGAACATGTGCAACCCAAGGCTTGGGTGTGGGGTTGAGCAATAACTGGGGACAGCTGGCTGGCGCCCAGAGATGGGTGAGAGGGCAAAGCTTTTGAGTTCCTTAAGAAAACTTAAGAACATTTTCAGAATCTGCAGATTTGAATTTGAGTTCCTTAAGAAAACTTTAGAACATTTTCAGAATCTGCAGATTTGATTAGCTCAGTCTCTAAAACTCAAAAATTTGTAAGTGAAGTTAAGGAAAGCATTTTAATGTTTTAAAGGCAAAAAGTAAAAAGTTGTGAAGTAAATTCAATGGAAAAGCAGTGTGTGAAATCTTCCCAGCAACAGTGAAAGGTGTTGTTTGAGTTGTTGGCTTTAATAGTTTCATCGACTCAAGTTCTTGAAAGCACCACAGACTTCATTAATGTGACTTTAAGGTCATATGGGACTGATGTGTGTAAGTGTACAGATAGAACTATTCAGATTAAAGCAAAAGTTTTTAAAAAATTTATTTCCTTACATCGTTGTTCATTTTTGTACCATATTGGTTTCTCTCCTCAGGTGTAAACCCCATAATTATCCCACCACCACGCGCCCGTGAACCATCACTGCATACAAGAGCTGGGGTGTAGGCCAGAGGTGTGGGGGTTGGGGAGTGAGAGGATTCACCAGAGACAGAGTGGGGAGCAGAACAGGCGGATCAACTGAAATACACTGCTGAGGGGAGCAGTGGGTGAGGCAGGAGAGGTCTGCTGTGCCATGTGGAAATCTCCCTGGCTGAGTATCGAACTTGTGCTGCAGTGGCTCTGCATAGCTTCATAGTGCTGCACTTAACCCGATGCACCACCAGGGAGGCCCACCTCCCTCCCCTGTTTTGATTCTCCTTCTGCCTCCCTTAACTGTGTGCCTCAGGTCTTTGGTCAGCTAGCCAGTTTTGTCTTTTTCTTGACCTTTTATTCAGTTTCTCTATATTCCACATATTAGTGAAACCACCGATATTTGCCTTTTTCCTTCTGACTTATTTTGCTTAGCATAATCCCTTCCAGCTCCACCCTTGTTGATGCAAATGGCCTGAGTTTATCTTTTTTGATCATAAAGCACAGGTGTTAACATGAGAAGAAAACTATAAAAAGGGGAACCTAATGTACTTGAAGAATTATGTATTTATATTTCCTGGTAGATACCTAAACACTGGCAACTCCTTCAGAAAAATAAATAGTCATTATATTTTAAAAGGATTTATTATATATAATCACATGCTAATGATGGTAAGGATAGTATTAGCTGCTATCTTTTGTATGCATTGATATGTTAGTCACTGTGCTAATTTCTTTGTGTACATTATTGTTTCATTTAATTCACACAGTAATTTTGTGAGGTGTGGTTATTGCTATATATATATATATATATATATATAAAATAGAGAAATGAGGCTCACACTGGTTAAATAATTTGCCCAACCCACTCAGCAATTGACAGTGCTCGAAAGTGGCCTCAGGTAGTGCAATGGACAGCCTGTACTTACCAGCCATGCATACTTCTTCCTATTAGATGTCACAATCTGTTTAAGAATAATTGCATTTCTCCAATTTTTGACTATATTTTTCATTATTGATTTATATAACTAGTAATTTTGATACATCCTTAAGAATTCAATAAATTAGTAATTTAAAGTCCTTTTTCTCTTTGTTGAATGGAGTACCCATTCTTTCAGATTCCTGTATTTCACATTTTTCTTTAGAGAACTATGCATTGCTCAATTATCTTATCATTGGTCTTTCAATTTTTTGCCTTTGATTATTTATACCAGTTGGAGTTTTTGGTTTTAGATCCCTTTTACCATCTCTTACTTGTTTTAATTGCAGCTTTATAAATTTAACATGTATACACTTAAAATTTTTGAAAATAGAGGTAGTTGAGAAATTACAAGGTCTCCTATTATCTTCTACATATAAGAGAATCAAAACATTTCGATGTTTTTATCCTTAATTTTTTTATTAAACTAACATTAGCTTATAACATAGTTTTCAAGCGTCTAGCATTATAAAGCAACATCTTTATACACTATATAAGTCCACTTACTGTATCTTGTGGTTATATTATACATTTAGTTACTTGTACCATTACATCTTCATTTAATATTATTTTGTTATAACAAATTCTTTTCCAAATTATACTTATTTATGAAAGTAATTTTTAATGATTGTGTAACATTATGTGCACATACCATGTTGACTTAGCAATTCTCCTATTTTAGATATGTAAATTTTTCCCAATTTGAACTTTGTAAATAGTACATAGTGAATATCTTTATAAAAAATGTTAATTTATGAATTGGACAGATTTCATGAATTTTTTATATGAAAACATCAAAATTTTTGTATGAGAGGTTATCAACATTTTTAAGGCGACTGAGACATATCATCAAATTATTTTCTATTCTCAGTGCTTATTTCATTGCTCCTTGCCAGCATAAGATGTTTTCGTTTCTTTCCATGCCTCGGTTTCCATATCTGTAAAATGGAAAAGCTAATAGTTCCTATGTCAAAGGATTGTTGTGAGGTTCTAATGAATTACTGATTTAGAATAATACCTAGCACAAAGTACAAATCCAGTAAGTGTTGGTTGTTTGCTATTATAATTTGTAAAATCTTCATCTAAGTTGATAGGTAGAAAGAGTATTCTATATTTGAATTTGCATTTTTTTTATTTCAAGAGAGATTGAAATTTTCCTGAGAATTCTAGTAATTTTTTTTTCGTTTGAGTCATTTTTCTTTGTGTCTTTTGCTCATTTGTGCTTGCAGGAGCACTTAACTGAAATATTAAACTTACGTGTTTTCATGGTGGAGATTTTCTTCTTTTTTATTATTTACTATTGGATTTTTAAATACAGATAATTTCATTTCTTATGAAATCTATTTTATCTTTTTCTTAAATAGCTTTGTTTATATTTTTGAAGGTTGGACTCTTCCTCCACCCAGAAATTTAATGAAATTTGTTTTAAAAACAATGGCTAGATTAAAAATAAAATATCAAATACTTCACTCTATTTGAAATTTATGTGTGTTTGTGGGAGTGAAAGAAGGATCAGGATCATCTGTTTTTCCCTAAACTAACAGATGATCTCAATGTCATTTATTAAATAAATCTTTTTTCTCTGATAGGCAATATTTTCTTCATCTTGCATTTTGCGTTAAGTTCTTCATATTTATTTGCGGTTTTACTAATAAGGAAGCAATGGAAGAATGATCAGTGCTAATTATCCCACCATTTCTTCATTGTTATCTCCTTTATATAGCGAATGAGGAAGAATTAAAACTTGTCCTTAAAAGTTTTTATTTAGCTATCCAATTATAATTAGTCAGTGTTTTGAGTAGACCACCTGGCTTTATTTTCTAAAATAGCTATTAAAAAGACAGCTCTCTACTTTTTTTTTCTTTTAAAAAGAGCTATGAGTTTCTGAAAATTTTTTTGTATCTTTTGTGAAAGTATGGAAAGGAAATTACCATTTGCAGACTCTTTTCCCCTTTGGGTAGAATATTTAAAAGTGATAAATGATACATCTTAACTGCACATTTATGTTCCATGGAATGAGTTCTGGGAAGTACAAGAAATAATGATTTAAAGAATCGTGGGATTGATTTATGAATGAAAGAAGCTGGTCATTTATGGCTTGGCTAATGATAGGCATATTTAAAAGGAAAGACAAGATTAGCGTGCATATATTTAAAGAATAAAAATGCTTAGGGTGGCTGAGAGATTGCTCCTGAATTGTTATGAAGAAAAGAATAAATTTAGTTTAGAAAACAAATGAGCAAAGGTAGAATGTATCCATATCTGTATATAATTTACCTTGGAAACTGTTAGAAAGCAGAATCATCTCCCCAGAGAGCTAGTGGATGGGATAAACTAGCTGTATCTAATTTCTGCAATTCATGGCAGATGCTTAGAAACAGGTTACATAAGAGGTTTCTGGGAACGGTTTAAAATGAAGTCTTGTAAAATGTGTAAGGTCAGCCTGGGTGACCCAGGTGGCATATTCTGACTCTCTGAGAGTCTGTGAGAGCTCTGGCATCCTGCTGCTCAGCACTAAGGCACCATGAGGGTTATTTACTGGCAAATTTGTGAGACTTACTTGGTATAGGACCAGCATTCTTTGGATAATAATAGATAACCTTGAAATATGCCTGCTTAGATCCAATATCATATCTCTCTTGTCCCAGTTATTTTAATTATTTTATCAAATAAATACCCAGTTTTTATTTGACTAAATATTCTTATTGTTAGCCTTTGCTTTTATCAACTTTTGATGTCGTTGGTCTATGTTGCTTCTAGAATCGAATTAATACAGTGTTTGGAACGTGAATTTGAATAATTTCAGTCCACAAAGCATTAACCAAGTTGGTAGGATGCTCAGACCATGCTGTGCAAATTCTCTTCCATAACAGTAAAACATATAAATTGGTGTTTATGTGGACTCTCTAAGTCCATTGGTAACAGGGGTTGCTGAAGTGGACTATGTGAGACGGTGCACTGGGATGTGGAATAAATATTAAAATTGTTATTCATGTCTTCTTTTTGACCTGAAAAAATTGAGCTTATAAATGCCTACTAGAGGAAAGGACACTGGTGCTTTACTTGTTTCACTTGTCACTCAGGGATGTATCCCTTGCAGGGTGCTGGTCCTGCCACTGCAGGGAGGGTGACCACATAGCTCTCACTGACAGCTTCCAGTTACGTGTATTTGATTATTAAAGGATTTGCAGATTCCACTGTATAGTTCTTAGCTAGCCATCAAAAAAATGGGTGGAGAAAATAATGATGGGAGATGTTTCTAATGAAAACTAGTATCTTTTTTTTTGTTTTGTTATTATAACTAGTATCTTTTTATGACCCACATTATGAGGTTCAAACAATAACACTGGTCAACATTGATATCATTACTGACTTAAAAAGGCCCTAATCTGTAATATCTTGGTGTGCTGGACATGAATATAACCCTGGAAATTTTTTATTAGCTCTCATTTTGAAGATATTTCATATAATTAATTTTATATGTTTCACCGTGTGAATTTGTCCAGTAGGACTGCAACAACATCCTAAATCAGCCTGGAATGATGTAATACTGCATCACATTGCATAGTACCATCATGCACACATCATCCAGAGTTGATTGCATCATTTTCTGATGCAATGCAGTACTACTGCCAGGCGGCTGCTGAAGTAAACTGACATCAGTAGTGCACTAGATAAAGCTGTCAGAAAGGTTGAGCATTGAAAATATTTCAGACTTTGTGCGAGACAGATTAAGCTACTGTTCCATAGAACTGTTATTATTTTAGCCATTTAGGCATAAGACAGAACAGTAATGTCTCGAAAGTGCGTTTATAGCTTGGACAATTTCTGCTCTATTTGTGGGGAAGTGACATTTGCCAACCAGAAGAAAAGTATCACTTCTCAAGTGAAGAAGGCTTATCATCTTGACTTCGGATGCAAGGTTGGTGACCAAGACGAGCCTTGGGCCCCTCATATATGCTGTGCTACATGTACAACACAGCTTTCATGTGGTTAAATGGCAAAGACCATTTAACCCATGGTGTGGAGAGAGCCAAGAAACCACATAAAATGCTTGGTTCCTCCTCTTTCCGGTGGAATAACAAAGCAAAAGAAGTTGAGAATAGTTTACCCAAACATTCCGTCTGCATTGAGACCAGTTCCACATGGTGAGGGACTTCCTGTTCCAGAAACTCCAGCAGAATATTCTCTTGATTTATCTGATGAGGACAAGGGTGAGCCAACCTATTCTCCTGTTCCATCAGCATGCAGTGATCCAGATTTTCACTGTGGTGCATCATCAACCCCACACAGACTAATACAGGAAGAACTCTATAACCTGGTTCGTGATTTGGACTTATCCGAGAACAAGGCAGAATTGCTAGGATCAAGACTCCAACAATGGAATATTTTAGAAGATGTCACAATTAGGGCCTCCCCGGTGGCGCAGCGGTTAAGCGCTGCGCTGTGGAGCTGTCGGCAGCGGCGACGCGAGTTCGACGCCTGCCCCGGGGAGAATCCCACATGGCGCGGCAGACCTCTCCTGCCTCGCCCGCTGCTCCCCTCAGCAGTGTATTTCTGATCTGCCTGTTCTGCTACCCGCTCTGTCTCTGGTGAACCCTCTCGCCGCCCCACGCCTCTGGCCTGTACCCCAACTTGTATGTATAAATAAAAAATAAATCTTAAAAAAAAAAAAGATGTCACAATTACTTTCTATTGAAAGTGCCACCAGCAGTTGGAGCCTTTCTTCAGAAAGGAAAGGACTCTGGTATTCTGTTACAATATTGAGGGCCTCATGAATGCCTTAGAAATCACTTATGACCCACAAGAATGGATACTATTTCTAGACTCTTCGAAACTGAGACTTAAGGATGTGCTTTTACACAATGGAAACCGTCTTCCATCTATTCTAATCCTGAACAGCTGTACAAGAGACAAGCGAAGAAATCTAAGAAGTAGTCTATGACTTGATTTTTTACAGTTATTAACTATAGGCCTATTACTATTGGCATGCATTTCGTGATATAAACATCAATTCATTGCAGATTACAAAAAAAACTAGAGCCAAAATTAGAATTTGACTGTCATATTCGTGTTGAGCACATACAAGTTGATAGGAAATGACTAATTTTTTTTCAGTAACATGACTTTTGTAAAAATTTGTGGACCAGTGTAATCATCATCCTATCAGGAAGGCAGCCAAAAAATTAATAATTTTATAAAATATGTATTCCTATCTACAGTCATTAACAGTGAAACCTTTCAAAGATAATGGTTTATTTCATCTTAAGTTTATTTCAAGTTTGAATTATTCCTTTAAAATATGTTTTTGTGCATGTCCTACAGTGTATAGGATGTATTGGCACAGAGGTACTTCTGTGCTTTAGAAATATATATCTAGTAGGAATATATTGCAAAGATTAAATGAATGGATTGTGATCAAAAAAGGTTGGTGCATAGATGCTTTTAAAATGATTTAGCTAAAATATGAGGTTCACATTTTTTCTTGTATTATTTTAATCACACAATTAGGATGTCTTAAACATTATATTCTTATAACACCCTTCATGTTTTAGTCATGTTTAGATGACTTTTCCAGATAGAAATGGAAGAAAGTAGAGTATAATTAATCAAATTACAGGATCAGTCATTATAGGTGAAGTAAATGTTCTATAACCAAGATCTTTGTGATTCAATAATAAAGAAATTATGCTAATTCAACTCATTTGGGAAAAGCTGGGTCTGAATCAAAGAGAAATATGAGGTATAAAATATTCTATAAAAAGCATTTCTTTAACAATTTTGCAGACATAAGAAGAAACCAAGTTAATTGTGCTTTAGCAAATCTTTTAAGTGCTTTCATTTAACAGATAGCGGAGAATTATTTATCATTACTCTGTTCATTGTTTGAATTAAAATTAATACCAAAGTGGTGCTTGAGAATGGTCTTTTTTTCCTCTTACATTTAAATAGGCTAGACATTTGCTTTGTTTATATCAATTAATTTGTTTTCACACAGCCTGCAAAGGTAACCATCAACTCAGAATTAATTAGTGGAATCAAAATTAATGAGGTTTTACTGTATTGGGCCATTTCTACTCTAGGCCAGTTCTCTTCACATGAGTTGGACTAGCATTTTCCTGAAAGAAGAAAAATTAGATTTATTTTAATCCATATTTAAAAAGCAGAAAACCATCTTTTCTTGTGAGTTAAGTACCTCTAATAACTGTGTTTTCTTGGGCTTAGTAATATTGATTTTTTTTTGTTTTCAGTCTTGATTATTTTGGCTATTTCCAGACTGTTGCTCATTACAGTAAAGCTAGAGTTAACTCTTCAGATGCTTATTTTCATTTACAGGTATCATATATCATTTTTATGTTCAACCACACTTTTTTTGTGGGCGGAGCATGTCACTTGCTAATTTTTACCATTACTGCACTATATGAAAGGAATAAGACTTCTTAAAAAAATTTTTATACAAATATCTTTGGTTAAGCTGCATCCTGTGGACACAAAAAGCTAGAATTTTTGGAATATAGTTCATACTCCTTTTTTTCCTCTAGAGAGTTGTCACATACTTTTTGAAGTAGCTCCTATGCTATTACTTAATATTCACTTTGTTCTTGATTTGTACTGTGAGAATGAGAACATGGAGATGTTTAAATTTTTTGTGTGAGAATGGATTGCAGTTTCTTGAATCTTTGGACTTATATGCCTACATGTAAATGGGAGGAGGAAAGTTCTGGCAGTGGAACTTTTCAAGAGGAGTCGCTGCTGCAGGAGTCAGGTTGTTCATTGGGCATCCTTGATTACTTGCGTGAAGGCTGCAGATCTCATTCTGCCAGGTCATCAACAGCAGTAAGGGGTGTCTGGCGAAGAGAGAATGCAAAGCTCTGTGCTTGTCAGTAGTTTTGATTCACCGCAGATATAGAAATACGTCAATAGATCATTGTAAAGAGCACCAAACACAGTAAAGATAGTTATAAAACTTCACCTTTTAAAAAACAACAAATACCCAAAATAAACTTCACCTTCACTCATGTCTCTGCTCTTTGGAAAAGGTATATGAACAGTGAAGTGACTGTGGACTTGGGGAACAGCAAGTCTGCTGGTTAGGGGTCTGGTGTTCATTAAGGATTAGGTCATTTTGAGGAAGATTTTGGAGTTTGTGTCAAAGTGGCAGAAGTCAGAACTAATTGTGAGTAATGGGGCAGATCAGTGCTGGATTAAAGGACAGGATTCGAAGGAATACTGTTTAGGATTTACTTTCCCCACTTTATCATGAGTAGAGAAAAAGAGCACTGTTTTTATTTTCTTTGATAAAAGAAATACAATGGGCACTTTTGACAGATTGGTGTTACAAAGTATAAAATAGTAACTAACCACTTAGATAATAACCATCCCTTTTTGTAAAGTGAATGATGGATGTATTTTATAAATACAGAGCCTCAGTACAAATCATAATCTGTAGAAAAACATCCCTTATATTAAACTATTACCTTTAGTTAGCAATGTATATCTGAAACTCGTATTTTGTGTTGTATGGAATAACTGAAAATAAAGGTATCATGGTATTTACTTCTACCATTTTATTCTAACATTGCCTATGTTTAAATGATTTCTTTTGGTCATTTGCTACTTTAATTTGTTGCTTAATTGATTTTTTCAAGATTAGAATCTATATTACTTTGATGTCATTTCATTTTTTCTTTTTCTTTTTTTTTTAATTGTATCATTTTTTTATTGAGGTAACATTGGTTTATAGCACTATCCATGATCTAGGGGTATAGGTCCTACCTCTTTAAATGTATGTTCTCACACCACATCCACCATCAAGGCACACATAGTGCTCCACCATAATGCTCCACCATAGTCCTTTGTGCTCCCTCCCCTTTTTCTTACTCACCCTCTCACCCTCCCCTCTGGTAGTCTCCATTTTTGACTACTGCTTAATTATAAAGCTAATTTTTATGTGCCACAAGTCAACTACCCCTTGGCCATTAATATGTCTTTTTAAAGAAAGAAATCATGTTTTATGTGTCACCTGAATACTTACAGGGAACATGAAATAAGTGTGCTTAATAAATGCCCATTTAAGAGAATTCTATGTGATGTTTTAGTAAAGTTTTGTGATATCATCTTTCCAAACTTAGCTTTCTTAACTTTTAAAATTATTGAATGCCTGCTATGCTGATTACAGTTTTTAAATAATCATTTAAACAAAGGACAATAAGTAAAGCCAATACAAAGTTAAAGAATAAAAAACCTGGATTTATGAACAAAGTAAATAGTTAAATGTTGCTATCTTTGTTTTATTAATGTCTTACTTCTTTTAAAAATTGATGTTAGGTCATTTATAAAAATAAATATACAGTAAGATCAAAATAAAGCTAAATCTCAGTGAAGAGAAAATGAGGTAAGAAAGTTAATGAGACCATTGAGAGTTACATTCAGAAATGTCTGCTCAAGTTTCTACATCGCTATAGATAGAAAATTCATTCCTGAATTTCCTACTTCTCCAAACCTAAAAGCAACCAGGGATATATAGCAGTTTTTCCTTGCTCAAAAACTAGGTCTTACCAGATCATCTTGGTCACATAACTTTATATCTCTTGAATGAGACTGTATCCCCCTCTTGTAAAGATAATCATATTTACATCAGTTTGTTGAAGTTTCTTGAAAGTTCTGTGGATAAAACCTACAACTGCAATTTGTATTTTCTGTGCAGATTTGCCTCCACCCCCTTTGTTTTTTATCTGACACCTGTCAACATTTCCCATTTAGTGAGTAGACCATTCAGTGAGATACTATTCTTCAGTTAAAAATAGTCTGTGTAGGTGAAGACTATCAGAGTCGGGTGAGATGAGACATTTCTCCTTTGGATCCAGAGCAGGGATACGCACACACACGCACGTATGCACACACATACACACATGAAAGAATAGGTCTCCTTCTCTATAAACAACCCCAGCGTACACAATGGCTGGGTTCATTTGGTTTCACTTCACCAAGAACTGAAAGTATAATCTAATAACAAGTTTTAAGTTACCTATAAATTCTTACAGAAATTTGAAAGATTTGATATTTAACTTTCTGCATGGTGGATTCGGTTCTCTGTTGCTAGTGAAAATCTTTACTGCCTTTGTTTGATTATCCATATTCCATCTTGCCTTGAAAAGAAATTGAAGGCAAAAACTAGAAATGAGCAGAAAACACAGAGCAGAATGTTTAATTGGCCATTGTGTGTTGGTTGAGGTGGTGCACCTGCTGACATTAGAGACAGAAGCTGTGCAGCATGTCTGTAGATAATACAAAGTGTCTGGCTCATAAGAAACGATTGTGGCAGGGCAACCATGAGGGTATTGTTTTTGAGCAAAGAGGCAGGGAAGAGCATGGGTCTAAATGACAGTGACACAAACAGAAAGAAACATTGCAGAATGTAGCTTGAGCAGCTGACAAAGGAAAGTTCACACTGTGGAAAGAGAACACATAATAACAGATCAATTTTTGTCCAGCTCTGTCTGGTCATAGGCAGCATTCGTTTTAGTAAGGTCATCTTCAGATTGGAACAGCAGATTTGCCAAAGCATCTTTTCCATCTTTAATCTAGGATTAATTCAGTATTTCTTTTAAGTGCTGGGATGATTGAACTGGGTTCCTTTTTTGTGTGTATAATATAAAGGAATACATTTTTCAACATGACTTAATATCATGGTTTGGTTTCAGTGGTCATGTTTCGTTTAAGTTATAGAGGACAGAATTATTTTATTCTGAATTTAATGAAATGTAATGAGGATTTATTCATCTTTTTAGGCAAGAGTACAGCACTGCATCTGCTCTGTAGCCAGTGACCACTCAGTGGGACTTCTGAGTTTGCGAGAGAAAAAGTGCATCATGCTGGCATCTCGTCACCTTTTCCCCATTCAAGTCATCAAGTGGAGGCCCTCTGATGATTACCTGGTAGTCGGATGTTCAGACGGCTCTGTGTACGTCTGGCAAATGGATACTGGTAAGAACAGATGCTAAGAGGAGGACATATAAATGAAACGAATGTGTTTGATTTCCTAGAAATGAAAAACCTTTCATAGGAGGAAGACAGCCCTAAAATGTAAAAAGATGGCAACTTTTATTCTGATTGCTGCCCTTTCTAAGTGTTCTTATCGTCTTCACCAAAGAAATATTTAAACATCTTATTTGTTATATGCCAAGTAATTGTAGTCAAGTTGCTGATCTTTAAAGGGATGTAATTAAAGACAATGTACTGATTAGGACAGACATCCAGACATCAGACAAAAATAAGTGATTTCTGTATAATTAATGAAGGAAACAGTGAGCAAGATAAAGGAACTGTTTTTGTCTCTAATTCAGAAAAACTGGAAAAAGATGAAAATCCTCTTTTATTTGGAAAGCAGAAAAGCAGTAGGGGGCAGTTAATAAAAGTGATGATTGAAATACAAGTTTGAAGTTCTGGAGAGTACATTTAAAGATTAAGATTAAAAAATGTTATATATAGGGTGTAGGATAGATTAAGTATTGCTTAGTTTCAAAGTACATGCCATGACATAATGTTTATGCTCAGAATATCATTGTCTTTTCTGGAAATATTTAAGTATTTAACTAAATGTGTTTATTAATGTAATCTTTCATAAATGCATTTTATCCTATGTTTGCTACCCTAAATGATGATCAGTGATTAAACCTTTCTTTACATTTCTGTCCCACGGGATAATCTTTCTACTAAGTGTTTTTCCTTCCCTTCATTTTTTTGTTTGTTTCTTTTAAATAGTCCTTTTAAACATCAGAATATATACACGTTTCTGTCTGTACTGTGATGCTGTAGGTAATTCTCCTAAGTCTTTTGGGGACAAATCGTCATAATCTTTGGCGGCCTTTTACTTATAGATCTGTTTTAACTGATGGTGTGCAGGCAGTCTTGACCACAGGAAGCATTCTTGAAGAGCATCATACTACGTTGCTTTTGCATTTAACTTTCTTTTTCTTGTCTGGTTGAATAAAAGGCTCTTACTTTTTGTTAAAATTTAAAAGCATGAAAGTGGGCCTCCCCGGTGGTGTGGGGGTTAAAGTCTCATCACTATCAAGCTATCGCCAGCCACTGCTGCAAGAGTTCAATCCCTGGCCAGAAAGCAAAGCCACGTGACACAGCAGACCTCTCCTGTCTCACCCGCTGCTCCCCTCAGCAATGTATTTCAGTAGATCCACCTATTCTGCTCCCCACTCTGTCTCTAGTGAATCCTCTTACCCCCACAACCTCTGGCCCACACCCCAGCACTTGTAGGCATAAATAAATAAAAATAAATCTTAAAAAAAAATAAAAGCATAAGAGTATTAGAAGAGATGAACGGTAGATGGCACCATTTGGCATATTTCTCTTTAGTCTCGATTCTGTGCATCTTTAAAGCCAGCACTGCTGTGAGATGACATAGGCAATTTCATGCTTTACTTTTTGTGTCCATTTGTCATAGCCTGTCTGGTGAGCAATGTGGCCTGGTGTTTCCTAATGTGGTCCTCACACAAAGTTAAATATTCAAGGTTTGTCATAGGCTTGATGTCAGATGTTGGTTTTGAATTTAGGGTTGCCCACTTGCTGGCTCTGTGATCCACCCCAAGTCACTGGACTTTTGTCCCTGATTTTCCTACTGGTAAAATAAAGTTAGTGATAGTTCTTATTTTACAATGTTGCTGGGAGAATAAATAATTTTTACCTGGTGTAGTAGATACTTTCTCATGTTTGTGGGCCTGTAAGCATGTATCTGTACATTCAAGTGTGTATATTTCACATTACTGTTATCAAAAAGATGCTACTTGTTACTCTGTTGAATTCAGGAATAGGACTTTATTTTTATTTTTTTTAATATTTATTATTAGTTCTATCTTTTACATTTTAGTGTATTCTCCATGGGTTACTCACCACTGATTCACTCGTGAACCATCACCACAGTCAGTCCCTTGTACTCCCCTCTCCCCACTTTTGAGTCCTTATCTTCCCCCGCCCTCGCTGACTATCTCACTCTTTTTTTTTTTTAAGATTTATTTTTTATTTATACATATAAGCTGGGGTACAGGCCAGAGGCGTGGGGCAGCGAGAGAGTTCACCAGAGACAGAGCAGGCAGCAGAACAGGCAGATCAGAAATACACTGCTGAGGGGAGCAGCAGGCAAGGCAGGAGAGGTCTGCCGCGCCATGTGGGACTCTCCCTGGCCCGGGCGTCGAACTCGCGTCGCTGCTGCGGACAGCTCCACAGTGCAGCGCTTAACCTCTGCGCCACCCGGGAGGCCCGACTATCTCACTCTTATTTGGTATTTTTAGAAGGAATAGAACTTTAAATATCGATAAATTTAAAAGTATTTTCTTTGGGAATTAATACTAAAGAGAGCAAATTCTTATAATAATAATGACATTTGTAAAAACTTTTAAAATATGTTACATTGACAATTGATACATCTTAACTGCAAAAGTATGGTAAGCTTGTCTATGAGTCTTAAAAAATGAACTAAATGTGACATAGAAAGAGGGTATAATATTCCTGAAATTTTCAGATAATTAAATAAATGATCCTGAATATTTCAGATTTAAAATACATTGGTTAAGATATGTGCATACTGGAGGATGTTATTATAACCAGTTTCATATAATTAAGTCTATTTTAAATTAAACACAGTATTCACAGATTTCACAATTCTGACCTTCAGGAAGGTTTGGGTAAATAGGCAACATGGCATTCTTAAGGTAAAAGCAGTGAAGCAGAATTTATTTTGGATTTCTAGCATAATGGGAGGTGTGCCTTCTTTTTTTCTTGTTGTTCAGGCTTTAGCTGGTGATATAACGGTCCCCGGGAGCCACTAAGGCACATCCTGAAGGTAGTGACATTATTTATTTATTAAATTTATTTATTTATTGAATAAATAAAAAATGAAGCTAAATAAATCAGATTCAGCCAAGGTTTGAGGTATGAAATGTATTTAAACTCTGAGGAAATACTTCATCCCTCTTTTAATGTTTTGGGGCTGTTTCTTACAAATGACTTTAATCACACTAAAACTATTCAGGCATATTGTGTAATTTTCTGTTTCTAGTTTGTATTATACTGATGTGTCTTGCTTTAGAACACTTGCAATGGCCTTCCTTTATACTTTCATGCAGCATTTTCTTTTATCATTTTTCTTTCAGATGGGCATCATTTTCAGTGTTCAGTTTCTAATGAAATGAAATGGAAGCTAGTAATAGAAAGTTTAATTAGGGATAGACCCACAACCTTCTGTTCTTTCACAATGTCATCTTTATTATATGCAATAGCAATGAAAAGCCACATGTGAGTCTATGGAAAATTATTATTCCTGCATATCTCTAGATAGGGAGAAAATCAGTTCAACAACTAGCAACAAGATTTGGCCAAACAAACCCCTTGACTTCTACTTAGGAACTGACAGGGTCGCAGCTTGTTTGCGAGCTGCTTTTGCGCTGGAGGAGTCAACCTTCCCTTCACTTTCCATGTTCCCAGTAAGCATGCGGTGGCATTCCCGCAGGCCTTTGACAAGGTCAAAATCCTGTCTGCTTGGGAAATAGTGGTGTGCTCTAAGTGATGGCTGATATCACAAGATGTTCTTCTTGTCTAATCATTACCAAGCCTAAATAGCATCTGCGTCTGTCTGATGTTTTATCATCTTTGCTACATAACAAAAGTGATCTTCGATCATATGTTTATTCCTATCAGTCCAGTTACTCCAGTAGCCCTTGCTAAGTATTAATAGAAATTAGTTTATGAAGTCTTGTCAGTTTTGTCCTGTGGTCTTTTTTCTGTCCCCTAAAGTTCTCGGAACTATTCCTGCTTTTGCATTTACTTCATGAAATGTGCATTTGTCGTTTTTTATTATTTTTTAAAAGATTTATTTATTTATGCATACAAGAGCTGGGGTGTAGGTCAGAGGTGTGGGGGTTAGCGGGTGAGAGGATTCACCTGAGACAGAGTGGGGAGCAGAACAGGCAGATTGACTGAAATACACTGCTGAGGGGAGCAGCGGGCGAAGCAGTAGGTCTCCTGTACCATGTGGGTCAGCTCCCTGGCCGGGGATTGAATTTGTGCTGCAGTGGCTGCCGATAGCTTCATAGGCCTACTTCCCTTGTGCCACCAAGGAGGCCCCTGCATTTGTCATATTTTAAACTTGATTATCTAATCAAGTATAGCAGGGAATTGTGAGTGTATGTCTATTTACATCTGTTGAAAACATATATGAAAAGCATGGATAACCAAAAACATAAGTATATCAAAAAATCAGATTTTTCCTACAAATAGTCTTAGTGTATATGTTTTTCTTGCTTAAAACTAATTTTAAAAAACATTTTCATGCTTTAATTTTTGATTTAAATTGTTTTGTTAGTAAAATTAAAGAGAACTGGAGGTAGTAGAACTCCATGCTAGTCTCTTATAATTCATAGGAGATTTTAGTAACAAGTACTTTTTCCACACATTTATCCATTGTCTACAGTACTTAATATGGCAAAGATTTGATTTTACGTCTGTTTCACAATGTATGGTATTATATCATCAAATTTTCTGTATCTTGTACATTTTTGCTTTTTATTCCCCTATAAAAAATTTATAGGACAAGTTACAAAGAGTGAAAGGGCTAAGAAAAATGGTACATTTTTTACAATCTTGGTAAAGCCAAGTATAGTCAGAGGGTTTCTTTCTTTCCCTTTGAACAATTCACTTTGGAATTTGAAGAGGTTGTAAGATATAGTTTTATGATGTGGAGAAACCAACAAAGATGGGCCTGCCGGGGAGAAAAAGAAAATGAAGGCTGTGGTTGATTGGAAGCCAAGTGAATGAAAGTATTGCAGGGAGTGGAGCAGAGGCCTGGAGCTGGCCTCCGGCAGCCTGGATGTTGCAGATAGTGAATGAGAGTAGTGAGCACTGGGAACTGACTATGGGGTTCCGTAATGTGGAGAGTAGATTCTGTGCATGTTTGGGAGTGAAATATGATGAGTTAGATTCAAAGGAGAATGGGAGGAGAAAACTATGGACTACTAAAAATAGACAACTCTTTAGAGGGAGATTATGAAACAATAGAATGCTAGCTGGAGAGAGATTTTAGGCCAATTGTGTGTGCTTTTAAACAGGTGAAATAATTGCATGTTTATATGCAGATAGAAATGATATAGTAGGTAGGCAGAACTGTTGAAGAGAAAGCAGAGAATTGCTGAAATGCTGACCTGGGGCAGACGGTGTTAGGTCGGAGCCTGGAGAGTGTTTTCATTACTATTGAGTATGTGAGCAGATATGCAGTGGTGAGAGCTTGTGCTTCTTTTCTAATGCTTCCTAGGGAAAATAGGGAGCAAAACTTTCCCCTGGATGAGGGCAAAAAGTGGAGGATTAGAAATTAGACGAGAGAAATGGTATAAGAAAGTAGGAGAGCAGGGAAGTGAAAGCTGTGGAGATGTCACCACTAGGGGCCCTCTTGCCATAGGTGTTCCTGATGTCAAGCTGGTCCGTCATTCACGTCCCTCCTCATTGTGCAGGTGCAGAGGAGGTGGACAGTAGGATCCAGCCAGGGCTGCAGTTTGCTCGGCTCAGACAAGGAAGTGGATGAGGACAAAGCTGTGGTTTTGAAGAGGGATGATGGAGTTTGAGTTTAGTAAGGACACGGGGTAAGCAAGAGGCAATGACAGGTTAATGAATTGTTGGGGTCAGTCCTCAACAAGGAATTATTGGAGTCAGAAGGAGTGAAGAGTGGGAACTAACATCAGAGAGTGGAATGTTTGAAATTGTGTCACCTTAGAATTTTGTTTATTGGTTAATTAGAACATCATAGATTGACTATGGTCTGTGGCTAAGGGTTGGACAAAATTTATTATTAGAGTAGATGAGTTCAAAGAACCAAGAGATCAGAATATGTGGAAGGCTGGGCCTCCTTGTTGGTGCAAGGGGTTAAGTCTTAGAACTGTGAAGCTAAACGAGTTTAATCCCCAGTCAGGGAGCTAATGCACATGGCGCAACAGACCTCTCCTGTCTTGCCCACTGCTCCCCTCAGCACTGTATTTCGGTCAGTTTACCTGTTCTGCTACCCACACTATCTCTGGTGAATCCTCTCACCCCCCACACATACTTCTGACCTACACCCCAGTTCTTGTATGCATAAGTAAATAAACCTTTAAAAAAATATGTGGTGGCTTATATATACTGATTTTTGTACATTTTTGAATTTTTAAATCCCTTTGTGATAATACATATTCTTCTTTTCATACATACATGGGAAGTTTTAGTTAGCATTTTCTTCTTTGCTTCACCTTCCAAAATGTATTGGTAAAGACTCGATGAATTGATAATGTGTATAAGTACTGAAATCAGCAAGAAATGCTTGTAGGACATTATGGAAAGAGGGTAGTGAGTGAAAGGTAAAACTCTTAAGAAATGAAGGGCAAACCCTCGTTGCATTTCACATTGGGGTGCATTGGATGCATTTGACTTTGGGAAGATAATATGTTTTTGGATGTTTCAGTCATAGCTCAAATCACAGTAAAAATTTTGTGTCTTGTTGACATTTAATTTTCTGGTGGCCTTTATGGTTATTTTTCAAAATTGACTTGTCCTGTTTTAATGACCATTTACTGGAATTATACCCAGTGAATCAAAATAAACTCCATCATCATTTCATTGTCATTATTATAATCTTCTAAAATATTATACACATTCTCACAAGGAGACCCTTCTCTGCTTGATAGGATGCTAGGTACTGTATAAAACAAAACATACAATAGGGCTGTCAGTTTCATAGGAAGTAGTTTGTGCCCTAATGTTAGCCAGGAAATGCACAGCTAGAGATAAATGGAAAGGATGGCCAATTGAAGAAGCTTTGATTACAAATAATAATATTTGTTTTCACTAATACAGGGAATCATTAGGGTGTTTAGTATAAAAATTTTTAAAAATTGCAGACAGAATGAGTAGTTGCAGTTTTTCCCTGTTTTGTGGAGATTTCCTGAAGAAAGAGAAACTTCAGGAATTCTTCAAGTAGAAAACAATTTTGAAAAATGGTAAAACTCAGGGATTTTTTGGTTGGTTTGTTTAGAATGTATATATGATATAGAGGAAGATGAAATCGTAGAAACTCCATCTTGGATTTTGAAAGACAATGGGAAACCCTGTAGAGAGTTGTTGAAATCTTGGCTCTGATTTTGGCTCTACTGGGAAATTGTGGTGGGGGCTTTATGGTTGATGAACTGGTGAAGGTAATGCCACATGGCAGAGCACCGGAGGGAGGACAAGAGAATGTTTCTGGGAGACACTGATGAGATCATGGATAAAGGTCCATGCATTTTCCTTTCTTAAGAAATTATTTAGAATGATACAGTGGCCTTTATTTTTTGTGGATGCCTGTCTTCCAGGTGCGCTGGATCGTTGTGTGATGGGAATAACAGCAGTAGAGATACTGAATGCCTGTGATGAAGCAGTTCCCGCTGCAGTCGACTCCCTTAGTCACCCAGCAGTCAACCTGAAACAGGCTATGACCAGACGGAGCCTCGCAGCTCTTAAAAACATGGCCCATCATAAGCTGCAAACCCTAGCAACCAACCTCTTGGCTTCTGAGGCATCTGACAAAGTAAGTTTTAAACATGGGCTGTGTACGGTCTCCATTTACCTTCCTTTAATTATGTAGCTTTAACACACATGAGGGGATAATTTTTGGGAGATGATGCTGGTGAAAAATAAGCTTCTGATTTGCATTTAGGTTTATTCAACAGAGTTTTTAGAGTAATTTAAATTGTTGGCATTTTGAAAGAGCAAATTATTCTTATTCAAAATATTGAAAAGTGATTCCTACTGAATTGGCTTCAGTTTCTGAAATTAGAGCAAACGTTTAATATATAATCTTCTTGACTTTCTGACAGTCTTCCTTTTGCTTTTGAATACTGATTAATAGCTCCAGGAGAGAAAAATAGTAACTTAGGTACAATTAAAATGTCTACTTGTCGCTTATCTTTTGTTTAAAAAGGAGATTCTGACTTTGGTCAGGTTAGGTTATTGTAAGGGTGTAAGGAAATATTTGAGAGCAGGTGTGGGGGAGATGCACAGGTGCTGGCATTTCTCTGTGAATCAATTGCACTTTTATGACAGACACTTGAGATCACGGCATTAGTTGCTTCTTCAGTTTCCAGAAGGTCACCAACCTAAAGGAACAAGCAATCCTATTTCACTAATTGGCTGCTTGTCTTAGCTTTGTAGAGGCTAGCCAATATTTGGGTTGCGGTACTTGTGATCTGTGGCATTATTAGAACTAATTTGTCTCTGCTAATTGATAGCTGAAACCTACAAACAATCCCAGTATTCCATCCGAGTTACTACTTAAAATTCCTGGTTCCATCTAAGTATTCATTCGAATTATTAGTGGGTAACAAAATTAATTTTATTTTCATTCTGTTATTCCTGATTCCTTTATTTTTTTTTTGATGCTTAGTTGTGCGAATGAGTAGTGAAGGTGTTTGTTGAAAGATTCATTCCCAACTTAAAAATATGCCCATGAATTAATATTAATGACATGATACTATAGGAAATTCCATTGACCCATATCTTCCAGTAACTGACGGTAGTATTTGATCAGTCTTTCCCCAAGATATAAATGTTTTATTGACTTTGTTATATTGTATGTTTCATAGATTGGAATTCTTTCTAATGAATTCTAGTGAAATCTTCCTGTGATTTTTTTTTTCATGCTTTCAGTTCCATGTCCTAAAATTTGGACAGCTGTTACAGCTTAAATGCATTTGCTGTGTCTGCTGTTTCTTTCAAGAGACCATGTAGATGTCCCCAGAAATTAAGTGTTCACAGCACATTGTCTGACATTCTATAAAATTTAAAATTTTAGCAAACTTATAAAACAATATATCCAAGGGCAAAAATGTATGTTATGTAATTTCCAAATATTATCTCTTTCTTCTTAGCATCCTCTAGAAGTGAATATTTGGAAAAATAATGCTATCACGGGAAAATTAAAGAAAAATAAGTGTTACAGTAATGTTTATGAATGGCTTTTGTAAGTGGTCATGGTCCATTATGTGATTTTTACAATCTTGTTTGTCCCTGTTTTAATAGCGCATTTTATAGTGCAATTAGTGATAAAAGCACCAGATATCAGAGACACTACACTTATGTATTGTAAAATATATTGCTTGTGAACCTGCTCAGTCTTGTAGCAGTGGTAATTGTTGCCTGGCCTACAAGGAAAACAATTATAGAGGGGGGAAAGGCTTAGGAAGCCGAGACTGCAGGAGGATAATCACTTTATGAAAAATGTATGTTGGCTGCGCCATTAGGGATTTCTCTAACTATCTCCTCATGTTGAATTTGAGGCTCCTTCTGAAGGGAATATTTAAAGAGCTGTCCTCGCCATGGTTTTCTAACCTCAGGAGAAATAAAACCCACCCAAAGTTAAAAAAAAAAAACAACAACCCCAACACATAGCTAAGAGTTTCTCAGTGGAACAGAACATTCTAGCATATTGAATTTATTTTTTTCATGGTTCTCTCCATGGAAAGTAAAACCTCTGGGGGGATACTCTATGGAAAGCATCCTGCTCTTTTCTTAGTATAGTGTTAGCAGTTGGGCTATTTGTAAGTAACAAATATTTTATATTGGTAATTATATTAATTATGCCAGACATATACAGCTTTGTTAGCAAAAATAGAGAATTTAATGTTCTATCATTTTTTTTCTTTCACTGAGAGATCAAGAGGATATTAAGTAGAATTATCCTTTATTACCACATTGAAACTTTGAAGTTGTGTGTGGTTGAACCCTTGTGTATTTCTCTTATGACTTATATCTAATTTTCCCTGATATTATAATCATTTATATACTTATCTAATTCTCCCTACTGAAATTCAGTCTTCTTGCAGGCAGGGGTTATGATTTATTATCTTTGTGTTTCCCCCATGACATCTTGTAGCATCTGTGCAATAAATATTTGTTGAATTGGGTGGCATGTGATGGAAAGCGCTGATGATGACTGCTTCACTGTCTCCTCCATCCTCTCATGGTTGATTATCTTGACTTGACAGTTCAGTCTCTTCCTGTCCATGAGCCTCTAGGCATGGAACTTTGTGACTTTGCCCTCTGTTCAGTTTTTCATTCTTCTCTTGGTTTCCGTAAGCCTGGTTGTCTGGGCATGGCCCATCCTCCTCTCTGCCATCTGTGTGTTGTCAGTGCTGTAAACATCCTGGAATTGTCTCAGCCAGACCCTCTCACCGACCGCTGCTCCTCCCGACTCTTGACCAGGGTTTCTCAACCCCAGCACTACTGGCATTTCATCTGGATCAGCCTTTGTTTTGGGGCGCATGGGGGCGGCTACCCTTTGTATTTTAGGAAGTTAAAAGCGCTTATCCTCTTGCCGCTACGTGCCAGTAGTACCCAGTCGTGACCATCAGCAATACCTTCAGACATTGCCAAGTTCCCCCGGGAAGGCAAAATGGCTTTGGGTTTAAAACCACTGTTTTGGTGAAAAGAAAATGAGAAGCAGTGGGGCTCTTACGTCCTCTATCCTTTCTTTCCTTCTCCCCACTCTTAATGTTTTTAGTTCCTCTTCTCTTTGAGGTTTGTGAAGCCATCCTCTACCCTCACCACCTCTGCCCCCCGTGCCAGAATTAGTTCCTCTGCTTTCTCTTTGTGCTCATACTTTCCTGTTCAGATCTCTCCTAAAACACTTCATTTTGTATGCGATGTTTTTTTCTCTTTATATTTGTCTTTCTAATAGACTTTGAGCTTCTTGAGGACAGGGCCTGAGTTTCTCATCATTTTATTTCCCTTGCTCAATGTATTAATATGATACATAGTAAGTACACAAGGAACTTAGTGTGAAGTTAGTTTGAGGTGTAGGATGGAATCATAACGTGGACCCAGCTTGAATGCAAAGCTGAGGGTCTAGCTCAGTGGGTAGCAAAATGATATTGAAGAGTCTTCATGTGAGATTTTTGGTTTGCTTAAGAAATATTTTGGCGTGTCTGATATTCATGTTTAGGGCACTTGTAAATATTGGTATGGGAAATGGGTTGGGTGACTATTGGGGTGACATAGTAGGAGATAATGTAACTGGAGTGGTATCAGGCACTGGAAACAGAATAGGGGGTAACTTGTAAGCTGTCATGTAGGTTAAATAAATAGGACTTCACAAATGAGCAAGAGCAGAGATCAGACATACAAGATAGTTTCAAAGATCCAAATCCCTGTTGATGGGAGAATGGCAGAGCTGCTGATAAATATGAGTAACTTGTGGAATAGGCTTGAAGGTTGATTGTGATAAGAGACATTTGCCTCTTCCTCATAGTGTGGGGAGATGGTATATGTACAGGGAGAGTAAGCCCTGATCCCCTAAGAAATAAGTAACATCTGGTAGAGTAAGCGTGAGTTCTCTCCTACGCCCCCTCCCAAATATATGCTGGCATGCAGAGACTGAATTATATTGCAGTTCACATTCTGGGGTACCTGCTATCATTAGATTATTCCAGGTATTCTATCTTCCTTAAGTCTTACTTCAGATAGATGAGTTAGTTATTAATGTCCCTAAATTAGCAAATGATGAAATCAAAGATGGCTGATCAGTATAGGGATCAGGAAACTTTTTCTGTAAAGGGCTAGATAGTAAGAGTTTTAGGCTTTGCTGCCCATTGCTCTCGATTACAGTCTCAGCTCTGCCACTGGAATGAGAAAGCAGCCATGGGCAGTATGTACATGAGGGAGCATGACTGATTTCCAGTAAAATTGCAGTTATAAAAATAGGCAATGTGCTGGATTTGGCCCATGGGTCATAGTTTGCTGACCCCTGCTTCAGAGGATGGTGTTATTAATATTCAGGAGGTGGGTATGGCTCCCCTATGGGAGAGCCTTTGCTTCATCTTTGAAAAGCAGTTCAAAGACATTGTTAAGAGCCCAGGTTCTGGCGACAGGCATATCTGTGTTCAAATTACGTCTCTGTACCTTGCTGCCTGAGGGTGATCTTGGGCCAGTAATCCCCAGAGGCCTAGGTCCCACATATTATTGAAGAAAAATCTTTATAAAGGAAGTAAAGTTCATAGTTGATCAGAGAAATGAAATAGCATTAAGACTTGAGGAGTGAAAAAGAGTGTTTGGAGTCAGTCATCAGGAAATGTGGTGCTTAAGAAGGCCTTGGGTGGGAAACAGGTAACGAGCTAGGAATGTGCGTGCCCTGGAGCACAGGTACAGTGTGTGCGGGAGGTTTGCTTTTGGAGAAAAAAAGAGTAGTTGCCTTGTGGCTGCAAGGTTCGCGCATCATTTACACCTAGTTTCGGAGCTCACCCTGAACATTTTTGTTGGTGGAGGAGGTAATTGATGGAGCACGGCGACGTAAGAGGTGTGGGAAACAGATTTGGAGAGTTCAGCCTTCCTGGAAATGGTTGCCATATAGTCCCTAAGGATGAAAAGAGGGAGGTGAATACGGCCAAGATTTTTTTAGTGGAGGACGAGAACAGTAGACTATGAAACCTGTTAAAAGGAAGGCACTGGATGTGATCCCTTGAAGGTAGAGTCATCACGCTCTTTTTAAATACCCGTAGTCCTTGACGTAAGTAGGAGTTAGATTGGATTATGAGTTAAAAGGAGTTAAGAGTTAGAAGATTTGTACAATGTATTTTTAAGGCATATAATATGAATTTTGTAAGTACATGGTGATATTGATGAAAACAGGAATACATGTCATGGCGATGGTCTGAGCATGCCAGTTGGTCTATTTTGGTGACTTTTTTCATGAAGCATTTGCTGCAGACATTGGTTCTTTGGTGAGGAGGTCTTGGGAGAAGCCCTGGGCTAATGAGATTTTATTAATGTAACTGGTAAGTCCTCATTACCATGAAATTCATTTCTTATCACTTTTTAGGCTTAGTGTCTATAAAGATGCCAACTGGAAAATTCTGTCTTGGACATTGTTATACCAGCCAGAATCACCCTATTGATATTGAAAAACGATGAGGTTGAAGAAACTGAAAAATGACCAGGATGATTTATCTTTTACCTTACATTTCTCTCTCTGTTGTCTAATTAGTCAAAAGCAGGGGAAAAAATGAACAGGCTATATTTGCAAAGGTCAGTAGCTTTGTATTCTGTGTAACTAGGTGAGAGAATAAAATTTAGAAGTGAAATATAACCAACTAGCAACATCCTTTGTTTTTGGCTTGCAAAATTACTCTGTGAAAATTTTTATACAGATCAAATTGACTTTCTGATTCATTATGAAAAGGGCAACGGAAGTTACCAACGGAGACAAGTCAAATGGTGTTACATACAGAAAGCAGTCTTGTCTGGTGAACGCCTTTGTCCTTAGAGCAATTTTATGATATGTTTGACCTTTGAAGAATCAATTAAACTTGTTTAGCATTCTACCCCCAAACTTTAACATGAATATGTTGATTATTTATATTTATAAATATATAAATTCAGTATCTGGTTGTTCTAAATAGTTGTTAGGGCACAAAGTTTATAGTACACGCGTTGTCTAATCTTTAATCAATAAAGTTAAGACATCTTACCTTAGCTAAGCTGTCCAGTCTTAAGAAAACAAAGGAGGTAAAGGGGGTCAAAAGTATAAACTCTCAACTACAAAATAAATAAGCATGGTGACTGGAGTTAAGAAGACTGGAGCACATATTTGAAAGCTGCTAAGAGGGTAGATCTTAATTTTACATTTATTTATTTCCTTACATCATTGTCAATTTTTGGTTAGTATTTGATATTTTCCCTCAGATGTCCTCCCTGTAGTTCTCCCACCCCCACAGCCCCCGTGAGCCATCACCACAGACCCTTGTGCTCTTCCCTCCCCTCCCTGCTGTTGCCTCAGATATGGTCAGCTTGCAAGTCTTGTCTTTTTCCTGACCCTTTGTTCGGTTTCCCTATAGTCCATCTATAAGTGAAACCATGCAATGTTTCTAAGAGAGTATATCTTAAAAGTCTGTATTGCAAGAAAAAGTTTTTTGTAACTGTGAGTGGTGATGGATGTTAACTAAACTTATTATAGACTTAAGTCTACATGTCTTAAAATATACGCGTATGTTGAATCATTTTGTTGCACACCTGAAGCCAATATCATTCGCTCAGTAAAAATAAGGAACAGAAAACAAAGGAGTAAGTAAGTGTCCATGATTGTGGGAGGAGAATAAACTCCTCCTGAGTGCCTTGTGGCGGGTGATTCCCTGGAGTGGAGGATAAGAAGTGGACACGGGCTGCTCGTGTGTGTGTTTACTTACACGGCACATACACAAACACTTGTGTCTTTGTGTTTCTCTGTCTTCCTAAATATATTAAATATCGCAACTTCACACCAGTTCTAACCAAACAGCACAGTGTCTGCCTGGCACATCTCCTGGAGTGTTATCATCTGCCCACTGCGAGAGCCCTCAGGCCTCGCTCCCCGTGTTTTCAGTGTCAGTATTTGCTCAGTTCCCCTTTTCTGTAAACAGTCTCTGGTCACCCTGATCTCCTTTCAGGTGTGCCAACCAAAACTTGCCTTTCGCAAAAGGGGAGGAAGTTTCACTGCTTTAGGATTTAAATTTTTCCCTCTTTGCACCTTCCGCTTCTCTGGCCCTGTCAGTTGTGTCTATTCCCTCTAGTGTTTCTCTCAGTTTAGGCTTTATTGCCAAGGTGGTGTTTTCTTTTATTTCTGGTTCTTTATTGAGTTCACCTATTTCACTTCTGGTTTTTCTAATTTTTAATATGTGTTGTTCTTTCATGTCGACTATCATTTTTAAAATGTCCTGTAGGTTGACTTGAGATGCCTTGTTCATTCTGATCTGCTTGTTGATTATATCTGGGTTGGTTTCCCCCCATCCTGGTTCTTATTCTCATTTTACTCAGAAGAATTTGACTTCAGTATTTTTCTGTTGTTCACTTTTTGTAAAATGATTTTTTTAATATATATTTTTATTGTTATTTATGTCTTTTACATTTTGTATTCCCCTTGGGTAGCCCATCACCAATTCACCTGTGATCCATCTCCATGGTCCCTTGTGTTCTTTTCTATTCCATTTTGTGCCCTTATCCTCCCCTTCCCCCACCCCACCCCCCCCACTGCTGAGTGTCTCTCTCCTATTTGCTTTCCTTATAGTCCTGTTATAAGTGAAACCATTCGATATTTTTCTTTTTCTTTCTGGCTTATTTCACTGAGTATGGTCCCCTCTAATTCTATCCATGTCGCTGCAAATTGCATGTGTTTATCTTCTTTGAATGCTGAATAGTATTCCATTGTGTATATGTACCACATCTTCTTGATCCAATCATCTATTTTTGGACATCTGGGTTGCTTCCATACCTTTGCTATTGTGAACAGTGCCGCAGTGAACATACGGGTGCGTATGTTCGGAATTAGTGTTTTTGTGTCCTTTGGGTAAATTCCCAAAAGTGGTATTGCTGGGTCGTATGGAAGCTCCATGTTTAGCAGTTTGAGGAATCGCCATACAGCTTTCCAACACAATACATCTGACAAAGGACTGATAACAAAAATTTACAAGGAACTCACACAACTCAACAAAAACAAAGCCAATAACCCAGTCAAAAAATGGGCAGAAGAGCTCAAAAGGCACTTCTCCAAAGAAGAAAAGCAAATGGCCAACAGATACATGAAAAAAATGCTCAACATCACTTATGATCAAGGAAATGCAAATCAAAACCACATGAGATACCACCTCACACCTGAGAGGATGGCACACATTAAAAATACAGGCAACAACAAATGCTAGAATGGATGTGGAGAAAAAGGAACTCTTCTACACTGCTCGTGGGAATGTGAACTGTAAAATGATTTTTTTAGGCTTTTCACATGATTAATTCTTATTCCTTTCCTGACTCTACAGAGAGAGCCTCCTCTTCTGTTGGTTTTACAAAGTGGTCGCTTGCTTTTAGAGGTGTCTTGGCACCACCCCTCTGCCTCTTCTATTTTTTTGGAATTACCAGTCAGTTTTGGTTACATTCCTAGCAATGTCTCCTTCCTGGGGGACCCTGCCTTAGGAGGGAGCCCTGATGTACAGTGTTACAGGAATGCTTGAACTTGAATGTGCCAGTTGCTTTAGCCCTTTTCACTGTGGGCCCGTATACTCTTGCTGCAGAGGTGACAGAAATCCTCCCCACCCACACCCCCCGCCAGGGTCAACTGCTGTTTTCAAATTGGCCCACTGTGTTTTTCCAGTAAATATTGATCGGCTCTTTGGGGGTTTTCCTGTAAAATCTGATAGATAGTCCCTGCACGCTGCCCTTCCGCAGAGAAGTCTGATTCCAGATCACTCTGTAGCTGTTGGTAGGTTTCCCCATTCACCGGAATTTGGGGATTTCTGGATGTACTTTGTTCTGCTGTTTTCTCTTTTTCTTTCTTCACGTTTGCCTCGTCTCAACAGATGCTCACACACAGGTCACCATGTGGGTTGTGAGTGCTTGTGTCCTTTATGATACATGTACATGTGTGTGCATATTTCACAAAGTTTGTGATGTTTTGTGCATTTTTAACTCAGATTAACTTTCTACCAATTTTTCTCCAGTTTGAGGGAAATGAGTTTTAGGTTACTATGAATATAATGCCATTTATTTCATTCAGGAATAAACTGAACTCTTAACTAATTACATAATTATATTTAGTAGCATTTTTTTTGTGATTACAGGGTTTTTGGTTCTCTTCCCTTTTTTCAGGATCCTTCGATAGACTTGCCTGGAGGTCTGACATAGTGTAGCTCCATGAAATAATGACATACACATGGGAATGCCCCTTCTGGAGATTCACCAGACCCCCTGGCTCTAGTGCCTCATTGACCCCACACACAATAATTTCAGCCTTGCACGTAATAGACACTCAATGGACTTGTGAGTGGAATTTATAGTTCATAGTAAATATAATTCATCATATTATTCTGAAGCAAGAAAAAGCAGACTTGTTTTGTGATGGTTTGAAATTCCTACCAGTTTTTGTCTTTCCTGGGAAATACATTAACAAATCACACTGTACCTAAGGAGAAATTGAGATGTTGTACCAAATATGAGTGCTGTAGCAAAGGAGAAATTTCTTTCACCATCTCACATAATAAATTAAATGACAGACTGCTGAGAGCAGGGAAGCACCAGGTTGGTCAAAGCCTTTGACCTTCTCAGCAACAGATCTCTCCACTCTATGTGCAGTATTTTATATTTGACTCTTATTTGGATACTCGAAGGTATCGTGAAGTGTTTTGATAGAAGTATAAAGATTTGTGGCTAAATATTCATATGTTAGTACTCTGGGTAAGAAATAATTTTTTCTCCTCTAATATGCTTGAAAAAATCTGCTCTTTATTAGATCATATAAAAGATTTTCAAACTTCTTGACTTTTATAGCCTCTGTTAGAAAATAATTGAATCAGTCTAGTTCAGTAAACATTTATTGACTTCTAGGTACTGTGTTAAGCCCTGGAGAGCCAAAATGAATAAGACATGATATTTACCCTCAGGAAATATAAACAGACAAACACAATGCAGTGCAGCCAGTAAGGTGGCTGAGAAATGCAGGAGGTGCTGCAGAGGCCTGGCCTTGCCCGAGGTGATCAGGACTGGCTTCTCGGAGGAGGAGACTTGAGCCATGAGGAGACCATGGCCAGCTGACAGGTGGAGATGTAGCAGGTGTTCTGGGAGGAGTGGGTGGCAGGGGCACAGCGGGTAAGCCTGGACTGTTCAGTTCTGTTGGAGGGCCCGCTGAGGACAGGGCCGGGAGGTTCGTCCATGTGGACCTGGAGGAGGCACTCAAATGTGACTTTCACCCCGGGGGCTTTCAAACTTAAAAAAGAAAAAAATTAACATCAGACTCCTTCCTTCAATAAGAATTTTATATGGAGCCAGTATGTACGGTAGATTCAGAGGACTAGAAGGAAGAGTTTCAGTTCAACAATTGTTTGAGTGATACTCAGTGGGACGTAGTGGTTAATGAGATACAGCCGGTAAGGACGGTCGACACGCAGGTTTCCTGAGAGGATGGTGGGATAGAAGGTGGCTCTAACGAGTGTCCTCGAATGTAGAAACAGGTTCTGTGGGATGACGATGATGATGAACTGCTTTGTGGGAGGTATCACGTTGCTGTTGGCTCTCCCTGCCAGCCTGTCTGGAGGTGAGTGTTAAGGGCAGGAAACTTGAGAGAGAGCTGTGGTGATGGTTATACAGACTGAGGAGGAATCCAGCTTGCAACCAGTACTTAAAACCTTGGGAGTGGATGAGACCATCCAGAGTCAGTTAGCAAGTGGGCTGAGGGGCTTCTGGGGTTACCTGCCTCAAGGGTGGGAAGAGGAAACAACTTGGAGGACTCGTGTGAGGAATAGAGAAGAGCCAGGAGAAGGTGCAGATAGAGGGGATCCAGAATTTCAGGAAGGGCCGAGTGGGCTCGCTTGCTTCCAGTGTAATCCATGTTGAGTGTTAGAAGGATTAAAATGTGTTTGTCAATGGAATAGAAAAGAACACAAGGGACCATTAAGATGGATCACGGGTGAATTGGTGGTGGGCTACCCAAGGGGAATACAAAATGTAAAAGACATAAATAACAATAAAAATATGTATTTATAAAAAAAAAAGAGGAAAAAAATGTGTTTGTCAAGAGATCAGTGGTATCCTCCCTCAGAGCTGTCTGCTAGGATGTTGGGGGCAGGAGCTAGATTGTGGGGGCTGAGGAGTGGTTGGAAAGTGGGGGGATGGGGGAAATAGAGAGGCTAGAATGCTTTGGAAACGTTTGTGTGATTAAGGGAACGAGAAAGAGTAATTCAAGGGAAGTACAATTTTGAAGACAGTTGAGAATGTTTTGGGGCTGAGTGAAAAAGAGCCCATAGAGAGGGCGGACCCAAGACCAGGGCAGGTCTCCAGGAGGAGGAGAGATGGCAGATTTCAAGGGCCAGGGGAAGCAATTGGCTTTGACCTGATTTCCAACTGAGAGTGGTCAACCTTAAGTTGGAAATCACTGGCCTCTGTGTGTGGCGAAATCTCCAGAGTGATGGATGTCGGCAAGGCTGTGGGCCATGACAATGATTTTGAGGTTTATAAAATTTTTTTCAAATATGGAACTCATACCATGATTTATAGGACATGGTGTTGCAGGCCCTAAAATTAACTTTGGGTGGTAATGTGTTAGTGAGACAGCTCTCTCAGAGAAGCAGTTTGTCACCATGTCCAGGGGTCCTACGTCTAATTAGTGGGTAGCAGGGGTGGGTGGAATCCCACCGCTGGGGAGGGGAGTCCCACCAGAGCTCCTGCTAATGTCTGTCACCCACCTCTGTCTCCTCCTAGTTTGTAGAAGATAGCTGTTTTTTTAAATCACAGCCACACCTTAATCACAATCACAACTAGCAGCAGTCAGCCTTGGTGAAAGTGATATTTCCTCAGGGGAATGGATGGTGGAAATCAAATACTGTCCAAAAATTAACAATTATGGAAGAAAATAAGAATTAAAAACAAAAAGACTAGTCCTAATCACACACACAACAATATATACTTGTTAATAAAAAACATAGGAAAGGAAGTGAAATAACATCAACTTTAATGATATAATGTAACTCACACCTAATCATAAAATCCTGACCTATTTAAAATCAGATATTTAAGGTAAATGTATTATCTAGTTCTAACTTAAAAGGATGTCTGAGAAAGAACTCATGAGAATGAATGCCAGCCATTATTATTCAGTAGCAGTAATAGAACAGCAGAGGGCGCTAAATATCCATTTCGGTCTTAGACCTTTTCTTGGTAGCTTGCTCTGGTTTCTGTGCTTCTGTCTCCACGCTCTCCCCTTTCTTCCTTCCTCCCTCCCTTTCTTCTTTCCTGTTTCTTAATGTTTAAAATCATTGACATTGAAACTATGGTAATATTTTTCCTTAGCTAATTTTAGAATAGTTCAAAAATACATTAAGTCATCAATTTGATTTTTATTCATTGAACTTTTTGCATTTAACATTATGCATCAGAATTTAAAAAGTTTATTTAAAGGGTTTTATCTAATGAAATTTCCTAATCAAAATCAAGTGTAAAACTAATTTTTTTCCCACCAATATATTCTTAGGTAATAAACCAGTTATTTACCAATGCATACTTAGGAAATTAAAAATTATTTAGAATGTTGCATTACCAACATGGTAACTACTTATTTTGTCAAATATTGCATTAATGTTTGTCAAATACCTTTTTTTGTATTTTGTTTTAGGACTCAGTATTGATATTCATGCAAGCACGCACGCACGTGTGTGTGTGTGTGAGCACGCGCATGTGTGCGCACACACGTATATTAGATATATAACATTTCCTAGTCTTAATATACTCCATCTCTGGTTTCAGAGCAGATATGGATTTTTAAAAATTCATCCACAGTTCTACTTTACACTTTAGCATAAAAATCAATTGATGTTTAACGCTCACTGGCATGCACCAGCTCATGTTTAGTTGGATATCTGAACCATTTGAAATTGTTGCCAGTGTTTTATTTCTTTGTGTCACTGGGTAAAAGGAAATGTGCTTCAGATGTCATTATAACTGGTATGGGGCAGAGCTCTCAGGGGTTCAGCAAGCTTGATTTGCCCTAGCCTACATTCACATATATGACAGTAAATGTTACAACAAGGATACCACTGCATGTCCTTCTGGGCAGGTTGTAAGTTGTTGTTGGACGTGTTATTTCTGGTGTGTATATGCTGAAAAATGCCCATGCACCCACGAAGAAGGATTAGCCTTCCGATCCTAGTTCAGTCATTTTCCTTGGGTTTTCGCTAGATTTGGCCTGTTCGTCTTCAACTGCCGCAGGTTGGTGTTCAAGGATGACCAAGCCATCAGTCATTTTCCCTATTGTTGTACTTCTGTAGTAAGTCAAGTTCCCTATTTAGCATTCAAATGGCGTCATCTCTATTACCGCCTATACAGAAAATACAAAGGCACAATGAATTGAGTACTTACTTAACAAAGAAGATGTTGAATGTATCTTTCTTAGTAGCCTTTTAAATAAGCATGTGTGTCTGGACATCTGCATTTTTACTTACCATTGAGTTTTACTAGCAAACCTGAGATCATTTCATTTGTACACACCTTACAATTTAGTTTTTCTTGTTGGCCTTTTTCAAGTAAGTTTTTAAATTATTGCCTCAAGTACAGAGGCTTTATTTTTTTCTCCATGCATTTTGTACCTAATTGGCACTCCACAAATATTTGTCAAAATGAATTTAATCTTCCTCCATGATAGTGTAAAAGTGATTTTGTGAGCTCACATTTCAGATGGTCTTAATAAAGGTAGTGAAGCAAACACACAACATCCCTGTTGAAGAATTTCCAGGATCCAATAGCTTATATTTGAAAGAGTTAAGAAGATAAGGTGATTTGAATGGGTTGCACCACTCTGGACATGTATATTTTATGATTAAGCCAAGAGACCCTTGGAATTTGATGGATGTTCATTTTCTTTTACCACGGCTTAGCATAACATATTATAACATCAACACAGTGGTGATCAACTCTTCATTCTCCATGCATATAGCTAAAATTCTACCCTCACAGCTTTGCAGGAGTTCTGTGTTTTGTTGTTATAAAACTTTATGTGTTAAAATAGTAAAATCCATTGTCAGGTGTTATAGGCATATGTGGGACTGGTGACGTCAGAAATCACAGCTCACAGAAATCCACAGGACCTTTGAGTCAGCCATTCTATCTTCTTCCCTTCAGTCTCCCTCTCTTCTCTTCTCATAAGCTTTGTATTTTGTTTTGTCTTCCGCTTTTTCTGACCGTGGATTGCTCTTACATAGTATTTATGCCTTGGCAATACAATCAGTGGCCCTGTAATGGTGGTAGCGAGGAGTGGAGCCACACACAACCCCTGTCCAGGTACCCTGGTCCCGGGCACCAGAGAGCCTCATAGGAGTCCGAGCATGTGGATTGGCTGATGGCACAACTTCCAGAAAGAGACAGAACCCTGGCAGGTTGGGGGCTCAGTGGGCACAGGTCTGTGGACCTCAGAGCTTCACAGTTGACTGTGCCGTCTTTTCTCTCCTCTGTTCTTCCAGTCACGCTTGCTGTTCCAACAATTTCTTTACCAAACGTGTTTGATTTTTCGTTCGTTGGTATTAATGGTCTCTCTTTCTCCCAAAAGAAACTGTGTAGATATTTACTGGATGGACAGTGTCTCCTAAAGAACTGCGATGGGCTCTCTGTTTCACCAGCTGCAGTTAGTACCGAATCCCTCATACCTGGTGTCATGTCTGCCTACCTAATATTGACAGAAGATGTTTTACTTCTTGCTGTGTTTAACCAACTTTCATGCCTAGCACAGTACCTGGGCCATAGTATATCGAAGCTATCACCCTTAATAATATTCATATAAAGGATATGCCAGATATATTATGAATATATAATTTTATGTATTATTCAGTTCATTAGTATCAGTAGATGCAGGAAGAATGAAGCGTTGTGTCTGACAATCCACATTTTCAAACCCAGTATTTGAAAAGGCAAATACAGGGCCTCTTTTGTGGCACAATGGGTTAAGTCTCAGCCTATGAAGCTCTCTGCAGCCACTGCAGCACGAATTCAATCCCAGGCCAGGGAGATTCCCACATGGCACAGCATGTGGGAATGCCTTGCCCGCTGTTCCCCTCAGCAATGTACTCGGGCTGATCTGCCTGTTCTGCTCTCCACTCTGTCTCTGGTGAATCATCTCACCACCCCACAGCTCTGGGCTATACCTCAGCTTGTATGCATAAATAAATAAATCTTTAAAAGAAAAAAGAAGAAAAGCAAAGCAAATACAAAGCACTGTTCTTTAAGAAATAAAAGGGTTATACACATGTCCTTTAAGGCAGCCCCCTGCCTCTCAGCAGGACTGCTGCCTTCAGCTGCCCTCATCTGGAGCTCCTGTCTCCTGCCAGCCAATGCTCATGACTGGTCTTCTTCTTTTCAGCCAACATTGCTGGTGGAATAAATATTTGTGAAACTCAAATTTGATCATGTTACTCTCCTCGTGAAGGCCTTCACACAGTAATTCTCAAACTTTACTGCATTAAGTCATCTGGGGTACCCATTGGACAGATTCTGGCCCCTTCACCGAATATGGATTAGAGGGTGAGAGCCCATCCAGGATCCTGTACTTTAAAAATGCACCTCTGCTGATTCTGAGAGAAGGGCTCTGCCCTGGCGCCCGAGCCTCTAGAGTCTTGGCGTGGCCCTCGGCGCCTGCGTCGCATCCCGCCATCCTTCATCTTCTCACCCGCAGTTCCTTCATGTGCTCGCTGTGCTGTTTGCCCCCAAGTGGGCTCAGTGCTTTCTCCAGCGGGTCCCTTGTCGTCCCTTGCAGGCCCCCCTATGATGGCACCATCTGTGAGACTTTGTGATGCTCTTCCTGCATGTCACTATCGTCATGTTTGTGTTCCTTGATTCCTGTGACTAGAAAACCATCTGGTTTATCTTCAGATCCCCCATGTTTTTGTACAAATGGCGGGAATGCTGAAGAAAGGAATTAAATATAGGAATGAAATTCAGAAAGTCTTGATTTTCTTTGTAGTGGAAATTTATACTGCATGTATGTTAGGTTCTTTAGAAATAATAGAAATGCTATAGAAATACTTTCTGCCTTCCTTTAAACCTCATTCTTTTAATTTAGAACAGACATTTGTATGAAGGAGGCAGAATTAGTTCTAATCTGGAAATATTTTTTGGAAGAGCAGCCACTTGAGATGCTTCCTGAAGGATGGTGTGACTCGGGCAGAAAGGAGATTGTGATTTCCTTGACAACTAGTTTGAGTAGGTTTTTCCTTAGACTTATTGACCGTCTTCCCTCCTTGTCACTTCCTTAACCATTACAGTATTTCTTCCTTTTAATTTGACACTGGTACTTTCCCTCTTGATTTGAAGAAATATTTATGTAGCTTATAGCTTTCATCAGTCCTATTTCTGGCACAGTTTATTTCCATTTCTTTCTTGCCTGTTAATGTTTTCATGGCAGTGAACTTTTAATTTAAGTGTATTTGGAAAGCCCCTTCTCATCCTGAGATCAGATATGGTTGTCTTTATTTAGTTTTTAAAATAATTTTGTATTTTGCTTAATACTCCACGATGACGGCAGTTTCTTGGCAGAGGAGTGGCATGACTGGATTCGGGTTCCGAGGAAGCCCTGTGATTTAGCAGAGCTTGGGTGGGAGTGAGGGCTGGACAGGGTGGTGAAACCTGCTTAGAGGTGAGGAGGCCGGGGGAGGGAGAGTCCACTTGGTCAGTAGACCAGGGAGTCCAGTAGGTTTAGGGGGGGTGAAGATCAGGCCATATTAAAGATGAGATTCTGTGGAACATCCAAGTAGAAGCAGTTGGAAATAAAGGATTGAAACTCCTTCAGGAGACCAGTCTGGCTGCTGATGGAAAATGGAGAGTTGCTTACATGCAACTCAGAGTTCTAATGTGGATGGAAGATGAGTTGTCAGGGCAGTGGACACAGCAAGGTGGTCAGAAGGAAAAGGTGCCCCGAAGGTGCTCTCTGGAAGCTGGGAGAGGCGACTTTCTAGTCTATTCTTTTTATTTACTCCTACTTGCTCTCTCCCTTTCCCCTCGCTCCTTCCCCCTTCCCTCCTTCCCTCCCATCTTCCCTCCTTCCTTCTCTCCCTCCCCCTCTCTCTGAAAAGTCAATGTCAGATCCTGCAAAGAGATTAAGGGGAGAGGGTCTGGAAATTTTCCATTGAATTACTACTTTCAATAAATTTGACTATAAGGGACCGGAGAGGGAGAGACAGAAAGGAGGAGGCGTGGTCTGAGGGTAACACTTTTTCTCCAGTCTAATTAGATTTGAACATGTTCTCTGTTGGGAAAAGGGATCTGTGAACAGGGAGAGCTTGTGAGTCAAGTAGGGATTTAATTTAAAAGGATGAGTAGTTGTGATACAAGGATTATTCTTTCAGGTTGAATGATAATTCGTGCATGTAAGTAACTGAAACAATTTCTAATCTGCTCTGTGAGTAAAAGGATTCCTTGCTTCAATAATACTTTTTTATTTCCTTGTTTTTAAAAAATTGACAGTTTTATAGTTGTTCTCACATATAGTTGTTTTCTTAATTGTGTAAGTCCGTGTCTTTTATATGTTGATCATCGGCAAAGTTAGTGTGTTACGTTTAATGATATAGACACCTTGCAAGGCAGTTTGAAATGCATTTAAATTCCTCTGTTTATTGCTTGTTAACGAAATATGAAATCAAACACTTGAATGATAACTCTCTCTTAAAATTATTTATTACAGGGAAATTTACCTAAATATTCTCATAACTCCCTGATGGTTCAAGCAATAAAGACAAACCTAACAGACCCGGACATACATGTGCTCTTCTTTGACGTGGAAGCGCTGATTATTCAGCTCCTCACCGAGGAAGCCTCCAGGCCGAACACGGCACTTATTTCCCCTGAGAATCTGCAAAAAGCATCTGGCAGTTCAGACAAAGGGGGCTCTTTTCTAACTGGAAAACGAGCAGCAGTCCTCTTCCAACAAGTGAAAGAAACGATCAAAGAGAACATAAAGGAGCATCTCTTGGATGATGAAGAGGAGGATGAGGAGACAATGAGGCAGAGAAGGGAAGAAAGTGACCCTGAGTACCGGGCCAGCAAGTCGAAGCCATTGACCCTGTTAGAATATAATTTAACTATGGACACGGCCAAACTCTTCATGTCCTGCCTTCATGCCTGGGGCCTGAACGAAGTTCTGGATGAAGTCTGTCTGGATCGCCTGGGAATGCTGAAGCCCCATTGCACAGTGTCATTCGGCCTCTTATCCAGAGGAGGTCATATGTCCCTGATGCTTCCTGGTTATAATCAAGCTGCTGGTAAACTACCTCTTGGGAAAGCAGAAGTAGGAAGGAAGCCCCCAGCAACGGAGGGAGTAGGAAAAGGAACTTATGGGGTGTCCCGAGCCGTCACCACCCAACATCTCCTGTCTATCATATCCTTGGCAAATACCTTAATGAGTATGACCAATGCCACTTTTATTGGTGATCACATGAAGAAGGGCCCTACCAGGTGTGACCGTGAGAGCTTGATTTTATTTTTATGTTTAAAACAACCTGTTTTTCTTTTGTCACTGTTTCTTACTATTTTTTTTTTTTAGCTCTGCACGCTGTAATATGTTTGTGTTATTCGTTTCCCCTTTAAATTTAAAGATACAATATTTAAAACATAGTTAGATTGCAGTTTTATCTGTGCTCGGACATATTTAGTAGCTATTTAAAAGACATTTTGAATGAGAGCATAGTCACAGTTTAGCTTTAATAAATGAATTGTAGATTAGTTCTTCATAAATATAACCTTAGAGTTGTCTCTACTTCAAGTTTTCACTAACATTCTATACAAAATATATTTGGTTGACTGCTTCTCCTTACTGTGACTCATGTAATGAGTGAACTGTGTGAAGTATAGTTAGAATTTTCAAAAGGTAAAAGAGAAAGTAACTTTTAAGTACAGAAGAGTAACATTTTAATATTTTTAGAATACCTACCCTAAATTGCTATTTCCTGTTTTCCAAAAGTCTTGAAGACAACTTTATACACTGATTTTATTATATATTTTTGAGAGTTGACCATATTAAGAATTTTTTTTCAATATAACATATTGAAGTAGCACTTACCTTTTCTCAGGCTCTGTAGCAATAAGCACTTTGAGATACCATCTCATTAATGCTCTTAGTCCTTTGATGAGGGTGCTTTCATTATCCCTTTATTACAGATGAGAAAGCTGAAACACTGAGAGGGAAGTAACTAGCCCAAGGTCACACAGCTAAGTGGGTAGAGTCAGAATTCATACTAGACTTAGACAGTGTGCCTCTAAGGTCCAAGATTTCTTGATGTCTTATTACCTTTTTCAGATTTTAGGACTGACTACTTTTAAAGTCAGTGTGTATTGTTACCTGAACTTATTTGCACCAACGATATGCTGTAGGCTAAAATCTCAGCACATTATAGTGAAGGATGAAGAACTAATTATTTTATTTATCTATCAGTAGTAATACATTAAAGTAAAACTATTTCTTAAGCTAGTATAAAGCATAAATTGTAGATATAAAAACTTTGCTTCATACTTACTATTTAATTTACCATATTAGAATTTGAAATGGAAAATATTAAAAGGTACAAAACAAAAACCCCGTCTTTTTGGAACAGTAAATTGAAACTGTTTTGTATTTGTTCTTTTTGCATTTCATTTGGAATTAGAAAGTTTAATATTTTAAGTGGCTCTATAAACAGAAAATATAAAAATATAAATCTATGTATGTCTTCTTTTTTTAAAGGCCGCCTAGACCAAGCACTCCAGACCTTTCTAAAGCAAAGGGTTCTCCCCCAACTTCCAGTAATGTTGTACAAGGACAGATTAAACAAGGTAAAATTAAATCATTTTTTAAAGTGTTATTGCAAAGGAAAATTTTATTAAGATAAAATTTTAATAGTATAGTCCCTTATTATTATGATGTCAGTCATTAGTAATTATAATCTTAATTCTTTCCTTTAAAATAATAATATAGTAAAAATTTGCAATAGCCCTATATTGTTTTTGGAACTATCTTAAATCTTATTAAAGTAACATTGGTTTATAATTTTTTTTGCTTTGGTTTATATTATTTTATAGGCTTCAGAAGTGCATCATTATATATCAGCATATGTTGCATTCATCACTAAAAATCTAATTCCATCCTTCACCATAGAGTTGACCCCTTTTACCTAATTTATCCACCTTCTTCCTCTTTCCCGTCTAATAATCACTGTTTCATCTTCTAGCTTTGTTTTTGTTTTACTTAGTCTATTTGTTTTGTTTATGTACAGCATGAGTGAAACCACGGTGTTTGTCTTTCTCTGATTTCCTTTACTAGCCGTAGCTCTTCCAGTTCCATTCCTGCTGTTGCAAATGGCAAGAGTTCACCTTTCGCTACAGTTGAGTAGTATTCCTTGTGTCTTTCCATCCCACACTTCTTTGTCCTGTCATGTGTCAATGGGCGTGCAGGCTGTTCTAATTCTTGGCTATTGTGAATAATGCTGCAGTAAACAGGGGTGCGTGTATCTCGTTGGATTAGTTTTTTTGTATTTTTCAGGTAAATACACAGAAGCTGGATAACTGGATAAAGTTAAACCTTATTAAGTAATTGACATGACATTTCAGCTCTAGAAACTGAGGGGACTTAGCCTATGTATTATCATAACATTTTATTTGTCTCAGGTTGTTAAAAGAGAGAAAAGTTGTTATAATCCAGATGTAAAGATGAATGATTAAGATGTCAGTTAAAAATAAATCAGATTTCTTTAGAAATTGATAAATGGGCATATTTCAACATAATTTCATTGTTCTGTCTTTGGCCTAATTTTTATGCATTAAGCGCACCTTAACTTGGCACCACTTGTGCCTTAATTATGTGCATCTTGAGTTTTAAAGTTATACTGATTTTAAACTATATTTAGAAATGTTTGAATTCATATTTCCACACGATGACTGTTCCTCTGCCATTTGCCAGGAGCCCATGCATTGTAATTCACAAATGGAAGTCCTTGCTTTTTAATTAAATCATTTTACACCATAACTTTTATATACAGCTTTGCTTTTCATTAGGGCATAGAAGAGGGGAATGGTTGAGTTTCCCTTTATTATCCTTTATAATCATTCTAAGACTGACAGATGAGCCACCGACTAGAGTTGGGAGTTGGGGATCACTTCTACTTAGGAGCTTTTCCTTAAGCCAAGACTTAATGCTGACTCACAGAATGACAGAAGTAGGAAGAGAGCAAGAGATGTAGAGATGGGCTAATGGCACTTCTGATGACATTTTAGAATGTTCTTTTTGCCTTTTTTTTTTTAAGGGCTTTGAGAGTGAATGAATAGTTCTATGAGATGTTAAACAGCTGACCTCCAACTTCATATAAGGGTTTTCTCCTTCCCAAGCACACGTACTTTTCCCATAGTTAGCTGATTATTCGACACTTTCTTTAATATCCTCAAATGGTATGCTTGACTTCCAGCGTCAGGCCTGTCTATTGTGTCCTTATTGTGGGAGAGCAATCCCCACACTTTCTATGCCACCCCCATCTTTAATTTCCAGTGCACACAGTCTCGCCTCTCCTTTCCTTCTCCTCTTATAAAATTAATATAATTGTTTTATAGTCATTTATATTAAGTTCTAAAATTCTTATAGTTTTGGTTAGGTGACTTTTTATAGCTGAATGTGTGTGAAGTATATACTGAGAAAAGGGCACAAAATGGAATTATACAACTCTGCTTTTTTTATAAATTAAAGATCTTTAGCTATATTCTTGAACAATATGATAACCCAAAACAGATCAAGAAGATGTGGTATAGGACCTCCTTGGTGGCCAAGGTATTAAGTCTCAGGACTACCACCGCTGTGGCCTGAGTTCGATCCCCGGCCAGGGAGCTGACCAATGGTGCAGCAGACCTCTCCTGTCTCTCCTGCTGCTCCCCTCAGCAGTGTATTTCAGTAGATCTGCCTGTTCTGCTCCTCACTCTGTCTCTGGTGACTTCTCTCACACTCCCTATCCACTGCACCTCTGGCCTGCACCCCAATTCTTCTATGCAAAAATAAATAAATAAAATCTTTAAAGAAAAAAGAAGATGTGGTATTTATACAAAGTGGGATATTATTCAGTGACCAAAAAAGACATACATGTAGCAACATGGATGGAGCTAGCAGGAATAATGCTAAGTGAAATAAGCCAGAAAGAGAAAGATAAGTACTGGATGGTATCACTAGTATGTAAAATATAGGGAAACCAAACTAAGTGTCAGATAAAGACAAGCTTAAAAACTGAACCTTGAAAGCTCACTATAGAACTGAAGCATCCAGAACAGGAAGAGAGGGGAGGGAAGGAAGCACAATGGACTATGGTGCTGGATTGTGGGTGATTTGGTGGTGGGTGTACTATGGTGGCAATATGGGTATCCTAATATTACTTCAATAAATAAATAAATAAGTAAAATTATTTTTAAAAATATATTGTTTTTATAATGTGAAAATTCTCTTTTGTAGAGCTTTAATATATTTCAAGCATATTTCAGGGAGAAAAGGAAATGGCTTACATTATAGTGGTGTGATTAGGACATAGTCAGTACCTTTTAACTCTAGGTCTCTGCTTTCTCTTCATGTATTTATTTTATAAATTCATTGAAAATATCTTTCAGATTACTCAATGCAAATACAAAGTAGCACAGCATACTCTGTCCTTTAGCTAGTTTAAAGCTTTATTTAGAATTGATTCCTGGTAGACAATATTTGTTGTCATCCTCATTATCATCTTCATTATCATTCTTTATAGTTGAAGTTTAGTCTTCTATTACATTTTCCACCCTCCGCAATCATAGTAGATACAAGTGATCCAGTATAATTTATGATATTGTCAATATGCTTTAGGTACTTAAATACTTGTTCACTTGGCCAGACCAAGGATTTTAAAGTTGGAATGCTTTAACACTGAGTTTTGAGAACAGTGAAGAAGGCCATGAGCCATATTGAGACTTTTCTAAAACATTTCCTTAAAGTACCTGCTGTAGGAATGTCCACCTGGAATAGCACAAATGCTTGCTTTTTCAAGTCCTTATGGGTCAGCAATCTGTGGTGAGAGTTACAAGGTAAAATCCTTCAGGGTGACACTATGAAACCTACTTTCTCTTCGAGTGTTAAAATGAAAATATGTGATTATTTCTTTGACAAAAATATTTGTTCAGCCTTTTTTCCTCTAAACAATTCTATTTGGGATCATAGGTAGATGTGTGCTCTAACTAGCTTGCCGATGTGTGCCCTCTTGAAGTTTTTATACATCAAGTAGCTAACATATGAACATAGATCACCAATTTAGGGTAAGAAACAAGAGCTACAGAGGGCACTGCAAGTCCTCTGACGATAATTCAGCCATTATATTGCTATATATTTGTGTCTTTTCTGCTCAGACACTGTTTACCTCTTTTAAACGTTTTCCTCTCTCCTGTTTTCTTTTCCCACTCCTACTGTAGCATTTGTCGGTGACAATCCATCTTTCTAGCTGGGTTGCAAACATAAATGTGCTCCTTTTTGATAAACTGTCACTTACATGTTGGTTAATTCTTATTCAGCTGCAAAATTATCTATATGGAGTAAAGACATTAGCTGGGGATTGGACCTTTACATAGACATTTGGGCTGGAGAATAAAGATGATGTTGATGTATAGCTAACATAATTTCTCATAAGCAGTATCAGGATATTTCATTGGAAAATGATTTCCACACAAGAAACCTCACCAGAGGTTTAATTTTTCTAAGAGCCGCCTAGTTAATTCAGTGTTTGCCAATAATTGACAGTACTGACAGTCATGTACTTTTTGATGAAGACAGTCTATATTTATTAGATACTATTTTGCGGTTTATAAAATATCTCACTTGAAAACAGGGATGAGAGGTGTCAAACAACTAAATTTTTTCACAGCCAGACAGCCCTAAATCTGCCCTTGGCTGTTGGCTCTTCTGCATTCTGACACACTGCGCTTCTGTTGATCAGCTCAGTAATCTCAGGGCATAAGTCTTTGGCCAGGGTTTCTAGTGCTTATCTTGATTGCGATCTTATCTTTGTTAGTAGTTACATCTTTACTTAATGGTAGGTATGGTCACAAGTCTAAATAACTTAAAGATTTAAGGTTATGTTGCATTATTTGTAAATTGTCTGAACTTAGAAGAGGTAGTCATTGCTAAATTATCTCAGGAATCTCTTATGGAAATGAACTGACAGTTTCTTAAAATCCTTTTCCAGAGCCTGTGTGGAAAGGACTCAGAGTACATAGAGTAGGTCAATGGATGGACCTAAGCGTCCCTTAAAATTTTGCTTGAATTTCAGTGCCTCTTAAAAAATGGTTTATGACTCTTGTTTGCCTTGGAAGCTGAAAGGACAGGGACATTTTTTTTTTCTCTTTTGTTCACTGATTTATCACAAGCTTTGGGAACAGTGCCTGACACGTGGTTGGAACTCAATAAACATTTGTGGAATGAAATGAATCTAGAGATAAGTTCTCTTTATGCTTCTAGAGTCAATATGTCAATAAGTAGGACTGAGACTGGAAGGGTTGACAAAAGAAACCCCTGCTTTCAGAAGCTTATTTAGTGGAGAATATCTAGAAGAATGCAAGTTATGATAATTTATTAATTGGTAACTTATTTGCTTTTTCTACCAGACTCTGAGCATCTTAAGGGTGCATCTTTGTCTGATCTTTGTGACTTTTTAAAAATGAAAATGCAAAATATTTTCTAAAGTGGAAATAACATTGCATTATAACTTGTTTCAGGTGTGCATAATTATTAACTATCATGTGTACACAGTGCATTAAATTTACTACTAAAAATCCAAATCTATCCCTCACCATATCATTGTACCCCTTTTCCCTATTTACCCCCACCCCCACTATTCTTCTGGTACCCTCTTGGTGAATTTTTATATCCTTAGAATAACTAGCAAATGGTAAGTACCTACTAATTAAATGAAGGGGGAACTTTTAATAGCCTTAATATGTCTAATTCAAATCAGCGTTTATGTTGTAACTTTCTCTCCCCTTGGTCTTTGTTTTTGTTCATTTATTTAATTTGAATGTTAGTGATGAAGGAGCTCTTTTAAGGTAGTTTTTCTTTTTTCACTCTTTGACTGGAATAAAATTTGACCAGGGTAAACTTACCATTATATCTGAAATTCTTCCAATTCTGATCATAATTGGGTGGGGACTGTAATTCAGTGGTCATCTAGAGATTAAGTAGCATTAATGCATTTTTTAAACATCAGCACATTTGTGTTTTGTCTTAATATAAGTCTGTCAGAATGCCGTCTTGGGGTATTCACTCATTCTGTTTTATCCTTATCCTTTCCATTGCCTAGAACCTTATACTCCCTAATGTATGCCTCCTTAGGTATTCGTGCCCTCCATTTGCAGTGTTTTAAGGTTAATCTCTTTCCTTACACCGTTGGATTAGTTTATCTTACACTTCACGTCGATTTAAAAGATGAATGGAATGCTCATTTACCTGTGACATAAAAGTTAAGACATAAAGGAAGTTTATAAAAAGGCAAATGTTCCTCTAAGATCTCTGTATTAGATGGCAGACCCAGTGTCTTGCCTTTATATTATGTGCTGGTTGACTCCACAAAGTTGCCTAATTTTGTCATGTTTATTCCTCCCCCTCCTCTTCTTTCTCCTCCTCCATCCTTCTCTTGAAGCGTTACGTTACCATATAGCACTTTAGATAGTGATTCATCATTAAATAATTTTCTTTTTTTTTTTAGTGCTAAGTTTTGGAAAAAAACTTACTCTTTACATGTGTATTTGGTTTTCTGTACTCTCTAGATTCTCTTTTTTTCCTTCTTCAAAATGTACTGAAAGGGCTACTTTTGTTCATGTACTGGGAGGCTAATAAGTTTTGGACCAATAGGTGGAAAGCACTTAAAGCACTTGTGCCCAAGCATGTTGGCTTTCGGTCCTATATGTATTTTTAATGTCACAGTGGCAGTAGGGATGAAAGTTTAGAATCAGATCTCCAATGAAGACTTAAATGCACCTGTTCAAAGACAGAAACCATGGATATATTGCAATATTGAGTACTGTGTATATGCTATATAAAGAGAAGCTAGAGCTTGTGAGGAGATATGTGTGTACACATATGTGTGTGCATATATACATATATGTTACACAGTTTGCTTCGCTTCATCTGTAATTGCATGTGAGAGTAAGTAGTTGAAGAGGCTTTTAGCTGCAAAATTATTTTAAAGGATTTTCCTAGGTAAAATAAAAGAACTTTTGTTATCGGTATCAGTTCTATCACCATTTTTAGCTGTGCTTTACTAATCTTTTGTAAGGAACAAATTGGTAGCAGATACGGCCACTTTTCGTTTCAAGAATTCAAATGTGTGCCTGTTTTAAGGTATAAACCTTTGCTGTTCAGTGCCACACATCACTTCTTCACATTTATTATTTGTCATTAAATCTTGGGCTTTTCATTTGGAAAGTGGTAATTTTTCCTTCTAATTTCTGTTGCTGATTTCCTCCCTATGTGTTGACTGTTTTAAAAGCTCTAGTAGAGTTTAATTTTAATATTCTCTGTTATGAAAGTTCTAGATTCTGTGGTTTCAGTTATGAGTTAGTCTGAGTAAATTAATTTTTTGGTGGTGATACACAGATTTTTCAAGTATAGCAAATACTATTCCTTGACTTACATTGCACTACTTCTCATGGCCAGCAAATTTACTAAAGGAACCTATTAATGGCTTTTTCTATATGCGATGTCATTTAAATAGGACACCAAAAATACAATACCCAGAAGTTATTTCTCTCATTAAAAAGCTACATATAATAAACATTATTCTGTTAACACATAATATACTATTGTAGCAGGTTTGCTAGAAACATTTCTAACGACCTTTAGACTTGACTTAGAGACTATAGTTCTCACTGCTTATTTCACTTAACTCTCAGTCCTAAACTTTTATTCACTTATATTAATTTCCTCAATCTCTCATTCTAGTTTCCTTTAAAAATTAAGGGTAAAACCAGACAGAGCTGACAAAATCTTCTGAGGTTAATAATTTCTCCTTTTAAAAAAGTGAAATTATAGGCAAGTCCTAATTGTTGGTGCTAGAAACCACGAAAGGAACTTTCTCAACAGTCTTGATGGATGAAAGCTGCAGCCTGAGAATTTATTTCTTGCCACCATGGCTATCCACTTTTTGTATGGGGAAATGAATATTTTTAGGCCATAATATCTGAAATTATAATTAAAAATTATAGAAAGAAAAAATATTCAAAAGGCTATAGAAATATTTGGAATTTCTTTGCAAAATAACAGTGGAATTCTTAGAGCTCATGAAATATACAATTAAGAGCAACTCTATTGCTTTTATAAGGTAGCCTATAATAATTGTAACTTCATAAAGAACTAAAAACAGTTCTCTTATAATAAGAATTTATAATTTCCCAGCTGAAATACTCCTGTGTGCAAGATCTGTTTCTAAAGGTTACGAGTTGGTTTTTCTGGTTTTTATTACTGTTCATGTACTTCTTTTAGTTCTACTGTTTAGCTCACACGTGCCTGATTGACATTATGATGCATTTGTGTGGAAATTATGAAAAGTTGTTTTCATGCAGCTGTCCTGTAGATACAAAAGAACTTCACTGCATGAAAAGCAAACATATCATTCAGCAGACAATGCTTAATCTGTTCAGGAGCCCAAACCTATTGCTGTTCAATGACAGAAGAAAGGAGAGGGATTAGTTTGAAGATGTTGTTCATGACATATGGTAATTTCTCCATAGGAAGGAAATGTTCAAACGGTGACCTCTAAATCTTAATGTTGACCTTCGGTTGTAGAAATGTCTGTGCCATACGGTCCTTTTGCCTTTTCATATGATAATTTAAGCTGAAACATATTCTGGTGACATAACTTTTTTTTTGGGGGGGGGATGACTTGCATCCATGCACATTGATTATGTTTAGACTGTAAAGCATTTGTAGTGTGTAAATATGTCTTTTAACCTCCAAAGAATGAGATTCCATTTAGATTTGTTTAACAGGAGTTCAGTATAGTATTCACATTTCATATCAGTTCATATATTAAATTGAATTTTAATAATATGAGGGTATAAAATTGAAATGATCTTGCAGGGTATTGGTTTGAGATTAAAAAATAATTTACCCATACTTTTAGGCAATAAATTAGAAAAATATAATTGACGACATATAAAGACCAATATAAGCTTTTCATTATGAGATGTATTCTAAATATTGAATTACAAATATTTGCTAATTCTTAATGTTTGTAGTCATCTTTTCATTGTAGCCCTAGTTGTTTTTAGAACTTATTTTTTTTGTACTAGCTGACCTATCATTAAACTATATTATCAAATAGATTTTGGTTTTAAGAGGAATTTGAACTACATTGTGATCACTATTCAATAAAATATGTCATTCCCCACTGTAATCCTTAACAATCACACCTTTCTGATTAAAACATCATTTTTTAGTTCTACATTCACTATATTTTGCCCACTTTGTTTTTCATTCTTCACTAATACTGAGCTTTTTTCCAGAAACTGCTGTACCTCAGTTCTCTCCTTTTTATTTCTTCTCTTTCCCTCTGCAAGTTGCTGCGCCTGTCGTTTCTGCTCGGTCTGACGCTGACCACTCTGGCTCTGGCCCTGCTCCTCCTCCTGCTTTACATTCCTGTTTCTTAGTAAATGAAGGTATTCTCTCTCAACTTCCTAACCACTATTCCTCAACCTGTGCTTTATTCTAATATGACATGTTCTTTTAATCTGATCTATACATTCATCTGCTTTGTTATGTGTACAACTCTAAAGATTCAGTTTTATAGCTGCATTTGCCAATGTCAGTGTCAAGGATCAGTTGTAAAAGTGTAAGGTCGTTCCTGGTGGTGTGAACCGTGTTTCCTGTGATCTGCTAAAGAAGTGCAGAGATGCTCATCTTTAATGGTGAAATAGGTATTCAAAGGTGGACTGGTTCTCATGATGGCTTTTGCCTCTGGCCTCTAGTGTTAGAGCCAATTAATTTATTTTACAAGTATCAGTACTCTGGGACATATTTTGCCCCCTTCACACATTGTGTGTGCTGATTAGAGGGGAACCTGATGGGTCTGCTTACTCTGCATTCGCATTTGAAAAGTTTTCAGATCGATGATTATCACCAGTCATAAGCAGATAGGAGTTCACTTATTCTCCTTCCTATTTCTCTTTCTGGCCAAGTCAAAAATCCATAATTTCAGTTTTTAAGTTGAAAAAAAAAAGTATTTGGCTACTGTATTATTCCTGTGGAGTTATACTACAAGGAAATACTTTTGGAGCCCAGAAACTGAATGGAATCCATGAGCATTGTTCCCGAGAGTCATCTAGGATCAAGTACACTGTCGGGAAGCTTAGTGGAACTTGTGAGCTCTGAGTTGTTTATCTGCTCTCTTCATGGTGGGCTCTATCTTCACCCTTCCATAATATAAAAAGGGGGAAATTTATAAAATCTCAACTGTAACCCAGAATGATTCTGAGTCTTCACTGAATTATCAGTTCGTTCAAATGGAAATGATGGAGCAATACCTGTAAAGTACAGAGCCCTATTCCTTTAGGAAGAAAACATGGGAGCTTAAAAGTATAGCTTTATTTGTTTGTTTTTCTTGTCACAGACCTGTACTAAGGTTTGTATGTGTAGACTGGGCGGTAGCAAAAATAATTAGGGTCATACTTGTTAAAACTCATTTGTTAATTAAAAAATTAGCCATTATAATTCAGACTTAGGTGAGAATCATCACATTAACATTGACTCATAACTGCACTTCATACTACGTTGTAATTTATATTTATATATATTTGTGTACATATACATATATATCCCTCTGTTGAAAATAAATTACAACATAAAATGTGCTTGCTAGTCATCTTAACTAACATAGTTATATATTCTGAGTTGATGAGAATTTCCTTACTGAAAGGACGAATCTTTGGGTAGGCTTGTCTCCTTCTCAATCTCTATTTTTTTTTTTTTAACAATCCCAGTGATCATTTTGAAGTCTATAGTAGGGTTTTTATTGTTTTATAAGACAACATTTAGATTATTTCAAAATACCAATGATCGTAGATAATTCACATTGTAATGTGGTAGTAGACGATTTTTTTCTGTATCCAATTTTATTTGTCTGTAAATGTTTTCCCTAGGAGATAATAGTAATTATTGTGGATTAATAGTGACTTCACGCATAATTTGGTAATAATGAGGCATTTATTGTGTTTGTATTTTTCAGAACTTTTAAAGTACAATTGAAATGATTACCTGGGAATGTCTGGATACCAATATTTTTAAATATTGCAGTGCTTTATAATTTATAGTTACATAAATCTTCATATAATCAAGTGTCGTATTGTGAATTAGGATTTTGGGAAACATAACTTTCAATCCTTCAGATAACAGTTAGTGAGGCTCAAAATTTTATAAATTTTGCAATATCTGGTTTTTATTTTGTGTAATGTCTGAATTCATATTTCCTCTCAAAATTGGTGTTATGTTACTTATTTCAGTTATGATTTGTGGTTAAATAGCTGGTTCATTTCTCTAAGAAGTGGAATCAGTAAGTGCCTTAGTTACAGACCCTCTGAGAGAAGGAAAGTCACCTGTGTTGACTGACAGTGGTGACTCACACAGGTGGGAAGGCTTTAGACCAGCTTGTCTGAAAATGTTTGTGTGAATATCCTTTTAAGTGAATGTGCCTTTAAGTCTTGAGACCAAATGCATGTTTATTTCTATGCTTTCCCATCCCTGAATATGTGTTTTCTTTTAAAGAGTTAGTTAGAAATGTGTTTTCCTTGTGGACATCTATAGACTTTATGAGAAAAATTATTTTTGTTTTAAGACTTGGAGAGTTCTTATAAGTACCCGTTACATGACCTAGAGATGAAAAATATTTGCTATAATTCTTTATACAGAATGTCTAATAATAAATTGAGGTCATTTATAATATAATTTTGCAGACTTGCTGTGTGTGTGTGTGTGTGCGTGTGTGTGTGTGTGTTGGGTATACTCATAGAAAGAGAAGTCTTTGAACGGTGAATTCCAAAATGTCTAAAGTGTGTGTGACATGTCACCTTTCGCCAGGGTGGAGCCAGCTGGCCGCCATGCACTGTGTCATGCTGCCGGACCTGCTGGGCTTGGACAAGTTCAGGCCCCCACTTCTCGAGATGCTGGCTCGCAGGTGGCAAGATCGATGCTTGGAGGTAATGTTGTGGTGCTGTGGGTAGAAACTAAAAACATTAAAAAGACACTGGACTCATGTAAATTTTAAAACAAATTCGTTGTTTATCACCTCTGTATTTGATAGCAAATATGGATTCATGATTCATGGGGTATTTTTTTTAGTGTATATACTGCACAGTAATATTCCAGTTTGCTTATTTCTTTTCTTTTTTTTATTTTAATCCAGTGACTTGTTTGGAAGAAAGTTTCATATACTGCATAGACTGTCTCTTTTGCACTCATTTTTGTACACACATGTACACACACCTACATATATCCCAATATCATACACTCAGATATAATCACATCCAATTCTAAGCAAATAGCCATAATTCAATGGCATGCTCTGTGTTATAATAAAAGGAGAAGGTCTTTGGAATTAGAAGAGAGCTGGGTTTAAATCTCAGGTCTGCTAATTACACTGGTCAACAAATTTTTACAAAAGTCATATCACTGAAATGAAATTAGTCATTTCCTATCAATTTGTATGTGCTCAACACTAATATGACAGTCAAATTCTAATTTTGGCTTTAGTGTTTTTTTAATCTGCAATAAACTGATGTTTACATCATGAAATGCATGCAAATAGTAAGAGGCCTACAGTTAATACCTGTAAGATATCAACTCATAGACTACTTCTCAGATTGCTTCACTTGTCACTTGTACAGCTGTTCAGGAGCATCTCTGGGGAGTGTCCAGCAGTAGTCAACCAGCATTGTAGTGGACCATTTTCCCTGGTATCTTTGTTCCATTCATGCGCTATCTTGATGAAAACGTTCGCCATGTTCATCACTAACCATACCACAGTGTTCAGGGAAGAAATCCAGATGGGAATGAAAGAAGTGGATCTTTAGAGACATATTGCAGCCAAGTTTCTGATACTCCATCAGCATGTCTTCTACTAGTTCCTTGTAGTTTTCTGCCCGAACATTCCTAAGATAGTTTGTAGACACTAGGTGAAAAGCATTCCATGCTTGGTTCGCATCACCCTGCAGCAAGTTGTTGAACCGGTCATCTCAATGCAGGCGGAATGTTTGGGTAGACTATTCTCAATTTCTTTTGCTTCGTTATTTCACCAGAGAAAGGAGGAACAAAGCAGAAGTGACAGTCTTTTATGTGGTTGCTTGGCTCTCTCCATACCATGGGGACTGCAGATGGCATTGATGGTCTTTTGCCCATTTAACCACTGTGAAAGCTGTGTTGTACATGTAGCACAGCATATATGCGGAGCCCAAGGCTCGTCTTGGACATTAACCGTGCATCCGAAGTCAAGATGATAAGCCTTCTTCACTTGAGAGGTGTTACTGCTCTTCTGGTTGACAAATGTCACTTCCCTACAACTAGAGCAAAAATTGTCCATGCTATGAACGCACTTTTGAGGCATTACTGTTCTGTATTGTGCCTAAATGGATAAAATAATAACAGTTCCATGGAACAGTAGCTTAAATTGTCTCACACAACATCTGAAATATTTTCAATGCTCAACCTTTCCGACAGGGCTTTATATAGTGCACTGCTGACATCAGCTTACTTTAGCAGCCACCTGGCAGTAGTATTGCGTTGCATGAGAAAATGATGCAGTCAACTCTGGATGATGTGTGCATGATGGTATTATAGAATGAGATGCAATATTACATCATTCTAGACAGATTTGGGATGTTGTTGCAGTCCTACTGAATAAATTTACGTGGTGAAACATATAAAATGAATTATATGAAATATCTTCAAAAAGAGAGCTAATAAAAGATTTTCAGGGTTATATTCATGTTCAGCACACCACGATACTACAGAGTAGGGTCTTTTTAAGTCAGTTATGATCTCACTATTGACCAGTGTTACTGACTTTGTGATCCTGGGCAATTGTTTTAACCTATTTAAAGAACATTTGTAAAGTGGCCATCAAAATATATTCATCATGGGATTGCTACTAAGATTGAGTAAGATATGCAAGTAAAACAGGAAGTACAGAGGCTGACATATGGTAGGACCCCAATGAATGGTAGCTATTTGTGTTAATGAACTTATGCTGTATTAGATATTGCTTAGAATATGATATTATCAGGGTCTTACAAATGTTTTATAGAAATTTTCCTTATTATGGTATTTGACCTTTGTAGGTCAAATAGGAATTTGTGTCATTCGAGATTTTTAATTTACCAAATATATAAATAATGTATTTGACCCAGTCCCGGTCTCCCTTCCAATTCCAGGTAGGATTGCAGCATATTAAAGTTTTCACAGTTCTATGTTGAATAGTATTTGAATTCACTTCAAAGGCCAGTTATAATTAAAAACTTTTTGATTCAAACTTACCAGATACTGCTGGATTATTTTTCAGTTACAAATAGTAAATTGACTGGTAGACTACTCCACAAATGACTAGTCTATTTGTCCCCTCAATGATACTTTTGCCAAATGAGAAAAACCTAACTGAAACTATAAAATAAAATTGTATATCACATTGAAAGAAAAATTGAGGTATTGTAATTTGAAAAATAGTTCCCTTCTATAAAACTGATGTTGTTTTAAAGAAATATATTTGCTTGTTTGTTGACAACTAATTATTTAAACTTGTCTTAGGTGTACATGAATTGTGTGGATTTATCCTAAGTGTTTAGTAAATAAAACCTGTTTAGCATATATAATATGAAGAAACTCACTAGAAAAGGCTATATTTCTTCAAGTTAAAACAATCAATTTAATAGTTTAACAGTGATTTGTATCAATATTTGTGTGAATTTAAAAATTGAAAATGCTAAATTATAATCAGAAATGTTTTGACAGCTTGTGAAAATGAAGTTTTTAACCAAAAACTTAAAGTGCTAAAATAAACCTATTAGTGTTAAAATATGTTTCAGTGAAATCATGAATTAAAATGTCTTTAATGATTTGCTAACATCCAATTTATTCCACTCAGTACTTAATTTGGTTAGTAGTTTTTCTCCTGTAAATATAGGTAGGCTTTATATTTTCTAGTTTTCCTTCATTGTGAACTTTCCAGTTTTTAAATACCTCACCAACTGATCTGCTTTCTTTTTGTTACTTTTGGGTCTGTGGTTTTCGAAGGTCCGAGAAGCCGCGCAAGCCCTTCTCCTAGCAGAACTGAGAAGAATCGAGCAGGCAGGACGCAAGGACGCCATTGACGCCTGGGCACCTTATTTACCTCAGTATATGGACCACGTCATATCCCGTAAGAGCCCTCATGCTTTCCTACAAAGCTTTTGATGCACATGTAGAAAAAATTACTGAAAGTTGTAATTATGCATGCTAGTTGTAATTTTGCATGTAATTATGCATGCTATGTAAATCGTTTACCTTACAGTGAAAAGCCCCAGTGAAAACTGGACCCTTAAATTCTGCTCATTCATTTCTGAATTTCTGCAGTTCAGGGGTTTAGGTTAAAAACAAATAATCCAAGAGTTATGTAAATACCAAATTTTTCACCAACGGACTGATTCCTTACGAAATGAATCCCCAGTCAAAAGCCCTGCCTTATTTAACGCTAGCATCTGCCTCTGCCCACTGCAGCAGAGTACTTGTACTGCTCACTGGTTAGATAACGATCTAATGATATGCGAGTGCAAATACAAAGCAGAGCCCTTGCAAGTTGAAGTTGGAATTGTGAATCCTTAAAAAACAAAGATCTGGTAGAAGGAGAGATGGGTGTGCTCTTGAAAGAGAGAAAATTAACAAGGAATTTGACAGACGCGTCTTTCAAAAGAGTATGATTTGAATGGTTTGGGAATGGTCTTCAGGAAAATGTTGACATTCTTAAATATTTTTTGTAAAATGAAAATTTTGTAATAAAAAAAGGTACAGACAAAACTAAAACAAAGCAGGAAGGAATCTGACTTTAGGATTGAGGCTACTAGAAGGAGAAGGTGGGAGAGGGAGGAGACTGGGGAGGAGACCCTATAGTAAAGGATCATGGGTACTTTGGTGGCGGTGTGGTGTGTTGTGGTGTGGTGAGGTGACATACATGCATAGAGGAGTGAACCCACCCCCTCCATCATACACGGCGTTGTAAACCAATGTTACATCAATAAAAATAATGCAATTAAAAAAAATAAGTAAACACTCCTTTAAGATTAAAAAAGCAATGCTGTAATAATACTGTTAGGTCAAATGTGAGTTGAAGAATGATTCTATTGTGCCGTCATTATTTTTTCTTCTTGAAAAAAGTACGCTTCATTGCCAGTTCATTCTTTTATCTTCCATGAAATTTCAGAATTAAAATTTTAAATTACATCGAGGGTAAGAGTATATTAGTTTCACTTTCTGTCTCAAACTGAAAAAGAACTTTTTACTATGAAAATTTGGCCTGGATTTTAGGTGGATTCATTTGAAATGAGCTTTTGCCTATACAAGTCATTCTTGGTAATGGATTACTCATTAACATGTGACGACAGACAATCCATGATTATATAAGAAAGAAAATAAAAACAAGCTTCAGAGAAGATTATAGCTCTTACAGCTGTTTGCCAGTGGTGATTATAGTTGTTTAATTAGGTCTGTGAACTTGGACACTTAACTTTTCTTAGCCTTAATTTTGTCACAGAAAAAATGAACATGATAGTAAGATTGTATAGAATTATTTTGAGTATGGAATGATTTAATCTTGGTTAAGCACATGGAACAGTGACTGGATCATGGTAAGCACTATATGATTGTTAAATAAATGCATTTATAGTCTATAGCAGTGTAATCATATATTCTAGATATAACCAAAATATCGCACATCAACAACTCTAGTTAAAATCCATTAATCTGCTCAAGTAGCAGACTACTGCTATAATAGGTTTGTTTGTGGAATGAGAATTTTTTGATTTTAAAATAAAAGGAAATTAAGTCTAAAAACCAGAGTCTTTAGATATGTGGACTCTCTGTAAGCTATTAGTCTTAAAGTTCTTGGGTAAATATAAGTATAAAAAATATACTTCTAGAATTATTAAAAAATAGTAAAAATTAAGATTAGGATCAAACTTTTTGAGCATTTGAAAAGTATGAAATAGTACTTTTTGTTCAGTAACTTGTGGCTATTAATGTTATAAAATAACTCCCCAAAATATAAGTAGCTAATCAGCTCATCATAACCTTATTAAATATCAATAGAAGATCCCAAATTTAAGGACAAACTGTAGATTAGGTTGAAGGTGAAACTAAATAGCAATTCACTAAAGACTCTTTTAAAAGGATAATGCTACTGTAGAAATATTGTGAAGTATTTTCAAGACATTTTATTTAGAATAGACTAGTGCAGTGTGGGAGAATCCGTTACAGCAGTATAAGGGAAGCTGTTACAGAAGGGTTAACACCCAGACCTAAGTGTAAATTAAGTAGAATAAAAATCATTTTCAGCCTTGATTACAAATTACATATAAAGTTTGAAGAAAAAGCAAAGATTATTATAGTGTTGTATTGTTGACCGTTTGGGAAGAGAAGTACCATTAACAATGATGGTGGAATGTTTTTTTGCCCCCAAGAAAAAAAGAGAATGAATTAGCTTCAAGATAGAAGCATAATATAGCCACACATACTCTCTGACTCAATGAATTAAAGAATGCATACTTTGCTAGGTGAGAGGTCTGGTAGTTGGTCTAGAGAGGATACAGAATAAGTAAAATAATGACGATACGTACCATTAATTAAACACTTTCTTTATTCCAGTCTTTGCTAAGTATTTGGTCTATGTTGTCTCGTTAAACCATTGCAATAATCTTGTAAAGTAGGTACTATTGTCACCAACACTCCCCTGCTTTTCTTCCCCAATCCTCCCAGAGGAGTTAATTGAGACTAAGAGAAATTAATGAACATTTTGAAGCACCCCCTCCCCGTTTTTAGTGTCTCTATTCATTCTCTTTACCCCTATTTATTTTTCTATCTTCTAGCATTTTTAGGTTTTAAATGGGGGTGAGGGGTGGAGAAGTGAGTAGATAATTGGCTTAGCTAATACAGCGAAGTGATAGATAAATAAATTATAGTGTCACATCCAGATATATTAAATCCAACAACAGTGAATTGGAACAGAAAAATAACTAAGAAAATTACTCTTAGTGAGTCTCACCATTGTCAAAATAAGCATAAATTAGGTTGCTCTTAGGTCAAATTTAAACCTTTTCATCTATGTAATTAAAATCCTTAGTATTTAATTATAGTATCTTGGAGTCCTTTATAAATTAACTGAATGCTGGATTACAATTAATTGCATTTTTAGTGAAAGAATAAATGAACACTCATTCCACATGTAACTAAATCATCTTATACCATCAACTCTTGATATAATATACTAATCTATTCTGAAACTTTCACACTGACTGAGTGTAAAATTAGCTTTAGTTTGCTTTACTGGGAGCTTTCTATTTTAATAAAAGGATGTCAAGCTAAAGGAGTAGGGATTCTGAACATGTGAAAGGAGAAGAAAGCACACAACAAATGAGGAATGACCACGTAGGGCTGTTGAACAGATTTGCTGTCCAAAGGGATCAGAAGGTTATGGAGCCAGCTGGTGGGCAGCCCACACCTGCCATCAACGTGCTTGTAGTGAAATCACTGCCACCATTGTCACTAATGTTCTGGAGGTGATTATTATAACAAGTTATAGCATAAAGCATTATTTTAGAAACCTAAAATGTATTCTAGCATAGATACCTTCTTAATCATCAAAATGGGTAAATTATTAAGCAATCTATCTGGGAAATAACCAGTCATTCAATCTTTTCTTATCATTTAATCATCTCAGGTATCAAAAATATGCAATAATCACCTAAGCAGTATTGGCAGTTCCTAACTTATGACTGAGCGTTGTTCAAGAGTCCTTTATTTAGATATTTGTTGGAGACTCAGAAAATGTTTTTACTGAAGAACAGAATGTCATACTAGGCTGATCTTAGAGATCTAAAGTCTGAGGTTTAAAGTGGGTAGTAACTTTCTCTGACTTCACAGTCAATAAGTGATTGAGCTGGAACTAAGATGACTGCTTAATCAACTGGTCGTATTGAATGGATTCTTCTGGAATTTTCTTTAGGCACATTATGCAATAATGCAGAAGCCTTTTGGAAGTTTGTTTGAGAACCTAAGGAAGGCAAGGGCCCAGAGTCAGTTGCTTGTCTTAGGATAGTTGAGACCATTAAAGGAGAAACTTTTGTAAGGCATTCAGCACAGTACATGTTACACATTACTGCTGGCTGGCAGCCTCCTTCCTACACTTGTTTCTATCTTTAGGGTCACTGTTTCAGAATTCACTTTATATTGTTCAGGGATTCTGACAGACAAGAAATCACTGTGAAGGAAAAAAAGGAGCAATAGCCTACTTTACGTGGAATCCAGTTCACACATTTTCATAAAAACCAAGTCCTTGTGGAATGATATGAGAATTTTGCTTCCAGTAATGGAGCTTCTTGAACTAGTTAGGACACATTCTTTTATTCTTTACAAATACAGTCAGTATGAAAACATTTGATGCCTAATTTCTGATAGAAAATTTGAGGATAAGTGTATTAGTCTAATGGTGACTATTGGTAATTATTCAAATAATAATTATTCAAATGGTAATTATTCAAATAATAAGTGATGTATATGTACCTAGGATAGTGAATATAAAGTTTGTATTTTCTGAATTACTACCCATTAGTATGTCTCTGTGACTACTTTTATGTTCCAAAACACTTTTAAAAATTTCTTTTGGCTATTCTTACTAAGGAAGGATTAATGTTATTTTTTGAAACAGTTGTGTTACAATTTGGATGAAGGTAAAATGTAAGTTGTCTCAGATTTATTTTGAGGGGAAGATGTTTTGCAGAACTCAATATTATGTATCTCTTATTTGTGACATCCTGCATCTAGCATTTTGATGATTGACTTTTTTATGAGGTCAAGCACCTGCTAGTTTATGAAATATACCCACATTTGCCCTTCATTCCAAGCAGTGACTACTGTGAGGTAAATGCTGATGGTTCCTGATTTCCTTTGGCCTCTGATGCAGTGACCTTATAGGGCACGAGGTCACAAGTGTAATTATTTCTCGGACGTTGTATTCTGCTTGCTCACAGTAGCTCATCTCCCCCTTTAATTTCAGAAACATTAAACACATAAAAGTCACTACCATTCTATAAATCAAAATCTCTTCTAAAGAGGGTACCGTTGTAATTTCATGCATTATGGCCGATGTATTAATTTGCAAATTTATCATCTCAGATATTGATAGAAGGATGTGTAACACATCGTGTTTAATACGTATTGATGTCATCAGAAAGAACAATCCTTTGTTCTTATCGAGTCCCTGCCTTTTTAGCTTCCTTTTGTGTTAAGGTTACCAGGGTTAGGCTGGTCTTTTATTCCCTTTGGAAACAGAATAGGATTTCTTTGTTCAATGAACGATACTCCTAGTAAATGTTTTGGGTTTGACTTCAATACGCCACACTGTAGTATCTATTTTAACCTGGAATTGAAGTCACTTTTCTGATGCTTATAAAAGTAGTGGTCATTCTGAGCACAAATGTGGATGGACCAACAATTTACAAGAAGGTAAGATGGAACTATATATTACAGAGTTAGTGGAACAGTATATTGTAGCTGGTCGAAATAATTTAAGTATTAGTGTATTTTTTGGTAGGAAAAATATTTTCAGAGTTTGCTGATGGGGAGAGTATAGGGGAAAGCATAGGGAGGGTGTTGATAAATATTTGAATGAATCATCTTCCTCTACCCTCCCACCCTTCAAAAGTCTTAAGCTACACAGCATTTTATTTTTACATGTGCCTCAGTTATTTGAAATGCTGTCTTCCTACGAATGCTTTTTTTCCTGGATAACCAAGTGTTTGACGTCAGAAGCTCAGATTTAAAAAACTGGCTGTATGAACACTACAAAATGTCTCTGGCTTTTCAAGCATCTCAGTAGCCAGATGTGCTGTGTTGGCCCATGCTGTAAAATTCTCACCACTTGTTTATTGAAGAGAGTGGATCTGTTTATCTGAACATAAAAGAACCCAGGTTGATATGCCTCTTGCATTTCGTGTGTCTATTTTAAAAATGGTTTTCCTTCCTCTTTATTGTCTAGTAATTTTTATCAATTTTTATTACTCTTGGGCTGGTTTATCTCATCCCTAGTAGCTTCTGCCCTGATTTCAAATGTACTATTTCCAGTGTGGAAGGCAGATAACCATTCTTATTTGAGTTAAATATAAAATAAGAGTAAATTGGCTTGGAGTAAGTACTTTCTGATGAAAAAAAAAAATCCCTAAGCTTTAGTGTAAACACTGTGGTGTTCCCGCTGGCTCTTCACATTCTGCTTACTTGACTACTTTCCTTGGTTTTTTGTTGCATTCTGGGTGTATCTATTTTGGGGGGAGATCATATTCTAATTAAAATGGGGAAAAGACAGGGAAAGTCATTTGGTTGCTTGTGAAGAACAGATAAATTCTAAAATACCCCTTTTGTGATGAACACCTATTTTGTGAATCAGCTGAAATTAAAAGATGAGGTGTCCTCAGAAATGCCCAGAATAGAGTTTCTTAGTATTCATGCAGCCAGTGGGAAATTACTGTGTGTGGTAATTAGAAAGGGAAGGTGTCAAATTATGACTTGCGTGGTCTACATAAAACTATTTCTTGTTCTGTGCGAATTTTAATATTGTGAGGCAGAAAGGTTTCATCTTAAGACAAACTATATTATGCAAAGCACACTGTGTCTGTATTGTATCTGTTTTCAGTGTTTCATTGGGACCTAAGGGATTTGTTTCTCTTTTTTCTTCCACAGTGTCAGAGCTATTGGGCTTAATTTTAAGCACTCTAGACTGATCATGTATTTAACAGCATTAAACTGTTCTACTTATCTATATTTGGCTACTAACCTAATGGAATAACAATGAAATTTCTTCTTAATCGGTCACAGCTATCTAAAGGAAAATCCTTTAGTTCCATGTGACTTGAGTTCTTTCAAGTGATATTTAATATTCTTGTAATTTTCACTATATCCTTTTTATAAGTCTTGGAAATTACAGTAGCAGAGTGGCAAATTAAAAATGAAAGCATTACTGGATCGATTGGTTATATAGACTTCTAAGTCATAAACAGAAAACTCTGTTATCAAGGACTGCTTGCAGGTTAGGAGCTCACGCCACAGGATGGGTGCAGTGCTCTGTGTAAGAGGCGCTGCGACAATATAGCTGACAGTCTGGTTTCAGGCCATCAATAGGAACCCTGCGACAGTTATCCACTTTGCGAACAAAGCAAAGTGCAGAGTATCAGGTAATTCAATAACTTGGTCCTTGTTTAACAGTGAGGAATTGGGGGTGAAGTGTTCCATCAAGTGTACAACTCCCTGCCTGCTTCTTTCCCTCTTATTTCACTAAGGGAACTCTGGTTATTCACTGGCTGCTGCAGAAAAGTTTCTGGAACCAAAAACATTTGAGGTTTTTTTTTTTCTTTTTTTCTCATGCTCCCTTCTTTTTCTTTTTCACATCACGTCTCCCCTTCATCTTTCCTTTGCTGCAGAAATTGGCTACCTCTCCTAGAGTTGTAATTGGTGGCAAGGCCTCTAGGGGGCACAGCTGACTTTCTTTGAAGAATTGGTACACTTAAACTAACAGCTTTAAGAAGTTGAAATACTTATACCTATGTATACACTACTTTATCCTGTGACACATTGTTTTTAAAAAAATGGTTTTCAAATTGAAATGCCTGGTATACCTGTAGCTGAGCTTCCAGTGGCCTTTGCTATAATAAATGACCTAGTATTAGTTGCTCTAAAGAATATATTGATTTGTGCCATTAGTCTCTTGCTGATTTGCTGAAGAACAAAAATTTATAATGCTAATGGAAATAAAGTACTTTACAAAACACTGCACATGAATACCGGAACATGTTTTTGTAATAGAACGAATGTCTGGTAAGCTTTTAAATATAAATTTTCTTTATTCTAGTGCAGTTTATTCCAGTACAGATACTCAGAGTTCTTTTCAACCTGCTTTTACAGAGTAAAAGCTGGATTGATGATCTTGTGAATTTTAGAAATTTTAGACACTGAATATTCATGTGTAAAACCAATCTTTTTTGATTATGAAACAATTATAATTTTATACCATATTTCCAATTTTATTATCTCTTTATATTGATCAGAATTTTTTTGTAATTGTATTGTTTAAATATTTTAGTTCAAAGTTTTGTGAACTGTATGTGACAGATTAGGTCTTATGGTTTAGAGCGAAAACAGTAACTTATTTTATTGTAAGAACTATATGAACCTATTTTCAAATACCTGCACTATTTTGATTCTAATAGCTGATTTGATTCTAGAGTTACTTATAAATCTTGGAATTAAAATGATCAGATTCTACAAAAAATACTTTAATCCATTCTGACTCTACCTTTTCTGTAGAAGTATGGTATTTTATATTTTATATCTCCTTAGTATTGTTTCAGTGATTTATCACATATATAATAGATTTTTGTTAAGTAGATTTGATACAAATAAGTATTTTAATGCAATTTAATATTTATAAATGGTTTCACTGTGCATGACATTTGCAGACTTGGTTAATATTTTAGCACCTCTAGTACACAAACATAAAGAAAAAATTTGTTTTATTGGTTTGAGCACCCGAATTGACCCTAGCAAGATTGAGATTGATTTAGTTTCTTTCAGCATGTTAAATGCCAATCCAGTCATCTGTAACAGTACTTAGTATTTTTGTAATTTTTCTGTATGTATTTTCTATTTTTGCTCTTATAAAACTTACCCATCACTTGAAAAGATTTTTCCCTTCTTGATTTATAAATGAAAACAACTACAACCACTTATTGCTTGTTTTAAAAAATTGTTTCTGTGTTTAATGTCAGTGCTGTAATTACAGTTCTCTTTTGTAAGTCCTTTTGAAAGGACTTTCCATTTTACTAGGAAAAGATGATGAGACTTACATGTGAAATGAGTACTGGGACTGAAGAACACTGAGCTTTGGGAAATGGAAAAGGGAGAGGACCAATGGTTCTTAGGACATGAATATTCCAATACTAAGACATATAATGAAATTGGCCCTCTAATAATCATGCACTAGCAAGCAAAAATTGAAATAACTGGTGGGCATAAAGATGTAAGTCAGCTTATTTTTGAGATACTTTTCTATCTCAGACATGAGGTGAAGAAATTCTTTTTACCCTCTCTGCTAGGGCATGGCTAACAAGTCGTACAGACTTTTTTTTTTTTTTTCATCCTAAAGCAAGAGTCATTCTTAAAAAAACAAATAGCCGAAGTCTGGCAAATTAAACTCGTAATGAATGTCTGAATTCTGGTTGATGAGTGGAGGACGGACATTTGTAATCTTTATCTAAAGTGTTCTGATGCTTTTCATAAAACATTTACATAGGGTAGAAAATGGCCACGTCATCTGGGATGTGACCGGGATTCTGAGACCATCCCAGGCTTTTCTCATAGAAGTTGAATGGGAACTGTGGCTACCGCTAAGCTTTCCCTAGTCCATTTTGTCACTGCTCACTCTTATGGAGAAGAGATTGGAGCACAGTGATTCTCAAAGGAAGGGTGAAAAGCAGGAGGGATGAGGTTCAAAAGATCATTCTCTTAAACACTGCTCTCTCTGCCACGAGGATCTTTATTCATTTCATTGTTTCCCAATAGATGACAATAGTAAGGGAGAAAAATACAGTTTTTGCCAAAGGATTTTTCTAATGGTGGAAAAGTAATTTACTGAACCAGACTCTTGCTTGGGAATTTCAGTGGGAAGAGGTGTGTCAGGGGCCTGGCTCCTTGTCTGTGTCACCACGCATTAGCTGTGACTTCCCTGAGGTGTAGAGATTTGGGAACCAATAGTTACTAAGTTCTAAACTTCTGTACTTTAGCTCTTTCACAGTCCTTTTTTTTTTTTTAATGTAAAAGGAGGGGAGTAAATGAATCCATGTTTTTCAAACATTTTAGGTAGTAAACTTATGTGAAATCTTAACCAAGAATGCCACTATAGAAAACTGATTAAAAATGTATTAATAGGTATTTTGGGGAGTCTAAATCTTTTTGGGGTTTTTTTTGTTGTTGTTTTAATGAAAGGGACTTCTTTTCTTGTGCAATGAAACCATCTATGCTCTTCTTTCGTCTTTCGGAGTTCTGACTTGCACATCAAGAACTAGTTAACTGTCTGCTCCCTAAATGCCTCCTGCTATTCCCTCCTTACCCCCCAGAGAAGGCAGTGTTCCAAAGTTTCCTTTATACAGGACAATTCCACAAATTTCTTATTGTTCAGGACAACTTTCTTTTTCCATTTAATTTTTATAGTTCTGTGTGGCAAGCGATGAAATACATTCTTTTTACATCTCCAGCATATGATTGCATTCTTAATAGCAATAGCTTGCACCTAGCAAGAAGCTAATGTAGTATGTGCTATAGGCATATCATGTGAAATAGTTGTCTCCTGGAAGCACCTAATCAATTTTGAATACACTGCATTAATATTTGATACATACTTTATTATTTTGATTTAAAATGTGCTAACCTTTCAGATATAGATTGGCCAACTGTCTGGTTTTAGAACTTATTTGTTCTTATATAATTGTATAATGTGAGTATAGATTCATATATATTCAGTCATTTTTTAATAACCATGACCCATTTGACAAACCTGTATAATAATCACTTTTTGCCCATGTGGCTTAATGAATTGTCATTGGATGAGGTTCAGTCTATTCATCTAGATATCTTTTCTGTCAAGTTATAAGTACAGTGATGTTTCTGTGATACGTTCTAGTACCTAGATTTGCACACCTCCTTAAGAGACATGCTATTTGAGTTTTGGATATTTCTCACACCAAGCATTTAAAGACTCATTATTTTAGATTAAATGTTGGCTGGATGAATTTGCATATAGTCTTTGTCACTGGTCCTGCAGAAGATGGTGATGACGCATAGCAGAAAGTCTCATTGGCACTTTATCTTTCAGACACTTACCAAGTCGACACGGATGAATTTCTTTCCTTTTTCCTTTTCTTTTTTGGCCTTCGGCCAAAGCATGCTTAAACGCTTCTTACAAAAGCAGGCTTACCTTTCCTTTCTACTATGTGCCAAATAGCCTCTGAAGTGATTGGTAGAGGGCAGGGGTTGGAAGAAAGCATGTCAACTAGGGATCTTGTCAAATGATAAATTAGGAGGTTTGTCCTGTGATGATCTCTGCTTTTCTTTTTATTAGAGCGACAGATCTTGCTGTTTTAAATTCTAACATGCCTCTTCATTTTTTCATTTTACTTTCAATTTCTAGTTTGGCTTTTTTTTAATTTATTTTTTTAGTTATATGAAATACTTCTATGATTTTAAAGTCAAATAACAAAACTAAGTGTATTCAGAGAAGTTTAGCTTCTCCTCTCTGCCCTTTACTTTCCCCCCCTCTTTCTTCAGATAATCACTTATTTTTGGTTTAGGGGTTATTCTTCTGACCACCCCATCCCCATTTAAAATCTTTTTAATTGTTACAAAATACACATAAATCTTACCATTTTAACCATTTCTTAGTCTATAATTCAATAGTATTAAGTTGTTGTACAACCAATCTCCAGAACTACTCTTCTTGTGAAACTGAAACTCTACTCATTAAATGGTAGCTCCCCATTTCCCCCTCTCTACAGCCCTGGGAACCACCTTTCTGTTTTTGCAAGTCTGACTACTCTTAGTGCATTGTGCAAGTAAAATCATATGTTGTTTGTCTTCTTGTGACTGGCTTATTTCACTGAGCATAATATCCACAGCATTCAACTCTGTTGTAGCAGATGTCAGAATTGCCTTTCCTGTTAAGGCTGATGACATTTCATTGTATTGCTGTGCCACATTCTATTTGTCCATTTATCTGTCGCTGTACACTTGCATTGTTTCTACATTTTGGAAAATAATCCTACTGTTAACATGGGTGTACAGATATCTCTTTAAAACCCTGCTTTTATTTTTGGGGATATGTACCCAGAAGTAGAATTCCTGGACCAGGTGGTAATTCTATTTTTATTTGAAATCACTGTTGGTTTTATTATTAGTTTACTTTAATATCAGTTCACCCACATTGGCAGGATGCAATCCTGAAAGTATCTGCAAAAAGTCATTATAAATATGTTGTCTTGTATGTATTTATAATGATAATTCTATTTTTAATTTGTTAAGGAACTACTATGATCTTTTCCACAGCATCTGCACCATTTTACATTCCAACCACAGTGCACAAGGTCTCCAATTTCTCTGCATCCTCACCAATACTTGTTACTTTGTTATAATGATAGCAGCCAACCATATTGATGTGAGTCCCTTGTCCATTTTAATTGCTGTTGTTTGTGTTTTTGTTGTTAAATTGCAGGGTCCATTAGTATATTCTAGGTATTAACCCTTTATCAGAGATATGACTTGCAAATATTTTCTTTCATTCTGTACATTATCTTTCACTGATTGTTTCCTTTTGATATAAAGAAGTTTTACTTGACTTATACTCCAATTTATCCATTTTCACTTTGTTGACTGTGCTTTTGGTATCATCTCTAATAAACCATCACCAAATCCAATGGCATGAAGCTTTCCCCCTGTATTTCCTTTTGAGAGTTTTAGGTCTTATATTGAGGTCTGTGAGCCATTTTGAGTTAATTTTTATATATGATATAAGGCAAGAGTCAACTTAATTCTTTCATATGTAAATGTCCAGCATTTATTGAAAGGTTTCTTTCTCTTGCTCTATTTTTTAATGTAGGCAAATGCATGTATTTATTTATATACCTGCATTCCTAAGTGGTAATGTACTATTTAATACGTATCTTTGCCTATCTTTTCTGACTCAACATTTGCTGAAGATCATTTACTAGAGATAACTATCCCCCCCTTTTTTATTGGTTTTGTGGTATTTTGTTTTGTGGGTGAACCATGTTTTAGTGATCAAGACTCTTATTTGTGGACATATGGGTGTTTTCCAGTTTTTGATATTATGGAATAGCCTGCAGTGAGTAGATTTGTGCATATGCCTCTTCATTTTTTGACAGTGTCTTGGATACATTTCAAAATGTGGGACTGCTGAATCCAAGGGGTAAATGTTTGTGTAGATTTGTAAAAATACTGCTAAGTTCTTTGCTATAGGGGTTGTACCATTCTCAATAACAATGTATGTGAGGGCCGTTACTTTACATCATTTCCAGCACAGTATATTTTGTCATGCTTTTGGAATTTTGAGATCTATAAGTCAGACATGAGATGTCAGTATTTTCTCATTTTGTATTTTTCTTGTTAGGAATGAGTTCAACATCTTTTCACATGACTAATTATCTTTTGTATTTCTTTTAAAGTAAGTTCATATCTCTGGCTCATTTTTACATGAGGTTGTTGGATTAAACATTTATATATACATTCAAATATTTTCTGGTTTGTTATTTTTCTATTTACTCTGCTTACAGTATTTTTTCCCTCATAACCTAATTTATTATCCCTTTTTCTTTATTGTTTCAGGATTTTGTGTCAGATATATGGGAGTTTTTCTTACTATGGGAATTCCTCATATTTTCCATCTACTACGTCTATCATTTCATCCATTTATTTTCCTTGCATATCATTTGGAATTCAACTTAATCTGATTAATGGTGTGAAGAATGGATATTATCTTTTCCATATGACTACCTGGTTATCCCCATAGCACTTACTATACATGAAGTTTCTATATATAATTTTGTCTTTCTTATTTTGTTTTTTTGGCATATTTGGTTCCATGTACACTTGAGAAGAATTTATATGATGTACTTTCTGCTACTTTTGAATGGAACGTTCTGTATACATCCGTTATATCCAGTTGGTCTAAGGTGTTACTTTAAGCCATTGTTTATTTGTTAGTTTTCTGTCTGGCTGAGCTATCTGTTGATATAAGGGGGTTGTTAATGTTTCCTACTTTTGTGGTGCTGTGTACTTCTCTCTTGAGGTGGGTTAATAATTGCTTAAATATTTTGATGTTCCTATGTTGGGTGTGTATGTGCTGATAATTGTTATGTCTTCTTGTTAGATGGACCCCTTCATCATCATAGAATGACCTTTTTTGTTACTTACTACCTTTTTGCTGAAAGTCTATTTCATCTGATTTGAGTATAGCTGTTTCTGCCTTTTTAAAAAATGTTGTATAGATATATTTTTTCCATTATTTTACACTTTTCCATATGTAGCACATAGTTGGGTTCTGTCCTTTAATCCAACAAACCACCCTATGCCTTTTGATAAGTGAGTTCTTTCCAATTACCTTTTTTAGGGTGGTTACTGTTGTATGAAGCTTTATTGCTGTCACTTTTCTTTTGTTTTCTGGTGGTTCTTTATCTCCCTTGTTTCTTTTTCCTTTGTGTGTCTATCTGCTATGTTAATTTGATGGGTTGCTCAGTTGTTTTTCTTTGTTTCTCATTTATTTGTGATTTTTGTCTCCATCCTGGCTTTTTCCTTTGTGGTTATCATGGGTTCTGTATAGAATGACTCATATTTTCGATCTTTTTTCTTTGATTGTCACCTTAACTTCATTTGACTATACAGATAGAGCAGTCTTGACTTGCAGTTCTGATCTTTAAGTTTTGAATGTGTTGTTTTACTCTCTCCTGATCTGTAGATGTTCTGCTGAGAAGTCTTATAATAGCCAGACAGGAGTACCTGTTTGTGTGCTACATGCTTCCCACCCTCCCCTTTGCTGTCTTTAATATTTTTTCTTGGAGTCTTGATTACTTACTACTTGTCTTAGTGTATGTCTCTCTGCATGTAAAATAACCAGGTGTTCTGATGACTTCATGGGCTTGTACATTCAGTTCCTTCCCCAAGGTTGGAAAATCATCTGCTGTTATTTCTCTGAAATAAGCTCTCTATTCCTTTATCCCTCTCCTCACCTTCTGGAATATTCATTATCCTAATGTTGCCTTTCCTAATGGAGTTGTATACCTCTAGTAGCATTTTTTTCTTTAAAGCAAAAATCTTATATTTCTGTCTTCATCCATGTGAATAATTTCTAGGTTGTTACCTTTGAGCTCACTGATTCATTACTCCATTAGGTCTATTCTATTCCCATAGCTTTCTACAGCAGTCTCGATATCATTTATTGAGTTCTTCACATCCTGAATCTGTTAGGTTTTTTATGCATTGCTTCAATCCTTCCTCCTGTTCATTGACTTTATCCCCAAGTTCATTGAATTGGTTTTTCTGAGTTTTCTTGTATTTCTGAGTTTGTTCATGATAGCTATTTTGAATTCTCTATCTATTAGATCTCACATTATATGTCTATAAGTTTGATTTCTGGAGTTTGATTTCTGGAGAATTACCAATTCTCTCTTTTTGATGCCATATCTTGAAATGTCATACTGATTGGGGGAATATTCTTCTGTCTTCATATTTGGTGTGTCTATTACCTTTTTACTTTTGGCTTTTTTGTTGGGCTTGCCTGACTTAATTCTCATTCAGCAGCTTTGTAATAATGACTTTCTCTTTTTCCCCAGTAGGTGGTGCTATAGATTTAGTTTTTGGCCTCTGCTTGTCTTGCTGCTAGCAGTTACAGCTACCACTGTGTGGTTTGTAACCCAAAGGTGGTGGGCATAGCCACCATAGTCTGGCTCTGCTAATGTGTTGACAAGAATGGGAAGCTATGGGGGATTTAATCACTGCCACAAGTAGGAGTGGGAGTCTGACTAGCCTCTGCTGCCATGTTGTTTCTCCTCTCTGGGGTCCCAGGCTTAGACTTGGCATCTGAGCTTTTCAATAACTAGCTTTGATGGTGGGGAATGGGGGGTGGGGTGGGCAGCTTTTCTATGCTTTCTGTGTTGCCCTGCTTATAGAACATTCAACCTATGCACTGTGCCTCATCTCCTGACCCATGTGCTACTGCTCTCTGCTTCTTTGAAATTCTCTTCAGTTGAGGGTGTGGACCTTTATGCTGTCTCTGCTCTCTCCTCTCTGCAACCTTGGATCAGGCTGACTGTTCAACAGGTCCTGCTCACTCTGGTTTTGCTGTCTTCACTAGCCCTGATGTACCCATGTAAGACATCCAGATGTGTGAATCTCTGCAGTGAACTGACACAGTGATCAAAGGAGACTCATTTGCTCTCCAGTTGATTAATTCATTGGATTTTAAAGGAGAGATATAAGGGAAATATGTCTTATGCTGCCCTGATGCTGATGTCACTCTCCCAGTTTTTTTTCTTCTGATAAGAACATTTAAGATCTACTCTTAGCAACTTTTATTTGCAATAAAAATAGTTAGTATTGCTAACTGTAGTCACCCTGCTCCACATTACAGCCCTAGGATTTATTTACCTTATAACTAGAATTTTATACCTTTTGATCACCTTCTGCCATTTTTTTAGCTCCTTCCCCAGCTCTCTGTATCTAGCAACCACTAATTTGTTCACTGTCCTGAGAGTTTGGTGGTTTTTGTTTTTGTTTTTAAAGATTCTGCCTATAGGTGGGATTAATCAATATTTATCTCTCTCTGTCTGGCTTATTTTACTTAGCATAATGCCTTCAGTGTCCAACCATGCTGTTGCAAATGTCAGAATTTTTTTGTTTGTTTTTAATATTCCATTGTATGCGTGTCTATATTTTTATGTATGTGCATTGTGTATGTGTATGTAGACATATACACATACACACACATCTCATTTCCTTTATTCATTCATTATTGATGGACACTTGGCTTGTTTCCATTTCTTGATATTGTAAATAGTGCTGCAGTGAACATGAGGATGCATGTAACTCTTTGAGATAATGATTTCATTTTCTTCAAATATATAACGAGAAATGTAATTGTTGAACTGTATGGTAATTCTATGTTTAACTTTTGAGGAAATTTCATACTGTTTTCCATAGTAGTTGGATCAGTTTACATAATTGTGTTTGTTATATTAAATATTTTGGTTCTACTTTTTTATTCATCATAGCTGTGATTTTTGAATACTCATTAGATATACTTAAAGTTATTATACTGTTCCTGGCAGTATTTTACATGCTGTAAAGGTTAAGAAAGTTGAAAATACAAAGATTTATAACAGAGTTATACATAGTTTTTGTATATGTAGTATATGTATTATTAGCAAAGCATTAAAAATAGGTAAAGCACTTACTATATACAAAGCATTGTATGTTTTTATATATTGCTTCTTATTTAATTTTTCATTGTTATTATCATAAAGAACATTTGAAAAGAATATCAACCAGCCAGCTAACATGTGGATATATGCTTATTTGTGCTGAAAGAATTAAATATATTTTTAAGATCTATTGTGAAACATGCTGAGGGAAATTAATGGTGAGATTGATTGGAGAGGCTGTGAAGTCATGGATTCTCCGGACAAGTGGGTAGGAGTCATTCATTTAATGACACCTGTTTCACGCATCACATTTTATTATTGGTGCTCTACATAAGAGGAGTTAATCTACTTTTGTTATCTCAAGTTTCCTTAGTATAGTTTATCTGTGTTGATTCTGTACTCACTTTTTGAGTGCTTCCCCTCCCCCAGCTACTTCCTGCTGCCAGATTTTGGGGTAGGGGGAAAATTCTAATTCTAGTCTCAGAGTGACTGTCTTATTTAGAAACATATTTTAATTGTTTTTATACATGGATTGGTTTTAAAAATAGAAGTTCACATTGAAGTGTCTCTACTGTCTTAGTACTCATCGAACTCACTTTTCATTCTTTTTATAACTTTGCAAGTTAATTCTTTAAAAACTCTGGCAGAGACAATGATTGGTGCAACTTTAGTTAATTCAACTTTCCATCTTCCTCTAAATAATTGGCTAGATATAAATAGTCTTTAAATAAATTTCTCTAAATAATAAATAGTCTCTGAAATAAATTGTGAGGTTTTAATCAGTGTAATGTAGTAGAATAATGATGTGCTGCTTTAGATATATTATGCTCATTACAGTGTATGAATGTTTATATCTTCAGCAGTTTAATGCCATTTTGTCATGTTTCAGGACAGAAGTAAATATATTTCATATACCTGCTTACTTAGTTTTTCAATTTTTTTTGAGATATGTCATTTTACTTCTTTATATTCCATGCATGAATATATATTTAAATTTTGAGAGATAGTGTTTCATTATTATAATGAAACCACACACTCTTCATAAAAATAAATATATGTAGTAAGTATTACATTGCAGTCTCCTTGGAATCAAGGAGCATGCCCCTATTATTGGTCCACAAATGACCCAGCACCAAGCCCTTAGCAGGCAGTTAACTGAGGAATATACCTTTTTTGCTCCAATTATTTTGGCATTGATCTTGGGGACCTCTTTTTATTTGACTCCAGTGTCATTTATATATGATCCCATTTTTTAAAGCACTTCTCTATTTTCTGGCATAAACTTGCTCCCCACTCATTTTATCTTTTCACTGCCTCAGTCCTAGAGTCATCATTCCTCCAAGAAGTCCTGGCTCCCTTTATTGAAGGTATTAGAAACTAGGATTTGGCGCTAGGCATGCTTGTCACTACTGGGATCTCACTGCTTCTAGGCCCTTTCACTGGGCAGTACTGGGAAGTATGTATGTTCATTCTAACCCATATATACCTACACATCTGTCGTTATTTCTGTATGTCTATCTTAAAATAGATAAGAATTCATCTTGATATCTCCCATTTTAATCTATTGCCAAAGGATGCAGTATAATCTCCCCCTTTGCTTATTTGTAATTTCTGAGTTTGAGAAAACTGATTCTCATTAACTACAATAGATTCATTTGTTTCAATCCTAATAAATACAAAAAGTAATGTAGAATTACTAACCAGTACCTCTGTGAAAAACCATTTTACTAATTAGAATACAGTATTTGTGTTCAGTTCTTTTTCTTTTTAGCTTTACAGTAATCACTGTTTTGGCCCATTTTCCGGTTATATAGGTCAACTCAGTTTTTCTTTATACCCTTCAGTGAGGTTATGTCTGACATGTATAGTACAATTATAGTCATGGTCATGTAGCACTTTCTAAAGTTCATCCTGGGCTCCCTGGCATTCTAGTTAACTCATTTTATTTTTATAAATTTGCATGCATTAGTGTTTATTCTGTAGGAATATAGGTTTTTGGGTTTTAAGAAAGCAAATAGAGTCAGGTATCTACCATGATCCAACTGTACGGATCCCTTATAACACCTCGGAAATTACCTTTTGTGGCCCCTTTGTAATTAATCCCACGTAATTAATCCCACCCCCACCTGCTTCAGTCTTTGGTGACCTCTCATCTGTTCTCTGTCCTCATTGTTTTGCCTTTTCTTGATTTCATGTAAGTAGAATCATACAATATGTAGCTTTTCGTGTTTAGTTTCTTTCACTTGCAAAATATATTTAAGATTTATCCATATTGTTAAATGGATTGGAAGTCCACGCCTTTCTGCTGTTAAGTAATGCTCCATTAATTGTCTGTTTATTTACTCACCTGTTTAAGCACATCTGGGTTGTTTCCAGGTTTTGGTAATTATGAATAAGTTGCAATAATTATTTATGTTTAGAATTTTGCATGGACATAAGAACTTACTTGGACGAATACCTAGAATTAGAATCACTAAGACATAAGTGTGAGTGTAGTTATAAAAATGTGCTAAACTGTTTTCCAAAGTTTGGTGGTGTTTTTTTTTTAAGTTTATGCATTTTAAGATGTGTGTAGTGATAGATCACTATGATTTTAATTTGTATTTCCCTAATGATTCATGATGTTGAGCATGTTTTCACATGACTATTTGCCATCATATATGTTCTTGATGTTCTTTGGGAAAATGTCTGTTGAGGGAAATGTCTTCTTTATTGCATTTTTGGTTTTCTTATTGTTGGTTCTTAAGAGTTCTTTATGTATAACTGGGTAAAAATCCCTTAACAGATATACAATTATCAAGTATTTTCTTTCAGTCTGTAACTTCCTTTCATCTTGTTAGCAGTGTCATCTACAGAACACAAGTTGAATTTTGATAAAGTCCAATTTATCCTTTTTTTCTTTCATGACTCATGTTTTTGGTGTTGTATCCAAAAAGTCATTGGCAAATTTGAGATCATATAGATTTCCTCTTTTCTTCTGGAATTCTTATAGCTCTGCATTTATCTTATGACCTAATCTTTGCATTCATTTTTATCTGTAAGTAGCATTCTTGCTTGTTTCATCTTTTTCTAGCATATGACTTGTCTTCTAGGTTATTAACTATCTATACTTAAAACATTAATGAGTTTTAATTAAAGTCTCACTTGCTACTTATTTATTTACCATCCATACTTAATCACTTCTTATGGGTTACATCCATTTCTCTTTTTATCTATTAAAGAACTGAATATACTCAAATAGTGAAGTCATAGTTCTTCACAATGTTTTTTACTGGAGAAATTGTTGGAATATCACAAGTGCCTTATGATGTGATCTTATAGAATATTGCTGCCAATTAAAGTGTCATCTGCTAGGTTAATAAAACAAGATTCCTGTGTCTTTATTTTCAAATCAATTGTTCAGTGTGTGTTAAGAGATTAAGGGGTCAAAAGTCTTTCTACTTCTCTGTGTATATGTGTATGAAGCTATTCAAAATTAACATAATTGGAAGTAACAGAAGTAATCATAAGATAAATTGGTTCTTTGAAATATAATTATTCAAAGTGTTTTTGACTTCAGGTGGCTTATATATAAACAGATGTCATAAGATCAGGAAATGTAGTTGTAAAGGAAATGAAGTGATGATTTATTATATAGGATGCTTTATGAAAGATAAAAATAAATATCATCAAATAGATAGCATATTGAATATTGAAGGTAGTAAAGTATCTCTGAATATTGAATATTAAAGATATTATCATTTTATTGAGGTAACACTGATTTACAACATTGTATATGATTGAGACGTGTAGCATTGCCCCTTTAGGTGTTGCTACCACACCACAGCCACCAGCAAAAACTCCAAATTTCCTCACCATAGTCCATTGTGCTCCCTCCTCACTTTGTTCTTTCATCAGCTGCCTCTCTGATACTCTCTGCTTGTATAGGTCAAACTTGCTGCTTTCATAATCAGACAGCTGCTTCTGGCTCTGCACAAGCTGAATTCTCAGAATATTCTGATGATGACAAAGACAGTTGTAAGGTTCTTCTTACTTTCCCTAATATCTCAAGTATTAACGTTTAGGGATCCGGGTCATATGGTTTGAAAGTCATTGGCCTTCTTGCCACCTCCATTTGTGAGTTCTTTCAAATCATTCTTCACATAGCTTCTGGAGAAAGCTTTCTGGAACACAAATCAAATTGTTTCTTATGCTTGTATTCTGTTACTGAGTCCCCCATGGCCTCACCTCCCATGTGAGGTGAGGTTTTGTCTTTGGAAGCTGAGGTTTTGTCTTTTTCTCCTTGCGTCTTTGGTATGTGTCATGTCCTTGGTCTGTAGTAGCCAGGGCATCCCATGGGTGGTAAAGATAGCTGGGAATTTCGCATGCTTACCTGTCTTCATTGCTCCACTGACTTTGTTGTACTCATGGACAATGTCTGCCTTTTTCTCGTTCAGATCTCAACCATCTTTCAGACCCAGCCAAATCTTCACTTCCTTATTCTAAAGCTTTTCTTTGCCTCAGTTTCCCTTTCTTCAATTCTGTACCAACTAATTGTTATTATAAAGACAGTACACGTCACATACTGTATTTTTAACTTAGGGGGCTGTGTTTATTACCACTTGGTGGTGTAACTTCAGCTTGGATAATCCTAGCAAAAAAAAAAGAGAAGAGAAGAAAATCCATAAGGGATTTCAAAGGTACTTTCTTATCCAGGAGAACATATTTTGTGCAGTTCTGTGATCTATAATTCTGCTTATAATTTGGGTTTCTAAATCAGCCAGAGGTTATAATTTTAACTTTGTGCTTTAGTACAGTTATGTCAAGATAGATTTGCCTTTGTTTCTCAACATGTTGTAGGTTGCACAATAAATCTTTGTTTTATTGTGTCTTCTGAAACCAAAATTGGTGTTGAGTCAGCTCGTAGCCTGCAAATCAAACAGAAATCTTTGAAAAAGTGCATGCAATGAATTAAAAGTATTAGGTGTGATTTTTGCCATGGATCATTTTCAGGTTCTTGTTGGAAAAGTAGAATAATAAAGCTTTATACTCTCACATTAATACTCTATGGGTACAGTATTCTTCCTAAATGTGCCTTTTATTCCTTGTATAATTTTCAGCTTTTCTATTGTTTCTTTCAGAATTAGTTACCATTTCATTGTATGAGAGAGCAGTTTTCTACAAAAAAAAAAAGCTAATTAGGAAAAATGGATTTCATTTCTTTAAATATAAGGAACAAAACTCGTGTTACCAACTGATTGTTCTATTCATATTCACACTTGAAGACATTTTGCTTATTTTTAACTATTTTTTACATTTCTCTACTTGCTTTACGGTCTTTAATAAATGCATGTGTTTTAAATAAATTGAAATACCCCGAATCAGAATAAGGGATAAAAATCCTCAGCATTTCTTGCAGGAAGACTTTTTGTAAACATCTGTACTGTTATATTTTATATTTTTGATGATGTTATGGAAGGAAAACTGGATACTGTGTCTTTAATGGAAAGCAAAAGGTTATCTTTCTCTGGCCTTTGTGTGTATGTGCTGATGTGGATGTAGGCAGCCAGACAAGCAATGTGTGCAGAGAGACTAGGGAACCGGCTGCGGATCGATACAAGTGGTGTGAAGTGAATTAATGTGAGGCAGGCCGTCTGTCTGTCACAGGCATTGCGGGGAATGTGGGGTAGCGTGGTCAGTCGCTGCAGAGATCTGCTTCCAATAAATTTAAGCCTCCTGTCTGAAATAAATCTAGATTTGCACATTCTCCCTTTCTGATTGTGAAATTTTACTTTATTTAAAGTAAATGTCCATATCAAGTTATTGCCCCTAGTGTACTTTAATTGGACCGCTGGAAAACCACAGTTGTGAGAAGCTGATGAAATAAAAATACCTGCTATTCTTTAAGCTCCATTTTTCAATCTCAGTGGATATCTGTGTTACTATGACAATGAGAATATAATTTGTGTTAATATTCATAAATATTCTGGTGGGGCTTTTCTTTCAGAGTCCTAATAGTCTTGTTAATCACGTCCATGTAATCTTCAATAAAATAAAATTATAATGATCTCAGATGGCTTTGTAGTACAGTGTTTGTTTCACTGTGTTTTAAGTTTTACTCCATTAAAATTTAGTACTTAATCTTTGATTATTAACTTAATCACATGCCACTGAAGTCGTCTGAGTTCATACGATTTATTGCTACTCAGATATTACTAGCCAGTATAAAAAAAAATGTTTATGGAGGTAATGGATTTGCATTTGAAAGATAATTTTTAGAATGATGTACCTGGTTTTATTGGAGGGAGAGACAAGTGCAGTTTTAGTCTATTGATTTTGAAAACTATTTCCATATTTACTTTTTAAAATACTTTTTGAAAATAATTAAAAATATTTATACAGAAATGGTTTCTATATATAGATCACTTACAGTGAACAGTGATTGGAGTATTTAGAAATCTGGATGGAATGGAGAGCCCATAATAGACTTCCTGCCTTCTGTTTCCCACCTGTGCTGCTAGCCATAGCCCTCCCTCTCCCTTTCACTGCCTTGTCCAAACTTACTCAGACCTGGATTTTTGCTTCATTCTGTATATTCTCTTTTCCTTCCTGGTTCACAGTGTAGAGCCCATGTAGAGGTACCTGTTGTCTGGCATAATGGACACTTATTTTTTGATTTTGTCAACTTTGGATTCAGGAACTAATTGGTTTAGTTGTCATATCTTTCCATTCACTTTTTCCGTCTCTTTTTATTGTATTTCTTTGTTGTCTTTGTCTCTTTATAATCTCTTCATCATACTTTTTTATTGTTTATTTTCCCTAAAGTATATACTGTTATTTTCTTGTATATTTAAATAGCCTAGTTTGGCACGTAAAATTGAAGATACTAGTTTTATTCAAGATGAATTTGTTGAACTTTTATGAGATGTTCATTACTGTCAAATATTCTGAGTACACTCAGGAAGTAAGTCAGTCTTATATTTTAGAGCATAGTTTGACATGTAAGACCATTTACATCTAGTACCTCTAGAAAATAGTAAAGTCTCCCCATATAATTAATTGACAACATTTACAATCTTGATAATTAAATACACCAGAAACTGATGCTTCCATACTAGCATGTTCTAAGTGGACATTTCCTTTTATTTTTCAATCTCAGTAAGATTTCATCATTTTATTGATAGTGGATTGTGAGAAAGTGGTTTTTCTGATTCAAAAGGTTTAGTATTTTATACTAGGGAGAAAGTGAAATATTTTCTTTTGGCCTTTGTATTTCATTGAAAATATCACTGCATTCTGGCATAATTCTCAATTTTCTTTAGTGACACTGATGTAGTACCTTCTACTATATCTTTTTTTAAAGGTAAGTTTATTGAGGTATGGTTTATATATAGTAAAATTCACTCTTGTAGGTATATAATTGTATGAGTTTTAGTCAAATGTGGATAGTTTTATGTACCCACTCTCAGAACCAAACTATAGATTATTTTTATTATTTTGAGATATTTACTCCTACCGCTTGTGGTCGATCCACTCACCACACATTTAGCCTCTGGCAATTGTTGATTTTGATTTCTGTCCCAAAGTTTTGCCTTTTACAGAAGATCTGCTATAATGTCTGCCTATTATCTTAAGATAGTAGTAGAGCATGCAACTAAATAATGTAAAAAGAGCTAAGTGATGGCTGGGAATTTTAAAAAACGTTTTTTCCTCCTTTTGCAGATAATGATTAGCATGCTTAGAAGGATTAAATGATTTTTGTAGTTATTTGTCTCCCCATTCCCATTATCTCTTGCCTTTTATATCTTCCAACAAAGGTTAGGAATCTGACGTATTTTGTTACCATTCCAGTCCCCACTTTAGCTGAAATTATGATGTTTAGTTGATCTTTAAAAAAAAAAAAATGAAAAAAAAAATAATCCAGATTATCTCTTTTTGTTAATTGGTAGCAAAATAACTCAGAAATTTGATGCTAATGATAACAGAACGAGTTACAAATAAGATCAAACTCAAGAATATGTTTGTTTGTTTGTTTGTTTTTTTAATGGAAAGGAACATTCCTTCTCGCTAATCCAAGAAAATATTCATGGTGAATTTTTTATTACGTAAATGTTTTCTGTGGCCCTATTTCCCCCCTTTTTCCTTCATCTGCATGGCTGTATATGTATCAGGAGAGTACACATAAGTGGCATGGATGCCTTTACTGACCTTAGACATTAGAAAAGCAAACTTTTAAAAACTGCTTTATTGAAATAATTCACATGCCATTAAATTCTCCCTTGGAGGTGTATAATTCAGAGTTGTACAGTCATCACCACAGTCATTTCAGAACCTTTTCTTCACCACAAAAGGAAACTCTGTACCCATTACTATCACTCCCCATTTCCCCAGTCCTCCTTGCCCTAGGCAATCACAGATGTACTTTCTGTGTCTATAGATTTGCCTATCCGAGACTTTTCAGATACATGGAATCATACAACGTGTAGTATTTTGTGACTTTTACTTAGTACTTTGTTTCCTTGTATTGTGTGAGTATATTATTCATTCATCAATAAAATGTTACGTTAATATATTTACTTACTCATCAGTTGATGGGTATTTGGATTGTTTACACTCCGGCTTTTATGAGCGATATTGTTGTAGACATCTGCGTACAGTCTGTGTGGACCTATATTTTCATTCCCTGTGAATGGCATTGCTGGGTCATCGGATAACTCTGTTTAACCTTTTGAGCAACTGCCAGACCGTTTACTGTTGGGTCTTGTGAATTCCATATGTAGTTTAGTTACCAATCCCTTACTGAATAGGTGATTTGTAAATCTTTTCTCCCAGTCTATAGCTTCTCATTTTTTTTAATTGGGTCTTCCGCAGAGTGAACACATTTAATATTGATGAAGTTGATTTTACCTTCCTTTTTATGTATTGAGCTTTGATGTCAAGTCTAGCATTAGTTTCAATGCTTTTCTAATACTTGGCTAAAAGGTTTATAGTTGAATAGGGACAGTTTGCTTCATCCACTTCAAGCTATGTTTTCTTTTCTTGCTTTATTGCACTGGCTAGAACTTCCAATACTACTTAACTGGGATTAAATGGGATAAATTTTAAGGGATTTTTGTAAACTCATTACTGTATAAATATTAGTTTTTATCACTGAGTTCCTTAATTTTAAGAGAGGAAAGTACTAATTAATGATTGTTACTAACTAAACTGTTCCCTTATGTCTTTTCCTGATCCTTTTTCTCTGATCATTTTCAAAATTATTAAGTATAAGTAAGGAATAAGATTGAGAGATTTCAAAGATCTCTATTTTTATTTACTAATATGAAATAATCTTTGATTTCATTTTGATTTGATTTTAAGCAAGTTTTTAAATTTAATACTATTTTTCTATTAATCCCCTTCCTTTATTTAAAAATTTTATCTTGAAAATCCAATGAACAAAATGATACTGTTAAGGAAGATTTTTGTCACTATGCAATTTATCAGGGACCAATGATTTAGCACTGTCTTTTTTGGGAGAAATTCTGAATAAAATGGTGAAACTACAGTGGTGTGTCCTCTTCCCCAAATTTATATAATCAGGCTTTGGAACTGCCTATTGGTAGGTCTAGTTCTGGATATTCATTGTGGTTAATGACTTAGAGTCTTTTTGTTTTGTTCCCTTTGATAAACCTGAGGCAGCAAGGTTGAATTTCACATAGAAATGTTTAAGACATCTCAGAAGAATAGAAATTCTTGAAAATGTGTAGCTTTTGGCTTATAAAATATTTTGGTAGCTACTGTAATTGTAGTTGTTCAGGTAATTATTAAGAAGATTTGACTAGAAGCTTCAATTCCTCCTAATTTCCTATAGTGAAAGTTTTATATACAATGGATAACTAATAGAGTTGATATCCATATGAAAAATAATGAGGCAACCTACTGTCCACTTCCAAATTAGAATAATATAAAGATGCAAACTGACAGCAAAATGTAGTATCAAGGATTAGAAGATAGCTAAAGAAAACACATTTGTAAGGACTGCTAAATTCTCAGAACGGAACTGTTGACCCCCTGATTTATTAATCTGTCCACATTCAGTTAGTTCCTTTCACTGTGACAGTGACCTAGCCTTTCATGTCATCCCTTAATAGACAGAGGTTTCCTGCTCTCTTTGGTCAACATTTTAGGGCTCTTACATAGACAAGAATACAACTCCTCTTTGTTACCATCCTGCCTCCCAGCTTCCAAATTACAAGCAAACTAATATTAAAGAGAAATAAACTTCTAAAATAGTCCCTCACTTTCTAGTTGTTTATCCTCTTTGTAGCCTAATTAAGTCTACATCAGTTAAAGGAACTATAGCAAAAACAGCAAAAGAAATCAAGTGAGAGATGTAGCATCCTTTATCTGCTTCTCCAAATCTTAGTTTTAAAAGTAAATGTAATGTGTACCCATGTACATACATACTTGTAAAGAAACAGAGCGACATGAATGTTTTGCTCGTTAATTTATCCCTTCCTAATTTTGGTGAATATATTGTACTTTTTAATATACTGCATTTGCATTCAGCAAGTAAATGCAAAAGCTTTATGAGTTTTGGTCCGCCTTTGTTTTTGTTTTTCTAAACTAAACCTTTTGACTTCTATTTGGTCTAGCTGGAGTTTCAGCAGAAGCCATGCAGACTATCAGCACTGCTCCAGAGACCTCTGGGCCAGAAACCAAAGTCCAGGAGGAAGAGCATGACCTTGTAGATGATGACATCACAGCTGGTAAGTGTGCCCATAGTGAACATAATCTAGATGAACTTTGTCCAATATTGGGACCATGCTTTTAGGTCATGTATAGTGGGGCTAAGTAGAGGTGTTGATGGACAGAGTGGAAACTTGTGTTCATGGAGTGTTTACTTTGATGAGAGTCTCTAGTGGTATGCTTTTTGACCTTGAGGTGTAAAAAAGTATAATTGTTTGTTTGGTCCAGGTTTTGCTCATTGTTGCTATAATCATGAATCTGCTGGTTGTGCATTTGTTTTTCTAGAGACCTTTTAATTCAAAAGCTGGGATCACTACTAAAACATTGGCATAGGTAGAGGAGCACCTTATGTTATGGAAGGTTTTGTAATTACAGGCAAACTGAAGGATAGTGACATTGTAATAGCAATACATGCAGTACAGGCTGTATAAGGAAGCTTACAGGTCATCTTTGTACCTGTACTGTAGAAACAAATGCTGCTTTTTAAAGTTCTTTACATTGTTGGTTCTTGAACATTCTTATCTGCATTGTTTATCATATGACCAGGCATTATGTAAAGTTTAAGGAAGTTTAAGGACATACCACATACCTAACATGAGTTTAGTCTATCTTTTTATAAACTTACAGCAAGGTGATTTCAATTCCTGGGTCTCTAAGTGAATTCAACTCAATTTCTTTCAATACAGAGGATAAAAACAAGCTGCAGTTAAGAATGATAAACTCTTGGTTTTGGTGTAGATGGTTAAAATGTAAAATCTGACCATGGAAATCTATAATACAATAATTAATAGCAATAATTAAAAAGGATCATACCCAGAAATAACAGAAAAATGACAGTAAATTTTTAAACAAAAATTAAAAGTAGAAAAAACAAAAGTCACTTATTGTTTTGTAAGTTCTGTGAAGCAGTTTCTGAACTGTTATCACCTGAAAGACTTTAAAATTTCTTCACTGGGAAAAAAGTGAAGGGAGCCTAATTATCTCTCTTGAAAATTTACAAATTCTATATTAAAAAACTTGTAGCCTTGTGCCATGGCTGCAAATAAGTTTATTAAGTTGGGGATCATCTGGTTTTCAGAAAAATGATATGATGGTGGGGACTTGTCAGCCTTTAATTCTTTTTAATGTGTTAGTTGATTGGTTTAAAAAAATCATTCAATTTAAATATAAACCATCTCATAAACTTCCAACTTTTTCTTTCAATACCTATTAGAGGAATTTGCAGATTTTATGACTAGTTTTCCTAATTCAATTTTCATTGCCTTTTTTATGCTCTTATAGATATTTTTTTGTTATGTTTTCATTTCCAGTAAAGTTAAGGGTCTTCTAGTTTATAAAAGTAGTGGTTTATTCCCTGAGGAAAAAAAGCTGCCTTGACAATAGTAGAATAACTCAATTTGCATCCTGAAATAAAAGCTGAATTTTTGAACACTCAAGTTAGGCTTATTAAATTAGTACATTGAAATTTTTTTAAAGATTTATTTATTTATGCATACAAGAGCTGGGGTATAGGCCAGAGGTGTGTTTGCGGGGCAGGGGTATGTGTGTGTGTGTGAGAGAGGATTCACCAGAGGCAGAGTGGGGAGCAGAATAGGCAGATTGACTGAAGTACACTGCTGAGGGGAGCAGTGGGCGAGCCAGGAGAGGTGTGCTGCTCCATGTGGGAAGCTCCCTGGCCAGGGATTGACCTTATGCTGCAGTGGCTACCTATAGCTTCATAGGCTGAGACTTAACCCTTTGCGCCACCAGGGAGGCACAGTACATTGAAATTTTGAATTATGAACTACCAACGTCATGAAACAGCATTATAATACATGACTCTGTTTTTATTTTATCGTTTAAAAAAAATCAAGAAGCATAAAAAGGAAAATTTCGTTTGGAGGGTCAATTAATACCACACAAACTGTATTTTAATCTGTAAGAAGTTCATTTAAACATGTGTGGCCAATGGCTTTTATCAGCTGATTTATTCATTTCCTGCCATAGGTAGTAGAAGCAAGAATGTTCAGTACCCGAAGAATTTAAATAACTAAAAAAGGCTTCCTTAACACGTTGTCAAAGCAACTGGCTTGCTGCAGCCCGCAGATCGTTTGGGTTACCTTTAGATTCTGTGACTTGATTAAGATGTGGTATAGATTTTTGTGAGGGTTTAGAAGAAAATCATATTTCTTTTTATTGACTAGAATCCTATATAAATTGCATTATGAAAAATACTGTAGATGCATGAGAGAAACCTGATTCAAGCACAACAATCCTATTTTGGGATAACCAGCATTGTAAAGTACAAGTACTACAAAAGGCTAGACTGGCCAGTTTAGTTATTAATCTGAACAATTTGGGTGGTTAATATTTTTATAGTTGTTTAAAGAGAATCCCTCCAGTCATATTGCCTCATAAAAGAGACAGATTATATTATGGCATTGCTGTGTGCCTGTATCTTGAATGATTTTTGTGTATGTGGAAGGTATAGGTAGGTTAATCCGTAAAGCTGAATTTTATTTTTGCAGTAATCTGGTACTCAGTTCTTCAGTTCATTTAATTAAATGATCTGACCAAGCTAGCAATTAAAATAGGAAGTATAATTTAGTGTCTCTATTATAATCAGAATAACCATTTTTGAAATTTTCCTTTTGGGTGAGAATTATCAAGGTATGAAAAACGGTATCTGAGCTGACCAGTCTGGGTTAGTGTTTGCCTTATAAAAGTAAAGGAGTGTGGATAAAGCTGTCTAAGTGTTGGCTATGATCAATTGGAACTAATTAAATTTATTTGAAATGAGGAGGCTTAACTGGAAGAGAACAGCTGGAAAAACTGGGAAGAAAAAAATTGAGTCTTGATTGAGACAATTTAAACCTTCACCCTGTCATTTAAAAAATATGCCGCAGCTTCTTGCTATATCTCTCTTTTTAAAGCTAGTATCTATTGATCGGCTCTGCAGAGTAATGCCAGTGTGCTGTGGTCAACGCACAGGCTCGGTTTTACTTAGCATTCTGTCTTAAGGTTCACCAAGTTCTTTGCTTTAACTACATGTCTTAAATTACATGTCAAAGCCATATTAGGTATTTATTTCTTTGCAGATTAATATTGTGTTTATGTAGAAAAAATATTAAAACCCACTCCACTTTTTTTTTAAGATGTACAATATAAGTGGGAAATGTACTTTCTTTTTCAATGGAATTGTTTTGGGTTTTGCTGTACTCTGTATAGTTAAAATCAGTTTCAACAACAGTAGTAGTATTTTCTTTAAAGCAAAATGAATGCCATTAAGGTTGCTTCTAGATTATAATTTTAGAGTTACATGAATCTTATCTTGTATATGCATGTTTGCTTTTGCATGTATATTTTTCTTTTTTAGTATTATTAAATGTTATATAAACATAAAATCAGTATCTGTAAACAAGGACAAATACTGAATGATCTCACTCATATGGATTATAGAGAAACAAAACAAAGGAACTGACAAAAATAAACCAAAAGAAACCCTAGAAATATGATTGTAGAATTGAGGCTGCTAAAGGGGTGGAAACAAAGGAGGAGTACCCCAATGATCTAGGATAAATAGTGAGTGCTTTGGTGGGGGGTTTGGTGTAGTGACATATATCTGAGGAGTTGTGAGCCTATTCCCCTAAGTCATATACAGTGTTGTAAATCAGTGTTACCGCAATAAAAAATGAAAGTGAAAAAGGGAGAGAAAAAAATGTGTTCTTATATCCATTCTGATATTAATAGGTCATAATTATAGTAATGGAATTATATTAACAGAATAAATCTCACTAAAAACTGACATACACAGAAAAAATTTTAGATATAATCTGTTTTCTATTCTTCTGAGGGTTATACTGTAGTGTCCTACCTCTTGTTCAATATAGCAAGGACACAAATTGACCACATAACAGTGATAAAGGGTCAAGAGTCACTGACATTGTCAAAAAGAAACAGCTTGATACTAGATCAGCAGCACAGTTGACAGATTCAACAGCTTACAACACAAGTAGCAGTGATATATGAATCTTGGATGGTCGTGTTGACTGTTTTCGTTGGATTTTTTTAAAAAAATCCAAAAAAATTTTAAAGTCGAGATCTCATATGGGAAAAAGAAAGAATAGGAAAGGGTAAGAGAAATTAAAGTGATATCAGTTGACAACTTACTATGTACGAAGCACTTAACACTTGACTCTTGCAGCATTTCTTTGAAGTGGATACTAGTATTTTTCAAGATGGATAGACGAGGAAACAAGCCCAGAAAGGTCACTTTTATAGGGTCACATACTTAACAAGTGATAAATCTGGGAATGGAAATGAGTAGTGCCTGATTTCCAAGTTGATCTGTGGTCAGAAGCACCACCCTACTCTGCCTCACATTCTTAAATTCATTGAACTTTGGTACATTTTCATTTTCTTCTGAACTGTGAGATGACATCACAGTCTACCTTTATTGCCTGTGATATCAGGCAGAAGCTTATTACTTGCAGGAGATCTTATTGAAAATGCAAGCCTATTACTCTAAATTTAGACCTAGAGATTATTTCCTTTAGGAAAAAAAATCACATATTCTTTAAATTTTCAGCTATCGTGTAGAGCTACTATAAGACTGTAAATATAGTGTTCATTATTAAACAGTTATTGCATGCATGTAAAATGAAATGTTCATTGTTCTGTCTAGCTTCGTGAAGTCGTCAATATGAAAGTGACATCTTAACATATATTCATATGCTGAAATCAACATGCTAGTATATTAAGCTAGAATTGAAAAGGATGTGTAGTCTGAGACTGAATATTGATTTGTGCATTTTATCTTTCACTAAAGGCCCTCTTCATGAAATGTTTATATGTTTGTTTTGACTGAAAGATAGAAAATTCACCCTGTTAAAGTGCAGATATGTTCAACAGGACGAAATTTGAGTTAATATATATTTAGAAATCATGTGATTTTTAGTAAAGCGTCAGAAACTTCATAATTACTAAACTAGAGCAAGATTACTACATCACACCGTGTCCATCTGTCTTTCTGTAATTTTTAATTAACAGTCTAAAAAGTAGTCCTAGCTCTCTGTGAGTTTTAAATCATTTGTTGTAAATTACCACTACTCCTGCTTCTGACTTCAGAATGGGAGCTAACATAAAATATAAGTTACTGTATTATGGCTTGGGGTAGTTACAAATCACTAAAGATATGGTTTATTTACTGTGCAGTTTTCATGAAAACAGATATTAAGAAAAGTAAAAAATGTGGATTTCAGTTTTCTGAATGAAATATGTCATTTCAAATTTACCTTTCTATATATTTCTTAAATAGGGATGAAGAAAATGTAAATTAAAAATTTTTTTTCTTGTTTAGTGTTTGACACTCAGCTTTAGTTCTATGTTGACATGAATGTTAAAATACAGTAGAAATGATAGCTATTAGTCTTCTGTTTTCTTTAGTCATATCCTTCCTTGGGTGATTTACTTTCCCTTTGCTTTTAACTACTGCTACATGTTAATGACTATCAAATTTGGATCTCCTTTTGGCTTTTCTTCTCTCAAATTAATGTCTTTCTGCCTGAATCCTCTAAATACCATGTCCTAAATCAGCTGATATTACATCCTAAAACTCATCTCCTTTTATATTTATATCTAATTTAATGGCATCTCGAAGGGTACCACATCCCCTTTTATATTTATATCATATTTATAACATCATCATTAACCCCGGGCACCCCAAACTAGAAACCCAGGAATAATCCTGACTCCCCACTTTCCAACGTCTTCATGTAGTTGGTGCCAGTTCTTGTAAATGCACCTCTTAAATGTCTCCCAATGATTCTACTCTTCCATTTCCACCAAGAACATGTAGATCCAGACATTTTATCTACTTTAGATTCTCCTGCAGTATGTCCCTGTCACCATTGCAATGCTCCACTTCAGTTCCTGTCTTTCATTACCCTGAGAGTCTCAGAAGCCAGTTCATCCGCCGATTCACTCATATTAACTGCCGCTTAATGGCTTCCCATTGATTACAACATAAGCCCAAACACCTCAGCGAGACATCTAGGGCCCTTTGAAGATGGGCCTCCACGTGTAGCTGCATGGGCTAACACGGCAATGCTAAACTTCGCTTCCCAGAGTGCCCTGCCCTTTCCTGACTGATACTTTGCGTGTGCCCCTCATCGCCCCTCTCACACATGCTCTGAAGGATCCCTTCAAACCCAGCTTGAATTTCCCGTTTTTCCGTAACCCTCCTGGATCCCCTCATGTAAGGTGTCTCGCTTCATTGCATGCCTCTCTGCTGCTGTGCTCTTTGATATTGCTAAGTGACCATGTCACTCTCTTATGTGTGAGCCTGTAACTTTTACCTCTTTGTATTTCTGGCTTCAGAATATTTCCTTGACACCTAGCAACTCCTCAAGAAATGTTTATTGAGCAGATGATAAAGTTAGTAAATCCACAAGATAAAATAGAACTTCCTGGGTGCTGTATAGTTACACACATACTTGTGTAATTATAGATGTAAATTATATATCAGGATTTTCACATAATTGTGCTTATGTACATTACTTACACGTATCTGTAATACATATAATATTTCCCAGGCTTTTATAATGTATGCATCTCTCCCTAGCCTTCCCCCATCTCTTAGTGGGTGGCTTGGTAGGTCTTTGTAACAGATTAATGAGGGAATATAGACATATTTTCACATAAACTGTCTCTTGATATTGTGAAAATGAGATTTGAAACAGATGTAAGAGCATAATTAATTCTGCTGCATTAGCCACTGTTGAGTCCCATTTAAGTTTGTCTTTTTTTTTTTTTTCTTGGAAAGCAGTATGTCTTCAAAATTAGGAAAGGATACATGGGATTTAAATGAAAGAAGATGAGCAAAGTGGACATGGATGAATGTGTTTGGAAGCTGAATCCTAATGCGAGGCCGGAAAGTGGGATTTGCTGCTGAGACTGGGCTGGTGGGGCATCCTGGGCGAGCTCCCCGAGAGCCCATCCCCTTTGTTTCCCCATTGGCCGGACAGTGGAGATGCACTTAGGCACGATGGTTCTAGTTTCCTGTGAGACTGTGGGTCTCTATTTGGTTGTTCTCTCTCTAGTCACGCTCTCCTTCCCTCTGTGCGTGTCTCTAGTTGCCCTGCTAGTAGCTGAGTTGCCTCATTTCTAGGCTCAGTCAATGAAACCCCAAATCCCTGTGGTTTTCCTGAAGCTACAGATGTCAGTGTCGTTGTTATTCAGGAGATACCTCAGGGACTTGGTGACCCACTGCAGGAGAGTCAAGGTGGCCTGTATGTGGGGGATACGGGGAGCTGGGGAGTGCTCATGGAAGGGGAGAAATGCTGAGTTTTTCTGAGAGGATTGACATTTAAACATACCCCAAAGAACAGGTGGAATCCCACTGTGTGAGAGTGTACACAGCGTTTTCATCATATTCCTGTGGGAGTCTGCAGTTATTTAGCACTAAGAAAACTTGTTTTTTTTATCTTGTTTTTTATTCAAGTTGGACACCTATATTTAATGTTGTTCAAGTTTGTGTTTCAAGACTTGACCTGGAGTGACTGGCCTAAGAAAAAGCACAAGAGATAGAGGAAAGAGCAATGACAAAGGGTGGCTAATAATTATTGTTTGAATGTTCCATTTCTCTTTAAAATTTTTTAGACTTTTGTGAATAAGGAATCTACTTAAGGTGAATGTATTTCAACCAATGATGTGTGTGTTCATTTAAAGGAATTTAATATCATTCAGTTTGAGGTGCTATAATAAATAACTTCCATCAGCTGTTACATTTGTACCATCTCTTTCATAATGTTAATTTCTAATAGCAGTACTTTGTTATTTAAATATGCTTAAATATGCTTTAAATATGCTTTGTTATTTAAATATACTTTGTTATTTAAATATGCTTAAAGACAATTTGCACATATTACTTCTGCAAGGGCTTGGTCATATAAGTAGTAATTGACTTCATCTTCACAAACACATTTAAAGATCAGAGACTTTAATAACCACCCTGATAACTCACTAGCATTTATCAAGTCCTAATATATATCAGACTATGCTCTAGACTAATTTTAATTCTCCCGACAACTCATTGTCATAACTCCTCATTTTTGCTTCTATTTTGTAGGTGAGAAAAATGGGGCACAGGGTGGTTAAGTCTTCCCACGGAAACCCCATAGAAAGGAATGGGCAGTTAGGATTTGAATCCAGACCATCTGCCCCTGGAGTCTGTGTTCTTAAATGGAAGTAGTTTGTTTGAAAGCAGGTCATTTAAAAAATCTTATAAGAGAAAATAGAGACATGTTCATATATAATTTCCCCTTTGTATGCTATAGAAACTTGTTTTAAATTTAAATATAGTTATGTGTTTTTGAAGCATAAAGAAATATTTTAAAATATTGAAAAATAGATATTTGGTATAGGAAGATAATTTTATGTATTTTCTAGATGTAATTATTTCATATTCATATCAAACCACACCCATAAATATACCAGCACATATACAACAATAGGTTGCTAAGGCTTAAAATTTGATTTTCAGATTCAGTGGTATAGTTTTTGATAAATTTAGACTCAATAGCAAAAAGCAGAAATATTTTGTTGAATAAGAATGTAGGAGCTGTTAGAATAAAAAAGCCTTCCATATGAGTGAATAACCTCCTGGATGAACTTGAAGTTGGGCCTTTGTGAGTTGTGTAATAATACCTCACGGATAAGAATGAATTGCATTAGATTGTGGCATGCTATTATATATTTGTATATTACATGAATTGCCCTTATAATTGATATCCAACCCATCTGACCAAAAGTTATAATTCACAAAAGTAATGACACCAATGTCCCATAATTCACAGACTTTATGTCACACTAGTGAATGATTGCTTCCACCGTGCTACCTACGTTAAAGGGGAAAAACAGTTCTTGAAATGAGTGTGGGATTTTGAAGAATCTTCTTCTGAATACTTCGTAGTCACTTTTAATACAAAAGAAGATAATTAAGTTGACCTGCATCCTTGAAATCCTCATGATTTCTTGGATTAAAATAAATTGTGAAGGATAAAAGCTTTTGCTCATAACTTGTAATTTTTAATCACAAATGAAAATTAACTCTTACTATTGAAAGTGAAGCTAATCATGAACCAGACTGTATTTTTCTCCTTTTGTAGTGCACCAGAAAGAGGAACCCTCCCTTATAAGCAGGGTAAATTCAAATGAGAATACTTCCTCATTTAAAAAAAAATTATATACCCTAAATAAAGATGGGTGGATTAAAAGAAGTATTAAGCAGTATTTAGCAGTATTCTGGGAAACTGAATTAGCTACTTTCTCTGCCCATTTTGTATGTGTATTTTTTAGTGTCATCTATACCATGTAAAAGAAATATAAGAAATATTCCATTTGTTTCAACAAAAACCTTAATATGCACCTATTGTATTTTCCTATCAGCACATTTTAAGGAGGATTTAACAAAGCAGACATCCAGTTGAGAAGTTAATGGTCTAATTTTAGAGAGGATGTATATTCACACATAGCTGCACACCCATACACGCACGCATACTTGCATGTATGGTAGATTTAGATAGAACAAGTTAGAACCCTTGGGATTAGTTAAGACTAGGAATTGCATATGAGGAAACCTGTATTTGTGGGAAATGTGCACAGACATGGCAAGTGCTTTTGAGCTAAAACTGTCAGTTTAGAGACTTTGAAATGAAGATCTGGAGGAAACTGAGAAGAATGGCCTGCTTGGAACTGATGGACTGGCACGTTCCGTCCAGGAAAGAGGGTCTGTCTCAAGCCCGACAGTTTTCTTCACAGTGGAGCCATTTTTGTATTCTGTACTCCATCCTGCTCTAAGGTAACAGATGCAGAAGTGATTTAAAATGTTGACTGAACGTAGTCACTCCATTTCTGATTTTCTAAATTCTACTTCCTTGTTTTTTCTAATAATTCAACAGATATTTTGGAGCGCATACTGGGTATGAAGTACTTGCTCGATGCTCAGTCTATTAAGTGGAATCTCGACTGGGTTTTATGCTCCAAAGGGCAAGCCTGACACCTGGCTGTTCTTACTGTGTGTTGGAAATTTTCACTTGAAACTGTTATTCCTGAAGGCTGAGTAAACTTATGTTACTGGAATGTAAAACTCATGTTTTTATGCATGTCTAAGAGTGAATCTATAGATTTCATAGAAAAGGCAAAACAAAAACAGATTCAAACCAACTCGATGGCTAGTTAGTCTGCAGTAGTAAACATACAATTCAAATATTTGAAAATATAGCTGCAGTCCAGGCTCTGATGTTTCCTTGTCTGTTCAAGTCTCAACTTCCCGGCTAATTTGCTGTGTGGCCTTGTGCAAGTCACTTGACATGCCTCGCCTCAATTTTCTCACCCAAAATATGAGTATAGTTAAGACCATTGTGTGATGACTTAGTGAGCTGATCTGTGTAACCTTCTTAACAGCAGAACTGACACAAAATAAGTGCTTAGGAAATATTTTGTACCTCCTTTATTCCTTCCCCTCTCCTCATTACCACTACCAGCCTTGTGTAATTTGCTTTAATAAATAGAAAAAATGGTTTGTAGTTCATTAGTACATCATACATAAATCAGTTCTTCTGGATGACTTGACAATGCTTATTCTAGGGTTTAGGATTATCACTTCCAGGGATATAAATTTACTAGCCAAATTTATACTTCATAGTATAATATATGTGTATATATAATATAATATGTGTGTATGTGTGTGTATTATAAATTTGTAGTATATTATAGTGAAATTATCTGATTTAGCCATTTAGTTGAGAGTCACTCTTAGACTTAGGAAAACACATTTAATAGACAATATAATGTAATGGATTCATTCTTCACCATACGATTATGAATAGTCTTGCCAAGAATGAAAAAGGAGAAACATTTAGAGAAACATTTAGGCTGCTTACTTATCAGCTCAGTTTTTAAAAGGATGTGTCCACAGGTGAAGCAAGCAATGCCTTACCAAAATCTCAATTAAATGTGAGAATAGAATAAAGACATATTCAGACATGCAAGACATCTCCCTTGCTCCCGTGCTCTTTCTTCAGGAACCTAGTGGAGCAGGGTCTCCACTAAAACAAGGGAGGAAAGTAAGAAAGAGAGAGCATGCAATCCAGTGATCCAGGTAACCTAGCTTATAAAACCTGCCTTCCTGTTTGATGCCTGCAAACCTTACCCTTCTGTTCACCTCCAAGGGACATGAGCTCAGGAGACTACCTCCTTAAGGGTTGCATGGAGTGGAAAATTCTGGGAGACAAGCATTTGTGCTTCAATGTCTAGCAGCTCATCCCAATGAGAAGAGTCTCAGTCTCTGGTTGGATTACTTTCACCAGGGTTTCTTCAAGATTCCTGGCAAATTTAACTGTTTCATTTCCTAGACTGAGCTGTATGTATTCCAGACTTACATAACTAAGAATTTGATGGTAAATTATTAAATAATTAGAAAATCAAGTGAATAACAACAAGATGGATTATTAACTTCAGAAAGGGGGAAGTGAAGTATTACTTTAAAAATTTTTTTTAAATTTTTTAAAAGATTTATTTATTTATACATACAAGCTGGGGTACAGGCCAGAGGCATGGGGCGGCGAGAGGTTTCACCAGAGACAGAGTGGGGAGCAGAAAAGGCAGATCAGAAATACACTGCTGAGGGGAGCAGCGGGCGAGGCAGGAGAGGTCTGCCGCACCATGTGGGATTCTCCCTGGCTGGGTGTCGAACTCGCATTGCAGGCTGCCGACAGCTCCACAGCGCAGTGCTCAACCACTGCGCCACCAGGGAGGCCCTACTTAAAAATTTTTCATGATTAATAAGCTACCAGTTTGAGCTGTGAATAACACACACATCATCATGGAAATACAAATACTGCTTGTGATGTCTTTGTTTTAATCAGAACTATGTATGTTTTGTAAATGCAAAGGAAAACCCAATTTTCATTGACCATAGTAGGAACCCATATGCCTAAAAATAAGGTAAACCTAAAACTGAAAAATTAGAAAGGAGGAGCACAGGATTTTGTAGTCAAGGGTGGTGGTTTTGCAGAGTAGAAAATAGGGATGGGGTTGAGGGAATGTTCCTTTTTTGCACTGACTTGTAGAATTGCCTTTTTATTTTTTGCTTAATATTTTCAGTATTATGAGATTAAGATTTCTTTTAATACATTGGTTTACAACACTGTATATGATTTGGAGAGTGCAGGTTCACACCTCTTCAGGTGTATGTTACCACCCCAAAAACACCCTTAATCCTCCACCACTGTCCTCTGGGCCTCCTGACCTTTTTGTTCCCCACCCTGCCAACATCCCTTTCTGGTACCTCAGTTCTACAGTCAACTTTCTAGGGTCTTCTGGTTAGTTTTACCTGTTCCATTAATTTGTTTCTCTATATTCCACATATGAGTGAAATCACCCAGTATTTGTCTTTCTCCTTCTGACTTTGTCAGCATTCAGTTAGCTTCTAGTTTTACTCACCTCATCACAAATGGTAACATTTAATCTTTTTATTACAGCTGAATGGTATTCCATTGTGTATATTCACCACATCTTTTTAAGCCCCTCACCAGTCATTGGGCACTTAGGTTGCTTCCATAGCTTGGCTATTGTAAATAGTGCTGTAATAAACATAAGGGTGCACGTATCCCTCGACATTACTGCTTTTGTAGTCTTTAAATGGAGACCTAGGAATTAAATTACTGGATCTTTTGGCAGGTCTGTAGTTAGTATTTTGGGAAACCTCCATACTGTTTTCCATAAGGACTGGACCGGTCTGTCTTCCCACCAATAGCGGATGAGGGGTCCCTTTTCTCAACACCCTTATTAACACTCGTTTTTTATATGGGCCATTCTCACTGTGAGGTGGTATCTCATTGTGGTCTTGATTTGCATTTGCCTGGTGATAAGTAATGATGAGTATTGTTTCATGTGCCTGTTGACCATCTGTAAACTAAATTTAAAAACAAATAAATATTTTTATCTGCAGCCACTGCAGTATGAGTTCAATTCCTGGCCAGGGAACTGACCCACATGGTGCAGCAGACCTCTCCTGTCTCACCTGCTGCTCCCCTCAGCAGTATATTTCAGTAGATCTGCCTTTTTTGCTCCCCACTCTGTCTCTAGTGAATCCTCTCACCCCCCCCACACACCTCTGACCTACACCCCAGCTCTTGTATGCATAAATAAATAAATATTTTTAAAAAATACATAAACATTTTAAAAGTAGAACAAGGGAGCTCATAACCAAAGGTGTTAGTAAAAGGTGATATAAAATAATGCCACCAAGTCCAAGCCAGAACGATCTGGAAACAGAGTGTGCATTTCTGCTCACCCCTTTTCTTGCCCCCTCCTTTTTTTTCTTTTGCCAGCTGTTTCCCAAAGAAAGGGAAGACAAAGAAGAGAGGGATCCACTATCGTGTGAGACAGTATAGGATGGAAAGTGTGGGAGAGACATTAAAACTGGCAGTTGACACGAGTGAAGAGTGAAGGGAACCCAAATATTTTAAGTTAGCTTTTTTCCATCATCTAATGAACTGCATTCAAAGATTCAGAAAAGTCACATCAGTGGTAATAGAACCACGGGGGTTAATTTTGAAAAAGAAAATGTGAAGACTAAAAATAAAATTCTGCAGCTGGACCTATGGCTTTACCTCAGTGGGGATAAGATCTAAGAAGCTCCAAACTGGCTAGTGTACTGTCGAGATGTGCCAAAAAGCTGCTGCAGATTTGATTTGATTTGATTTAATTTTTTTGTAAGATTTATTTATTTTTGCATACAAACTGGGGTGCAGGCCAGAGGTGTGGGGTGGTGAGAGGGTTCACCAGAGACATAGTGGGGAGCAAAACAGGCAGATCGACCGAAATACACTGCTGAGGGGAGCAGTAGGCAAGGCAGGCGAGGTCTGCTGTGCCATGTGGCAATCTCCCTGGACGGGCATCAAACGCACACCGCAGCCTCGAACAGCTCCACAGCACTGCGCTTAACCCCTTGCGCCACAAAGGAGGCCCTGCTGCGGATTTTAAATAGGCTTTGGGACCACTTAGCGAACCAATCCAGGAACATGGCCTTTCCTGCACACAGGCTTTATTGCAGTGTGCAGTTGTATTGATTTTGTTCCCATCTATCACCTAAGATAATTTTAATGTTTTGGTGTCAGATGTAAATGATTCGTCACAAAATGGCGTTTATATTCTTCCATGGGTTTTTGTGTATACAGCTCACAATGAAATGGGCCATTCTCCTGTTCACGGAAAGCTATTTCTCATTGATAAATTTGGATTTTTTTAGAATTTGGTTTGCCATTGTATGTTACTGCCATTACTGGCACAAGTGTCATTGTTATTGTTCTACTCGTTTTCTCATGATGATTCACTGACTGGCTGGGGATTAGGGGAGAGAACTTCTGAAAAATAAACAGTCTGTGAAAAAAAATCCTAGCAGTGCAGCCCAAGATTCACCAGACAATAAAACAATGTCTGTAGTAGCAATCACTGCCACAGGGCTTCCTGCACTTCCCCTCTGGGCGACGTCTCGCCCCTTTGTGCTTGTGACACTACAGGTGTGTCTGCCGGATATAAAACATTCTGATTATTTAAAGTCTTCAGGGTTTATAATTATAATATGCCCATGGTTACCTAATATTAAATAAAATGTTCCTGTAAAATGAATGCTTACATTTACAAATGTCAACTGAAGTAAATGGTTGACAATGTCGTATAAGTGATTTGTTATGGATTTACTGTAGATAGTACAACAGTAAATGTCATTCACATGCCATATGAACACCACCCCCTTATATTTGCTATATTTGCTATATTATCCTAGAGTTGGAAAGACCTAATTCAGAATTTAATACCTAGATTCTAGCTCCGTCTTCTACCCAGTGCAGGGATCTCTCATGCTATATTACGGAACATAAAGGTTAAGCAGTCTCTGCTTGCATATTGTATTCCTTTTCTCTTGCCACATAATATATTCCTACAAACATAGTATTTTAAAATAATCTGTTTCTAGGACCAGAGATGCCAGACATGGATTAGCTTTGTCCAGTGCTCTTGGTTTTACAAAGCTGCAGGTGATGGAGGTCCAGAGCTGGTCTCCTCTGTGGCTTGGAGGCATCTTCCAGTCTCACATGCCTGTTGGCAGAATTCAGTTCTTTGCTGTTGTAGGACTGAGATCTTCAACTTTAGAGGCCATTCACAATCTCTGCCACATGGCCCTCTCCACCCTCTTTTCCCACCATAGCAGTTTGCTTCCTCAACTGTCAGCAGCCTCTGAAGTGCCCACTTATTGTAACATAGTCACAGAGTCCCCCACAATGTAACCTAATTAAGGTGTGGCAGCCCACCACATTGCTATATCTTTTGGAGAAAAACAAGTCCCTTTAAGGGCAGGGATGATATAAGGGTGTGACTCACTGGGGCTCCCCTTGGGATGCTTCTATCACACACACCTATGAGGTTGTTAGACTCACTGCCTGCATTGTCATGTTGATTTCTAGATCCTTCCCTCTTCTGGTTGTCTGTACCTAATCTGGACCTTAGCACCCACAGTTGTTCACACTGGCTGGCAGAGTAATACAGGTATTATGGGACTATCGCTTCCCTTTATCTGGATGCTATAACTGTAAAATTAAATTAGTTTTCTTTAGAAGGCATCTCCCACTTTGACTGTTCCTAAATGTGAAATCACCTAAACTGTCCATTTTATGTGACATGTTATTAATTCAAGTGTTACCAATTTAGAAGCAGGATTTGATGTTTCCTTTTTGATTTGTGTCTTAATTGATTTCAACCCATCATTCAGATTAGGAACACTTTTCTCTGCTATCCAGTGGATTTGTTATTCATCCAGCATTGTGCCTTCCATGAATATGATGAACAAGCCTTCCTAGTTAGTTGTAGTCCAGGCCTCAACAAGTCATCTATAGCATAGGATAAGGGAGCCCCACCTAGTCACCCGTCCTGACTTCTTTATAGGGGTTCAGTTTTTAACCCAGTACAGACCAACCCAGCTTTAATTTCTCCATTTTGTTCATTGTAATTCTATAAGAGATTTCTTCAGATTCCTTGCTGGAATCAGAATACATTGCATTTATGCATAGTATAGGTTTAAGGTAATGCGTTTTAAGTCTGTAGTATTGAATCTAACCAAGTATTTAAAGAGGTTTCAAATCATTCTTGAAATGAATTGAGTTACAGTGATATTGGAGGTTATAATTTTTAAATTAGCAGCCAACAGCATTAATCATTTTCACAATATTCAGGGGTCACCGCAAGTGTTATTCACTGGATAAATGTCATGTGACAATTATCTGCCCATGGATATCAGGGAATTATGGACATCTCCATAATATGTAAAAACTTCTGTTTTCAACTTAGCATGTGCTATAGTTTCTTGCCAAATATTTATGGGGTATTTATAAGAGTGTGTTTGTAAGAATGTGTTTAAACCAAACTTGCTTTGCTTGGTTTAAAACTTAGGTTTTATATTACTATGTCTTTAAAGTTGGATAAGGTACAGCAAAACAGATAGGTAGGTATATGCCTGTCAGATTATGCATGTCACTTTAAGAAAACTTATTTTAGGAATGAAAAATAAGAATCCAGGCCCCTTTGATATTAAAATCATTATCCTTTTTTACATTTCATATTCATTTGATCAGATATGATACATGCAATAAGTGAAGGACCATAAATATTTATAAATATAAACTTTTCTGAGAATTTTTTTCTTAGTATGAAATAAATTTTAAATGCTTCTTTTGTTTAATTTTAAAGAAGATATGAAGACTGATAGAAAGCTTTGTGTAATCATGTACAAAGTAGTCAGCCTACTTACAACATTTCCTTAGTGACTAAAGCTAAGCTTAACAGATTTTTGCCTTATTCTCTTCCAAAGTGAAGTGAGTTGGTTCTTTTTGAAATAAAAGCAACAGGTGCAGTAACAGTACTTTTCTCTCATCCCTGACTAGGATTCACCTAAATTTTGGTGGAGGGTGGAAATATAGAACAAATGGAACCATCTGCCACTCCCAACCAACTAGCCCCTAACCCACTGCTGGGGACAATGCGGGCGCTACCAGACTCAGCCCTGGACAGAGCTCCTGCTGGGCCTCATTTCAGAGGGCGAGGGCAGATCCTGTCAGCACACATGTTGGGGTGTGACCCCTCCCTACCCAGTCTACAGAGATCAAAGAAGCTTTTAATTTGCATTTACTCCTTGAGAACTCAGCCACCATATCCAGCAATAACTATTGTGTAAAGGAAGCAACCGCGTAAGTTTGTACTTTTTCTGAAGTCTGAAATTGTATATAAACGACCACGTAAGTCTGTACTTCTTGGGAAACAAATCCCTCTAAATCTGCAGGTTAAAATATTCTTGCATCTCTCTTCATCTCATTCTCAAAATTACAAGTAAAAGAAAATAATAGGGACAGTAAGGATTATTTTGTTTGAGTTGATTGGTGCTTTGTGATAATTAATTTTTATTTCCTTGAAAGAAGCCTTTCAAATAAAACTTCTGGGGACAGGGGTTAGCCCATTTGTCAATGGGAATATTTAAGCCAATGTATAACTTTAAATTAGAATAATGTAATTATTTGGGGGGGATTTTAATAAGATTGTGTTTCTTTGTATAGTCATTTGTGTATTTTTACAGTTAAACAACCCACTAAATATGTCATGTGTGACCATTCAGAGCTGTGACTGATAAACATCTGTCACACAACAAATTTGCATAAACAACTTGTCCTTTGTCAGGTTTATGAGTTGACATCTGTTTGAATGACATATGTCAGTACAGTTAAGATGCAATTTAATTTAGGGGTGCTAATCTAGAAGAGGATCACATTTTAATCTTTTGCATTTTAAAAACAAATACGACTAATGCCAGTCATTTCCTTGGTGAAGAGGCATGAACACACAGCACTAGTAACTATATGGATCAAGCTTTTTATGATATCTCAAAATTACTAGCTATGTCCATTTTGTGAGCCTTTGTGACCAGTCAGAAAAGAAGTCTATTGATTAGCAATGGCTGACATTTCAAAATGGCCGTGTGGAAAAATGGTATCGGATTTATTAATGTTTCTCATCAGCTGTAATCACCAACAAATCTAAGTAAAAATGCCACAAACTGAATCTGTTTAACAGTTTGCTATTATAAAATTTTAAACAACTCTTATAACCTCTAATTTTGATTAGTGTATTAAAAATGTCACTTTATCAAATCATTACTAGTGGACTTCAAAAATATATGGGGAAAAATAAGATGAAAAGGGAGCTTGGGAATTGGGTTTTGATAGTAAAAGATTTGATTTATTGAGATGTAATTCACATAAGTTATTCTTAAATGAACAATGTATTCATTTTAAGAATAGAAGACATTAAGAGCTAACTACTGTTCTATCACTGATATGGTTGTATATCAATATGAAAAGAAGGGGTAGGGTATTTCTATTTAGACAGATTTTTGAGAGATATTTCAGCATTGCATTGTGATAATCAGTATTACGAACAAAATAAGATCATTTCTCTATGAAGCACTGTGATTATGATGATGATGATGTAAAAAGGGAAACCTGACTTTGCATAGATTAATTTTCAGGAACTCAGCAAGCACTCCGGATGGGTGTATATGCTAAAATGTCTGTATCATTGTAGTTTTATTTCTCGTGCACTTCACTACTTTAATCTGGAAAGCATGTTCTTTCTTTATTCTAAGTCCTTAGGCCTTTTATTCTAAAGCAAGGGTATTCTGCTCAGTTAATGTTAAGTCCAGATTCTCTGCTGTTATCAAACAATATAGACTGTTTTTGCCAAACTGGACTTACCATTGGTTAAATGGTATGCAGAAGTTAAGCACAGCTTTTTTAGACACCTGATAACAGAGTATGAATACAAGAAGTTCTAATTTTCTTCCTGTTTCTAAATTTATATATTTTATATTTATTTAATTTTGATCACTGCTAACACCCAGTATTATGTACATCAAAATTCTCCCATAGCAGAAAGTTTTTTTTAAACAAGTTTTTCAAGGATTAAATTATCTGCCATTAATTTCAGTCTTGGCAAATGTACTTGGCCTTGGAAAAGGGTGAGATGTAGACTTTTTAATGTCAGACACAAGATTTTTTATGAATTGGAATTAGAACTGAGAAGTGTTTTTATGTTATATTCTATTTTAAGGAACTTAAGCCACATGTGATATGAAATGTTTTAAATATTCAACACATACATGTTAACAATAAACATCAATTTTAATGGTTTGAAATTTTACTTCATTAGAAATAACCTGAGGAATTAGGGATAAGTGCAAAAGCTAGAAAAGTAAAATGATAAATATTTTAAAGCAAAAATTTTATTACTGTCATGCAAAGATGGTATATTGTTTATTTTAAAGCCTTTCAGGTTTCTCTGTAATTGGCAGACATTTATTCTCAGAAAACCCTCAATTCATGGGTCATTGTCCCACCTTGTTTAAACTCTACATTTATTCAACAAAGCTAAACAGAGAAACCTAGTTTAATTTAGCATAAATTATTTTTATTATGAAAATCTTCATGAAAAGTTAGAGTAATATAATGAATGTCATTTACTGATTATTTACTTCAGCAGTTGACAATATGTAGTCAGTTTTGTTTCATCTATTCTCCCCTCCGATGGATGATTGTGAAACAAATCATCATAGCACTTTATCATTAATACTTCTTTGTGTATCTCTTACTGATGTCTCTTAAACATAATGTTGTTATTTATAATTGATATTGTTTTTTAATACTATCTAACACTCCAGTCATTCAATTGGCTTAAATTCTACAGCATTTGTCAAATTGCAGTCATCTAGATTCTTGCGTACCTGAACATCTCACTAGAAGAAAATCCAAGTGTAAAATAGAAGGCTGTAGTGATTAGCCACTTTACTTTTGAGACTCACAAACTATTTTTTGCATAGGATTAAATGTACCTGGTATGATTTTTGTCCAGGTGAAGGATTTTTAATTAATAGGTGAGCATATTAGGAAACATAAGACTAAAAGAATTCTTGATGGGGAGGAAAGCACATTTCTATTAGGACTTGGAGTTGAGAGAAAGAGGAATTATCCTGAGATAGAGACAAGGAGGAGAATGGGAAGATAATAAAAAAAAGTCAGTTGTGCCATTGAAATTGTGGGATTCTCTGGAGAAAGGAAGAATTTTAAAATGTAAGTGTAATGAACTGTAGAAAATAACAGGTGAACCAAATGACCAAGAGATAGAATGGAGAGTAACAGCTTTCTGAAATCAGTGCTCTAGAAGTAGACTGTTGAAGGAGCTTCACCTGTGACTGTACTTTCTGAAATTTCCAGTCCTTTCACAAGAAAAAAAATTTTTGTGAAGCTCCAGTCACCCACTCTCCCTCTAGCGGTCCGTAGACAGGCACCCTAGCAATTGGATTTCAAAGCTGGACTCCGCACATGTATGAGTTCACTATGTCATGTTTGGGAGCTAAGGGCTGAGGAAGGCCCTGACCAAGGAAACTTGATCAAGATTTCATAATTTGGACTTAGTTTCTGTTTTTATCAGAATTATGAGTGTGGAGTCTTGACATGTAATATTATGAGAAAATCCTAGTTGTTTTTTGAACAGCTCAGAAAAAGAATGTCCTCATTATGATAGTTGCTCAACAGAAATGCATTTTGTCCTGCATGGCTTAACTAGGGCAACATCTCTGTGATGTGTAGGACACTGTGTTGACAAACCCTAGCTTGAACCTGTTAGAATTATAAGCAGAGTTTTGTGGTAGTTTTGTTTTTTTTTAATTGGTTTTTTTTTTTTTAATTTGGGGAAAAGCAAGGAAGACTTTACCTACACTTAAAGCTAAATGACGTTTATCCCTCTTAAAGAGTAAATAAAAATTGATCTTGCCTATAATCTTTTTGTTATTTTGTTATATTTGTGTTTAAAAAACTCCAAATATAGTGGACCATCTAATGATTTGGTGATAAAATAATAGTTGTTACTACTTATTATGTTTCTGGTTTTGTAAACTAGACACTTTATTATATCTCTTTAATCTTAACGGATTACTCAGGTTTTATATGTTGTCCACATTTTGAAGAAACAAACTCAGAGAGGTCAAGTATGTTACTCAAATTCACTCAGCTTGTTTGCAGAAAGTCCAGAATTCATACTTGGGCTGGTAATGCCAAACTTGGAATCTTTCTGTTATGCCACACCACCTAATCGGTGTAAAAGTATGTAGTACAGTACCTGAAACATGGTGGTTGTTCAGAAAGAGTTGTCTTTCTTGCTTCCATCAGTGTGAAACTTGACGTAGCTTCTCATACAAATATAGACTCTTGTACATTTAAGTAGCCCTGGAACGGCAGAAGAATACTCAAAGGCGCTTTACAGACAGTGGCACTTCAGCGAACAAGAGAGCCTGAATTAGAAATTACTTATAATCCATCAATTCAATATGTCCAATAAGAAGCATCCAGAGTTTCTCTCTCCTAGTAATTAGTAATTGCTGCGTGTTTTAGTGTTCATCCTAGACATTTACTACACTTTAATACTCACCCAAATATCAAGAGGTTAGCATTAGTTTTAATATCACCCAAATAATCCTTAACTTTTTAAGCCATTTGAGGACACTTGATGCAAAGGTGTAACCAGCCTTTTTACAAGTATAAAGGTAGTTCATTTTTGTAAAAAAAAAATTACAAACCAACACATATAAATACATATATACATATCTTGGCTGGGTTATTTAGATTGTTGGATATCAGTGGATATTTACATTCCTCCAGAATAAAGACATAAGCACTTCTGCTGATGGACTTAAGCCTCCAACTAAGTAAGTACTTTCACATGATCTTATTTTTTTTTTAAAGATTTATTTATTTATGGACCTCCTTGGTGGTGCAGCAGTTAAGCGCTGCGCTGTGGAGCTGTCAGCAGCGGCAAAGCAAGTTCAAAGCCCGGCTGGGGAGATTCCCACATGGCACGGCAGACCTCTCCTGCCTCACCCGCTGCTCCCCTCAGCAGTGTGTTTCCATTGATCTGCCTGTTCTGCTCCCTACTCTGTCTCTGGTAAACCTCTCGCCGCCCCACGCCTCTGGCCTGTACCCCAGCTTGTATGCATAAATAAAATGAATCTTTAAAAAATAATTTATTTATTTATGAATACAAGAACTGGGGCGTAGGCCAGAGGTGTGGGATATTAAGAGGATTCACCAGAGACAGAGTGGGGAGCAGACAGGGGGATTTACTGAAATACACTACTGAGGGGAGCAGTGGGCGAGGCAGGAGGAGAGTGGGCTGCACCATGTGGGTCAGCTCCCTGGCAGGGGACCAAACTCGTGCCGCAGTGGATGTCAATGGCTTGATAGCACAGAGACTCAACCCTTGTGCCACCAGGGAGGCCCTTATTATTATTTTAAAAAATCTTTCCCATACATTATACTCGGTTGACCTGTTTGCAGATCCAAACATTAAAATTACCATGGCCATGAATTTGTTGCACATAATTATACATTCATGGATATTATTAGTGTATTTGTAAATAATAGTGATGGGTTTATGGGGAATAGGACAGCTCAGGCAAAATACTACAATTCCCTAAAAGATTTTTTCCCTTTATTTTTGTTTTTAAGATTTATTTATTTATGCATACAAGAGCTAGGTATAGGCCTGAGATGTGGGGGTGGTGAGAGGATTCACCAGAGACAGAGTGGGGAGCAGAACAGGCAGACTGACTGAAGTACACTGCCGAGGGAGCAACGGGCGAGACAGGAGAGGTCTGCTGCGCCATGTGGTAAGCTCCCTGATGGGGATCATGCTGCAGTGGCTGCCTGTTTCATAGTGCTGAGACTTAACCCCTTGCACCACCAGGGAGGCCCAATTTTTTCCCTTTGTATGTAAGAACAGTTGTACATACTTTTCCAAATTACAAAAGTCATGTAAATTACCTTGCAGATTTTTCAGAAAACAGAAAAGATAACCTATGGGATACTACCATCTCAACACAATAACTGTTACCATAGTGATGAATTTCTTCCAGTCTCCTTTTCTATGGATTTTTAAAGTTACTATAGGAAAACACCGATTTTTGTGTCTGAGGGTTTTAGTCCCTCCTCCTCTTTGTCTTATAAGTATCTTTGCTAACCTTGATTTTAGTGTTAAAATGTTGCGTGTGGTATATATGAATAATTTGTCTTTAAATTTGCTGTTTCTTTCAGGATGCTACCTCTATTTCACATAGACAGCAACCAGACACATTCAAAGGCAGTCCTAGCTGATCAATTAAAGGACCTGGTTTATTTTATTCTGCAGATTTTAAATATATTTTATTTAACCAGTGCACTAATTTTAAATTACTATATCTCACCCAAATTCACCAAACCACCCAAACCAAGAACTGGAATATTGCCAGTCATTTGTATCAATGTGTGTGTTCTTGTCTTAGTTCAGCTTCCTACTTGGTCTCAGAGGTAACCATGCTTTTGAATTTTCTCTCTTGTTTCTTTGCTGTTTGTCTTATTCCTAGGATATAGGATTGCCTAGCGATATGCTACTTAAACTTTATAGAAAAAACTGTCATAGTATATGCAATTTTTAGATACTTTGTTTTCACTAACATTCTATTGCAAAGATTCATTTATGTTGAATAAAGCGGTAGTTCAGTCTTTTTTACAACTTCCTAGTAGTAAGGAAGGAACAGCAGTAACTTATTCATGTTTCTATCAATGGGCACTTTAATTATTAGGGTTTTGTCTTGTTTTTGCTGTTGCAAACAGTGCTGGTAAGAATGTCCTTATTCATATCCTCTATACAGATGCAGGCAGTTTCTCCTTACATGTGTACCTGGGACTGAGATCGCTGTGTCTTAGAATTTGCTAATCATCCAAAGGATATGACAGATTCCATAGATCTACATCCTCTTCCAATTTGACATTTACAGTCTTGTCGATTGAAAGGATGTAAAATGGCGTCTCATCCCTCCCTTAGTTGCATTTCCTTTTACTGATGAGTCTGAGGGTGTGTTTCTTCTGCTCTAAGATGTCTGTTCAAGTCTTTGGTTCGGTTTTTCCTCTGGGTTGTCTTTCTAATTGCAGACATTCTTTATATATGTAGAATGCTCACAGTTTATTGATTATACATGTGATCAATATGTTCTTTCAGTTTGTATCTTATGTTTTTATTTCTGTAAGGTGCTTTTGATAAAAAAGTTCTTAATTTTTATGTAATTTAATTCATCCATTTTTCCTTTTATGTCTGGTTCTCTTAGGAGCTTAATAAATTCTTCCCTATGTCATCTATGTTTTCATGCAAATGTTTACCTTGCCTCTGATGTACAAGCTCATAATCCATCAGCTGTTGACTTTTGGATGTTGGAGTAGGATAGAGTTCCAGTTTTACTTTTATTTATATAAATAGCCATTTATTATGACCTGTGTATGTGTCTGGACTTCGTTGGGGTTTTTTTTGTTTTGTTTTTGTTTTTGTTTGTTTTGGCTTCTTATTTTATTCTACTTCTAAGTTTATCTAGCCTGGCACCAAAACCTTGCTGTTTTAATTACTATAGATTTATGAATAGTCTTCATATCCCAGCAGGGACTGTCTCCCCCCACCCCCCCGCCCCTTTGTTTTTCTTTTCTCTTCTGAGGTGACTTGGTTATCTTGACCCTTTGTTCTTTCATATTACAATTTACAGTCAAATTAATTGTTCATCACAGGCTGTGCTGGAAAACCACTGCCTTTCCCCTTTGCACCTGCGCCTGTAAAACTCCTGACTTTGAGAGGAGAGCAGACTGCACACTCTTTGCAAGCGAATATATCCTGAAAAGAGGGGAAGGGACTGAGCTACTTGTGACAAATTCCATGTCCTATATTCATTCATCAGAAAAGTCTGTTGGTGCTTCCAGGAAACTCTTAAGAATGGACCAGGAAGTCAGGGGAAGCTTTAGGAAAAATCTCTTCAAAGAAGTGTATTGTGAATAAGACCTTCCCTGACTTAAAATAATTTTCTAAAATTTCCGAAGATGACTCTGAAATAAGCCAATGTGCCCTGACATACTCGAGTATTCTGCCTGTAGTAGATGGACCTGGGTGTATATCATTCTACTGAAAAAATAGTTTCTTCTTCTGTTTTTCTGAAGATCCTATAACTGCTGATTTTTTTTTAAATTTTAGAATGATCCATATTTTACTTAAGTAAAAGTTTTATTGTTAGTATTCTAAGATTGTCATCCTGCAACTAGTACTTTTCGATATTGATACCTATCACATATAACATTGCTGTCTATACTCCCTAGCATTTATTTAAAAAAACAATACTTTGAAGCAGGATTTTAATGCCATATTATCCCCCATTACTCTTCCTCTGGTACATTTTTGAGAAGCAGAGATAATTTGCTGAAACCACAGCTAATTTAAAACTTTCGCCTATGGTCACTTTTCCCCCAAAGAGCTCTTTTTATAACTAAAAAGAAAGTTATGTGATATGAGGGAAATGTCTGCTTTTATTCCTTCTAATTACTTCTTTGTCAGCTTAAGTTAGCACTGGGGACCCTTTGAAGATGTGTCAGGTGTCTCCCTAGAAATGACACTTCAATTCTGTGGGTAGTATTAACCCTATAATGCTAACACCCTCGATTTGTTCATTCCCAAACATTATAGAATGATTGCCTTCCTTTGAGGGAATTTGTGGGGCTTCTTGGTTCTTTTATACTAGAAAGAAAAGTAAATAGTGATTTCTGATTTAGAATGTTCCATCAGAGCTTGGAACTCTTAGTGGACCAGGAACATGTTGGCAGCATGGAACTTCATGTAAACATGCAAACACACACATATCCATGTGTGGAATATGCTGTGGAAATTGAAGGGGTAAAAGACATAAAAAGTGGCAAATTACAAAAAAGTCTCTTAGAGCTACCCTCATGAGGGCTTTGCCCCAGGTAGTGTGGGGGCATAGAGGATAGGTCAGCTAAACCATCTGACATTGCAGGTATAACTTGAAAGAATGTATAGAGATTTGCCAAAAGAGAGTAGGAAAGAGGATTTTCCTTCCTACATTCTCATCTGTCCCCTAAAGTTCACTATTGGATTAGATTTTTCAGAGTTTTCTGCTCAATCCTCTTTCCCCTTTTCCTTGGGAAGCTCCCCTACTCTCAAAGCATTACCTCCCATCTGACCAGCAATAATTTCTTGGTTTTTCTCTGCTGACCTCATTCATTGCTAAGCTCCAGGCTTATTTTCAGCATCTTGCTGATCTTCTTACGATACTTTCACTCAGTTATGTTTAAACTGAAGTCATTTTCATCATTGGCACCATTCACCCAAGTTTGATACCTCAAAATTATGTTTGACTCACCCTTTTATGCCCCCTAGCTCTGTTAAGCATAGGCATACAGTGTAAAGTTTTTATTATATATTATATCTCTTGTTTTCTATCTTCACTGCTGCTACCCTAGTTTGTAGCTTTTGGTATCTATTGTCTCATACCTCAAATCTCTTCAATGCACAGTTGTCGACTGATCTTCCTAATAATTCACCTGTGATTCATAAATTTTTGCTGCCTTTTCATTGCTTTCAGAATATAGTTTAATTTCCTTAGGCTGGTATTCAAGAATTCTGTAACCTAAAGCTACATTCTAGGCCTGCTCCCACTTACGCTTTATAGCCTCTACCTTGCACCAAAGGAAACTGGGTCCTGTTTCTGTATGTAACTCGGGCTGTTCTGCTTTATTCATTAATTTATCAAATACTTATTTAGAATCCATGTGCCAGACATTTAGCTAGATCCTAGAGCAACATCTGTGAACAAAATGACAGAAATCTCAATCCCTATCCTTATGGAGTTTACATTCTACAGAGAGAAGAGATTGTGTGTGTATGGGGGAGGTTTGTCAAATAAAAAAATTAATATATTGCATAATGTAGGGGAGGAAAATAATTTTTCCCTCTACCTTTCTAGGTCCCCTGTAATAAAATATAGATTAACAAGAGAAAAACAATTTTAATTTTGCATGTATAGGAGCCCCCCAAGATATGAGACCTAATGAAGTAGCAATGGCAGCCAGGTTTTATATATGTTTTATAAGGAAATAATAAATTTGTAAAGAAGTGACAAGACAAAGAAATTTACTTTTACCTAAGTAAAAGTTTTATTGTTAGTTCGTATTTCTAAGTTCGTTATCCTGCAACTAGTACTTTTTGATATTGATACCTCTCTCATATAACATAGCAGTAACATGTGTGGGGCGTTACCTACTAAAAAGTAGAAGGATTTGTTTCTACAGCCTTCTTGGTGCTAAATTCCCTTATAGTGAGAGGATGGAGCTCTGCCTCCTGGACGTAGAGAGTGCCTTTCACGCAGGGGATTAATTTCCTGCTTTTGGGTATATAGAGATTCTTAGAGTGATCTTTCTTACTGGCTGTTTCTTGAGTGACTTTAATTCAAAATAATCGATATGCTAGAGTGCCATATTTTGGGAGGCCTGTTTTGCTCCCCCCATATAGTTTGTGAAAACATAATAGGTAGCATGGGAGAACTGGGGTTGGAGGGCTGGGATGGTAAGAATGAGACCCTAGTGGGTGGCTTGCAGGACCAGGAATGCTTTGGTGGTTGTTATAGTCATCTATGCTTTAGCTTTTTGTTTTGTAGATGAAACCCCATTTATTTTTGTCCAAAAGAGACCTTTCTCAAATGGCACCTCCTCTGTGAGAGCTAGCCTTCTCCCACCTGAGGTCAGCTTCCTCTGAGAATCCATGACGTTCTTATTGTTGTGGCCCCTACTTAATGAAAAATATTATATTTTTCCTTATTAATTATTTGTTCATTTCTCTTTGCTTTTCTGTTAAGTCCTGAGGAAGGGGATATCATACCTGATTGTGAGTGTTTCTTTGAAGTAGTGGTTAAAAGTATTGACTTTAGAATTAGCTGGCCACGGTTTGCCTACCACCTCCTTTACTTCCTTCCAGTGCTTAGATTTGCACAACCTGTCTCAGCACAGTGTTTCAACTTCCTTATCGCTGATCCCTTTGTCCAAAGTTGGTTGTCTCATTCTTCTTTTCTGTGTCAGCCTCTGGTTTGTCTCTCATAGTATTACACTTCGTGTTTTCTAGGTATTTCTCAGTGTGTTTACCTTTCTTTCCTAAATGTAAGATCCAGAAAGAGAGCATCATTCATCTAGTTCCCTGTTATTTGCCCTTCCCAATTTGAATGAGTGGGCATTTATAGGAGTAATATAAAGTGTTTGGAACACTTTGTGTCCTGTGTGAGTATATGAAATACTCAAAGACAGTAGGAGATGTGCAAAGACCATTGAATACAAAGAAGTCTTTGTTAGTCCTTCTTCATAATGATGAACAAGAATCTCTGTTCTTCACATGGTTTCTGCTTTGTTTTATCTTGAGAAGTCTGGTTCTTACACTTAATCTGTTTCCTTTCCCTATTTCACTTAGAAGTCATTTTCTAATGTCTTCATATTTATGGTTTCAGTAGCATTGATTTTTGTAGAGAGTATTTAGTAAATGATTATATTTTGTAACTATAAATGAAAAAAAATTATTTTAAAATAATGGATGGGGGAAGAGAGGAGAAAGGATTGCCACACTCTCATTGAGTTTCAGCTGTGAATATGTGGTAGTTCCTGGAATGATGGTAGTCAGGACTGATTCCCAAGCCTGCAGCCTCTGCTGACTGGAAATACAGAGTGATGGGTCTAAGCTTCCAAGAATATATGACTATCCTTGAGGGAATACTAAAATTAACCCATATTCTATCCAAATTCTTATAAACCATTAATACTTCAAAGCCATTAATCTCCATATGATTCTCCTATGTAAATCAACCACAAATGTATGGCTCAAAACATTTATTCTTGAAGGATAACATGTCAAAAGACCCATGGCTCATTCCAGCCGAAGCAAAATGGTTCTTTTCACCATCCCTAAATTTGATCTCTGTTTATATCTGTTTATAAAATCTGAGGAGTCACCCCCTCCACCTAATGCTTCAGTGCTTTCTTCTAATAAAAAAATCAATATACGCATCCAGCACTCATGAGTAACCCTATAATAATAAACAGAGGACATGTGATTGAAAAAGATAATTTCAGGCAAAAACTGATTAGGATTGTGGTCAACTTAGCTCTTTAAAAAATGTTATGCAGTATCAGGAATATAACAATCCTTTTAATTTGATGATGTCATTTCCTAGAGAACTATATCTTATTTAACAAAATATTTATTAAAATGATGCATTTGGTGTTGTTTCCCTGCACGCAATTAATGGTGCAATCAATCTAAGGAATTCTATTAAGTTGTTTTTAAAACTCTGACTTGATTCAATTTTATGACTTTTTTTCTTTACTTTATGTGATGAACATTTATAGTATGAACAATTATACTGGAGTATTTGCTTTCTAAATCATCAATTTTATATCAATTTATGTCTAAATCACCATTTTATGGTAACAAGTATTATCTTTTCAAAACAGTTTATCTTTATTTTCCTAGAAATGCTCTATTTTTGTGCTGACGACTTAGTGTTGCTAATTTTCCATTCCACCAAAATATGCATTAAAAAATAAGATATGATTTAAAAATATGAATTCTTTCTACCATTGCAAATGCATCAATTTCTTATGCAAAATAGGGAATGTATAATTCATAATGTTCACTCTTTCACTAATCTTTGATGGTTGCACTTTGATAAATAAATAGATCATCTAAGATTCAATAGGCCAATTGCAGCATATAATAGCTATTCAGAGGCAATTAAACTGCCTTTTTTCATGCCGGCATGTGAGCCGCCCTTTCACAACCTTCAACTTGATTCGTGGTGATTCAAAATTAACTTAAAAGTCTTGTTTGCTGACAGCTTAAAGCTTAATTGACTGAAAGCCAAATAGAGTGTGTTCTGTATTCAGCACTAAGGCTATTGATAAAGCCATGTGTAAATTGCGCGTGGTGAAAGACAGCGATTGGGCCTCCCGTTCTTGTATTAGTCCACAATTTAGCATTGCTGCACAGTCAGAATTGCTTTGTCAAGTCTTTTATCACACCAGGTTAACTCTCTCTGGAGTTCCTCCAGCAACCGAGCAGTGGAGTATTGAGCTGCTGCAATGCAATGGGCCTGTTGTAATTCTGTTACTTACTTGTGGTTTCATTTTTTCTTTAATATGGTGTTGGTCTTTCATTTCTGAACGGGATCGCTGGTAGCAAATTTCGAGCACCCACAGATTTTCTGTTGTTAGTCCCTTTAGGAAAGAGAGGGTGTTTAGGTGTACGGGTTTTGGAAAATATTTGAAGATAAACTGTATCTTAATATTGATTTCTCTCTTATGAAAATTAAATCTAGCCATTTTGAACATTTAATTAGGATAAGGAATGCATGCTTAATGGCCTCAAGTGTAATGTAACCATTACATTACACTAACAGTTCCACTGTAGGATTCTTTCAGTACTTTCTTATAAAAAATATTTCAGTGATTATTGTTCCTTTTAGGTATGTGCATTTCTTTTTTTTTTCCCCTCCTAAATTGCTATTTTTAGGACTAAATGGGATGGATTATTAACATGTACTAGTATAGTCTATAAAATTATACTCGTGCCTTTTTCCAAAGAAGCCTAACATAGAAAGAAAATAATTTGTGTATAAATACTCATTAGTAGGGAATAAAAGATTCAGAAGCAAAGCTAAAATGTATTTTCTGAAGTGCTTTAGTATTGTCACCTATTGTGTTTACATATCTTGGAACTGTATAGTTTATTGTTTAATATGAAGATTTTTATTTCATATTGGTTTAGTAACATAAAAACGTAAGTTCACCAAGTAATGTGTTGTGACAGTATTCCACAAGTAACATTTATGTTATTAATTTTGCTTTTTACATTAATTTTATGTACAGTGACACTTAAATATATCTTAGATGAACTCTCACTTATACTTTTCCCTTAATTTTATATAGTCATTTCTTCAAGTTGACATAACGGATTTAGTACTTTTTGGGAAAAATTTCTCATTTACCTAATGTCTGTATTAATTAAATATTTGAAAAATGATAAAGCTTAACTTTTCTATCTTAGGTCCTTACATTTTAGTGTAGTTCTTAGTTTTTAGGAAGTTCAAATGAAAAATAAAAGACGAAATCAAGTTTTGATAGTATTAATTTTGATGGAAATAATAATGAAAAATTTATTTTTGTGTAGTTCAAATGATATATATAATGGCATTGAAAATACATTCTACATCTTAAGCATTCGCTTAAAAATTACTTTTATTTTAGTATATTCTATTTTTATTTTAGCATAAGATGGAGAACTTTATATTGCAATATCTCTTATTGATATTCTGGTAACCACAGCTTTCTAATTTTACCTGTCTTCCAATTGATTTCCAATAAGAACCTAATCTAGTCAGAGTCAGGGTAAGTTGCAACTTAGTTTCAAAATGACTGTAATTTAAAGTACTACCTTACTCCTATATACTTTTCAATAAAATGGTAATCATGCTTCAAAACGTAAAATCCAGAACAGTACCAGTTTTATTGAAATTTCACCTATACCCAGTGAGATTTGAGAGTCAAGAATGAATTGCTTTTATTGATCATGATTTTGTATTAAGTTAATCTAACATATCTTTAAAAACATGAATTATTTGAAAACGTTTTGTTTCTTTTTTCATAACAGTTGTTTAGTAAATACAAAACTGTATTCTTAGAAATGGTAAATAAATCCCTTCCCTTTATTTACCTTTAAGAAAAGAAGGCTACATTTAATTGCAGAGATAATAAATTTTGTTTTAAATTATTAAATAATTATAATGATAGAAAAACAAAGCATATTACTTAAAATTTAGTGAAGACTGTGTAACTGTTGATTCCATAGTCAGCAAGAGATTATTGGTACTGAATTTGAAAGGGATGAAAGCACTTTGTTTGGTTGTGCTGACTTTGCCAGGGCTGTTTTATAGATTAAAAATATGAGAATTTACCAGAAATTATGAGCTTACCTGTTTCAAGGAAGACTAAGACAAAAATCATGTTCAGTGGTACAAAGTTTGTAAATTTTACATTTCTGAATAAAAATTTTCTGGCAAACTATTAAAATTGTAAAACTTGTATTTTTACCTATTTATTTGATTGTTCAATATAACTATTGGTGGGCCTTAACAAGTGAAAAGGAATGGACTTCTTATATTTCATAGTATACTGAAATTGTATTTTTAGTGCAATATCTAAAAGGGAATATTTGACCATTAAATTTGAGGTTTGGTTGTATATTACCTCCTTTAATTTTTGAACCTTAAAATATCTTATAAATGGAAAGATAATATATCACATTTACCAAACTATCCAAGTAATACTACACTTGTCATATCTTAGCAATTGAACCTTTACGTTGGGATATTGATAGAAAAATGAAAATGTCATAGATTGATTGAGTTGATAATTAGAATACTATTGATGGGGAGTTTTCCAACTATTACAGTTTACATTTATACCATGTGTATTTAAAAGTACCTAACAGCTAAGAGTATATTTTTGTTTGTAGTTATCTAAATAATTCTAGGAAAATATCAAATGTCATCCTGTTACATAAAATATTGCTGTACTATCATGATTCTCATTTAGATTGAAATCCATATTGAAATGCAAAGTGATTGGTTGTAAAACTGTAGATGAGATCATAATGATCTGTCTATGTACTTTTATTTGAGCTTTTAAAAATGAAAAATGAATTAGTATCTTTCACTAGTTACATTTTCATTAATGTTAGCTTGAAACTGAGAGAACTGGTATAACAGCATACAAGAATTAACTTTTTATAGGCACAAAGAAAATTATCTTGACCATCAAATTTATGCATTTGATTCTATATTATTTACTTAATCTTCCTGGTAATAAAAAGAAGATAAATATAGCTTACTTTTCTCTCTACCGCATGATAGCTAATATAATGCAGGGTTCATTACAGTTGATTATGCAGCAAATGAGATGGTCTTATATTGAAAGTGAGATGTGCCTACCATTGATAAAAGAAGCATATTTTAAAATGCACTCAGGATCAAAGCCCAGATTACTTCCTGATGAATTCTCTATTGTGATTAACTTGATTTTATTTGGCTTTTATTAACTTGATTTTATTTGGATACTGAGTTATATATGATGCTGAATTGTAGGAAAGACATCAGGTTTTATTTGAATAAATCAGATAGGAGAAAGATTTCATTACTGCTCTGGAGTTAAGCTGCATTTTCCAAAAGAGGCTGGTCATTATGTTGATATCCTTTTTACTGATCATCTCTGTAAATTGTCCTCTAATCCAGTGGTAAATATGTATGAATATTTGGGGGTATTTTTGGCATGACAGTGCATGGTTAAACAGTGGTTGAAGCATCCCTAAGTGTTAATGAGTGCTTACTTGGTAGTCTATACTAATGCTGAACAAGTTTAGATGTTAAGCTTTTTAGGAAGAGTGAATGATGGCTAATGATTATTTAATGACAGATCTCTAGACTGAAAGGCATTTAGCACTCAAAGTATACTGCAAAGCCTATTTCTCAAAGCTTCAGACAGGTTTATTTGGTCTCACCTTGAATAGAACAGTACTGTATTGATTTCATTGGTGTGGATTTAAACACACTATCGGCTTAGAATAGCACTAGTATGCAGTAGAAAATGATTGTCTTAACCCTTATGGTGACTCTGAGCTATTGTCTGATATTACGACATGAACTTCGGAAGTGATCATGAATCCATTTGCAATGTCTGGAGTGCAGTATGTGAGTTCGGAACATATTTGACTTTGTGAATTTATAGTAAATATTAACTTATGGGGAGACTTATGTAGAGGTTACTAAAACTTAAAGTTGTAAGCTTTAATTAGTGTTTTCCTCCATATATTGTATTTGAAGAAATTTTCCTTCTGTGGAGATTAACAATGTTGTTGTGGGATAACATGCCGATTTTATTACCTTGTTGAAAGATAATATATTGTTAATTTAGTCTTTGAATAGTAATGATGGTTATACTCAGTACTTCGTATTTTCTCAGTAGTTCTCAATATTCCACATATTTATTTCACATAAAATCCAATTTTATATATAATTACCTCATTTGCTTGACAGAGTACTTCAAATTTTTTACATTTGTTATAGATAGACCTAGTTAAAAATGTCTATATATTATATAATATAATTGGATATTATGGATCAAAAATTACTTTAAGATTTCCTCTCATTTTAAATTTTATTTTCCTACTTGGTTTTTAAGAAACATTTTCAATTTTGCAGGATTTGAAAATACCTAATTGAGATTTATCTTGAACACTTAATAAAGAATTATCTTTAATCAAATATTAACCAGTTTCTATTCAATGAATACAGTTCAATGAAGATTCTAAAGATCAATCAGAATGTTGTTACCGTGAGTGCCCACTCTCCTCTCTTGTGCCCTTCCCCTTGTCACTTGAACACTTAACCTACTTAACCTTTTTATCTATAAAATATGGATATTGGTTTGATTAGAAGAGCCCTCTGTTCCTTTTCTCCCCCCCAAAATTAAAATTTCCCGCGCACAGCCATCTAATCTTGGACCTGAGAGAAATTTAACACACTCTTCTGATTTGTTTTCTTTTCCATTTAAATTCTTAATGGTGGATTGGTTTTTGTAGAAGAATTTGCAAAGTGGTTGTAGAGGTCTATAATTATGTCAATAGAGCATTAGGAGGTTTGTCAGGCACACTACATAAATAGATGGAATTTGAATGTACCTAACATATTTTTTGATTACACAAAAAAATGGATTTCAGATTTTTCTGGTTTTTTTTTAACATCTAACATATTTTGAGAACATTTTCTCATAAGTAAATGTCATTATTACTTGAGTATTTTGTAGAAATCAAAAACATTGGATAAGAGAAATTATTCAATTATTTTCTTTTGCTAATAAGATAAACCAGTTTATTTGAGAACGTGTTAAAATCTTGCTTTGGATTGTTCTTCTCTCTCTACCTGCATGGAACCTTCTATGGCAATTCATGGTCTTGTGGCCTTGGTGGGTAGGAGTTCTCACTAACATTCCACCTCTTTTGATTTTATGTTCCTTTTTTTCTGCCCGAATGTCTCAGAGCAGCTAAGTGCAATTAAGAGTCATTCCAAATATTTGTGTTTATCCAATATCTGTATACATATATATTTTTGGCTATTACATATAACAGTTATGTTAATGAGAGATTAATTAATAGCTATGAAACTATCTTTTGAGTCAACTCCTGAGTAACCTAATGATTTGAACTAGCCAGACAGAATTTTGAGGAAATGATTATGCAATATGGAGCAGAAATAAGATTTATTAAAAACCATTCTTTTAAAATAGCATGACATCTTACAAACCCAAATTCTGAGTACATGCATACATAGATTAAAATGTTAAAATTTTCTTTTAGTGTTCATTTCCGGGATGATAGCTCTTCCAAATCCATAGTCATAATAAGTCAGTGAGGTAGATATCCAAGATCTCTAAGTGTATGCACTATACCTTTTTTGATTAAAGGCTCAAAGGCCCAAGGTAGTTTTAGTTTGATCTGTGCAAGATAGGAGCTCAGATTCAATTTATGGACAAAATTAGCTAATTGATAGGAAATCATATAAAATACATAAGAGAAGCCACTAGTAAATTTTAATATTTGTATATGCTTATTTGGGAAGGTATACAATAATATTAATCATATAAACCAAAAAAAGTCTGTGAAAAAAATCATTTGCCTAATAGCTAGAGTCAATTTGATAGACTGTCGCCATCATAAAATGAGAAATGTGAAATAATTTTAGAATAATGCGTGATATTCATTAGTGCACATAACTCTTGTCTCTATATGTAACTTATACTGATGATAGCATACACATGTAACAAGGTCGAAAATGAAAACCCTTGCAGCTAAGAGTAATTCAAACTATTTCTTCAAGTTCTCTGAGACTACTTAGAAATTTCATGGATGTTTAAGGCTGTGCTTTATTTTGTCAGTGATCTTTAGACCTTCAGCCTACATGCTTAGTTGACTTTTGCTTATTTTTCATTTTCTTTTTCAAAACTTTGCTTTCTTGATGATCAAAGAGATTAGTAAATTTAAAGTTGTCAGTGATGTTTTTATTTCTCCTTTAAATTTTTTTTTACATATTTCTTCTTATTCCTCACTATGTTATTTTATTTTTCCTTTAAATTTTGAAACATTTTTCTTTTCAGTTTCTTAGTTCTTAGGAGGTGTTCTTTTTGTTTAGATAAAACTTTAATAACTCACAGGATACCTTTAAAAGGAAAAGTTTACATATTTCAGCTAGTTGTGGACTGGGCTCTTAAGGTTTTTGCTATAAAACTTTGCTCTGGGCTTATCTACCACCACTTTTCCCAGACCTGCTATTGCTTCAAAGCTATGACCATTAATTCCTAAGATACTATGTTGCCCTTAACTTTGCTCCATTACTTCTCACAGATACTGGAGAAAACAGCAAAAGTAAAAATTTAAGGTGATCATTTTTCAGAGATAACATCAGAGATAACATTATAAAGAGATAACATTATAAAGAAATCTACTGAGAAAAAAAGCAAGAAATCCCTGAGAAGTTTTAATTCACTGAACACACCTTTCAAAAAATGGTAACTTCGGCTGCATGTTACTGTTTTATTTTTGTGATCAAATGTGTAGTAATAGAGAAAAATTAATACTGTGAACACTTACTAGGAATGGACAGATATACTTGTTAACTTCTCAAAAATAGAGCGAGCATTATACTTTTTGATCTCATTTATATCTCTGAGTTGATAGAAATATTTATCTTTGTGAAATTATTTTTAAGCAAATCCAGTTAATGCATTCTTAGTTCATGAGTCTGCATGAGCCCGGGTGTGACAGGGCCTCTGTGCTGTAATGTGCAGGTGTAAAATCTTTGTAGAACATATTTATAAATTCACCGAACTTTAAGTCTCATGTGTTTTCATCTTTTAAAGAAACACACTATCATATCTGCTTTGTTATTTTTACAAGTAAATCTCATTGCAGAAGTTGTCTTTTTCTGGAAATTCACTGACTAAAAAAAAGATTACTTATGAAAATGTTTTGCTATATTTTCAGTTTGATGTAATTTTACAAATCACTACAATTTCTGAAATAGTTTTTTTCTCATGAAAAAACTAATAATAGTCTTCTTAATGTTATGATTTGTAGTGTTTAGAACTTGATCTATATCTCAGATTCATTCACCTTTGAATGTTAAAGTGAAAAGAGCTGAACAATTTTTAATAATGATTAACTCTAAGATTTTCTGTTACATAGATTTCTTATATACTTGATTTTCTCCCGAACAGAAAATGTTTGCATTACTTTTACTGTTTGCAGTAAAAGAGAAAAATGACTTATTGATGTTTAGAGAATAAGGAGAAAATAAAAAAAAATGCAGATTATGGAAAAGCAGGTATAGAACTTGTCTGCACGAAGAAAAAGAAACTGTGGCAAAGTTATATGAAAAAGAAACAAGTTGATCTGAAAGCTTAAGGTTTCAAATTATGAAAATAATCTTCGTATTCCCAAAATAGTGATATTAAATTTTAAAGGAAAATATTTTTGGAGTGTTCATTTATTTCACCTTAATCTGATTTTGTGTAAATGGATTTAGTGTATGTTGTCAAATGCACACACACAATACATTTACGTGCAAGAGGCATTATTTCAAAATGGCTTGATCAGCAACAGCAGAAAAGATGTATGCGTTTGCAGAGCCTATTGTGTTCCAGCAGGGGGCTATCGTGCATACATACAAATTAATAGCAAGTTTGTTTACTTCAGTTTCCAAGTAGGGGATAAATAGTGCAGCAGCTACAAACGCAGCAAGAACCTCATAGATTTGGGGAGCAGCTTCCATATGCTCTGCCAGTAGGATTGAGGAAAAACACTGGTAAATGTGTCACAGACAGCTGCAATATGTTTTTTATGCAGTGGAAGAAATGCCTATACTGGTAGCAGAGTAAATATTGAAAGTTTTTATGCATGCACACACTGGCTTCAATAAAAACGTGAAAGTGTGGAAATAAATGTTCAAGTTCCCCATGACTGTCACTTTTAATCAGTTCACTTTTTTCCCCAGGAGGTAGAGAGGAAGATTCAAAAAATGTGCACATTTTATTTTATTGACTTCAGGTGCACTAATAGAAATTTACGTGTTGGGCATACACCCATCTGCAATTCACGTTTTTTCCATATCAAGATTTATTTGACATATTTTATAAATATTACAGAGTTTGCAGTGCTGTAAGTTGTACCAACAGATGAAAATAAAGCATTTGCTTTATGAAAAGGAACTTAGTCACATCTATTTGTGTGGTGGCATAAACCCACAGATCCTCCTTAAAAGCTTGCCTACATTCATCTCCAAGAGGGTGAGGTCTTGAAGTTCTTTTGCATGCCTTAGATTGTCACCAATCTATGCCTTTTTGTGTTCCTATTTAACAAATTCATCTTTGAAGTATTTTTTTAAGAATTGGAGTATATTGGTCAATTGGAATAGAGTTAGTAGACTACTGAAGAATTTTGTAGCATTGGCATTTTTATAGTATTGTGCTTTTTCAGACTTCAGCAACCCTATACTAGACAGTAGATATGGAAAGTGTTAGGACCAAACATATGGCAACAGTTAATTTACACTGTGAAAAATCCACTGAAGACCAATCCTTTTCTCATTATGTTTCTAAAGCATAAATAACATGTTTGAAAAATCCAAATAATACCATGTTTGATCACTAAAGTTTAATGTCTTTTAGCCTAATTAAGCATGTTATATATTTATGGTGTGCAAGGAATTATGTAACCATAATATGTGTATGTATATGCAAAGATAGTGTCTACGACTAGTACCATATAATTAAAAAGACATATTTTTAAATTGTTAGTATCTACTGGGCAACCATGCACATGAATTTAAAAAGTAGTTAGTCCAGGGGGAATTGAAGTTATTTTGATTAAAGGACATCTATAAAACAATTTGAACTAAACTCATTTTTGAGTATCTACTTTCTTTTAGATGCTTCTGTTTATATTTAGCAATGTGTTAAAGTCAAACGTGCTTTACTATCGCGTACCATTTGAAACTTATTTTCACCTCATATACAACCTTGTATGTTTTTCATAGACGGTACCTGCTGACTCTGTGTCACATTAAATTAAAATATCCTTGGGGCCAAGAAAAGATAAAAATGAACATTTGGATGAAAATTTTACTGGTCTGAAAATCGTAAGAAATCCTTTGTAGTTTTACTAACTTGTGAAGAGCTCTGAAATGTAGGCTAAGAATATTCTGATTGTATGGAGACATTGTAAACAATGCTAAATTTACTTTTGTCTTTTAATTATTAATCAAAATCTAATATTAGTAAATATACTTTGTTGGAAATAAAAAAGTAAAGAGCCGTAATAAAACCTGTTGTCTGACTTAATCCAAACTATCGTTTTAAATAGTCTCCACATACTGCTCTTCAGTTTTCTACAGTGACATCTCACAACTTACTTTTTCTAATCATTCATAGAAATTCTAGCTTAGTTATCTATCAACACATAAGAATATGTCTTATTTATTTATTTGTTTATTTTTAAATTTTTTATTTATACATACAAGTTGGGGTACAGGCCATAGGCGTGGGGCGGCGAGAGGGTTCACCAGAGACAGAGCGGGGAGCAGAACAGGCAGATCAGAAATACACTGCTGAGGGGAGCAGCGGGCAAGGCAGGAGAGGTCTGCCGTGCCATGTGGGATTCTCCCCGGGCCGGGCGTCGAACTCGCGTCGCCGCTGCCAACAGCTCCACAGCGCAGCGCTTAACCGCTGCGCCACCGGGGAGGCCCAGAATATGTCTTATTTAATATACAATGCATTTTTGGCTCTGCTAGACAGAGCATAGTAAAAGCAATTTATTTTTCTATACATAAAATTACAAAATATATTACTGAATACAAAAGTAATGAAAAACATTTAAAATTTTATTTTAATATGCATAAATAGAGATTTCTGAAATTCCAAAGTGATGTTTTCAGGTATATGACATTTATATCAAACTCAGAAAATATTCATTTCATTGTGAAATATTCATTTCATTTCATTACTTGGAGTCTCTCAGGTGCCAGAAACTTCTCCCATAAAATTGGTGTGCTGAAACCAAACAATGTAAGGTTTCAGTTTAAGAAACTCCTAATGGTATGTTTCTGATATAATTTTAAATGTTTTAAACATAGTACTTATATTGAAGTGAATTGTGACTGAATTTAACTACATCATTTCAATTTTACTAGTATTTTCAATATTGTGTCATCAAGCAACTGTAAAAAACATTCTGGTACTTAGTCCTAAACAAAGACTCTAATGTTTGAAAACATTTTTTTCCACGTGAAATCACACAGTTGTAAAAGTGGTGTGTTCTTGTCCAAGATTTTACTACCTGCTACAATTAAGAGTTCCCTCAGTCTAAGACAAATAACAGACATAAAGTATCTGCTGATAGTCCATTGCTCATAAAACCACCTTTAGTTTTAATTCAAATCCATTGATCCCTATTCCAGTTAAAACTGAAGAACTTAATATGTCTTTTAATCCTTTTATTGTAAGCTAGGATAAAATTAATTTTACCCTGGAACTGCACAAAGCCAATTAACATGATCTTTAGAGTTATTTAGTAAAGTGCTTCAAACTGTTAAATTTATCTTGACCTCTTGGTTGCACTCTCTGACTGCTTTTTAAATGAAGTAATCAATATCTTACAGCCCTTTAAATAGCTTAAACTTCTCAAATATTTTACCTATGTTCTAGTTAAGCTGTAAGTAAAGTGTTTATGCCCTCCCTGTAAATCTAGAGTCAATTATGCTAAATCTAAAGACAATTATATACTTTTGAGAAACCATGTATGAATTAAAGCGTTTTTAGTAAAACCAAAGGCTCATATTTTGTTTCAGGTGGCCCAATAATGAGGAAACACATTGTTTTCACATAAAACAAGTCTTGTTTGCAACTTTAAAAGGTTTTATTTTTTTTTTTTAATGTCCTTTGCCATTGCCTGTAGTTTCTGTTTTCCACATAGGTTAGTTGCAAGTATTAATTTTCTTGCTGTGATAGGGTGATCAACTGTCCTGTCAAGAAAATGGATCTCCATGTCACCCTTTAGCATGATTAAATGGAGTCGTGTCTCTGTGAAAAAATACCAAATTTTCATGAGACAAATGGGACTGTAGAATGGTCCACTTTTACAGAATTCTCTTACTTTTAATATCTCAAAATCTCCCACTTGGGTGTCAAGTTTTGTTATCTTTTTTTTTAATAGGTAAGCACTGCAACTAATTGCATATATTTTGTGTTATTTAAGAGAAAGTACAGGCAAAGCCCATTATTTTGAATGTTTCCAAATCTGAAGAATTCAAGAATCAGTTATTGCTGTGTTAGTGGAGTAATAGGGATGGAAGTGTACCTTAAACATTGATTAGTCAATTTCTTTCTTTTAGGGGAGCCCTTTCTTGCTCATCTCCCTTTGTTAACAAAGAACTTGCATCTTCTCAGATATCTGTACTGATAAAAATTCCATCCCTCAGAATTTCAACGTCAGTAGTGTTTAGAGCCAGTTGGACAGTGTTCTGAAGAGCCTGTGCCCATGCCAAACTTTAGCTGATTCCAAGTGATGGACTGGACAGCTAATTAAGATTTTATATTTTGGCCACTTAGCCAAGGGCACCTGTTACAATTCTTTCTATTAGCTTAAGGAAAAAAATTACAAATGGCTGTTTTAAAGTATATTATTAAAACTCCCCTAAAGTCTTAGCTCCTTCCTGAGGAGCTGGAGTTAAGACAAGATTGAAGTAATTAAACAAAAGGAACATGGAGAAGGTGGGGGACCAGGGGGTAGAGGTGGAGCTCTCCAAATGCGCCTGTTGTTTCATTTCCTACTGGAGCAGCCTATGTGTGCCTCGTGCCCCCTCCCCCTTCGAGCAGTGGCTGTTGCAGAGGCTGAACGGCTGGGGTCAGTGCCTTGTCTATTGATCAGTATCCCTGCAGTCCCCTGCTCCAGCAGCTGCTTCATTGGCTTCTTTCAGGGCCTGCTTCAGTACATTAGAATAGAAATCCATAACCAGAGCTGTGCTCATCCAAGCAGGGGAAGAAACTAAATTAAATGGTATAAAACAATCTTGGATCAGGAGTTTGTGCCAATTCATCTTGATCTAAGATGTCACACCGGGCTCTCTGTCTGAGCACCTGGGGTAGAGGCAGCCATAGTGAAAATAGATGGAGCTGCGATCATTCATTTGTCAGCTAAGGAGCAAGGCAGCGGTTAGCAATTCCCTTCTGCAGAGGTCAGCTGACAGAACAATCAGTGCAACTGCAGAAGAGAGCTTTCCTTTGAACTATTGTTATGGAGCAGGCTCTTGCTGAGACTTGGGGGGGAGGGGAGCTTGGTTTGCTTCCTGTTTCAAGAATACGATGTAAAGAGTAAAATATATGCTACACAAATCTAGATGTAGTCACATAGCTCTTATTCCCTGTGTCTGTTCTTGTACATAAATAAAATCGGTTTTAAATGCATGTACTGAGATATAGATTATCAAACTGTTAAATATCACTTTGTCTGGAATTCGGGTCCATTTTCATCCTTCTAAACACAGAGGCAGTGATTATTGATTTTTTTTTTCTTCTTAGTATGGTTAAGCTTTTAGGATATTTTTCCTACTTTAGTTACTATAACCGTCACACATCAGTGTCATACTTTGAATTGTAATAACATGTAAATACCAATATTTTTGCTAACATTTCCTCTTCAAAAATTAGAAGAAAATCCATGAAGAGAGAAATGAATGCTGAGGTGTCAGGTTAGAAAATATTGCTTAACATTACTTAAATACTTTAAAACATTTTAACAGAAGCTTTTTATATGAAATATTAATTCACAAAACATGACTTGTCATGATATTGGAAATATAATTTTATAACATCAAAGGAACAACAATGTGAAGTACTTTGCATAAATTGAAATAATACTACACAAAATTAAACAAATTAGGAAAATGAGTAATAACCAAAATATATTGAGAATTAGAGTATTTTAAAAGATGAATCTATTCTCTGTAGACTCATTTTAAATTTTGTCTTTCTATGCACTGCTTAAAAACTAGTAGAAAATCAACAGAACCTTTTTTTAAAAGTTCTGTTTATTAAAGAAACTAACAACACAGCAATAGCACCATTATCTTTTTTTGTACTAGCTTACCCCAAACTGTTCTTGGAATCCAAATAAACAGTGACTGTTGATACTCTGTCATGTTACCATCTTAGTTTTTCTAGATGTTAGGGTGCTGGGAGAAACTTCCCCACCCCATCTAGCTTCTTCCAAGGCTGGACTAACAAATTGATATCAGACAGATTAGTAGGAGAAAAGATCAAAATTTAATAACATAGGGATGAAGAATTTATATGGCCATAAATTATAAAATAAAATGGGGGTAGATTAGAGCCATATAACTTGAGCTAAGAGACCTGGGGGCCAAGGAGAGAGGGTGGAGTTTCACATGACACGGGAGAGGTGGCTTCATCCTGTTACTCAGAGATGAGATTCTCAGGGAGGACATGTTCACTGATAACCTACACCTGAATGAGACACCTTCCCCACCCACACCCCCACTACCTTCTAGTCATAAAAAAAGAAGGAACGTCTTTGTTTAGGAAAAGGACAAATGACTGAAACAAGGACAAACCTCTCAGACTCTCGGGCCTTCTCTGCTCTTAAAATAATCTATATTTTCAAAGTACTGATTATAGACTTCCTGAGGCTCACAGAGAATTCATTGACCTTTAGTTCCCATATCAAAGTGACATTTATGGAAGTGGCTTATTCTGGGCATACTGAGGAAAATCTATCAGACCATTTTGGGGACAACAATGCCACTATAACCCACCTCCCATTTTCCCTTGAGTAGCTTAATGCCACTTTCTTACTCAGGTGTTCCTTTCCACCTCTCATGTTCTTTGTACTAGTCTATGTTTTCCATTTCCTAGATCAACTAGGTATTCTTATCCATATCCTGATCTGCCTTTCAGCACAGCCTAAATAAATGGATTTTATAGTGTTGGATGACTGAGTAACTGATGGAATGAAAGACCTTCCATCTCACTGGTACTTAATATTTTCCAGCTTGGTCATTGCATAAGTTTTTTTCTTTTGTTGTTGTTCTACTTGACACCAGTCTTATTTTATTCCACAATTCACTGTCTTACTGCCACTATCATGCTCTAACAGTGAATGAATCTGCTGTTGCCACCTTATACATTGTTATTCAATGTCTTTCCATTAACTGTGGTTAAAAGTCTTCAACTTGCCATAGAAGACCTTTGGGTGGTGTGGTACCCCTTTAGCCTCCTCCTTTGTGATTCCTTACTCTTAGTAGTTCATAATGACAAAGCAAAAAACAGAAACAAAAACAATATGAAGGTACAAGAAAAAGCATTAGCGTACTCAGAAGTTCCTGCTGCTAATTTCTTGGTTGGCATACTGAGCTCTGAAGGCCGTTTGTTCTATTGATTTGATTAATGTATAGAGCAAAGTACTGAAAGAGGCCAGAAAAGCTGGATGGATTAATATTAGAAAGAACAGAAAGCTGACCTTCAATCAAGATGGCCCCGGAAGTTCACTTTTCAAATCCCTCTGTATCTAACATGTAGCTATGATGGATAAAATAAACAAATAGAAAACCAAAGAGACCTAACTAGGCTCAGGAAGATAGATATCTCTGTGGACAAGTAATGGAATAGAAAGGCAATGATCTGGGCTGAAACCATTTCCAGAAGTAGGCATTTGGATCCTATGAGCAAAAAGGTCTTCAAATATATCATGAATAAATCTTAAAGCCAGGAGCTAGACTGTGACTTCCTCAGTTTCTGGAAGGACATGGAGAGGACATAACTACATTGCTTGTCAGTTAAAATTGAGGTGATGTTGCTAAAGAAGAAGGGGAAATTGGATATTAACTTTGTCACTGGCAGCATTGGCCATAATAGCAAATCATGAAAATAAGTGAGTTGTGTTCAACCTAGACATAGAACAAAACATAGAGAAAATAGAAAGTCTAAGGAAAGTGGAAAGAGAAATAATAACAGAAGATAGTGAAATAGAAAGCAATGACATAGTAAGGTCAGGAGTATTTTTTAAAAATCTGATTAATTATATATTTCTAGCAAAACTGATCAATGAATCATAAAAATAATATTAGTAAAGGCACAAATAAATAATATTTAAAAGGATTCATAGCAATTGATTTGATTAAATTTTTTTAATCCTAGAAAATACTGTATATGACTTCATAACTATAAATTTAAAATTTTAGATAACGTAGACATTTTAAAAATATCAGCTGTCAGAAATGACCCAAGAAGAAATGGAAAGAAAAAGTAAATAAGTAACTATTAAAATGAATTCATAATAAGAAATATTCCCTCCTCCACCCTGTTTTTCTTCCACCCTTTCATCTCCTACTCCTGACCACAGGTGGGGAGTGTCCTGAAAAATAATGACCTTGGTAATTTTAGAGGAAAATTTTCACCCTACTACTTTGAGAATCTAACTATTCTCAAAGAACTGGAGAGGAAAGTTACTTTACTTAGTTGTTAAGGCTTGTATTGTCTTTCTACTAAGACCCAACAAGAAAAGAGAATCAGTTCAGTCCCATCCGTGGATTTAAATATAAAAAAGTATAAGCAAATTTAGATCAAGGTCTATCCATTGGTCTGATTATCTATCTATTGATCACCATCCATCCAGAGCTGACTCCAGGAATGCAAGCAGATCTCAAGATCAGAAATATATATAACATTTTAGGTAATGTTTATATGATGGTATAATAGAAAAGCATTTCATAAGGTCAGGGCCATAGTGACCTCTAAGCCATGATGGAGGGATAGTTAGGTGCAGATACAATCCATAGCAGACTTTAGTTATATCCACATTTGTTAATTACTTTTTTAAAAATGGAAGCACCTATGAAGATTTTGTAGTTACTTGTGTACATGTGTCCTTTATTTATTCTGCTTATAATATTGCATATCAATATCACAAACAAAGAAATCCAAGGTAGTCCACTTATAAAAAGGAGTAGGACTAAGCAAAAGACCAAGCTTTAGGGAATTTTGGGGGAAATAAATGAGATATAATAACCTTAGAAATGTTTAGAAAAGAAATTTTAAGAAGCAGTATTGTATGCCCATTACCTCCTGCTTATTGATACTTTAATAAAGCTTAGCTTTTTTTTTCCCATTCCATTATATTTTGGGTATAATGTTCATATTTCTTCTGGATATGTAATTATGCTAAGCTTTCCCAGTTACAAGTACTTCTTCGATGGACTGGGTGTGCTTCTGCCCTCTGGCCCATCTGTATAAAGTATACTCATCCTTTCTTTCTCTTTCTTCCCATCCCTCTTATTACTTGACAAACTCCTATTTATCATGCGAGTCTTAAATTCATCATTGCTTCCATTTTGAATAGACTCTCACTTTCCATGCACTAGTGAGCTTCTTGGGAACCTAAGTTATCTATGTTTGCGATTTCCTGACCCAAAGCAGATTCTCACTAAATACTTGTTAAATGAGCAGACAAATTAATAAGTAAGTTAATGAGCATATTTTGAAGAAGATTTATTGAGGTGTGATTTTTATTTCACAGGATGCATCCCTTGAAAATATGGAATTCAGTGATTCTTAGTATATTTGGAGTTGTGCATGTATCACCATAATTTAGAAGATTTAGCACTCATTAATCATTAACCACTGCACTTCTGTCCCAGCCAAGGGCAAGCACTTAGTCTATTTTCTGTCTCTATAGATGTACCTGTTCTGTACATTCCATGTAAATGAAATAATACAATTTGTGGTCCTTTGTGACTGGCTTCTTGTACTTAGCATTTCAAGGTCTCTGCATTGCAGTGTGTACTAGTACTGTACTCCTTTTGATTGCTGAATAATGTTTTATTGAATGGATATACCACATTTTGTTTGACCATTCATCAGTTGATGCCTTTTAAGTGGTTTCTAGTTTTAAGCTATTATGAATAATGCTGCTATGAGCACTCATGGACAAGTCTTTGTGTGGACATTTGTTCTCACTTCTCTTGTGTAGAAACTCAAGAGTGGAATTGCTGGCCCATATACAAAATCTCTATTTAACTTTTTAGGGAACTGTGAAACTTTTTTCTAAAATATACCATTTATTGTCCCACAGCCACACATGAGGGTTTCAATTTCTGTAAGTCTTCACACAAGTTACAGTCTGTCCTTTTTATTGCAACCATTTGGTAAGAGGTGGTACCTCGTTGTAGTTTTGATTTGCATTTCCCTAACAACCATGCTGTTGAATAGCCTTTAGTGTGAACTGGCCACTCACATATCTTTGGAGAAATATTTATTTGAATCATTTGCCCATTTTAAAAGTTACATTTTCTTATTATTGAGTTATAAGAAAATATTCTAGAGTCAGTTCCCTATTAGATATCTGATTTGACAGTATTTTTTTCACAGTGTGTGTTGTCTTTTTATTTTCTCGATTCTCTTATTTATGGCATAATTTTGTTTAAATCCAGTTCAAAAATATTCTTAAATTACTTCTACTTTGGTATCATATCTAAGAAATGGCCTAGCCTACTGTCATGAAGGTAGGTATCTACATTTTCTTCTGCAAATTATTTTGTTTGAGCTCCTGTGTTTAGGATTGTGGTCCATTTTGCATTGACCTTTTTTTTTTTTTTTTTTGGTATGGTGAGAGGTAGAAGTTTAAATTTGTTTTCTGCATTTGGATAACCAGTTGTCCAGGTGCCACTTGGTGAAAGACTATTCTTTCTTGAATGAGCAGTCTTGAATATTGTTGTAGTCTTTGTATTGATTTTTTTTTTATTTAGATTCTTTTGTTTTTTTCCAGGTTGCTTATCAAGTGTCCCACAGATGAAAAAAATTTCCACATCTTATGAAGAAAGACGGAAACAAGCTACTGCTATTGTTTTGCTAGGAGTAATAGGAGCTGAATTTGGTGCTGAAATTGAACCTCCAAAACTGTTGACCAGACCTCGAAGCTCAAGTCAGATTCCTGAGGGATTTGGTTTGACTAGTGGTGGATCCAACTACTCACTGGCCAGACATACTTGTAAGTTTTGTTTGTTTGTTTGTTTTGTTTTGGTAAATCTTTCTCTCTCTTTTTTTTATTAGTTAATTAATTTTTTTCTTACATTGTTATAGTCCCCTAGTTCTCCCGCCACCATATCACACGTGAACCATCATCGTATTACCTTGTGTTCATCCCTCTCCTGTTTTGCTCCCATACTTGTAAGTCTTAAAATATCTAATACTCCCTATTGCTTCTCAATGAGTATTACTTGTTAACAAAAGTCTCAAAAGATTGAAGCTATCCTGAGTTTTAGCTCAAATAGAAGGCTTACAAAAAGTTAGAAAGCTGTACAATCTGTTTGGCATAGTTATAGTTGCCTAAACTTCTTTCAAAAGTTAAAATGTGGTTTTTTATGTGTTTTGCTTAAAATAATATATTTCTGAACTTTGTGTGTTCACATTGTGGTCAAGGTTTTAGTCAAAGTTTGTGAGAGCTAACTTCAAGTTAAAACTTCTAATTTATAAAAGAATTTCTAAAAAAACTGCAACTTTTCCTCAATGTGGTTTGAAAAGGCAAAGATCGGTGGGGGGTAAAACACTATTTTTTTCTCTAATATGTATGTTAATATTATATTAATTATACAATATGTACATACATAGTATAATTAATATAATGTGTATGTATTTATATAATGAATATGTATTTAAAGAGCATGCCTAAAGAATTATAAATTATCTCTGTGATTTAAAAAATCTTTCAGTAACAATTTTTAAATGACTGAAAAGTGACAGTCACAGCTCAGAGAATTGTGTCAGGCTCTGCCTTCCACTTTCTGGCTGGTGGGTTAATAACAGGTGAGGGTATTTTATAACAATGGCCTTGATCCTTGGTGTCGGAATTCCTTTAGGTAAATTCAAAATGTTCTTGCCATGTCGAAGAATTGTTTCTAGCAAATATGTCATCTTAAAGATCAACTATAATCTTGTGGAATACATCACAAGGTACTCTCTGTAGAACAAACTGTAGTGCGTTCTTTTTAGGGTTTGGCCTTTGAGCAAGGGGAAAAGGTAGATGTGACTTTGTTATGACAGCAGAGAACCTCACTGGATCATTGTCATTTACTTTCACTGTCACAGTAAGGAGTCCTGCACAATGACTTCTATTATTAAAAGTTTCTTAAACACTCAGCTCCCCCATTTTTCTTTTGCTCTTAATCCAACAAATAATTCACTAGTGATTAGTAAAAATCCAATGCTTTAATGTCTATTTGATATGAGAATGAAGAGAAGTAGTAGCACCACCCACCACCAACGCCAATAAGAAAATAACTTATTCTTCTGAATGTAACTGTAAACTCTTCTCCTGTATCTGCTCATTAATCCTCACCACACTCCTTAAAGTAGATATCCCTCCATTTTATACGTAAAGCTCATAGAACAGAGAGGTTCAGTTGACCTAGCAGAGATCATACCTCTAAGAAATAAAGTGGATGTCTCAGCAGTCTGTGGCTCCAGAGCTTATGATTTTGAGCATTATACAAACGCTACTACTCCAAGATTCCTAGTTGAAAGGGTTTGAAGACTGACATATGCTATTACTTTATCATTTAAAAGGCATTTTCTTTCCTATTCCATTTGGTCTCCAAAATACAAATGAAGACTTCTTCACAGTGACTCACCCAAAAAAGTGGTAAAACCCGAACTTGAACTCAAGCTGCTTGTTACATGAGAGCCGTTTCCACCTGAGTCAGTGGCTTTCTCTTTCCTACCTCTCACCTATTTCTCTCTTCCCTAGCTCTTTGGGGGTCGCAGTTTTCCCTTCAGAGAACCCTCCTCAAATCTTAGCCTCTCTGTAAATAGCTCTTTAATTAGATACATCTTTCTGGGTTACTCCAGATGCCTCAGACTTACGTTTTATTTATAGTTTTTTTATTTAGAATCTTGACATTAGAGTATCAGAGGTTAGTGACACTATGCTAGGATTTATATACTTTGCTGTTTTTCAAACTTTAAAAATTTTTTTTATTGTTATTTGTATTTTTTACATTGTGTATTCCCCCTGGGTAGCCCACCAACGATTCACCCGTGACCCATCACCATTATCCCTTGTCCCCTTTTCTTCCCCATTTTCCCTTCCTGGGTGTCTCTCTCTTGTTTGGTTCCGCTATATTCCTATTAAAAGTGAAACCAATCGATATTTTTCTCTTTCTGGCTTATTTCGCTGAGCATGATCCCTTCTAATTCCATCAGGGTTGCTGCAAATTGCATGTGCGCATCATTTTTGAATGCTGAATAGTATTCCATTGTATATATATGTACCACATCTTGATCCAATCATACATTTTTGGGTATCTGGGTTGTTTCCATACCTTAGCTATTGTTTTGTTAATTGTCTCTCTAATGAGTTATCAAGAAAAAACTAAGCCCTTAACATTTTTTTTTGACAGCTAAAATTTTAATGGTAAATTTAAATATATGCAAAAGAGGATATTTGAATATTGATTTTTAAATAATTGTGAACATTTCAAAATAAAAACATTGTTCTTTTTAATCAAGAGAATATTACCCATTTAGATAACCATCCACCATCATCCAAAAATACTTGTCATACTTTAAAAGTAGAAATTTAGGGCCTCCCTGGTGGCACAATGGGTTAAGTCTTAGCACTATGAAGCTATCCGCAGCCACTGCAGCACGAGTTTGATCCCTGGCTAGGGAGCTTCCCACATTGTGCAGCAGACCTCTCCTGTCTTGCCTGCTGCCCCCCTCAGCAGTGTACTTCAATTAATCTGCCTGTTCTGCCCTCTACTCTGTCTCTGGTGAATCCTCTCACCAACCCACACCTCTTGCCTACATCCCAGTTTTCGTATGCATAAATAAACAAACCTTTAAAAAAAAAGTAGAAATTTAGATCCTTGATTATTTTTCTTGAAGAAAGAAAAGGTCTACTCTCCATTGTTTTAGGGAAGGTGTTCATTTGTATATTTGCATCCAGAAATCAGAACTTTAAAACTGTGCCTTAAAAACTGTTTATTTAAAAGTCTTCCTTGAAAAGTCTTAGGATGCTCCATTTGAAGGGATTTTGAAGACTACCATTTGTATAATTTCTCAAGAGAAATTCCTGCAAGAAAAGTGAACATGAATGCTATTTCTCTGCAGTTTTCCCATAGGTCATTTTAGCATCTATAAATAAATTTGGGAATATTATAAACTAATGAATTGGTGACCAAATGCACCACAGCCTCTGAATCAGTTGCTAGACAGAATTGTTGACCCCACCTAATCTTAGCTAGCTAGACTGGGACTGTGATCATCCCTTTTCTAACCAAAATTTATCTTTTATAAAATTGTAATGTTCATGAATTTGGTTCTGTGTGTTTTCTTTTAAATATAATACATTCCTAAATTGATACTGTTGCAACTAAAGAAAGAGGAAACAGGTTAGGAGCAAAGACCTAAGGTAGACTAGAAAGGAAAAGTTTCAAAGAAGCTTTGAGAATTAACAAACAAATGAAAGGGTGTTAATACTGCTCTTTTGGTTAGTGAAAATACAGGGAGCTGGACTATATGAAAGGGTACACCAAAGCCTATTTCTGACATAAGGAGGAAAAAAAACCTGGATTGAGCTGTGGTGGGGAGGGAATTTTACATGGTCCTTCCCAAGCAATATAAATAAAATTTACCCAAACATTTAAAATACATAAATGTCCTACAACAAGTTTGTTCTTCAGGGCTTTTTGGATACGAGGCTAGATGTGGGAGGAACAGAAAGTAATCCTTCTTAGCAAGTTATATGTATGACTATTTTATTGACACAAGACTCTGAGAAGTTTTTAGCAAGCAAGAGGTGATATATAAGAATGATATTAAAATGTGTAAAATAATTAAAATGTGAAAATAGCCTATAATTTCCTCATGTATTATGGTTGCTCTAGTTCATTTTAATAATTATAAAATATTTTAAAGACAGTCAGAGGCGGAGTTAACCTCCATTCCATTGCCCTATTTTTTCCTCTAATATCTTAGATTCCTTATTGGTAGATTTGCCCACCAGAGGGATTTTCAAGACCTAACTTATTTGATTGTTGTGCCTTGATTGCATTTATGTTTATGAGTTTATATCTTGCTCTCTTGATTGGAAACAGATATCTAAATGTTTCTATATCTTACTTGGGCTCGTTTCATTCAGTTTTGTGTAATCTGCTATATAAACCAACAGTTCTGTGTGTGGCCAAGTTATTTGTTTGTGTGGCATTTAGAGTGCTTTGTTACCATTAAATATTTAGTCTTTCTCGTCTCCTATTGAATGAGATAATAATTATTGTCCTCATTTTGAGATAAGGCCATTAAGATACAATATTTGATGAACTTTAATTGCTAATGTACTTAGAGGTACAGATAGTGATTTCTAACCTTTCTCGTAAAGCATCCTGTGAAAAATCATCATGTAGTCAGGGTCCCAATTATCCGTGTTGATAGGAGGAAAGAGCGAGATTGACACAAAATTCAAAAATCATACTTCGTTTTATAATACATTGTATATTTATATTTAAATATACATGAACCTTTTGGGGGAGTTATATTTTACATGAAATGTCTAAATCACAGAATGAAGACAAAGCTGGACTCTGGAGACTAAGAGACTTAAACGAGGCCACTTTGTATCTCGTGTCCTTGTTTCCCTTATATAAAACCGGAAGCATTCTGTCTTTAAAGACCCTTTTGGTCCGATTAGTCTTTGTTTCGAAATGAAGGTATCCCCGGACACTAACTTTTTTCACCACTGCCCCATTTTCCTCTCCATATAGGGATGGGCACTCTCCTGTTTCATATCAACTCAATTTTAATAGAGATCCTTCTTCGCATTTATCCTTATCCACAACTGAGGCATTATTTAAATATTTCAGGGAGTTATTTATAATGTTAGTTATACTTTTGGTTTATTCTTTGATTTGGCCCCTTCTGCCCATTTTATAATAGTGGAATTATGCTGGCTCATCTGTAGTAAATCCTGTTTTGATCTCTCATTAGCTTTTTGACTTTGGGCAAGTGTCATAAGTCATTTCCCTAGGCTGCAGACTCTGAGAGATTTGTGTTCCACGAGTATTCTCGGGATCAATATCTTTAGGGAATGAAAGAAGCTGGACTGGGCATGGGGAGAAGTTGAATTGCAAAGTTTAATTCCCTTGGAAGCTTCAGTTGATCTCAGGAAACTCCAGAGTTGGAATGACCCTTCAGACATCCTGAAAACAGGCTATTGGCTGGGCCTTTATATCCCTGTATTAGTCAATCATTGCATTGAGGATGCCTGAAATACGAGTGTGACCTTGAGTGAGGCACCTTGCTCAGCCTAGTTTTAAGTCCCATAAAGAGACCTAGCTTGACCACTAATACTCTCAAGAGCTTGGGGAGTGAGTGCTTCAGTCTTGGAGGAGAAAGACGGGCACCCTCTCCAGGCTTCTACTCAATATATTACTACCTTCTGCATGTCCCATTTCTCATTTCTACCTACAGAAATAGAGAGAGGATCTGCCATCTACTTACCATGCTTTTATTCCAGCTCCATACATATCTCTTGTCAGTGCTACAAGACAGTTATTTTTGCCATACCTAGCATGATGCAAGACATACTAGTATAGCTAATCATTGAGTAGTTACTCTGTTCTAGGGATTTTGCTATGCCCTTTACATACATCAATATTATCATATTTAATCATCAAATCCATCAAATAAGTAGTGTTACTATTCCAGTGGACCAGAAATTGGAACTTCAAACAAACTTTGCCCAATACTCAATACAAATTTACGAAATTGTGTTCAACTTTCTTCATGAAGACAACAGATTGAGGGCATAGGTTAATGTTTTAGGATCATCCTGCTAAAAAGCGCCAGGTCTAAATGTGAACACCAGTCTTCTAATTCTAAATCAGTGTATTTTCACCATTTCATAGTCTTCTTGTGTTCTAACCAAGTAATATTTGGAAGTGGTGCTGCAAAGACAGGGGAAAGTCAGCAAGTATCAGGTCACCTATAACTAGGAAGTTTATCGAACCACCTGTTTAGGGAGGTACTGGTACCAAGGAGGCACAAACATGTCAAAACCCACATTTCCGTATTTCTGAAATGGCTACTATTTGTGGTGTGAAATATTCACATTAAAGGAAATGATTTTTCCTCGCAGTGGGTCTTTAGAAAGAAATATGAGGATTCCTCAGTGACCTAGGTGCATGACTTCATTGGTGTTACCTGGAAAATGCTGTGTTTATGTGCATTTATGTTTCTGTTCTTAAAGAGCAAGCCACAGATTCCATTCTATTCTCAAAGTCATTAAAATAAAGATAGGAATTCCACGAGTTTATTAGAATAAATTGCTTATGTGTTTTTATAACTTTAAGAAACAATATAGTCATATACTCCTTGACTAGTTCAGCTATAATATCATCAAATGGTAGCTAGTAGATTCTAGTAAATTCTAGCTAAGAACATTTTGATTCTATGATCCTGTGGTTAGAGTTTTATTTTGCTCTGGTGTTATGTTTGGTTTTATTTTGTTATAGTCTATGGTGAAAGTGATTCCCTAGATACTTTGTGTGCTTTCTAACCATGTTTATTTAATGATTATATTAATGTTGGTTGAGGCTGATTTTTTAAAAATATTTATTTATTTATGTATACAAGATCTGGGGTGCAGGCCAGAGGTGTGGGGCAGTGAGAGGGTTCCCAAGAGACAGAGTGGAGAGTAGAACAGGCAGATGGATAGAAATACACTGCTGAGGGGAGCAGCAGGTGAGGCAGGAGAAGTCTGCTGCGCCATGTGGGCATCTCCCAGCGGGCATGGAACTCTTGCTGCAGCTGCGGACCGCGCCACAGCGGTGCGCTTAACCTGCTTAACCTGTTGCACCACTGGGGAGGCCCGAGGCTGATTTTATAATGAACATATTTCCTAAATTTTAAGGTGAAAAAGAAAAGACAAATCTCAAAAGTTTTATCAGCAAGGTCAGGACAAAGTCACTGAATTGCAATTCAACAAAAGTTATGAATGAAATGGTTCATGCCACTTGTAAGGATAAGCAGTGAGAAAGGATGGAGATTTGCGCTCTCATCGCTATTCACAGACGGGTCCTCAGATAATTTGCTGAGCTGTGGCCTACACAGGGTCTACCCTGTTTTCCTTCACGTCTCTAAACAGACTTCCAGGCACCTAGCACTGCTGTCCCCGTGTCCGACTTCCTAGTCCACATCCACCTCATTTCTTCTTCTCATCACCCTACTTCAGCATTCTACATTCTTCACCATCTCTTCTCACCCGTGATTTTACCTTTGAATATCACCCTAGTTCCAGGTGCCACTTGAGCCTTGTTGCCTTGACATCCTCTGTGTTTAGAGCAGTAATTCTTCATTCTGGCTTCACTTGTAATTTTCACTTGTAGCCAGAGTAGAAAAGCCCAGGAGAATGTGGAATCATTGATATTCATCTTAAATTGCACATTCTGTGGTAGTCCTGGTCATTAAAAATGTGAGGGCACAAATTCTAATTTGCTCTATATTTTAAAATGGAAGAGATAATGGGAAGGGATCAGAGTGAATAAAGGACATTTATATTGCTCCCAGAGCTAATTCTTTAGGTAGTTCAGCCTTCTTATTGGAGTTTCATTATTCTGGATTGCTTGGATTTTAGTCTTGACAACACCACTTAGTAGCTGCGTGGCCTTGTAGACTGTAAGGCTAAGTTTCTTTGACCAAAAACTGGATGACAATAAGAGCACCTACTTCACACAGTCCTTGTGAGGATTAAGTAAATTAATGTATATAAAGAAAGTACTAAGTAAAGTATCTGACTTGTGTTAGTTGATTGTTAGTTACTATTAGAAATGTTTATATAAAAATAAGGAAAGGGATAGTTTTTTAAAATCATATCCTGTTGTGTGCTAGGACACAACATTTTGTATATGTATATGTATATTTGTATATGTATATGTATATACTCTTTGTATATACTCTTTGTATATGTATATACTATTTTAATTTTTTTCAAATAACCTGTGAGGCAAGTATTGCTATGAACATTTTATATGAGTTAATTGATAGACTATTTCAGTAACTTCCTTAAGGTGATCTTCTTGTAAGGAATTTGGATCCAGGTGTTTTTCCCACAAAACCCATGGTATTTTTTGCTACAACACATACTGACTTCCAATCTGTGGAAAAGCATGTTAGTTCTTAGAGCATTTATGTAAAAACACACTTTTCTTGGACTAAATTCTTATGTTTAAATAAAACACTAAGTATCTTGTAATTACTTAATTTGTAATTGGATGAATTTCTACGTTTATTATCTTGTTTCTCTTTTTAACCACACCAACAGACTATGCCCAGATCAAGTGGGAATTTTCACTACTCTTGTTTTTATTTGTAAATAATTTATGTTGTATAACAACAGCTTTATCATTTTTTAACTGAGATCTGGCACTTGCATTATAGACCCTGACTGGTGATGTCATCCCATCCTTATTCTTTGAAAATAACTTTAATTTGCAGTCATTTTTTGTTAATTCACTACACTATGGGTTTTAGATTCCTCTTTCATAAAGCAAATAATGTGGATAAGGTTATTTCTAAAACCACTTCCCTCTAAAATTGCAGGGTTCTCTGAAATCATTAATGTGATTTATTATTCTGAGAGACCTCATGTTTATTGCTGTCACTTTTGAACTTGTCTTTTCTTTTTGATTGCTCTGTACCAATTGTTCTATCTACTTTTATAAAACCTATAGGTTCCAGTAGTACACAGCTATGTCAGATGTCTGAAACCGAGCATCTTTAAAATTTTTTCTGCCATTCCTCCTTATGCATACCTCATACCGTCTTTACCAGGCTACAGTTAATACTACATAACTTCTCTACAATGTGCAGCTTCATGGACTTGGGTCATTATATATTGACATAGGTGTACTGTAGGACACAGATCAGAAAACCATAGCCATGAATCTAACTGGCCCCCTTTCTGTTTTTTTTCAAAATAAAGTTTGATTGGAACACAGCCACTTGTTCACATATTCCATGACGGTTTTACCCTATAACAGCATACTTTAAAAACTGTATGCTCCACAAAACCAAAATTTTTTATTTTCTGACTATTTACAGAAAAAATATTGCCAACCCTGCTATACATCATTTGAAATTTTTGTTAATGGTCCTTTCTTGACATTTAATATACAGAAAGACTTTGAGGTGACTTTGTTAAAAATACTTTAGTAGCTAAATATAACATCTGTTATACTTTAGTAGCTAAATATAACACTCCTATCCTTATAGGAAGGTAGTATAAAGACATTATAATAATGTCTAGAATGTGATGCAGCCTAGAATGAAGGCCTAGAATGTGATGCAGCATTGATATAAGTAAGACTCCACTAGACTTCAAGTGTTCATATTAATTATTTTGGTTCAGTTTTCAATCTCAGTTCAATTTTTACTTTCCTTGATTCCTTGTCACTAGACTACCAGAGTAGCAGATTCAGTGACTGGTTTTAGCATTGTGTTGTCAGTGGCAACCCCTCCTCCCCTTTATTTTATTTTGCATAGGACATTTCTGTTTCTGGTTTTTAAATTACTTTTGGTCTGGAGTTTTATGGCAGTTTAACAGAATGATTCCTCTGCGTAAGTTTGTCTTAATGTATATGTGCTTGGAGGCTACTGTAATTAACATATTTAAGTTTCTGAAAGTTCAAACAGTTTCATGTCGGAAAGGGCCCATGGAGAACATCTTGTCTTATCCCTTTAAAAGCTGCAGAACTTTTGCATGATTCTCATAGAAAGTCTTTCAGTAGGAAGTGAACAGAAGCATTTTGTGAACTTCATTGTAGATTCCTTGCCAAGTCCTTAGAAAACACAATTTCCAAGACTGTTGAATGGTGGGGAGTCTAAGTCTATTTTATTTCTTTGTGCTTTGGCCATCGTGATCTTTCAGCAAATGCTGGGGAATTTCTTGGTGCTATTCTGTTCAACTTGGAGCCCCCAGAGCCCGAGTCACTTGGAGAACCTGAATGCTTATATGATATCAGTACATGTTTAGAGTTCTTTCTTTAGACCTTTGGTTTTCGAATTAAGTTCTGGAGAGCCCTAGGATTCCATTGAAATGAATCAGTGACTGCCTGGGCTCTTAACACTCCTTCAATTACAGTAGCACTGACTTTAGTATATTTTAGAAGTTAAAGTTTGGGGTCATATTGTATCTGTAAATAGAGATTACCAAAACCAGGGCTGGACTCAAGAAGAAAAATACTGAAAAAAAGAAAAACAAAAACCCTCTGGAAACTAGAAATTATACATCCTTCAAAAAAAAAAAATCATGATACTCACAATTCTTAATTTGCCCACCCAAACTTGCTCTAATTGTGGCCTTTCCCACCTCAGTTGATGATCATTCTCTACAGTTTCTTAGCGTCATCTCTTAATCTTCTTTCTCCCTCTCACATGAGGATTTTATTCTGTCATGAAATCTTATTGGCTCTACCTTCATGATACAATATATTAAAAATTCCACTGTTTCTTACCACCTTTACTACATCACCCTGGTTGGCTACCTTCCTTTCTACCCAGATTATTGCCTACCCTTCCAGTTTCTACCCAGTTCCCCTGTATAGGGTATTTGTAACCTAGGAGCTCTGCTGGTAATGCTTTTTAAATCTAAAGTAGATCCTATCACTCAAGGGTATCTATTGATAGGTGTCTAATCAGCATGACAGATGCTTCAAAAACCAGTGCTTTTCCTATGTTCCAGTGACAAAATAGAAAATCATCATTTTTGAAAGACCCTTTTAACTAATAATACACTCAAAATCATGAAGAAGAAAACAGACAACCCAGTTAAAAAGAGACACCTGAATAAGACAACAGGCAGGCATTTCACCATTGGATTGCAGATTCCAAACAATACTCAACTTACCCAATAATTAAAGCAATTAGGGGTTAGGAAAAATTTGCTAGAAATTCTTGTGTATTGTTTAAAGTCCTTTTTTTTTTAATAGTGAATGGATATTTGTGTAATAAAATTAATAGACACTCATATTTTAAGAATAAGATATTTTTTAAACCTAGGTATTTATGACAACCAAAGAAATTCCCATAGACGCATATAAACTTAAATATAGAAGAAACTGCAATATGATACTGAGGGAAATAATATTTGAGTAAATAAAGTGACACATAGTTGTTGGATGGGGGGGATGAGTCTGTGTGATTAGTAACCACTTGTTCCCAAATTAATAAGACTATCTCATGCAAACACAGTTAAAATCTTTTTAATTCTTGGCGAAAGTATTTTAAAATTAACATGTCACAGATAAATGGGATATCTGAGTTATTTTGTTTTATTCAGTAAACACTTACAGCACTGACAATATACCAATCACTATTTTAGGCACTTTTAATCCTCATTATAATCCATTGAAGTATATAATTAATTATATCATACTGTATAGGAAAATATCATACTGTATAGGAAAATATATGTATTAGGAAAGTATCAAAGACCTAGGCATTAACTTAACAAAGAATTATATCTTTTTAGAAAAAAATTAAATCTTATTAAAGTTTTTTTAAAGACCTAATTAAATAGGGAGATAAACAGTTTTTTGAATAGGAGCACTTGATATAAGAATGTCAATTTTCATAAATTCAGTACCATGCCTACCCAAACATCAATAGGATCTTTGTTGGTGTGATTTTTGTTATTTAACATAGCAGACTAATTCTCAAATTTATATAAAAGACCAATGAGTGAAGAAAAGTTGTGGCACTTCCAAAAAAGAACAAGGTGAAGGGATTTCCCTTACCTTATATCAAAAGTCACTATAATTTTATCATAATGGATAATGAGTAAAATTAACTTACAGTGTTATCTTGGTACAGAAGTCAGCAGACCTATGGAATAGAAAAGATGGCACAGGGGTAGTTCTTCCATATGTACTTGATTCTCTATAAGTCTAGCATTTTACTTATTTTTTTTTCCGAAGATTTTATTTATTTATACATACAAGCTGGGGTACAGGCCAGAGGCGTGGGGCGGCGAGAGGGTTCACCAGAGACAGAGTGGGGAGCAGAACAGGCAGATCAGACGTACACTGCTGAGGGGAGCAGCGGGCGAGGCAGGAGAGGTCTGCCGCGCCATGTGGGAATCTCCCTGGCTGGGCATCGACTCGCGTTGCGCACTGCCGACAGCTCCACAGCGCAGAGCTCAACCGCTGCGCCACCGGGGAGGCCCAAATCTAGCATTTTAAAGTGTTGAAATAAAATAGAGAATTTTGAGATGTTATAGTTGTCTGTCCATAAGTCCTAAGGATAAAGATATGAGATCACTAATGTCCGTTATAGCAAAAAAAAATAAATGTCAATTGTGTGTGTAGATTTAAAGATTTATATATGAAAGCTGAAGCCATAATACTTTAAATATATATATTTATATATATAAATACTACATATTATATTTAGATAGATAGACATGGAATCATACAGTATATTCCCTTGTATTTGTCTTTTTTGACTTAGCATATAATTTGAGATTCATGTTATATTGTTGGATTTGCCAATAGTTTGTCCTTTTTATTGCTAAGTAGTATTAGTCTATGGGTATAATACATTTTGTATATCCATTAAGATGTGGGTGGACCTTTGGGTTAAAGGTCACTTTTCTGAGAGATGTTGGATATGCAGCTAGGTTAGGAGTAAGTCTCAACTTACTGATGTGGGCTTTAACACAAGTGACTCCATTTTGGGTCTGCTGTCTCATTTTCAACATATGAAATTTAGTTGGCATGAAATACCAGAGTAAATATTTCCATACCCTGAATTTGCCAGTCATATGAATAAAGAAATCTTTCTTGCTATTCTTAATGAAGTTTTTCTAAACCCTTATATTAGAGACACACTAATGTACTTCTAGGATATTGCTCTAAATTTCTGAAATTTTTAAAGCGATTTTGCTTTACATTAATAAGTTCTTCTTCTGCTTGTGCTCATAAAATTAATTGTGTTCCTTGAGCCCACACTAAGGAAAGCAGCCTCTGGCAATTAGGTCCCAGTATAGCGTGCCTCTCATTTATTAACTTAAGGTTTGTGTTTTGCTCTTTTTTTAAAAAAGAATCATTCTAAATTGGACTGTTTGGAATGTTTGGAAACATCTTGACCGTATCTAGTATGTAATAAATGAAAGCTTTTTGTGTCAACAGTTCCAATGACCATATAATGCTAAGAATAAATGAGTGCTTCATTACATTGATAATGTGTTGACACATTGATAAGGAAGTATTTTGATAAATAACCTATGAGAATTCAATTTATGATTTAAAGTTTGAACTGTGTGTATATGCCTAAGTCTATCTAGTTTGTGCTTCTAAACCTCTAGATTCTTCTTTTGTAAGCAAATAGGATTAACAGCTTGATTAATAAATTGATCTCTGAATTGAGCCAGTGAACTTATATATGAAAATGAAACATGTTTTAGCTTTATGAATGGCATTTTGGTTTAGGCATTTTAGTAAATTTTCAGTGTATTCAGAATTTCATCTTGTTCTCCATAGATTAAATTAGGCTGAGCAACTTTAGAAAACTGTCATATTATCTCAAATGTGCTACTTCAAGATTGTGTAAAGAAAGGAGGTAGTAGAATCAGCATGAAGGCTATAAATGCTGGGTATCAGTCTCCACCCAGAGCAGTAAAAGCAGTTACTTTGGGATGATTGATGTTGGTTGCTGGTGATAATTCTTGAAGGGAGGTGGGGAGGAAGGGAAGTGTTATTAGTCTAGAAACAGAACCACATCAAATCTCTGAAAAGAAAAATTAAAAAGAATTGCTTACTTGTAGAAAATAGTTAACTACTAAAAGTTAATGACATGTTTTTCAGGGTTAAGAAGTATTTGTTGGAAAATATTGGCTACTTCCTAATCTAGAGTCAGAAAATTGAAAAATAAAGGAACGTAGGCAGGTAGAGAGGTCCTCCAAGATCAGACCTCATCAGAAAGGGCATGGCTACTAGGGAAATACCCATCCTGTGGCTGGTGAAGAAACTTGCCGAAGCATTTGGAAAGGAATGACCTGCTAGTATCTGAGCTTGTGGCTAGTGTAAGCTGGTTCTACCCATCCTGTGGCTGGTGAAGAAACTTGCCGAAGCACTTGGAAAGGAATGACCTGCTAGTATCTGAGCTTGTGGCTAGTGTAAGCTGGTTCTGAAGTTCCTGGAATAATTCAGGACCCCTATTTAGGCAATTATGCCTTTATAATGGGACCACCATGAAAACCTTAAAGAACAGAGTTGAGAGAGCTTCCGAGTTGCTGAGCTGCTCAGAAGCAGCCCACTGTGTTCTGGAGGCTGTGGACTGAGCTTGCTAATCTATGGAGCTGCTCTGCCATCTTCCTAGTCTGGGGCCGAGCAGAGGGAAGTGATGATGCTCCTGCGGGATAGCTCTCTGACTGATGTTGACAAAGCTTAACATTCTGCCAACTGGAAAGAAGATGTTTACAGAGTTGAACTCCAATATTACAAAACAGGGGAGGAAAACAGTGGATTTGGAGCTGAGATACTACAAATCAATAACTGGCCCAAGAAGAATAATTTATTGCTATCATTTTAAGATAAAGTCTCATTAGTCAGAACTTTCAGATCACTATAAAATATAATTCTCTGCTTAGTCCATTATAATGAACTAATTATTTTCTTCATAAATATTTTTTATTTGAGTTATTATAGCATTCTTTTGTAAGTTGACAGGACCAAGAAAATGTTCACAATTTTGTTTCTGAGATGTGCGCTTGTCATAGCTGCAGAGATCTCGGCAATGTAGTCATTTAGCTACTGAAGGGATAGATTTAACACAGATGGACCTGGACCAGGCCTCAAAATATTGCCTGTGTGTGGTAAGCACAACTAAACTCATTTTACATTTACAGATAAATAAATGATGGTTGGCAACTATTGCCCCCAAATTTGCATTTCAATGGCCTAGTAATGTCCCGTCACTTACCAACTACTTCCCAGGATGTTAGTGATAAGGAATAATTAATGATTTGTTAACAAGATCAGATGTTTGATTATAATGTACAATACATGTACAAATTCTATATTTAACTTTTATTTGTCTTTTAATTGCTATAGATTTCTGGGCCTGCTACTAGCTACTTTGTCAGACTGAAGAAATGGTTCCTATAGTCTTTTATCCTCAGTCCCAGTGGACATTACAATGTATTTTCTCCAAAATAGCAAAGGCAGTCCAGTTCCATTATATGTTGTAAAATGTTGCAGTGCTATCCATTTTTGCTGCCGTTGTCAGTTCACTGAACAGCATCCTGGGAGTTAAGGAAAAAATAAAAATGGCAAGCAGAGAATGCACTCGTGTTTTCATGTGGAATGGTTTGAAGGGGGAACACTATTGGCAGGTAGAGAAATTTTCAGACTTTGAAGCACTAGAAAAGAATTTCAGGCCAAAAGAAGGTAATGTATTAAGCCCGAGCTCATTTAAAATTCTACTTTGTCTGACTGACCGTCTCATTACAGAGCAATCTGCTCAGAATGTCTCCAGTGTCGGTTCTGTGACCTCCCAGAGCTTCATACAGCAGTTGGCTTGAGTGGAACAGGCCACTTGGCTTCTGGGAAGAGAGGAGTTCTGGGCAGTAGCACCAATTCTAAAATATTGATGTGGCCGCTCCTGAAGCACTGCAGTGTTATATAGTTATATGCAGTTACGTCTTTCAAGCTACTTCTACTACCCAGAAATCATTATACTGAGCCTCTAGGTTGTCAGTCAAGTTAATTTTGGTAACTGCAGAGTTTACCCTTATGGATATTTATATAAGATGTGTATGTATAATTATATAATATGCTTACTCAATGGACATAAAAAAGTACAGAGTAAATGTCTTTCATATTTACTACCGCCTTAAATCATGTATCTGTAGTCACCCAGGTACACACAGATGAACACTGGGACTCTTTTTTTTTTTTAAAGTCTTTTTAATTTTTTTTAAAGATTTTTTTATTTATACATACAAGCTGGGGTACAGGCCAGATGCGTGGGGTGGCGAGAGGGTTCACCAGAGACAGAGTGGGGAGCAGAACAGGCAGATCAGAAATACACTGCTGAGGGGAGCAGCGGGCGAGGCAGGAGAGGTCTGCCGCACCATGTGGGATTCTCCCTGGCTGGGCGTCGAACTTGCATCGCGTGCTGCCGGCAGCTCCACAGCGCAGCGCTCAACCGCTGCGCCACCAGGGAGGCCCTGGTGTGGTGTGGGCATCAGGGTAGTACAGACTATGAAGTATCAAGTATTTGGTACCTGGTACCACATGAAATTGCCACTCTTGAAAGTCAAATACTGTCAGATATTGGCAATTTCCAGGTTCATCCTAATCAAGTTCAACTGTATTGTGATTTAAAAGAGCACCAAGTCATTAAAGGAAATTATATAAGCCAGAACCCACAGGAGCAACTAGACCAGGGAGAAACAGCACTAAGCAAAGGGAGGCTAATGAGTGATTTACAACTCAGTCTGGGTAGAAGTGAGATGTGATTTTTATCCTCTATTAAAAGGCAAAAATATTTTGGCCAACAGATTTTTTCACACTATGAACAGTGTGCTTTATGTCTAGGATTACATCCATTTTTGCAAATTAAGTCCTTTCACATTTGCGTACGTGCGTACGTGACATAACCTAACACAGCTGATTTTTATTTCTAAACTCTTTGCTGCCCTTCTAATTTCTTCATATTAACCTTGGTGGAATTGTTGGTTAGTGCCTATGATGATGCTTCTGTTTTTTTCATACCTAAGAAAAGATATGAGAAAGTTCCCCACTCACTTTTGAGGTTGTTCATTTTCTATTGGTCTACTTTAAATCCTGATTTTTTTTTCTGAAGATGAGGGTCACTGGTCTTTCAGTTCTAGAAATTATAAAAATCTTTCAGTTCAGAAATTATAATTAGTTTGATATTATTTTTAAAAATAATCTTCATTCTTTTAAGATATGCTTGTTCTTTTGCGATCCAAGCTATGGTTAGTGAGTATCCATTAATAAAAGTGTCCAGTTGACTTATTTGTTTCTACATTTTTATTGGAAGTTGGATTTCGAATACGGTCAGCCTCGGGAAATGTGTTGTACACAGCAGGTTGGCCCCAGGGCCACCTCACTGACAATGAACTGTCATTTTTTCCTGTTATTCAGAAGTGAATTTCTCTATATATTTATTGGTACTTCATCTGATTTCATTTTACCATGGTCCGCGATGTATTTCAATCGCAATGAGTCATCAGAGAACTCCTTAGTAATGATTCATAGCTTTCCATTTAAAGTGTAGCTAATGCAAAGTTTAATGGGTTGATAAATTCATCAAATTCTTTTAACCTGCATATGAAAATGCAAAGACTAATTTTTATGGCTGTGTGTTTTTCAGAACCCCAGTTGTTAATGAAGCTATTAATAAGAAGTGTTTTGCACTAAAGTTAATTATTTCCAGAACTGGTAGCAGCATTAGCCTAACATTTGGGGGCCACGGGTGTGTTTTTGTGGTCTTTGATTCCAAGATACGTAGGTGATTTTACTCTGACCATCATCATGTTTGTACAGTACATGCCCATGTGGAAAGTAGAAATTGTCAGTTATTACAGCCTCCACCTGCGGAAACCTAGCTAAGTAATGTACATTCCTTGCAGAAAGGAATAATCCAATGTGTGGTCTTCAACTCTCAATTATGATTAAGTTACTGTGTGCATGTTCATGTTTGAATGAATTATCTTACTGAGGTAGCATCACTTTCAAATATAGCCTCCTCTTTAGCATCTTCCCTCAAAATGCCAGAATTTTTGTGAAATGTTTAATGTAGAGCAATATTGATTGTTCTCACTATTTACTTAATGTTCCACTGTTTAATGTAGAGTAGACCACATAGCCTCTCTGAGGTTTGGCTTTCTATCATAAAGAGAAAGTTGAACCTTTCTAGCTCTTGACTTTTAGAAAAATCTGAGACATAAAGACACATTGCTCTGTGGCTTTTGTTACACATGTGTGGTATATGGAACTTTTTTTTAAGTCTAACATGTGTCATGAAATCTGCCTACCAGTAGGGTGAGTGTGTTGCTTTCATGTTTCCTGCCTCTGTAATGTAGTTCCATAAACATACATAGTATCTAGCATAATTAGATTCTCTCCATAAATTGCAACAGGTCTGATCTTAAGGGCATTTACTGTGGTAGAACAGAATTGATCTTGCTTTCACATTTGATTCACTCTCTACAGATTTGGAGAGGAAGAAAAATAGCATTGCCAGCTCACTTTAACTAGGCCAGAGTTAACAGGAGCAAGGTTGGAAAACCAGTGGTTATAACATTCCTTTGCCTTTCTCTGTCTTCTTCTCACGTGTGCTACGTGTAGACCATGCAGGTCGTGACTCCAGCCATTCCGAGGACTCAGCCAGGCTTATCACCTTTCAGATATGTTAAAACCATTCAGTGCTCAATCAATTGTCATGAACCGAATTTACAGTTTCAGGGATTAGCAGGAGAAAACATAGTGATGCTTTTCTTTTGCATTATTAAACTCCCTTTGTAGAGAATCATCTAAAATCTGAAATATGACATACCCCATGGCTTTTAAATAACTATTGTATGTAATGTAATGGACAATATACAAAGAATTTCTTGTCAGGCAAACTTTACATTGGCCTTACCAACAACATGATCTGGAATAGGTTATTTAGGTTTCTGAAAAGCTGTTTTCCTCATCTTCAGATGGAAACCAATACCATATTCCTCGTGGGGCTCTTTTCAGAATTAAATGAAATGCCACATGTAAATCACCCAGTATAGAACCCGCCTCTCCCTACCGGGTATCTTCTTCCTTCTTCCCACTGTTTCATAAGATGATGTTTTATTTTATGTTTCTGAAAAACGGCTGGAGCCCAAGTACTTTTCTTTTTTAAAACGCCAGTTTCAAGTCCTAGTATGTTGTACAAATAAATAGCTGTGATTGGAGAAGATAGTGAAGGAGTCATTTCTGTGTATACAGGGGCTGTGGGAGAGGACACACGAGCTGCCCTGTGTTAAGCGTGGTCTTTTCCCTGTCTCACTCCTCTCATTAGATTGGGAGAGTCATACAGTGCAAACTCTCCATTTCAAGTTCCCTATAAGGAAGCTTATCACATCATAAACTTGGGATGAAACATGTATTCCATAGTTCTCGATAACTTCCCAAAGCTTTTCCTGACCACAGGGAGGAGCATAGTTTCTGCTTCCTCACTGAAAGGGGGTAGGGCCAAGGTGTAGAATTGGGGAACACCTGGAGGACCCTTCAAATCATACTTGTGGCACTCTGTTCCCCTCAATTTTGTTCCCCCCATCCTGCCATAGTAAGACATGGCTTGGTAATCTGTCATGGTTTTCAAGGACTTTGAGACAGAAAAAAAGATTGAACACTATTGTTCTATGTTGTTCTTCCTAGATATGAAATTATTACATCAATGATTATATAAAATTAAATCTCTACATGGATGTAATCTTCAAAATATTTTGACAACCTTCATTTATTTCTCTTTATTCCTTCTCAACAGTTAGGAAGCCTTTGGACATTTTTATGTGTTCTGTGTATAATATAAGAAGTAAATACCATGGCATATTTTTTCAGGTTATAGTGATCCGTCAATGACAGTAGAATAACAGAAAAATGTATTTCTTATTTTGGTTTACAGCATGACTTCTTTCATCTTTTATTGAAAATGAAGGCTGTCTTAGAGTGCTTTTCAATCTCAATTTGATTTATATGAAAGAATTAATTAATGGAAATTAAGCCATACATAGCTATTTTCCAAATTTAGTCAAAGGAAGCTGTATTTGAGGGAAAATTAAAAAAAAATATTAAAACCAAACACTAGCCAATAAGGTATGAGGCAGTTAATTGCTTCCTGTCCCTTTCGAAATTGCTCAGCCTGAAAAAAGATAGCACGTATTGATTTACTGTATAGTAAATGTCCCAGGTCTCTCCTCCTCTAACACCCAGACACACACACACACCACACACATAAACACACAAGGCAATGGTATCAAGGAACTGCATGCCTAGCCATTTCTCTCATCAAACTTATGTAATAACAAAATTGGTCTGGAACATTTTCTTCCTCTGTAAAAGGAAAGAGCATAAAATTATTAAAACACAAAATGAGTGGCAGTGTATTTTTTGAATGCATAATTTGTTTGCTTTTAAGCTCAAAAGAAAAACAAGTTTCCAAAGGGGAAAAATTTCCTGATTATGTAGTATCAATCTATTTGTATGTATATTAATATCAATTAATATATTTACATGCATGTGTAATATGAGAAGCAATGCCAAAACTTAGCCTTGTTTGATACCTTTTGGGGAAGTTATTATGAAGATAATGTAAATTCAAACTGTGCTCTCTAATACGGTTTTTGTTTTGTTTCAGGAATGAGCCACTCACTGAGCTAGAGAATAGGCATTTGGGTCACCTGGTTTTTTTTTTACCTCTTGTATAGGTTACTATTTGCTACTTGTGATTTTTCTGATAAACGTCTGATTTTTTTCCAACATAGACTTGAAATGTTAGTTTTGGTTGTACTAAACCCCAATCATTAAAATTAGCAAGAAGTTAAACAAAGACAGTCAGATATTATACAGCAAGCTGCTCTGAAGGATAACCGGTAATTACTCATGTAAACAAGTATTTCAGAAGCACAATATAACATGTATATTTCTTTCTTGTCTTACATGAATATAAATTATCATCTTTGCTTTATAATTGCGATCTGGTTGCTTCTATAGCTCAGAGAGTGAATTGATCACATCATAGTATCTTGAGTTTTATTTTGAAGAACCAGAGCATCCTTCTATGTAAAAAGAGAGTATTTTGTGGTTGGAGTGAATTTTCCTTTGTCATGTTGTAAGGTTACTTGTATGTTGCTGTGTATCCTTTTGTTAAAAAATACACATACCTCTAAATATTTCTTTGGAAATATATTGGCCCTTTCTCTTTGTTTGACATTAACATCTATTCCCTAAAGGGCTCTGTTTCAGATTTCCATGGAGCTTTGTTGATGACTCTCTTGCAAACCCACCAGCACCCCTTTCTTCCCAGAATTCTACATGCAGCTTAGCTGTTCTGGCAAGGCTGCTGTTTACTGGCGAGTTCCCATTAACATAGCCACCACTCCTGGGTTAGATAATGGACTGAAAGGTTAAGAGCAGAGGATCTCAACAGCTCCAATCAGCGGGGCTTTTCCAGGGCTAATTACCTCTTTACTGCGCTGACTCTAATGTGACATGTTTATTGCCTTAACTAACAACTCATTAGCTTAGTTGATGTTTTTGTCAATATTAATTCGTTCATTTAAGCCAAGTCAAAGCTTAAACAAAGATGTCCAGACTGAGAAACGGGCAGCATCGTGACTTTTGTTTGCTCATCTTTTTTTTTTTTTCCTTTCTTACTCAACTTCAACAAAATAAATATGTAGACAGGAAACATTTAGAGTGCCAGTGTTGAGAATGTTGGTATCTGTCCATTTGCCGGCATATAAAACAATTCTGAATTTATTTTATGGTTATTCCAGTCTCCACGTCACAGCTTACTTAATATTTAGAGTCTAGTGTAGCCAACAATTTCTAGTCATTGGCTATATTCCTGTAAAGGGTTAAATTCAGCAATTCCTTATTCCAGTTAAAATTTTTACTATAGTATATAGAAAAGAGATTTTAATCTCTACAGGACTACCTCTAAAATTACTTTGAGATTTATCTTATGACAGCTGACTTCCTTAATTAGCCTGTGAATTGTTTAAAGAGACGATTATCAAGTCACCATGAAACATTTCGGGTTTTTGTGAAACCTTTGGTTAACACTCATGTTATTTCTTGGAGGATGTCGTTGTTTTGAGTTCTTTTTTTTTTTTTTAATAATATTTCTGTAAAGTCCTAGAGTATTGATGAACTAGCTGAACACCAGCCTCTGATGGAGTAGTAAGTTGATCACTTTGGAGATTACATCAGCATTTTCAGAACCCTGTGGTGCATTTGACAGGTCCCTCCCTCAGGACCTGGAATGGTATGTGGATGGCCAGAAAGGCTAAGAGGCATTCGTGTGGAAAACAGACATGGGTGAGGCTGCGGTGCTGGGGGAGTTTTTCCCTGGACAGCTTGTCTCTGCTTTGAAGGCCAGAGACTCACTCCGATTGGCTAGTTCCTGGACGTGATCAGGGCCAGAGAAGGCTAATAAAAGCTATGTCTAGAAATTGGAATGCTACATTATTAATTTTTAGTGAGAATCTCGTGTCACATAAGCCAGACTCAATCATTTCATCCAGCAGTTTATCTCCATGGAAGGTTACATGGATGTAAATTATCAAGTCATAAGAAATCACTATCATAGGAAATAGAAAACTTTAATCTGTATAATTGAATTCATTCAATACTAAATACTCAACTATATATACTTTTCTCTGGTTTCTCATCTCCCATTCTTTCCTGAACCTGTTTTAATCAGAGTTTGCTGCCTTCCACTGTGTGAAACCTTTTCGGTAAGGTTACCAGTGACTTTTACCTGCCCAGACTCACTAAGCCATTGTCAGCCCTTGTATCTGTCTCTTGCTAGAATGTGCTAATGCAGCCATGTTGAAACTTGAAACTTTGGGTCCTATGACATTGTCCTCTCCTAAACACTTCACCTCTTTAGCCACTTATATTCAACTTCAAGGTTCCTTTTCTTTCCAGCCTATGAAAGTTCTTCTGTGCCTACACTCCCTGGAGATCACATCTGGTCCCAGGCCTTGTCACCTGCACATGCGTCTTCTCCCATTCTTAATTCTCACCCTAGTCTCTACCCTAATCTTCACCCTCATATTTCCAACGGCTTCTCTGAACTCTACCTTCAGATGTTTGAATGTCCAAAACTAAGCGGTCAATGCTCCCAGGTAAAAAACAACCCCCTTTCTCCTGTCAGTACTCACTTCAGCAGATGTCACCGCCGTTCACCCAGTTGTTCATACCCAAATTCTTGGAATCTGTTTTTACCTTCTCTCTGTCATGTGCCCACATTCAATCTCTAAACCAATATTCCCTCTATTATCTTAAAAATAATCTAGACGGGCCTCCCTGGTGGCGCAGCGGTTGAGCGCTGCGCTGTGGAGCTGTCCGCAGCGCGCAAAGAGGGTTGGACGCCCGGCCGGGGAGAATCCCACATGGTGCAGCAGACCTCTCCTGCCTCGCCCGCTGCTCCCCTCAGCAGTGTATTTCTGATCTGCCTGTTCTGCTCCCCGCTCTGTCTCTGGTGAACCCTCTCACCGCCCCACGCCTGTGCCCTGTACCCCAGCTTGTATGTATAAATAAATAAATCTTTTTTAAAAAATAAATAACCTAGAATTCATGCTGTTGTCACTACTGTTTTAGTCTGAGTCAGCATTATCTCTTGCCTGAACCATTGTAGCAGACTTGGTTCGCCTCCCCAGTGTCACTCTCCACCTCTCTTACCTTCTCCTCTGTACACAGCACCCAGCTGCTTTTTGTTGACAGCAAATCACATCTCTCTCCTCCCAAAACTTCTGCTTGTTTCTTGTAAGACTTTGAACAAAGCTCCACATTGAAAGATCCTGCACCGTCTATCCCGCGCCTCCCTCGGCCTTTGTGCCCTTCTCCGCCCCTGTTCACTGACATCCAACCCCACTGCACTGTCTGCAGTCCCTTAGATGTCTCCACGACTCTTGCCTCGGGGCCTTTTCTGCTTTTCCCTCAGCTTCAAGTGCTTCTCCCACAAATGCTCTTTTCCTCAGTTCACTCAGGTCTCTGATCAAATGTCACCTTCCACAGAGTTCTTACCTCTCTGTCCCTTTTTTGGCTCTGACTCTGCTTTGTTTCTCTTCACGGGACTCAGTACTACTTGTCCTCGCTATTTGTTCCCTCCGTTTTTACTCCCTAACTAGAATGTAAGCTTTGAGAGAGCAGACTTTGTGGAGCTGTGCACAGAACAGTGCCCACTGCATCGCAAGCTCCAGCAAGCACGGAAGGAAGAAAAGGGTCACTCAACTAACAGGCTAGAGCTCGAGCTTAACCCCAGGGTTCTCTTTATTTCCCTCCTCCTTCATGCCATTCAACAGTCCTACACCTTTTGGAAACAGGACATAGAAGTATTTGCATCGTTCAGCTAAAGATATGCCAGAATAATGGATTTTTAAAACTTCTTTGACATCACAAACATCTGCTTCAATTATTTTACTTCTTTATTGCTGACCCCTAGACTGTCAAACAGTCAGCACTTTTTACCTTCCTTAGGCAGAAAAAACACTGTATGCATTAAATAATACCCTTTTGTCTGTTTTTAGGAAGAAAAGATCATCTCCTATTTTAGCCTGCCATCAAAATACATAAATACCAACAGCAAAATGAAATTAAATTCTATTATTTGACACAACTTAGTTAATTTGAAATGCAGTAGAACAGAAGAAATTATTAGTTTAAATCAAGGAACATTTTGATTTTATACACTTCTGATTATAGGATAAGAAACAGCTTGTTGTGTTGAATTAGGACTTTTGATGAGGCTAATGTTAGATTGATGAGTTTTAAAACATCTTTGTTAATTTCCTAATTTAGCAAAGTTATTTTATGGCTTTTATAAAAAGAAATAACTTATTTTTATTCAGTAGAGGTTTAAAAATTTATAGCAGTTTATAATAACTGCATTAATACAAAGCATGTTCTTATAGAAATGGTTGTTAATTATTCTGTATCTGAGTATAATGCACACTACATTGGAATTATTTTTAATCAAATAAAGTGCCTGGATAAAGCAAAGACTGGAATTCTAAATGGCATTCTGCCATCCTTGTTCTTTGATGGACATTAACAAGTGGGAAAAAGCTTCATTCACTTGGTTACACTTTGAAATAAGTGGCCAATCATTATTAATTCATTTTGCACTCATTGTAATGGCATAAATCATCATAAATTCATTTGGTTTAAAGTGCATATAATATGTTCCCCGCAGGAATTTCCTTGTAATTGAGCTATTAATTAATGCATTTTTTAATATGACCTTTTTTCCCTTCTCTGCTCTTCAGAGCCAAGAGTAGTTCATGATATTCTTTGAAGTATGAGGAATGAGTTTGTCTTAACTAGGCCCGTTGACTGACCCAGGAGGGGCCAAATTGCAAGGAAAAGGTAATATGTATTACCTACCAGTAGTTCAGCAATATGGTGGTGAATGATCTCCATGGATTCTTTAAAAAGTTCTCTGAGATGAGTATTTTTGCATTGGTGTTCATTAGAGAGATTCGTCTGTAGTTTTCTTTTTTGTGTGTTGTGTTTGGTTTTGGTATTAGTGTAATGTTGGCCTCATAGAACGTGTTTGGTAGTATTCCTTCCTTCTCAATTTTTTGAAAGAGTTTGTGTAAGATAGGGACTAGTTCGTTTTTAAACATTTGGTAGAATTCATTTATAAAACCGTCTGGTCCTGGGCTTTTGTTTTTGGGGAGGGTTCTGATTACTGTTTCAATTTCACTGCTTGTGATTAGCGTATTTAGGTGTTCTATATCTTCTTTATCTAGTGTTGGGTGCTTGTATAGTTCTAGGAATTTGTCCATTTCCTCTAGGTTGTTGTACTTGTTTCCATATAGCTGTTCATAATTACCTCTGATTATTCTTTTGATTTCTGCTGTGTCTGTTGTAATTTCTCTTCTTTTGTTTATGATTCTATTTATTTGTGTTTTCTCCCATTTTTTCTTTGTAGGCCTGGCTAGAGGTTTGTCTTTTTTGTTTATTTTTTCAAAGAACCAGCTTTTGGTTTCGTTGATCTTCTGGATTTTTTTTTATTTCCGTTTCATTTATTTCTGCTTTGGTTTTTATTATTTCCTTTCTTATACTGGCTTTTGGGTTTTTTGTTGTTCATTTTCTAGTTCTTTGAGATGGGAGAATATATTGTTTCTTTGAATTGTTTCTTATTTCTTGATGTGAGCCTGTATTTCTATATATTTCCCTCTTATTACTGCTTTTGCTGTGTCCCAAACATTCTGGAAAGTTGTGTCTCCGTTGTCATTCATTTCTAGGTATTTTTTAATTTTTTCTTTGATCTCCTCATTAGTCCAGTGGTTTTCCAGCAGTGTGGGTTTCAATCTTCATGAAGTGAGAGGGTTCCTTTTTTTCTTTTCATGGTTTATTTCTAATTTGATGGTTTTATGATTGGAGAAGATAGTAAGTATGTTTTTGGTCTTAGTGTATCTGTTGAGGTTCATTTTGTGACCTAGTATGTGGTCAATCCTGGACTATGATCTGTGTGCACTTGAGAAAAATGTGTATTCAGATTTTGGGGGATGTAGTGCCCTATAGATATCTGTTAATTCCATGTGGTCTAGGTCCTTATTTAGAGTTTTAGTGTCCTTGTTTATTTTTTGTTTCAGTGATATGTCCATTGGTGAGAGTGGGGTATTGAAGTCTCCTACTATATATGTATTTTCTCTAATGTCTGTTTTCAGGGATGATAATAATTGTCTGATATATTTTGGTGCTTCTTCATTTGGGGAGTATATGATGAGGAGGATTATATCATCCTGTTGAATTGTCCCCTTTATTATGATGTAGTGACCAGCTATGTCTCTTTTTACCTTTTCTAGTTTAAGTCTATTTTATCTGATGTAAGTATAGCTGTCCCTGTCTTCTTTTTTGGTCCATTTTCTTGTAGAATTGTTTTCCAGCCTTTTACTTTCAATCTGTATTTATCTTTTGTAGCTAAATGTGTTTCCTGTAGACAGCAGTAGGTTGGGTAACATAATACACCACAATCAAGTGGGATTTATTCCAGGGACCCAAGGATGGTTCAACATCCAAAAATCAATTAATGTAATATAACAGATCAACATAAAGAAAAATAAAAACCATATGATCATATCAATAGATGCTGAGAAAGCATTTGACAAAGTGCAACATCCATTTATGATAAAGGCCCTTGAAATCCTTAGAATAGAAGAAACATACCTTAACATAATAAAAGCCATATATGACAAACCCACAGCTAATATTGTCCTCAACAGCGAGAAGCTGAAAGCCTTTCCCCTAAGATCAGGAACAAGGCAAGAGTGTCCACTCTCACCACTGCTTTTCAATATAATACTGGATGTCCTAGCCAGAGCAATAAGACAAGAGAAAGACATACAAGGAATCCAAATAGGGAAAGAAGAAATCAAACTGTCACTATTTGCAGATGATATGATAATATACATAGAGAATCCTAAAAACTCCATAGAAAAATTACTCAATATAGACCAGTTCAGTAAAGTAGCAGGATACAAAATCAATGCACAGAAATCAGTAGCCTTCCTATATGCAAACACTCAGTCTGAGAAAGAAGAAATTAAGAGAACCATCCTCTTCAAAATTGAAACCAAGAAAACCAAATAACTGGGAATAAACCTAACAAAAGAAGTAAAGGATTTATACAAAGAAAACTATAAGACACTATTAAGAGAAATAGAGGAGGACACAAAAAAATGGAAAGACATCCCCTGCTCATGGATTGGAAGAATTAACACTATAAAAGTGGCCCTCCTACCAAAAGCAATTTACAGATTCAATGCTATTCTGATAAAAATCTCAATGACATACTTCAAAGAAATAGAACAAACATTGATGAAATTCATATGGAACCACAAAAAAACCTTGAATAGCTAAAGCTCTCCTGACTAAAAAGAAAAAAATGGAGGGATTACATGCCCCGACTTCAAACTATACTACAAAGCCATAGTAATTAAAACAGCATGGTCTGGACAAAAACAGATGCATTGATCAATGGAATTGAATAGAAAACCCAGAAATAAATCCACATATCTATGGACAACTGGTCTTTGACACAGGAGCAAAGAATATGCAATGGAACAAGGTTAGCTTGTTCAATAAATTGTGCTGGGAAAATTGGACTGCTACATGCAAAAAAAAATCAAGCTAGAATACTACCTCACACCATGCACAAAAACCAACTAAAAATGGATAAAAGACCTCGATGTAATACCTGAAACCATAAAATTTATAGAAGAAAAAATAGGCAAAACTCTACACGACATACATCTCAGCAAAATCTTTAAAGACATATCCCCAAAAGCAAAGAAAGTGAAGGAAAAGATAAACAGCTGGGATTACATCAAACTAAAAAGCTTCTACACAGCAAAAGAGACATTAATCAAAACAGACAGACACCCTACTAACTGGGAGAAAATCTTTGCACACAATACAACCGACAAAGGACTGATAACAAAAATCTACAAGGAACTCACATAACTCAACAAAAACAAAGTCAACAGTCCAGTAAAAAAATGGGCAGAAGAGCTAAAAAGGCACTTCTCCAAAGAAAAAAAGCAAATAACCAGTAGGTATATGAAAAAATGTTCAACATCACTTATAATCAGGAAAATGCAAATCAAAACCACAATGAGATACCACCTCATGCCAGTGAGAATGGTGCACATTAAAAAAGCAGGCAACAACAAATGCTGACGAGGATGCAGAGAAAAAGGAACTCTCCTACACTGCTGGTGGGAATGCAAACTGGTCCAACCACTACAGAAAGCCATATGGCGTTTCCTCAAACTGCTGAAAATGGAGCTTCCATATGACCTGGCAATACCACTTTTGGGAATATACCCAAAGGACACAAAAACACTAATCCAAAAGGATACATGCACCCATATGTTTATTGCAGCACTGTTTACAATAGCTAAGGTATGGAAACAACCCAGATGCCCAAAAATAGATGACTGGATCAAGAAGATGTGGTACATATACACAGTGGAATACTATTCAGCATTCAAAAATGATAAACACATGCAATTTACAGCAACCTGGATGGAGCTGATAGGGATCATGCTCAGCGAATTAAGCCAGAAAGAAAGAGAAAAATATCAAATGGTATTGCTCATAACAGGAATATAGGGGAACCAAACAAGAGAGAGACACCCAGCAAGGGAGGGGGAAGATAAGGGCTCAAAATGGGGAAGAAAAGAGCACAAGAGCGATGGTGATAGGTCACGGGTGAATTGGTAGTGGGTTGCCCAAGGGGAATACACAATGTAAAAAATATAAATTAAATAAATTTTTTTAAAAGTTCTCTGAGATGCTAGGGGTTACAATAATTGCAGCAAGAAAAATTTCATTCTCCCTTGATGAACATGGTTACACTGTGGCTTCTGTTTTAATTTCTAATTCTTAGACTCTCCCTATGGCCACTGGTTGTTTGTAAGCATTGACTGCCTGAAATTGAAGTTCCCTTGCCATCAGCAGGAGGCCCTCTGAACCAGACTTGCCTCCTCCCATGTACTCCCCTCAGCCTCCTGAATTCTCTGGGGCCTGTTTCTTCTTCTATCAGAGTATACTGGTTGTGGGAAAGCTTATCACACTGCTTCTAAGGGTAACCATGGCATTCCTGTGAGTCTTCCTGCTTCAAGGGAAGCATGGGAAGCAGAAATTAGGCCAAAGGGAAAAAGAAGGGAATTAAAATTATAAATGGGAAGTTGGAAAAAATATCAATGATTTTACAGCTTTTTAAATGATACTTTCTAATGTAGTGCCATGTGTGCACAAATTGGAACCGAGTTAAAAAATACTACATAATGCATGTTCATGTGGTAAATATGTCTTGTTTAGTGTGGTTTGTAGTTGCATGAAAATCAGGGTTAGACAATGTTACAAGTACACTGTTAGGGCCTATAAATGGCAGTTGACTCTGTGTGTGTGTGTCTGTGTCTGTGTAAAAAGTCTATTCAGTGTTCAGTGTGCTGCTACAAGGTTCAGTCCCTGCCCTTGCTTTAAAAATACAGGAGAGAAAAAATGAAGTAGCAGTATAAAAATGTTACTTATTAACATGGTTAATAGTTAATAGAATGCTTTTGTATAATAGCCATTCAATGAATGTGGATGTATTAATGAAAAGTCTATGCTTTGTGATAAGGATAAATAAATGCTCTAGAAAACAAATTATTACCTTGATAAAGCATTGAACTGTGTGTGTTAAGGTATATATGTTAATCTTTAAATGGAGTTGGTCATCATAACCAACCAGACACCATAAAATTTTTCAGTTGGCATTTTTCATTGGTCAGTTCTTGATTGGAATATTCATCTTGCTGAAGCAACAAGTTCATCATAGTACAATACTGTTAGCTTTTAAACCACCGCTACGCTTTATTTTGCTCTCACTGTCTCAATCCTTTTCTCATTTTTAGCAGTTTGCTGTTACAGCAAAGCATAAATATTTTCTTGCAGCTTTGCTCTTTTGTAGCATTTTTTAAAAACAGTAAGATTAAAGTTTTTTTTTAAAGCTTGAGACAGAATAGCACTAAAATATGAGCTATTGTTATCACTCTTGACTGCATGACAGCAGAATTAAACTTAGACAGCCAGAGGGTCTAAGTTAATTGTGATTTATCCAATGCTGTATTTTAGTGCTTTCTGCTTTTTAAAGGTTTTGTTTTGTTTTGATTTATTTTCCAGTGTTCTCAGCTGGTCTGCATTTTGGAAATTCATTTGTCCATTTGGCTACGCATCCAGGGGTGGTGTTGGGGGAGGGTGTGCCACACCTTAAATTCTCATAGTATCAGTTCTGCCCAGCTATCTTCTGGGTAAGAAAGACAATTCATTTGGTAACTTTACCTTGGATAAGGTCCCAGACTGACTTGAACTAAACTGAGTTCCATCTTGTAACAAGTTTGCTTAGGAGCCTCTTAGCCTTCATGGTTACCAGTAGTAGGACTTAGAAGTTGTGAAACAGAGTGGGAGAAGGTATCCTGGTAGTTTCTTAGGACTGTACATTTATTAAACATGGCAGTTGTTTCCAAATTTTTCGTTCTTGTGGCTCAGTAAAATTCCCAAAAATAAAATTCAAGACCTTCAACATTTTTTTAAAAATCTTTTATTCACCAAAGAAGTAGTAAAAATATAACCTTAGAATTAATCCTCCTTTGAATTGAATATATTTAGCCTCATGAAAAAGACTACGTTATTCCATTTTCCCCATCTCACCGTCGAGCTGGGGAAACATTACCATGAACAAACATGTGTCTGTAGCTTTTGGAAATTTCTCATCTGTGCACAATCATAGTGATTAAGCTGGGTGCATAATTGTATTGACTGAGCTGAGCACATCTAGTGTAAAGTAATTTTCAAAGTATTCGCCAGAGCAACAGTTATGTATTAAGTATTTAGTAACCGTAAAATGCAGTGCTTATTTAAAACATAAGCTTTATTTAAAGCACAAAAAAAAATTTTTAACCTTTATATGGCTCAGGGAATTTATTCAGTAAAAGTAATTTATTCAGTTAAAAGGTAATAAAATCAAATAAGAATTATAGAATGCCAAAAAGATGTTTTATTGTTGTTTGTCAACTGTGTGGATAGTCATTATTGTATTAAAAAGAATTCATTTCTAAGGTAAGCAGGAAATATGTGGCAGAAATCACTAACTACTTTCTCAATACCGTCCTCCCCTTCCTTGTGAACAAAACTTCAGTTTTACTGAAGATGGCAGTGTGTCCAGCTAATGGATCGTATTCCCATCTTCCACTGGGACCGATGGAATGACTACATAATATAATCCTGGCCAATGAAATGTAATCAGATTCTAAAAAGAGGCTTGAGTTAAGGGTGTATGTCCTTTTGCCCTTCACCCTCTACCTGGTCTTGCCTGGCAGGTAGATGTGGTAGTAGATGCGCCCTTAACCATCTTGTGATAGTGATGCAAGCTAGTTAGAGCCCAGTTTTGGGCCCTCAGGATGACCATTGTTAGCTGTTGACAGTGATGGCCATCATCTCATTGTGTGAGAAAAGACAAGCTAGATACTTTATTTGATCTTCTGATTTGGGGAGACATTGGAACTACAGCTGAAATAATTAAAAAATTTGAAGGCAAAGATGGACTTGAGATTGATCATAAAGGTTGTTTTGAATCTATTGTTGGGAGAGAATGTCATGAATAAAACATGGTTGCTAAGATGCAAGTTGTTGCTCAGAGATGTCTACTGATCATTACATGAAGCCTGGACTCTACCCAGGCCTGCAGCTAACCCCCTGCTTCATGGTTCTCAGTTATCACATCCAAACCATAGGAATAGATCAGAAATTTTGAAGTCATTTTCATTTTAAAAATTCTGTGATCATAATAATACCACTTGACTGTGGCTAAGTCAGTCAGAATTAAAAAGGTAATAGGTCTTGTCCCTGTCTAATCACAAGGCAGTCCAAGTATTGATCTCTCTAAAATGAAAATCTGATCAAATCTCTTCTTTGCTTCAACTTTCCAATGATTCTCCATTATCACCAGAATAAACCAATGCTTAGCATGGCTTACAAGGCCCTTTGTGATCAGACTCTAATAACCTGGCCTGTCTCTCGTCCCACTGCTCTATTTCACCCCCTTGCCCTCTTTGTCTCCCTTGCTATGGCCTCAACTCTCCACCCATCCCAACAGAATTCCCGGCCATATCGAACTTTGTATAATCCCTTACTCTTGCCATGTTCTCTCTAATTTCCTGGTCTTTAGACATCCTCTTTCCTCTGCCTGGAATGCCTTTTTTGGCCTGTATACCTCCCCTTTGAGTAGCCAACTGCTACTTATTCTTTAGTGTTGGTATGGAGGTCATGTTTTCCTGGATGCCCTCTCTTATCACCCTTACAGAGTTATATGCTCCTGTTGAATCTATTTTGATACCCTGTGCTTATAAGTATTCTAACACTATGCATATTTTCAAATAATCAGCTTGTTCACCACTCTCCTGAACTAGAATGAATTTCCTTGATGGAGGGAACTGACTCTTAGTCCTTCCCATTTCTCCAGCACTAAGTATAGTATAACAATTCTTGATAAATAGCGATTACAGATGTCTTTGAATGGATAGTTTGGGACCAAATTGTGGAAAACTTTAAATGAAATTCTATCTTGTTGACCTTTTCAGTAATGCCAATAGAAAGCTTTTTGACAAGGAATTAGTCCAGATGGCAGTGATAGCCCCATTTCCACCTTGCTTGCTCAATTAGCATTATGCAACAGTGGCACATTTGCACAAACAGGTAAATATGTACTTGAGTATGAAATTAGATTCCATCTTATACAAATTAAAATATAACCTTTATTGGGTGCCAAATGTTTAGGGAAACTTCTGAGATAATCTTTAAATTCTATCCATTGTGAAGTTACTGTCATCTTAATTTCAGTTTTTTCATTACCTTGGTCCATTTTGCAGAACACCTCTGTTCTATGGGATCATGTTAGAAAAAATTCACAAATGAGAGATTATTACTTAAGGTGAAAATAGAACAAATGTATCTACTCCTTTTCATTATCATGGAACCATTTTTTAAAGCCAGGTTCTTAAGTATCTGCAAAAAGAATATATGATTAGGAAGTTTGAAACCTGAGGCATCCTTGATTATTCCTTCAGAACATCAGCATCATTATTGCTGGAACATTAAAATCACAAGCTTTCTATTAATCAGCAAGACTAGAAATCAAAAAAGATGTAGCCTGAAAATCCTCCTCACCGTCTATTATTTACATGTTTTAATTTGGAATCAGTTGTCAGAAACAGATATGGAATTTTTCACTGGTAATGTCTTTATTATTTCTTTTTTTTTTAAAGATTTATTTTTTATTTATACATACAAGCTGGGATGCAGGCCAGAGGCGTGGGGCAGCGAGAGGGTTCACCAGAGACAGAGCAGGTAGCAGAACAGGCAGATCAGAAATACACTGCTGAGGGGAGCAGCGGGCGAGGCAGGAGAGGTCTGCCGCGCCATTTGGGATTCTCCCCGGCCAGGCGTCGAACTCGCATCGCGCTGCCGACAGCTCCGCAGCGCAGCGCTTAACCTCTGCGCCACCAGGGAGGCCCAATATCTTTATTATTTCAAAACAAAGTTTTGAACGTAAATCATACCCTACTAGATATAAAATTGTGTGAAATGGGCCATTTTCCTCTCTCCTCTTGATGAGCTCAGGCGTCCTGCCAGAACTGTAGGGATCTTTTTTTTAATGTTCCCCAGAGAGAGAATTTGAACCCGAAGGAGCTTTGCTGTAGGGAGACTACTCATGAGATCACTGAGTGAAGCAGACATGGGTTTGAAGCAGAGCGGCAGTCCTGCAGGGAGTCTGTGTATCCGTCCCAGCTGGGCATCGTCACTGTGATGGCAGATCCCACTTTGCAAAACAGCAGCAAGCACCCAGCAAGTTCCCTTTTCTGTCACTTCACGGGAGGGCAAGTGATCACACACTCCATATGGTCCTTCCTGTTGGGTCAGGAAAATGATGGAAATCGTCAAAGTGGGTCACTCACTGTTTATTATTGCTCTCAGGGAAAACTTGTCAGAACGGTGAGGAAAGATTCCAAGTGCAGAAGCCAGGATAAACCAACAATGGTCCCTAGGGTGGCCAGAATGCTGCCACCAATAATGAACACAGAAGTAGTAGCATGCAGTTAAGGAAAATGACGATTGCAATACCATAAAGCCTTGTACTTAGGAACTTTACTTCCCCTTGGCAATATTATTTTCCAAGGATACACCTCCAGGGAGCCTTATCCTTTAAATTGGAAACCATTGTTGCTGATGTTCCAGGACGTCTGCAGAGAATAGCAGTGGGGATTTTTCTTTAGTTCATACAACTTCCTAGAAATACAGAATACAGAATAAATGGGGTAGATTTCTTGACCACAAAATCTTGAAATATTTCAACAAACTGGGGCAGGGAGCTGCATTAGAAATGAATCTGCAGTCCAGGCAGACCTGGTTTCCATTCTAGGTCCATAATGTGAGCAAAGCACTGTGCTTGGTGATGTGAAAGATCAGCGTTACATGAAATGTAGTTCCTTGTTGAGGAAAGGAGAAATGTGTATGCTTTAAATTCTCAAGTGATTGGGGACACAGATGATCTGGAAGAAAATAGAGAATGGTGGATCCCTTTTTCTTTAAAGAGTTTATATTTTGGTGATCCATGAAATGTTATATCACATTTACATGGCTCAGGATAAGGAGAAAATTTATAAATTATGAGGTAAGTGTGAACTTACTTCAAAATATGAATGAAGTATGAACTTGGGTATTCTCTTAAAGATCCTTCCATATAAATATATATGTGTGCCGTTCTTCAGTTTGGTACAGAAGTTGGGACTCCTGGAAGTTTTTCCTGCAGAATTTGGTGGATATGTATATGTAGTTTGCTGGGGAAAAAACTGACAGCTTTCAGCAGATTCTTAAAGGTCTGTGACTGAGAAGAAATTGAGAACCACTGATTTACAGGCTCTCACCCCAATTTTACCATATCCTTCTCTGCACCTCCATTTCAATCCATTCTCCTCTAACAATTTGACAACTGTTTTGTTAACAGCAGAAAGTGGGTAGATGCTTTTATTTGTTGAATGCCATTGAATTAAAGTTTTTATGCTATGGTCTTAATTTTAAAAACAGGCATGTTTGGCGTGTTACTCATAATGAGCCAGTCAGTGAACACTTACCAGGTGCTGGGCCAGCAATACACCCACATGTGTCATGACCTTTAAGACCCAGGCTCTCCCTGAAAATAGCAGTTACCAGCCCCATTTACACACACGGAAACTGAGGCTCAGTGAGCATTTAACTTTGCCAGGTCCCTATTAAGTTAGGAATTAGTTGGTCATTTTCTGTCTTAAATTGCGAAGCCACTGCCCCTTAACCTGTTCGCTAAATTTTCTTATGATTTATAAACTTTCTTATCTCCTTTCCTCAAAAAGCTTCACAAAACCTCTTGTAAATTGAAATTTACCTTTCACAATCCCTAATGTTTTTTTTTTTCTTTTTAAAATGAGTTTAGAAGTAGACTGGCTTCTGCAGTGTAATAGCCATCTGGCTTATGTATGCAAAACTGTCAGCAATATCGTCAACATAAAGGAATATATGTTAATTAAAATCTAGATCATTCCATCAGATTTAGAAGTAATATTGATCTGTTTTTTAATTTAACAAACTTGTGTGAAGAATTTACTGTGTACTGGACGTCATTGTATTCTCTGTCAGGACTCCAGATTATGGACAAACATTAGAGGGTTAAGGGGAGACATTTTCAAAATATACCTTCCCCTGCTCCATCCTTCATCCCTGTTGATAAGCATTACCTGTAATAAGTGGTATTACTGATGGAACTACTAGACATCGGGACTCTGTTAGATGCAGGAAGAAGATGAAGAAATATCATCTTACATTATTCGAAACCATCTTCATTTTTCAGAATGTTGAATAAGGATAAACACAGTTTGGAAACTCAAGATCACCAATATGTTTGGAAATTGCATACATTTATTTACATATCATTATTATGTGATTAAAGACTACAGAATAAAGTCATTGTAGCCTAACTAATCTCTTTAAAGTATATGACAGCGAACTGTAAACTTGAGGTCTTTTATAGTATTACCACTCAAACCCTTTTGCAGTTAAAAATAAAGAAATTCAAGTGGCTAATATTTTGAAGATGTGCTTCAAAGAAAACACACAAAAGTAACATTACTTTATTGCACTGCCTTTCCTCTTGTAATTCCAGGTAAGGCGCTGACGTTTCTCCTGCTGCAGCCGCCAAGCCCCAAACTCCCTGCACACAGCACTATTCGAAGGACAGCCATCGATCTGATCGGGCGTGGCTTTACCGTGTGGGAGCCCTACATGGATGTGTCAGCCGTCCTGATGGGGCTACTCGAGCTTTGTGCCGATGCGGAGAAGCAGCTTGCAAAGTACGTGCCAATTCCAGTTAATTTGCTTTAATCATTTGTTTTGGTGGAGGTCATGAATTACCCTTTATAAATGGTATATTTTTAGTAGACAAAAACAAGGACAAATATCTCCATCTATGACATTCTGGAGATACACAGTGAAAGAGAAGTGGGTTTGTATAATTTTGTCTTCAACAGGATTTAGCATTGTGCCAGTGAATGGATTGATCTGTGTTTGAATTGTGTTTATTGTGCCTGGAGATATTACTAGCTAATAATAGTATAAACATATTTATAAGAAAAATTATATATATATATATACATATATACACACACATAATGTATTTGTTCAAAAAGACATGGCCAAATCTTTTGGAGAAGTACTCCTTTGCACACATATTAACTTAGAAATCAATTTTTTGAGGTTTTAATCAACACAGTAAAAAAATCAGCCTTAAGGAGGCTGCACTAATCCAGGAAGGCAATGATGAGAGTAATGGAATAGGAAGGTGAACTAAGGGATCTGTTCAGATGAAATAAGTAGGAGACGTTTGGTAAGCAAATAGCTAGGAGTAATGGGAAGGAGTTGGGGTGATGGGAGTAGAGGTTAGTGTTAACTTGAGAACCAGCCTTCTGATTCCTGGAGGAAATCTTTTTTTTTTTTCTTGGATGACATAAGCATATTCAACATGTAATGTGAAATTGACCACTGCAACCATCTTAAGTCATATAACTCAATGACATATAAGTGCACCACAGTGTTACACATTCTTTACCACTATCTTGTTGCTGGGAGTGTGGTCACCCCAAGAACTCCTTCCCCATGAAGCAGTTATTTCCTGTATTCCTAGTCTCCCTTCCCACCAGCCCCTAGCAATTACTCATCTGTTTTCTATTTCTACAGATTTGCCCATTTTGGATATTTCATATAAATGGAATCATACAACAATTGGCCTTCAATGTCTAGCTTCAGACTTGTATCATAATATTTCCAAGGTTCATTCATGTGATGGCATGTATCAATACTTTTTTTCATAGCTGAATAATATTCCATTATGCGGATATACTACATTTTATCTGTTTAGCTGCTAATACATTTGGGTTGTTTCTACCTTTCAGCCTTTGTGAATGGATTTGCTATGAATGTTCATGTATGAGTGTTTGAATAGCTCTTTTCATTTGTCCTGCGTAACCCTGGTGGAATTGCTAGGTCATAGGATAATTCTACATTTAGCTTACTTGAAGAACCACAAAAACTGTCTCCACAGTGGCTCACCATTTTATGTTTCTGCCAGCAGTGTACAAGCTTATTTTCTCTGCATCCTTGCCATCATTTGCCATCTCCTGGTTTAAGTGTAGCCAAACCTAGTGGGTTTAAATTCCTACTGGTAGGAACTTTTGAACTGTCCCATGACCACCTCTTTGGTTTCTCAGTGAATGGCATTTTATTTTCACTATTGAGCAACCTTAAAAAACTGGTCTTTTGGGAAAGCCTGAGAACATAACATTAACCTCCCCTATACCCCGTGCCCCCTCGGCTGTTGCTGCCCTAGGTTCACCCTCCCAAGCATTGCTCTGTCTGTTTCCACAGCTCTCTTGATTCTCTTGAGAAGATTTTAACATTTTTTGATCATCCAGAATTTTACTGTGACCTAATTTTTAAAATTTATTTATTTTTACTGTTTTTAATATTTACGTCTTTTACATTACTGTGTATTCCCCATAGTTCTCCCACCACCAATTCACCCGTGAGCCATCACCACAGTCCCCCATGCTCTCCTCTTCCTCATTCTGAGCCCCTGTCCTCCCCCTCTCTCACTAAATATCTCTCTTTTATTTGGTTCCCCTATATTCCTGTTATAAGTGAAACCATTCGATATTTTTGTTTTTCCTTTTGCCTTATTTTGCTGAGCATGAGCCCTTCTAGCTCCGTCCATGTTGTTGTGAATTGCATGTGTTTATCTTTTTTAAATGCTGAATAGTATTCCATTGTATATATGTACCACATCTTCTTGATCCAGTCGTCTATTTTTGGGCATTTGGGTTGTTTCCATGTCTTAGCTATTGTGAACAGTGCTGCTATTTTTGAGACAGTTTTTAAATCTGACCTAAACACAATTTCAGCAGTATACACTCATTTTGTTGTCTGGGAGAAGTGAGTTTTACTTTAGGTTTAATATTTAATATTTTATTTTTAAATTAGCCTGTGTGACACTTATATCAGCAAACATAAAATGCACTTGTGTTTTATCTACATGCAGTATGTCCAGAGACATAAATACTATAGTTTTTCAGTAGGTAATTTAAATCTTGCTATTATATCCTTTTCTGTCATGAAGATTAGTATGATTCTCTATACACAGCTCTGAATAAATGAATGTATCAGCATGTAGCCTTGAGGAGTCCAATGTAATTTTCATCATGATAAATTGCATAATAAGCAAGAAAATGTTTGCTTATTAATCTATAACAAGATTTAGATTGAAAATGGCCTGTTACAGCATGACACAATGGGCACAGACTGCAGAAGGACTGAGGTGGGGTGAAGTGGACCAGAGACCTGGAGGGGCGCCGTCACAGCTCACCCTGCAGTATCCCACTGGGCTGCCCCCTTTTTTGCCTGATTCACCATGTACAGGACTGTACACAGCTGCCTTGCTTCTGGCTGTGATGTTACGCTTGCTTCATAAAGAGGCTTTTGTGTTAGGCTTGTGCTTCTTAAAAATTATAGTTTGTGTTTATTGGAAAAAGTAAAAAGCATAAACAACATTTCCCTCCTATTTCCATTCTTATGAGCTGATGAGGGAGGGGCTTTAGGGAAGAGCAGCTAGCTCAAGCCTGCTGCCTACTTCTGGAGAATGCATATGAGAGTATTTTCTCCCTCTCTTCCAAATGTGGGCATCCTCTCAAAGACCTCTGGAAGGCTCTGGAATAAAGGCACATTCTTCCAGATTTAGTAATGTCTTTATTTTAGAACTATTTCTAAAATATTTTGACATCTTTGAAGTCAAAATAAAACAAGTTCTCTTTGAATGATTTAAACTGTGTTCACCAACTAAGCAAGCATTTATTGAGTAGCTAATATAGAGGAGGAACTATGTTAGGATTACGTGTAGTTACAGAGTTGCCAAGATCCTATTTCCAAATCACTTGCTTTCTTGCAGGGTAGGTAGACAGGACCTGTCCAGAGAGGACAGTGATAGGAAGTGAGAACAGAAACTTACTTCTCACGGTTCTGTAGTTGGAGAAGTCCAAGATCGAGTTGCCAGAAGGCAGGTTACATGGATGCTCTTACCATGTTCTCACGTGACTCCCTTGTGCTCATGACCAGGGAGAGAGAGGACAAGCCCTCTGTTGCCTCTTATGAGGCAACAGATGCAGTCACTTCGGTCCCACAGTTATGGCCTCATGTAATCCTAATTAACGCCCGAGGCCCCATATCCACCTACCATCACACTGGGGGATAGGGCTTCAGCATATGAATTTTAGGGAGACACAGCATTCAGTCCATCGCACAGAACCATGATTTGCAGGTCATTTGATAAGAGCTTGTGTTTCCCCCTGAATATTCTTTAATTTGCCAGATGGGGAAGTCTGGCAGTTATAGACATTGAAATGAATGGAAGTGGCCTGCATGTAACTTCTAAAGTGCTCTTACTTAGGTGGAGTTAGAGTTGGAATGGGATTATTGAGCAGTCATGTAAGGAGTGTAGGAGTCCTGGCCAAATGGACTATTTTTCTGTTCATGATTTTTATTTATAATATCTGTCATCTCTGGTTTCATATTGGATGTGTATACTAAAGCACTGGGGAAAGCAATGGGTCCCACCACTTTTTAAGATGAAAAACTGAAACTAAAAACCTCTCCTATAAACCTACATAAACTATGATCTTTATAACAGCCAGATTGGCAGGATCAGATGAAAAGGGTGAGTTCTGTGTTTACATCCAGATTCCAGGAAAGGCAAACACCCCTTTAACTTTAAGCCTCTGATAGTATGATCCTCCTTCAGTCAGTTAGAATCCCACATTAAAATATATCACATACACAGTGCGCTTTCGACTTTCAAGATCACTACATGCAGAATTAGAGTCTGTCTGCTGGGACCACCAGATCAATTACTTTGACTTCATTGCCTGGTCAATTCTGTCAAATAACTGGCTTAAGTGATTTTTTTTTCCTGCTGAATTTTCCAGGTAACTTCATTGAGCGCAAAACTCTTGAGCTGTGCTCTATCCACTTGGGTGGGGACGGGGTGAGAGTGAGGGGGGCAATATGCAGAGTTGGGAGGTACAAACCCAGTTGGCATAGAGTTTGCCATACAAAATTAATCCATATTTACAGAATTAATCATTGTGCCTGGCACGATGAGTTTCAGTGCTAAGGGTCTGGAATACATAGGTTTGTTGTTATTATTGTTTTTATTTCAATAATTGCTAATTGAGTGCCACAGCCATTGTAGAACCCCACATGGACTTCCAGAAGAATTGAACAGAGGAGAGGAGGGAGTGTGTGTGAGTGAGGGAAAGGCTGGGGGAGAAGCACTAGCAAAATACTATAATTAAACAAACAAACAAAAGAATAGAACAGTTGGGACCAACTTTGAAATTAGTCCAATCTCAGGAAAATGGGTGTTGAAAAGACATGAGTTACAAATTGTTGAAACTAGATCATGGAGCGGGGCGGGGGGTTCCTAGAATCTCAAGCCAAGAGTTTATGATTTTTCTTAGAAGCACTGTAAGATCCACTGATGAGGCCTTTAACTTGGAACCAATGACCTGCTCTAATTGGATCCCATTTCCTTTTTCTTTGCTTGTGAGTGGTGTCTGGTCAGAGGAGGCAGATGATATAGGTCAGGGGCAGGGCTTCTCAGCAGTCTTGGGAAGGAAGTCTGCCATGTGCCCATTTTACAGGCATTGTGATTACTTAGTAAAGTAGGGTGGCCAACGGGACAGCCTGGGCAGGCCACTTGTTTCTGTGGCCTGAGCCTAGAAGTCTGTCATCTTCAACATCATCTACTTCCTGCCTGAAAATGTACCCTTAAAATTTCCCTACTACCTTGTCTCTTCACGGGACTTCTCTAGATGTGCTTTCTCATTTAGGAAATCCTGATAGAACCCATTTCCGAGGGATGTTCTGGGGCAGACACAAGAGGTCGTGCAAGAATACAGGAAAGCCCAACTTCAGAGCTAGTCCTGGGGTCCCACATCCACTATTTCTTCTGCACCAGGCCTTCCAGATGTGGGCCGGCCAGCCGGAAACAGACATCCGTTCCCCTGGCTGACTGCTTGGTGGGGTGGTGCCTCACAGATCACTTTTTTAATTTCAACATTATGGGATTTTATTGCTCCTATGAAATGTGTTTTAGGTTTGTTTAGAACTACTCAATTAACATATCAAGTGTTTGTTTCAGTATCAATGCTGATTGACCCATACTGATGAAAGAAACGAAACATCATAGCTTGTCAAGGAAGTTTCAGTAGCTTTTGAAGTTTTAAAAACTTGACTCTTGAGAATATGATCTAAATTTTATGATCATTATTACACAATCTAGGCCCAGCACTATTCACATTGTAAACATTTTTTTTCTTTTGCTGAATAGCATAATGATAAAAAATAGTAAAGTTAAACGATAAATGAAGCCAGCTAACCTATCCCATTTGCTGCTGAACACCTCATTTTTAAAAAAGATTTATTTATTTATTTATGCATACAAGAACTGGGGTGTAGGCCAGAGGTGCCTGGGGTGAGAGGATTCACCAGAGACAGAGTGGGGAGCACAACAGGCAGATCTGAAATGTACTGCTGAGGGGAGCAGCAGGTGAGACAGGAGGTCTGCTGCGCCATGTGATTAGTTCCCGGGCTGGGGATTGAACTCCTGCTGCAATGACTGGCCATAGCTTGATAGTGCTAGACTTTAACCCTTGTACCACCAGGGGGGCCCTGAACCCCTCTTTCTAGCCTTCTGTATCCCCACACCATTAAGATCTCCCTTGGAGGCAACACACCCAGCCATTCATTCCTTCTGTTTATTCTTTGGTAATTTCACATTTTCTTTTTAATGGTAAAAATTAGAGGAAGGCCTGCATCATCGTCTCCTCTGAGTTCCTGCTTTGTATGTATTCTCAGTTTGGGGAAAAAGTAGATACTGTTATTTTATCAGCCAAAGGCTTAAGCAGTATAATAATCCCCAAGAAATTATAAGCAGGATTTCCTATAATCAATTTAACTTCTTTTAACAATGATGAAAACGTCTGTTTATTGCATCTTTATTTTCAACTGAAGTTGAAGTAAATGATTCTGAAGTCAAAATAATGATTCTTAGATCAATTATGGAGATACTGGCAAACTTTTTGAGAATTTTTAGTGAACATAATCCATTTCACGTGTGAGCTGTATGTGTGCCAAAGGGAAACTTCACTTATTTTATTATTTACTAGGAGCGGAACAGATCTTATGATAATTTTATATGGATATTTAAGTTTAAAATCATTTAACTAGAAGAAAATATAACTGAATCTCGTACTGAGTAACAAAATACTGCTTGTATAGAGTTGATGTGTGAATCACATGCCACATTTTAGTGAAAAGTCTTAATACTTTTCAAAGTAGTTATGTATAATAATAAAGGGACCTTGAAAACAGAACATAATCATTTTTTGTTTTAGGAGTATAGAGAATATAGGATTATTACTCTATCAGAACATTCTTACTATTTAGAAAGATTTATTTCATCATATGTTCAAATATATAGACTGGACCTGCCATGCATGCATTCTTAGTAGAATGTTTAGAGTAAGTATCAGTTAATAGAATGTTCGCATCGATTCAGTTAATAGAATGTTCGCATCGATACGAAATAACATGCTGATTAGTACGTTGGTTCTGTAAGGATCGAATGTGGGGTAAACTTGCAATGCTGACAGTATTTCGAGCTGAAAGTAATATACAAACTAAAAATAATTCTGTCACTTTCTATTCTTTTGATAATGTTGTGGCCAAGAGGGAATTTTGCTTCTTTTCAATATACAGTATTACCCCAAACAGCTTTTTAATGTGACCTTATAAACAAATTCTTATCTTCAACTTTTCTAGGAAAAAAATTGAAAACACCCAGCATAATATTCACTCTTGCCTTATTCTGAGCATTGTGATATGTATTCAGTACTCACACTTGATAATTTGTTAACAAGACTTTTTAACACTTTGGACAGATGCACATACTGTTTTCAATCTTCATGGTTAATTATTCGATTTTGTATTTGATGCCAGAACACCCTGACTCCTAATCACTGTTCATTGTTGCAAGTCCATTATATTCTAACTGTTTGAGTGCTCCCATTGACCTTGAACTGACATTATAAGCTGTGTCTAATCTTTTCAGTCTATATTTCTAATGCTTCTTTTCTTTTTTCCTTTTTTTTCTGATCCCTGTTTAGCATCACAATGGGGCTGCCTCTGAACCCAGCAGCTGACTCCGCCCGCTCGGCCAGGCACGCCCTCTCACTCATTGCCACGGCCAGACCACCCGCCTTCATTACCACCATAGCCAAAGAGGTGAGCAGAACTTGGCATGTGCCCCACCGACTCATTTGGAGGAATTATCTGATATTGTGAGCTGAGGGTCTGTGTCCACAAGTACTCCTAGTTTGTTCCAGCGAAATGCAAGCTAATAGTTTAGTATTGAGATGAATCCACATGTGCCCGTGTGCAGACGTCCTGGATTCCAAAGCAGTACTTTCATTACATTTGCTTTTGTATTTATTTCTGTTCTCAAATGTAATTCACTTGACAATAATTTTTCAACCGGAAATGTAGCAGGTTTATTCAAATGAGGGCACATTAAAAGTATTCACATTTTACAAGTGCAAGTACCTACCTGTAATCAAAACTAAACTTCTTATTAACACTAGCTCTCCAACTGTAAACAAAAACTCCAGTCATAAACTTGCTAATTGTTTTTCCTATTACATGTCACAGATAAAGACTTGAATGCCAATTGATCTCCACATTCTCAGCATTCTAACTAATTGCCCACATCTAACTGAGAAACTAGTAAAGAACAATGACCCAATTATAGGATCTTTCCTATAAGTCTTAGTGGGAGGGGAGGAAGGGGTGGCAAGGACCTACCTTTTTTAGAAAGGTTTGTTCCATTTCAGCATGAATAACGTGCAGAATTGGTGACTGTAGGTTAAGTACTCTGATTTGTTTTTCCAGTAACTATGAAGAATTTTTAAAATATTAAATAAAATACTAAATAAGTACCTCTGAGTCTGCCCCATAACCTGAAACCTGTTGGGCCTGCGTCTGCTCTGGAGCCATTCATAATAGGCAAGCAGCAAATACTTGTGACTGAAGTCACCTCGAGGGCACGGAAGGACCCTCCTCCTGGTAGCAGATGGTGCCGGTCAGTGTGGCTTCGAATTCAAGTGTGAAGTAAATTTATAGACCAAGGGTTTATGTTTTTCTATTCATGCATAATGTTACATGAGGTTTCATTGTATTTAAAATACACATGTGCGTGTTTATCTCTTCTATGAATGTATTTTTGTAAAGTGTGTGTATATATAAATGAACAGACTTATTAGCCATGACTTTTTTGACCAGCTTTCCCATCAGCGGAGTATGTCTAGATCGCAGTATTGTGTATACTCAGTAATTTACCTCAGCCTGACCCCGTATACAGTCCTTTAAATGGCAGTCATGAAGCTTCCTCTTTAAGGAATAAACAAGTGTTTATATTAATTGTGGTTTTTAACTTAATTTGCCTTGCTTTGGATTTGTTCTTTTCCAGCATTTGGTTCGAAAGGTAAATTTTAAATATTTTAATGTAGTAGTCCACACTCACTGCCTTTTCAAAGGAGTTGTCCAATTAGAGTTTTAGAGCCAAATACTCAAGTGTTCCTCACTATTACTGCTGCCCCCTAGGCCATCCCCATGTTCATTTCTCCAGGGCAAGTGCATTAATGCTCCTTCTCCTCTAAACTATAACACAATTTGTCTGGGGGAAAAAAGCACACTGAACTGATATTATTTACAATTATCATTGTTTCTTGGAAGCATGTTCACTTGAATTTCTCTATTTGTTGTAAACTACCTACAAGATACCTGGGACACAGGGATTCTATAAGCATCATTTACTTGAGAATGAGGATCCCCTCTTATACTTGCAGGTATCCCCCACCTGCCGACCCCCCTCAGTGGCAAACGTACCAAATTCACAAATCTAAAGCTGGTCTCTATTCAAAAACATCATGGTAATATTGTGTAAAAGTCTCATCTAATTTCCAGTAATTTATAGAACTTTGAAAATACTTGCTGACTTTTCTATTGTACTAAATAATTTTCTTCTGAAGTCAAAAGTATTTCTTGACATCCCCCCCACAAAAAAAAAGACAAATCTTGCAAATGCACTGTAGATCTAAGGCATGGGGGTGTGGAGGGGAAGGAGAGGGGAGAGAACAAGGGGAGGGACAGAGGAAGGAAAAACGGGAGGGAGGAGCACAAGGGACTATGATGCCGGTTCACAGGTGATGAGGTGATTGGGAGGTTTATGAGGACTTATTCATTTATTGCACAAAAATGAATAGCAAAATAAGGGAAAAAATTTAAAATTAAAAAATAATTTCTCGATCCTCCCAAAGAGGCTTGTTGATTTTTTTCAACCGTATTAGTAACTGAAAAATAAACCTGTGACTTGAAATGTAAAACTCCATCAAGTGTCAACCATCCTACAGCGTGACCGTGTTTTCCTAGGTGCACAGACATACTGCACTTGCAGCCAATACCCAGTCCCAGCAGAATATCCACACTACGGCACTTGCACGAGCTAAAGGGGAAATTCTGAGAGTCATTGAAATTCTTATTGAAAAGATGCCCACAGATGTTGTGGACCTTCTGGTGGAGGTAAGAATTTCTGGTTTCAAATAACATATACCCAGCCCATGTTAAATACATCAGTATAGATATAAAAGTCAGCCTCTTTAGTTCCAGCATTTTTTTAAAGAAAGAAAGATAACAGAATGAACTAATTTTTGTACCCTTTTTGGAGACCTTATATAAGTTTCCTCAAGTATCAGAATGTTCAGACGGAACTGGCCTGTATTAAGGCCTGTATTAAGAGTAATTTTTAAGACTGCATTCTCTCTGAGCACTTTCATTATGAATAAAACATGTACTGTGCTTGAATAAGAGGTGGCTGTACTATATAAATAAGAACTGCCTTTAAAGTAAGCAAGTCTGTTTATTTTATTGTGCTGTCTTATAAGTTTTTTTCATAGACAAGAGAAAGGATCCCCTATAGTATAAAGTAAATGTAATCTCATTTGGCTAAATATACTCTAGGTTTAAAATATTAAAATCGAACTTCTAGAAGTTTCAGGGGTAGATGAGGACTAAGTTAATTCAAATTTTATAAAGGTAAGTATTTGAAATTCATTTTAGGTTTGTATCTTTTTTCTTTTTTAACAGGTTATGGACATCATTATGTACTGCCTTGAAGGATCTTTAGTTAAAAAGAAAGGTCTTCAAGAATGTTTTCCAGCCATTTGCAGGTAAATAAGCTTTTGATAGCATGTAAAACGTATCATTTTCTATAACATATTATTATTTTTTACTTATAGCAGAGTGATTTAATAGTTTTGCTCAGTTAGAAATTCAATTATTAATTCATATCTGATTAGTTTCTAAAACAGTTTAGGCAGCTTATGTTCCAAAAGACAAATATAATAGAACCAGCTATCTGACATTAGGTGTGAAGAGGTTTTCTTAAAACTTTAAAAAGTGAAGAGTCATCATCTATTGGATATGTCTATATGCTGATGTCCATTACTCCATTAATGTTAACATTACAGACAGAGGAGGCTTCTGGCTGAGGAGAGATGATATATTTTTTCAGCCAATAGAAACCTTGATGCTGCATTTCTGCTAATAAGCTTTATTTCTAATATAAAGCCCAGCAGGACAATTTATATATTTTCCTACTCAGTGTAGGTGTTTTCCCTAAGGGAATATAGGGGGGGAAATAATATTAATATTAATTAAAACTTTTATAATCAATGTTGCATATATTAAGTATAAATCTTAATTATGTGTATAGCATATAACTTAGGAAATGGAAATTTTTTAAATATCCAAAATATAGTAACATTGTTTATTTTTCTTTTAGAGTAGTTTTTAGTTCTCAAAAGGTTTACAGCTTGAGGGATATTTTGTTGTGAAATCTTTTGCCTACATCTAATCAGTAGAAGTAGTGTTTAAATCTGTTGAAGATCACTGATTTTGTAGACAACAAAACAAGGAGGTATAGCTACATAACATTTTTCTTCTTAAGACAGGTTTAGCGGTGGCCTTAGTTCCCTCTGCTCTGCTCTGAGTTCATTGTTGTGGAAAGCTTTACTTTAGACTCTAAGTTTCCTGAGAGCTGTGCTGTTATCTAGGCATCTTTGTCTTCTGGATTTCCCAATGTTCCAGCCAGTGTCTGCCGAATTAGCTGTATGCCAGAAGCGTTCTTTTCCTGTATTCACAATAAGCCTGAGAGCCCAGCCTCTTCATCTTGCTGTTTCCTATTTGGACCACTCAGAAGTGAAAACAAGAATAGAGATACTCTGGTATCCAGTGCACTGAGCACACTTTCTTCTGATAGAGACACCAGGCATGTTAGAATCTTGTGATTTTTCCCGCTTATTTCTGGGTTGTGTTCTTTTTGTTAAAAATCACATGTATTAAATCATTTCATACCAATAACTGATGTTAATATATGTAACTGCTGTATTGTCACTTGATTTTTCTCAAAGGAAATGTCCAAGTGAACGTGTGGATTTGTCTGTCTCTTAGCAGGAGTTGAGGAAGCAGTTTTGTTTGCACTTATCTTACCAAATGTCAGCAAAGCATTCTTTATAGCACCAGTCACTACCATGTAAATAAGCCTCCTGGAGTTACTGTGAGGAAATTGCTCCATGTTTAAGGGGTCTGTCTTTCCCCTTTGCTGGAGGCCTGCCTCCTTCCTACACAGCATATAACTGTTCCTTAAATCAGCTTAGCTTGCTGCCTATCCACTTTTGTTTGCTCTTGTTTAATCACTAGAGAGTAAGAACTCTGCTTGAATGCTAAGGAGACATGTGTCTAAACTGAACACTTGGTACCAGTCTTCTCTGTTTTGGCAGAAAGCATTTTTATTTTGTTTATTAATGTGATACCATTTATTGAAAACCTACTATGTATCAAGTACTAGCTAGACCCTGGGGATACAATGATGAATAAGATGTTATCCTCAAGGAGCACAGTGTCTAACAGGGCAGGTCATTATAAAGATAAATAATTCCGGTTTATTGGGAACTATGTTATGTGCTGGCATAGAATACACACCAGGGGCAGAGCTGGGAATTAATGCAGGGCTTAACTCTGGGTAAGGAAGTCTGAGGAGGTTTCATAAAGGAGAATGTAGATTAATAATAATACCTGTGAAAAATGCTCTAAAAATAAAAGTGACTGACAAATGGAGGAAAGGATTTGTGCTCTGTAAGACGGTGGGAGTGGGAGTGGTTGTGGGTTCTGGGAAAGCTTTGCAGAAGATTCAAGGGGTTGGACTTTGTAGAATACTTGGTGTGCACCATCTTGAATTGCAGGAGAACCAGACTGGCAAATCTCTGGAGGCACCAAGTTGTTCAGTGAGTCTGGCAAGTGTTGTGTGGGGGTGGTCGGAATGCAGGCTGAGGGTGGAAATCTACTTAATGTCAGAATACAGGGCTTTGAATACCATACAAGGATATTTGGACATTGTTTTATACATAATGAGAGTCATTAGAATTTAAGCAAAAATCTATAATTCTTTTGCCACAATACAGTCGACATAACATAATCTTGCATAACACCAGATTTGTAGTTAATAGTTGTTGACTCCCTCTTATTAAATTATGTTGATATTATTAGAGCTGTAAAGATAATAAGCCTCACGGGCCCATTTATTTAAGAGTTAATCCATAAACATGGGAAGTTGAGTAGCAATATAAGATTATAGTTAATGCTAAATGTTAGTTGGAACAGACAGTAAATTATGGAGGGCTTCAGAAAACACTAAGTTTAATGGGACCTCAAAGTTTTATAGGTCACTGCCATGTAACCTGTTGGCTGATTTATACCAAGTTGATCAATGAATAGCAACAAAGATATCAGCATATCAACAGAAGTTATTTTGTTGAATATCTGCCATGTCCACACCATTGTAATAGGTGCCTTATCGCACTTATCTGCTCTCTACTTATAAATAAATGCCTTTCACTGAGTATGAAATTCCAGGCAGTCCATAAATTAAATACCTGTGGTTTAGTCATATGACATTAAAATAATCTTTTTGTAGCTTTGCCTTTTCTTTACTCTTTCTTAATGATGCTGTGGGTTTAAACCTAGGCTAATCTCTGTAATGTTGCTCTGTAGCCATATTAAGCTGTTATGGTTGGTATATCATAAAAAAGTATTAAACTTCATTGTGTTCTTTTTAAATGAGATGATATTGTCAAGACACTCAGCAAAATGCTCTTATTTAGGTATTTAGAAAATGTTAGTTTTCTGTGGGTCTCTCCATCCTAATAAATAATGTGAAAACCCAAAGTATACATGTGTAATTAGTTAATGTATGTTTGAAAGTATAAGTGCAAGAAGTACAGACTGACAGCATTTCCATATATGTAAAAATTTGTTTTATATTTAAAAGTATTAAATAATTTTTAGTTAATATTATAAAGGTGACCTTCGTATAGATCTTCAATAGTTTGGCAATTATTCTGAGATTGCATATTAAAATAAAATATCCATTTTATTGTCATCATAAAAGTCTTAGGCTTTAGCTTAGGCTAACTTCTGTATTTTGCTATATACCAATAGTTTTATTATTTCAGGTTTGTTTTTTCATTCCAATTATTAATGCTTATTTAATGACAATGCACATTTTAATGAGTGTTGAGTTCATTTGTTCAATTATATTGTTAACTGAATTTCTTTGTTCTCTGGCCTCTTCAGTCAAAACCTATTTAAAGTTTAAGCTGCAAGTTGTAAATTCATTGAAAGAAAGGAGGATTGATAACAAAAAGTTTATTTTTCTGATTTTGTTCATATAAGCATTTCTGTAAGTTGTTAAGATTTCTTGTATTATCTATGGCTTGAAACTAAAAATAGATGAGAACAAATGCTATTAATATCTGATAGGCATTCTTTCTCATAATTGATCAAACTTTATTTGCTGATATTGAAACATGAGGTTATTGCAATGTGTGATTATCACAATACATAAGGATTTTAATTTTTTTATTTGTACAACTTTACAAATTACCAACTGCTTTTAAGCACATTCGCACAAAACTCCTTAAGAAAAGTATTATATAAATTAAAATCTTTTTGGAGAATTAGCTAGTGATATTAATTAGTCAACTAGCTCCAAGTAAAATCCAACCCTTATTTTTCCTAGCTCATGTTTTTTGCTATCCAATTTTAACCGTATCTTTTTTTCCTATTTACACATGCATACAGCATCCACTTATCTTATTTCATAAAATATTCCAAGCAGCTTTCAAAGTTAATATAAGAAGTAAAAATAGAGAGGGAATTGAGTCAAAGGAAAATAAGAGTAAAAAGAAAGACAAGGCCAAGGTGAACACAGAAGTGCTATATATGTGCCAGAGGCAGGCCCAAAATTTGTCTGTAAGTTTTTTAGCAGCCAGCGTGCAAAAAGGGAGCAGACCTTTCACCATCCAGGCCCTGTGTTGTTAAGGCAAGTAGTTGTTTAGATGTAACGTAGCTGTTTTTAAACATTCAAGAATTTATGAATCCTCAGACTAATGATAAAAAACATGTGTCTTTACAGACCAGGTAGAGATTTTGTGATTTATGAAAGTATTGAGTGGTAGCTCACAGCTAAATAGAAACCACAGTACTTTCAGTGCCTATTAGTTGAGAGAACTCAGAACACAGATCAGAAAGTGGAATTTAAAAATAAGTATTGAATGCTTACTCCCTGTCATGCCCTGTGGGAAGTATTGAGCTGTAAGTGTTGTTCCTGGGCTACCTTCAAGGGAACTCCCTCATTTCTAGCCTCCACCTGAGTCACTACATCAGACCATCACGGAGCCCCATAGGCTGCACAGAAGGACTCCCTGCTGAGTCTCGGGTGCTCCAAAGTTTGAAAACTAGCACTCAAATCATCCCCAAGTTTAGATCAACAATGTCTTAGTCATTATTCCCAGCGGCCATGTTTTTTGTAAAATCTTAGATCTGCGATTGCTTATTTATTTACATGTTGAATAAATTCAGACTTTCTAAGGAAATAACCTCAAACATTCCTTCAGCTCATACATTCCAGCGATGCACAATTAGTTTTTAATGACTTGCTTTTAGACACGCTCACAGAATGACCACTGTTCATTAATCGGCTTTTATATGAAACCAAGGTAAAAAAAAAAAAAAAACCACTTAGAAGCTAATATAAAAAAAAAAAAACAATTGTCCATTTATTCCTCCACATATTCTAGTTTATATCCTTAGATAAAACTAGACCATCAGGAGCTGCCCTCCTGGACCGCACTTTCTATCTTTTTATTCTGTTATACTCCATAAACTTCTGAGCCCTTTATGTACTATCTGTGTACATATAAATGTGTGTATGAATATATATGTGTTTGTGAAATGCACACACATTTTAGTGTTACTTCAAAAGCCATAAAAATATAAAAAATCATCATAAGTGGAATACCAACTATGATTATTTTCTAAAAATAAAATGTCTTCTTTGTATTAACTGAAATATCGTAGATCTTCTTGGAGTAGTTTATATATCTAGATATTTTTCGATGATATATTTAGTAAAAGATAAAAAAAATCACATAATTAAATTGCTGTATAAAGTTTATAGTCATAGATATAAATGTCCTCATAATTCATTATTTAGTTCTGAGGATATTAAATATATGCTATGTAATATAACATCTATATTGTATTATATATCTGTAATAATATAGTACATCCATTAATAATACAAGAAAATTGCATAGATTTCAATGGCCTTGTAAGAATGTAGCATACATATCCTTCAAAACAGTTAAGCAAAATAGTTGTACTGTCAGATTTTTTTATCACTATAACAAATAAGGCTAGATTATTACATAGGAATTAAACTGCATTCTTCTTTAGAACACAGATATATTAAGCAACAAGGTGGTTACAACACTGAATTAATTTGATGTTTAGGAATAAACAAAGTAAGAAGTACAGGAAGGTAACATTTCAGAAATGAATTCTTCTAGATTCTCTCACATCTCATTAGACTTTACTTTGCTGCTGTTAGTCTCCTCGGTGACCTTCAAATAGGCATCACCCAGCGCTCTTGATAATTAAGAGGCAGAGGTACAGAAGGTTCTGAGTAATTTACATTTAATTGCCTTGACTATAAATAATATAGCAACCTCAGTTAAAAGTACCCAGACACTAAGAAAGTAGAACTGACTCCTTTCAAGGTTTGGGAGGAGAAACATCACTGCAGTTTCCTCTAAATTCATTGTTAAGATGGTTCCCCTGTTACTGCACTTGACTGTCCTTGTCAAGTCCCTCAGTCAGCAGGCTGGTCAGCCTTGCGTGCCATGTGGTCTTAGTTATTCCTTCCTCTTGTGGTCACTGTCTAAATGCTGATGTGAGAGCACAGGTTCTAGAAGTGTAAAAATGCACAGACCAAGCCGAACAGAAGGAAAAGCAGCATAGAACACATGCATGTGATATCACTTGTTCTAAACTAACAACTTTCAGGATTTGGTATTCATTTGGCAAAAATATTCTTTACTAATCTTGGTAGAAAAAAAATTAACCTCTTCTTTTAAAAGTGCTCTCAAAGCTCAGTTAGAAGGGAAGATAAAGTAGCTCTGGAAATATAATGTGATTATAATATCATTGTTAAGTTGAGAGCTATTTTATTATGTGCTTGAGGACTGGTAGTGGCATAATGCATGCCAAATCAAAGATGAGGGATTTTTTTTAAATGAAATTGTAAGTTGATGGGAAGTGAGGATTACATTTGGAGATAGAAGAGATTTCAGGAATTTTTCATAGCAAAAATTAGATATGCCTCTAAATAAGATTTTCAGTCATTTGTAACTGCTCAATTATGTACATTATAAGTAGCTTGAAGACAGGGACCATTTCATCCATTTCCTTTATACTGTCCTAAAGCAACTAGTTGAAGTTTCTCTGGCCAAAAGCCACATGCCCCAGAATTCCCAGATACGTTTTTATTTTGTGCATTTTTATTCTCTTAAATTTGAGCCAGTTTATAAGACATATAATTAGGGGTGACTTAATTTTGTGCCTTTTAAAGACCTGTTAAATAAATACATTCACAGATTCAAAAGAAACCCTTTGTTGGGCTCTGTCCCAATTTTTCGCATAGCAAATGTGAACACTGATGACTGCCACTCAATCAGGGTGGGTGAATAGTGATATCAACCCCGCTGCTTCTTGGGTTTTGTTGTTAATTTGATCATAATAAATGACGACAGTCCTTTCACTTAAGCAGTGGCCTCCCTGCATTACTTTTTTTTTTTTATAGAATTACAAATTGTAGAATTTGAAAAGGGCCTCAAGTTAAGAATTGCCTACTCTTGCGTTTTACAAATATAAGTGTATTTTTGCGCTGGCAGTCAGAAGAAAGCCAAGACCATCTTTGCTGCCCATAGTACATACCAAGCACATGGCAGAGGGCTGGGGTGCCATCTCATCTCCTGCCCAGATGGCTGCTGTGTTGGGGCCCTCCTCCTCACTGCACCCTTCTTCCCAGCCCTTGCACCTCCCCTTGGACTTTGCTCTTCAGAGAACCTTTCCCTCACTTTCATCTTCCACTTCTTCTCTATGGCATCACTTCCTCAGTTCAAAAGCGCACTCTGTTCTAACGCCCTCTTCCCTCTGCCTCTCCTCTGTCCACTGTCCAGGCTCTGGCCTCTCTTTCTCCAGGCAAAGGACTCTGCACTCTGTCCATTTTGTCACCCCTGTGCCTTCTTGATTCCCGTGGGCTGATCTTTGCCCTTACTGTTTTGCTATTATCTCCCTGTCCTGGTTACAGAAAATGTTTTTGATTGCCAAATGTTTTTCTCTCTTTTGTGTGGTGGTTCTGACACTTCCTGGTCTTGGGACCCCTTAAAAATGGAAGACGCCAATGAGTTTTTCTTTAATGAGGTTGTGTCTATAGATTTTTAATATATTAGAAATTAAAACAGAAATTTTAAAGATATCTATTGGTTTATTTAAAATGAACTCAGTTCACATTGATATAAAAACACGGTTTTATAGAAATTGACAACTTGCCAAAACAAAACAAAAAAATGCTAAGAAAAGTAGCATCAAACATTGTTTAGTGTGTTTTTGGCAGGTGGATTTTCATATCTGCATGCCTTTAATCTGTGGCCGTATGTTTTTTAGTTGAATTATATGGTGAAAATGTAGCTGTATACATGTATCTATCTATATGTGCATTACGCATATGCAGCATACAGTAGAAGTACCTTATTTGTACTTCCTGCTTTGTCACATTGAATAGTAAAATGACACAAACTCACAAGCGTCAGCATTTAAATAGAATTAATTGTCACTGTTTCACTGAGGATATTCCTGGGTGGAAATATTTGTTCTCTTTTATTTCCTGCCCGTCCACAGCAGTGGAGCATGTAAGGATTTTGAGTGCAGTTGGTGCCTCTGCCTTGATTCAAACTAAAGCACAGGCGATTTCACCCATCATTGTTTTATGCCACCAGTGCAAAGTCAACACATTGAAAAGATCCAATTACATCGCAGTGTTTCTGCAAAACAAGTTCTGATCTCACAGTCTCACAGAAATGTAAGACCCAAGGAGACCACACTTTGGGAACCTCTGGTTCACAGGAATCCTTTTGCCTGGAAATGCGAAACTTATTTCTTCTTCGTAGACCTTTCCAGCTTTCTGATCCCCCTGCATCCCAAAGTGATAACCTTTCCTGAGACCCCACTGGCAGTTGTTCATAGGAGGAAAAAGTAGAATTGGTGATGTTTTAGATGAACTTTAAAAGATGAGTAGATGTAGACCAGACCTTTTGACTCCCAAACCTGTGCTATATCCAGGTGCAAAACTGGTTCTCATTGAATGAAACACTGTATTAAATGCTACCTGAATCTCTGACTAATGAATCATTGATCACTGTGCAAAAATTATAGTGTGTATTCTTTTATGTTGTATCTTTTTCTGCCAAGAATGAAGAAGTTCTCAAGCATTCTATGCATAGAAGTGAGCAATGCATTTAATGACTCAGCTACTTGGCTTCTTAGTCAAAATTAAAATGCTATTTATAGTGGCAAAGAAGCAGCTAACTGTACAGGACACATTATATAATTTTCTCTAATTACTTACTAATTAGAAAATGGACTTTATATGAAAACACTTTTTATCACTTTTGTCCTCCTAATGTAGTTATTTCTTACTAACACTAAAGATACCAGAAGAGTGCCGTACTATGCAGTCATCAAAAGATTGGAGCAATTCATTTCTAGTGATATGGAAAGATGTCAGCAAAGAAACTTAAAGAGAACAGTGTATGTAAGATAAAATAATTTTAAGAAGAAGAAAACTACATGTTAGAATTGATGTTCATGCATGTGTACTACCTATAAAGACAAAAAAATCTAGAAAGACACAAACCCTGAGGTGTCTCTCATGGTTACCTGGGTTTGTAGAGGGTGTTAGTGGTAAAAAGTAACTTTTACTTCTTAACTATTTATTTCCCTATATTTATTGGGGGTTTTTTACAATGAATATGTATTCATGTAAAATTGGATATATATTAGAATAATTTCGATGAAAGAAATAAAACTAATCATGGAGAGAACATAAAAGCTATAACATGGGTAAGATATAAGAAATTCAAGGTGAAATAAATGTTTGAAATTGTGAACTGAATGGAAAACATATCTAGATAGAAGAGCTCAAAGTCTATATTTTCAGAGATAAGAGATAGTTTACCTTTTCCTAAACTGTGTTATTATGTAGACAGACCGATTGATTCTGCTTTTCAAGTAAAAAGCTGAATCAGCCCTGCTCACCCTAAATGGGCACTTAAAATCCAGTAAGGAAATGAGCACTGTCTACTTTAGAACAGTACATGAGCTCATTTTTCAAAAACTCCTCCAAACTTGTGGTTTTTCTTATCCCATATGGTGATACCAATAATTTGATGGAAAACAGTTTCTATCTGAACTTCCAGTAAAATTCTTAAATTACTTACCATTTTATAGTATAGTTTTAAAAATAAATAATATTAGGCCGCTCTTTCTGCCCACAAGTGTCCTTTTTCTCTTCCATTTTAATAAACCTGTTCTTTGAATATAAAATAAATAAGTAAATAATATTAGATATTAGTCCTGTACACGCAAATAGAAATTCCTCTAAAATAATTTTAGTCCATTTCCATACTTCTAAAAATGCCACCAACAGATGACTGTCTCAATATTAAAGTTCTTCATAAAAATGAAAAATCTGACTCTAGAGCATCCAAGAGTGTAACAGGAAGAATATTTAGTTTTCCAACTGTTTGGAATGATTTCAAGAACAGTTAGCCAAAATCTATGTTATTTGTATTAACAACTATAATAATCTGTCATTGTTATCAGGTTATATTCACAAATCTTAAATATATGAGAAATAAGCAATTAAAATCTTTGGGGACATTCATTTCCCTTCCTTATTCATATGTTCTTACCAGTACTCATTAGTTTGAAAATGCCTAACAAGTAAGTACCTGATAAATAGTACTCAGTACATGTTAGCTGCCGGTAGTGGTGGTTGTAGTTATTATAAATAGTAATCAGTTGTATTCATATCCCATACATCCTCAGATTTTATATAGTTTCATGTTAAGCTGGAGATTAATTTGGCTTGATTGAAGAGCGCTTCTTGTTGCATTTTAATGCTCAATGGTATGATTTGCAGTAGTAACTTAACAGCCTTTAGATCAGCCAAGTGATAGTTAAGAAAGCAATTTATAGGGTTTTTTTCTTTCTCCCAAGTCATTTTCCTACTGAATTTTATGCTTCCTTTTACATTTCTCCAAATCGACTTTTAAAATGTTTGCACAAATCCTCTTATTTGAGGGCCATTTTTATTTACATTTTCAGGGAATTCTTTTTTAATTTTATTTTTTTAATGACGTACCTTTCTCTTACATCCTTGTTATTATTTGACAGGATAGGATTCCTCCCCTCTGGTGTGGCCACTGTAGTTCTACCACCATGATGCACCCTCAGTCCTCCACCGCTGTCCCTTGTGCTCTTCCCCATCCTGACTTCACCTCTTCTTCTCCCCTCCTTGGATGGAGGGCCATTTTTTTTTATAAATATATATTTTTATTGTTATTTATGTCTTTTACATTTTGTATTCCCCTTGGGTAGCCCACCACCAATTCACCCGTGATCCATCTTCATGGTCCCTTGTGTTCTTTTCTATTCCATTTTGTGCCCTTTTCCTTCCCTCCCTCCCCCCCCCCCCCCCCCCCCCCCCCCCCCCCCCACTGATTGTCTCTCTCCCACCCGGCCTCCCTATAGTCCTGTTATAAGTGAAACCATTCGATATTTTTCTCTTTCTTTCTGGCTTATTTCACTGAGTATGATCCCCTCTAATTCCATCCATGTCGCTGCAAATTGCATGGAGGGCCATTTTTAATACAGATTGAAAAGATTATCAATTGAAGGGAGACTAAATAAAGAGTGCTAAAGTTAAAGACTTGGGTGCTGGGTACTTGGCGAATTCCCAAGCAAAGTGATGGACTCCAGGACCCTGGACAGAGTGGGCTCGATTCTGTTCCATGTCATCACCCTCTTTGTGGGGGCTGCTCCTGAGGGGTTGCAGTCACAAATAGGACTTTGGAGAAATAAAATAACCGGTTTCAGTTATTTCATAATGATCGATAAGTGATATTAATTATGTCTTATGTGATTCTACCATGTTCATTGAAGTTTATGTGTGGCGAGATAAATATCTGACACATTCTTAGAATCACTTTATTTCCAGGCCAACACTTATACCCACAATATGGACTTTATTATTGTCTATATCATGGTTTAGACAATTTATACTTGTCTTCTAAAGTTTCAGCCCATGTAACTTTTCTCCTTCTTTAAGGTTTAATTCATTAGATTCCATTATGCACTCTCAGTCTCCTACTAATGTAACCAGACTCTAGGGGCTTTTACAGAGAACTTCTTATAAATCTGCAACTGTTTGTGTCAATTAAAAATACACTTGTAGAAGAATCATGGGGCAACTCTCATTTCTTGATTTCTGTATTACATTTTGGGACAGTTTTTGTTTTCTTTGTTGTTCATGCTGCTTTAGGACCTTGAAAAGCCATATCATTTATAGACTAGTCAGTGGAAGATAAGCATCATGTTTTGAACTTACTGCAGTAAACTTTACTACTCTGTCCGCTTGCTTGGACCATATTTATGTATTCATATGTTCAACAAAAGATAAATTCTCTGCTGGAGGGAACCAAGCAATATATTTATTGCCTATCAGAGATAAGTACAATAAAGAAGAAATAGTATATTAGACTAAAGAGTAATGGGGAAGGGCTGCTGTATTAAGGAGGATCACCTGTACGGACTCCTTTATCAAGATAGTCTGGGAACAGAGACCTAAATGACGTGAGGCCTTAGAGGTAGTGAGAGATGAGATTTTCAGAGGGAGCAGCAAGTGTCAGAGCCCCAAAGTGTGACACTCTTGGCATATTCAAGAAAGTGCAAGGAGACCCATGTGACCAGAGCAGAGTGGACAAAGGGGAGAGGAAATGGGCCCTGAGAGGGCTAGGACCTGATCACATGGACTTTTGAAGGACTGGTGTGAGCATGAGAGAGGTGATTTGATTTATGGTTGAAGAGAATCCCTCTGACTGCATGTGGACAATAATGGAAGCATGGAGATCCAAGATTTAAAACTGTTTGGATGATGACTACCCCAGTCACAGCAATTCTGCAGCATTATCTATTCTACTTTATTCCTCTTTCACATCCATGAGTTTTAATGTTCTTTCCGAGTTGGTGGGTCGAATAGAGGAGAATCATTGTTCTAAGTTGGGTTAAAGAAAGAATTCTTGCCAAGTTGTGTCCAAGAATTGCTGCCTGACTGACATGTTAGTATAGTGAACTGCATTTCCAGAAGGCTCACCACATGGGAATCCTTGCTCTGAGACCCCAGGCCCCTAGATTTGGAGGAATTAAAGACTCTTCTTCAATCCATTGAAACCTTTGGGGTGTGGTAGGCTCTGGAATCCTCAGCAGAGATTGGTTCACTCTGCCAGTCCCCACAGTGGCTACTTGTAAAGTGACATATGTACCATAGATTCCTTCTGCCAGGAGAGCCACTGTTAAAGAAATAAAGAGTTTAGCAAGAAATCCAACGCTGAAACTGGGCCATAAGACCGTCACTGTCCAGAATTCTTTAAGAAATTGTTTAGAAGTATCAGTTTAGTAATAAATTGCAAAGAATGAAAAATGCAGACCTGTAATATATGGTCCTTTCAGACAGACTAAAGATTTGATACCAAGAATAGATTTGATCTTTTTTGCCTCCCATAAATAATGGTGTTTGTAGATGATAGAGAAAGATGAGGTTGATATCCAGAGCATAGAAAATGGTCACACTGTAACAAAAACTTTTTTAGACTCTAGTTTAAGTAAAATTTGGTCAGCATAAATGTATTTTACAAATGGTTTGTTGTGAGGATTATTCCTATTTTGCAGAAGGGTTTTAGCCATATTGCTGTTACATCTGTGTGAAGTCAAATAGATTTTAAAAACTGAAACCTCTGGAAATTTTATTTTCTTGTGACTCTTAACCTTTAGAGAATAAGTCTTCGTTGAAACATTTTTTTTCATTAATTACATATTACGTATTATGTTCCACTTTATTCTAATAGGATACAGATTGTTCATCTGTGGGTATAGAGATAGATGGAGATGCAAGCACAGGTGTAGCTATGTAGTAATCCCCAACACTTAGATGACTGTAATTATTGAATAAAAAAATAGTAACCATTTTAAATTCGCCTAATTCATTTTTGCTTCAGGTATAAAATCATTAGATTTTGAATCTGACTCCCACCCACTACAGTGAGATAGAATAATGTGATGCTTTAGACGGGAATAGCTTTGAGAAACTAACTTGTTACTAACCATTTAATAGTGGGGAAGCTTCTTGTATATCTGGACACTCAACATTCTTCTCTCCTTTAAACCAATAACATTCCACACTCAAGCACAGCAAAACCCAACACGACACCCTAAAGCAATGTTTTCCCTGTGATTGAAAATGAAGCATGAAAGAGGAAGATGTTGGTCACTGGGTGAGGCTAAGGGAAGGACAAAAGCCAAGTATTGTTGAATCCATTACTTGGTAATAAGTAATGAATCAAAAGTTTCAAAACCTAATGGTTTTTTTTCAAGATCTATGAAATATTTATGAACATTTTAATGTCCACTCATGCCAAAATGACTTTGTCAAAATGGCCCTGGTTTCAAAATGCTCATATTTAAACATCTTAGCTCTCCTTCTCAATCTCTCCCACCAGAATTTCAAAAATATAGTTCCATGCCCTAGTAATTTTTATATGTATATCAATCTCAAAACAGATTAGAGAAATAGCATTTCTTTTCTGTTATCTGTTTGCTCTCTCTGCCCTCTTTTAAGAATTGATAGCAGAAGAGTCAGGTCAGTGGTAAGGAACCAAAGGCAAAGACTATTAGAACCAATGCAATAATCCTCCTAAATATTTAGTGTGGGCCAATTGTTCATCTGGGCAACTCACCCTGAGACAGTAGGTCTAAACGGGGGAAGGCAGATCTGAAACCCTGGGATTATAAAATCACACCTGATTGTTAACTTCCAATAGGCTTTACTCTTACCAAGTTCTAGCTATAAAGCTGCGAATTATGACAAAGCATAAATCAGGAATTCAAATACTTAATCCAGTCGTGAGAGCTAATCTAGAAAAAAAGAAAAATAAATACAAGCAAATCAATCTCTTACAACCTTCAAACCATCTTCCCTAAGTCCTACTTTCCTACAATGCCAAATGTACCTATTTATACTACCTACTCACAGCCATCATTTAGATAAGCTGATCAATGTGGAAAATCTAGGGGATTTTCCAGATAACTTTTTTCCTGGTGAATAACTTCTAATTTCATTCTAAATTGCTGTTATGACCTTAAGCATACCATTTATGTAGCTTTTTTATGATTGCTCTGCTGGAAAGTATATTTCACTCCTAAATACGGTAATAAACCATGAGAACATAATTAATTGACTGTGTAAGCCTTTTCATCTTTTCCAGTTCTGTTCAGATAGAAGTATTTGCATAATAGTCACTGTAGCAAAACTGAGTTTGCAAATTGAATTTATTTTCTATTTGACCCATATTTCTTGCTTCCAAAATTCAAGTATTTGTAATTATGAGGCTGTTTTTCTATCGAAAATAATTATTAACAGGTCTTAGTGGTATTCTGCATTTTCTTGTAGTTGATTGTAACAATTACTAAAATAAAACATTTTTGAAAATGTTCAATATTTTAATTATAGATACACTTATTTATAAATACATATCAGAGCTGGCTGTAATCTTTTGAAATGTGTTGCTCTCCACTTCCCTGTGCAGGTCATCTCACCTGTTTTTTGTTGTTGTTTTTGCTGTTAAAATGTTCAATTCAGGTTCTACATGGTCAGCTATTATGAGCGGAATCACAGAATAGCAGTCGGAGCTCGCCATGGTTCAGTGGCCCTGTACGACATCCGGACTGGAAAATGTCAGGTAAATAAATCATTGTGACTTCCTCTCCATGAAGTGTGGAAGTTATTGAAAGCAGTGAGAGACTAGCACTTCAGCAGTTGACGTGCTGAGCTGCTGGAACATTATGGATAATGCTAAAGGGATCAATAGTTTAATGAAGGACTCAAGGAATATAGAGCCCTACTGTCTTTATTCACTCAGAATGGAGGACTGCTGCGGCTGGTGCAGATGGGAGACCCAAGGAAGGGGGTTCTGCTCCCCAACCACATTGCAATAAATCTTTGCTTCTTTCAAGCAAAGTTCACTGATTTTATTTCTGCCTGTGTTTTCAGAATTGTGATTCATGGCTAAACAAAAATGAATTTCCTAAGTAAAATGAAATACTTTGCAATTATCAGATAGTATTATAATCAGAGTTCAAGAAATCAGTCAGATTTAGTGTGGCTCTATAAGAAGGAAACTGTGCTCTATTTGAAATACTATATTTCTTAAACTTTCACAGGTCCTATATGCTTTTCCAGCACTTTATTGCTTATGAAAAATTCTTGATTTTGATCTTGTTCATTTGATTCTCTGTCTGCCAGATGGGTAGACAGGACAAGTCTAGCCCCGCTTTAGACAGGAGTGAATTAGAAGCTCCAAGACTTTAAAATCTCTTATCCCAGAGTCATCCTAGTTAATGGCAAAACCAGGATGAGGCTCCAGTGTGATCACGGTGAATTTATAGTGCTCATTGATAATAGTTCCAAGTCATAACTTCTTATGTTTCACTGTAGCATTTATTAATGCTGATCTTTTCAGCCATATTAGGAATTGCATTCAACTGTATTAGGTTGATAAATTCAACTCTATTAGGAATTTCCAGAAGGAATACGAAAAAGTTCATAAGGATGTGGCTAAAATTTTTAGTGTCTCTTAAATTTAATAAACTATGAATTTTCCAATAGCTCTCTTGACCATTTTCCTTGAAATAGATGTAAGAGTAACAACAGCAGTTGGAAGTAAAAATATCAGGTTAGACAAGTTTAAGGAACACCATTTGCATGTCAAACACATTTCTTTATGTAGAACTTCTCAGAGCCTCTGATGCGTGAGCATGCGTCCTGCATTTCGAGGGAGTGTGGCGCTGCGCCATTTGCCTCATTATGTAACGGTTCACTTCTGTTGGTTGTGCCTTTTTTTTTTTTTTTTTAAGATTTGAAATCTGCACTGGTGGCTGTGTTTCTCTGCTCCCAACTCTGATTTCGTGCCATGAAACCACTCTGAATACTCACTTAAAATTGAAATTGCACTGCATGTTGTTTAAAATATTCTCTCCTGAGTGGGACAGTCTTCAAATAGTATTTCAGAATCTCTTTTGGTTAAAAAAAAATTTTTTTTAATCAGGTTATATTCTACTAACATCTTTAAAAATAAAATGTGAAAACCCTAGAGAGGACTCTTATTGGACAGGACACAATCGCCAGAAGCAGAGAAAAGTCAGGGAAGTAACCCAAGAGAGAGGGAAGGACAGCAGGAAGAATTAATGAGAAAGTGCCAGCTCTCCTGAAGAAGTACACATTTCTTTTCAGTTTTCTTCCTACTGTCTCGTCTAAGATCTTTCTAACATGCAAAAAAATTAATAACTTGAATACTTTATCCTTTTCAATTAAATGGTTGTGCCATTTATTAATCAAAGACATTCTTTCTTTATGGGGATATGTAAAGTAATTCCTCTTCATTTTATTTTCTGTTCATCCTTTCCGTACATTTCAGCATCTTAGGTGCCCATGGTTTTGTGCCTTTTTTTTTTTTTAATTTCATAACCATGGGCATGTTTTTTTAAATTCTGTGAGTTGAAGCTTTCTCATGATAAAATTGTGATAGAAAGAATGTTATTGTGAGAAGCAATTAAAATCACTTATATAAATTCTTAGCACAGTGCCTACCAAGTAGATAACATTTAGTAAATGTCAGATATTATTACATTAAAATAAACTTGGAAACATATGACACTGCGATTTAATTTCATTAATTTTAGAGAATTGGAAAGATAAATCTGGAGACTTCAGCATGTTTGCAGATGCTCGGGACCAGGGGTCCATACTCATCAGTTTGGAGCACTTGGGTGGAAAAGTTCAGCAGGGCTGCCTTAGGCCATGGGCAGATTTCCTTTCTAAAGTCAGCTGTTGCCTGTAGTGTCAGCCTAAATCTCTCCTGACTTTGAAAATCAGAAACTTTGATGCAGTTCAATAGTTAAAATCCTGCTGTGCTGCTGTTTTTGCTTGGCAACTCCTAGCAATTTAGGAATATACCTGACTTGAATTTTGCTTAATTAAAAGAAAAAAGTTACTCCCTATGAAGTGTTTCAATTTTGTTGGCAGACTGTGCTCTTGATAAGCAGGCTAATGAAGTTCCAGGAGTCCTTAGAGCTACAGGCATGTGTTTGGTTAAATCAGCAATGAAAATCCTCCCTCTAGCAGTATTTGCCTTTGGCTCCCCAGACTTGATACTCCATTTCAACGGCTTTTCAATCTTTTTGAAAGCAGTCTTTGTAATAAATAACTGATGGCTCTGTGCAAGTTTTGCTTAGGGTCACATTAGCTAATCTTCCTTATGAAGTTTATACTGTGTCACTTGGCAGTATCTGATCCACTTTGGTAAATCTAGGCACTTATTTTCTGATTTTTGTCACAGTGCTGTAAAAAGGCATTGATGCATGGGAGAAAGAAAGTGTGGTTGAGGTTTATCTAAATCTTAATCACTGCAAGAACTTTGCTATGGAAAATGTTCAGTACATTCCTTAAGGAGGCCGTGTATGAACCCCCTGTGTTTTCTAGTGCTTGGAACACAGAAGATGGACATTAAAATACAAGTGGAACAAGTAAAATGCCCAAATTTTTTAAGTAAAAATACAGTAAGAGGTATGATATAATAATTGAAAATAAAGTACAGTAGAACTTAACTATATCACATATATGTAATTTGGGTATAATTTTATTTTGGTATATCAGAATCATCTAATCAAATTGCTACTTATCTGCAACCTGTTTTAATTTTTACTTAAAGATGTATCATCGCTCCCTGTGAGTCCATATATTTCATTCAATCATAGCATGTATGTACTGAGTGCCTACTACTAGTTGTGCACTTTTCTTAGTGTGGTGGATACAACTATAAACAAAACAGGCATGAATCCTGCCCTCGGGAAGCTTCTATTCTAATGAGAAGAAACAAACAAGAAATTAAACAAGAAAATATCAGGTAGTAATATGGTAATACAATAGAGTGAATGGCTGTCTACTTTAGAAGTGCTTAGGGTGAACCTGTTGTAATCTGAGATGTGCAACTATCTAGGAAAAAAAATTATAGGAAAAGGAGATTATAAAAACTAACGTAGGAATAACATTGGATAGCTGGGGAAGAGAAGGAAGGCAAATGCGCAGGTACTTTGTGAGCAAATGGAGATAGATGTGAGATGGGAGTTGGTTGTGAAGGCAGGGATCTAATCATGAAGGCCAGTTTTGGAATCTCGGTTTTTATTCTAATGTGATGTGATGCCACTAGAAATTTTTGGCAAGGAAATTATATGATCCTTTTGATTTAAATTTAATTTTTTTTCTTTTTTATTTTTGCAAGACTTCTTTTGTCACAGCACTGGACTCATAATTAAGACTCTACTCCCTAATTTAAAAAAAACTCTTAATAATGTAACATAGACTTCTGAGTCAAAAACCATTGCTCAAATGTGCTTTTTATAAAATATAAAATACTTTATTCCACTGTTTTTCTGCTAATGAAATGTTGAAATTAAGTCAAGCTTTATCTTCACACAAACAAGGCTACAATAAGCATCTTTGAATATATGTCACTATGTACTGGTGCTTTTCTTTCTTCTGGGTAGATTCCAAAAAGTATGATTGCTTTGATTATTTTTTATTGCAAAAGATTACTATCTGTTGAACCGGCACTGGGATTGTTGCAGTAGAGATAGAGAAACATGGACAGACATGGCTTATGTTTTGGAAGTAGAGCCAGTATGTCTTGATGATTGTTCAGATGTAGGGTGCAGAGTGGGGAGAGGTAAGCAGGAAGAATTCAGGGGTGACTCATAAGTTTGAATCTTGAGCAACTAGATAGATTATGTTTCCACTGGTAACTGGGAGAAAAGCAGGCCAGGAGTTAGGATTCAAGGTCAAGACAGAATTAGACATATTCAGTTTGAAGGGCAATTTTATTCTGTTTGAATGACAACATAGTATTCCAATATATAGACATAGGAGAATAATAATTTTCTATCAGTAAACATTTCTCACCATAACCTTAATTATTTACATCATTTATATTTATATCTGATTTTTCTTAGAGTGCGCTCCTGGATATACAGCGCTATAAATGTACAAATGTCAAAAGATTTGTACATTTGATCACCAGAATGCTCTGAAGCATTTCCTACATTTGATAAGCATTAGTTTCTCCATATCCTCCCTAATATTTCTATGAATGACGGAATGACTCTGGGACCTTTGTCATTCTCATAAAAATTGAAACCAATAAAAATTGGTCTCTTTTGCCTCCTGTATTTGTCATCTTAGACAAAAACTGTTTATTCATGATTTATTATTTTATTTACAAAAAAAACTTATGATAGCTCCTTTTTGTGCCAATCACCATATTATATGCAAGAGATCAAAAAATAATTATGAACTGTTCGTACCTTTTGGGAACACATACTCTGGTATAGAAAACAGCCATAAGCCTGTCAGTGAAATACTGTCATCATACTTTTCAGGAGGGCAGTCTAGCATGTTTTAGGAGCATGCTAGAGGAGCAGTAACCCAGATTTGTTTCAGAGTGTAGGGAGATTTGGTCTGGAGAGGGCTCTCTAAACGAGAGGGCATCTGAACTGAGCCATTAGCAATTAGGAGTTAGGCAGAGAAGAGCCAGGGACATTATTCCAGGCCGAAGGCACAGCATCTGAAGCCCAGAAGAGCAAGAAAGCAAGAGAAAGCATACTTCTCAAAGGCAGGAGATATTTCCCCATGCGAGTGGTTCATATCACAAGAATATTCAATTAGCATTACACTGGAAATTGCTGACACTCATGTGAAAAACTGTTACTCCAGTAAATAAATACAGACACCTTTAATCTGTGACTTATTAAATATTAAGTCAGCAGCATAGATTTTGTAAATAACAGATACATAGTGTCAGCAAAGTGTTAAAGAAGTACTAAATGCTGGTATCTTTCAGTTAACTAAAATATTTAATTTTCTATAATGGATTTAAAACAGGCAAACACTGTAAAGCTACTGCATATCTAAAGAGCTAATATTCAAGGCTTCCTAGAAATGTCAGCAAACACACCTATATTAATAGAAGTTTGAAAACAGTGTGTTCATTTCTCTAAAAATAACAAAGATTTTACTTCTAGTTAGGAGGAGCAATGGACCTTAGGGATCTGGTGGACAGTAAGATTGATGTTTCTTTAAGGCAGAGTTTTGAAGCTTCAGGCACAGTTTTCACTGAGTAGAAGTCTATAACGCTTATACATCAAGGGCACTTATGTGGTGATTGCAAAAATTACAGTGAGAATTGACTACAGTACTTAGACAGTGACATTTTAGGTATTTTCTTCTGCTCTTTTCAGCAGCTGGTTTTATGGCAGGTGCTTCCTATGACATTCTGGAGCAACAACCAGAAATGTGGCATCAAGGGCGATAATAAGATGAATGGGTGGAGAAGACAATGGCTTCCTGACACCGAGCCGAAGAAGTAGCTAACAAGTTTCCCATTTTAAAATTGAAATGCTATTAGAGAAGAATCTCTAGGAAGAGAAACAGATATTTGCTGGAAATTAGACCATCAATTATTCCAAAACCTTTTAAATGTTTAAAGAATATTTTAAACTGACTATGTAGAGGAGTATTCTACTGGGCATTTACCCCTCGCTCATTGGGTATTTCTTACTAGGTTTTCCTCGGAATTGTGGTAGTCAAGATTTTCACACTATGAAAGGAAATTAAATTCCTTCTAATATCTATTAATAGAACTACATGAGGCAGAGTTCTACTGCTTACAAACCCAACAGTTCTTAGAAGCATTTCACTATCCTTGCAAAAGTATTAGGTAGACTAAAATTTATTGCAATTCTCAAAAAAAATTCACAATATTTCACCTAAGTTTTTCAGTGCCGTTCAATTTCTTAGTCACTCTCTTTTCCCCCTCAACACATAAAAATATGAAAGTAAAAGTGTATGTGTGCATGGCCACATGCATACACACTCACACACATATTCATTCCACATATACTTAGCCCATAAAATTAGAAAATATTAGATACTAGAGTCACAGTACATTGAATTCATTTTGGATTCACTACCTTGCATTTTTTATATCTACCCTTGATGTATAAGTTACTTAGAACAAGACCAAGTATATAGTAATCATTCAACAAATATGAACCATAAGTAGTCTAAAACATATATAATGGGAATATGATTCTGTAGCTCATGGTCGGTTCTGATGTTGACGGTGATTTAAAAGAGCTTGTCAAAATTTAGTTACTCCTATTGCAAATTGAACTCTCAAAGAAGCTCATTCCAGTGGGAGTTTACTGAGTTAATTAAAAATGTTGCTCAAGTGTGGAAACATACGAAATGATAGGTATCTTAAGCATTTCATTTAAGTTTCCTGTAAACATAATTTTATTTGCCATTCCTTGGTTGAGACCAAGGCCTTTTCTTTCTATAACCAGTCCATTAATTGTCCTTCTACAACATTTTTCTTCCTAAACTGCACCAACTTCCGTTTCTTTAAGAAAGATTGAGAAATTAAAGATACTAATAAAGTGATCTTGAGTATAGTCTTAGATGTTTCTGCTTTCCCCAATCTTTTACAGATGTCTCAGCTACACCAAATTTCATGAGTGTTTTTGTGTCTTCCTCACAGTGTATTCCCACTGTTATTTTATAATTTTATATAATATTTAACTCAACTACATATTTACAGTGGCAACTGCAGGTCATAGTACTCAATGGTGTGTGGATACCAAAGAGTTACCTATTAAGCTTGGCCTTTTTCACATCACAAGGAAATAAGAGAGCACTGATTTACCCATAGCTGAGGGAAATACAGTGATTCTGTTATAATATGTTCAATGCAGGGTGCCCGGAAGTATTTACATGACACTATGAAATGCAGATGGGAAGGGTCACTTGTGTGGACAAGGTACTTACAAGCTAGAAGGTATACCAAAGATGGAACCAGTAAGTGCAATACGTGTTACACTGAGGGTTGACAGACGGCAGTGAAGGAAAGGGTGAATCCTGTGGAGGTAGGAGAGACAAAAACAAGGAAAGAATCATAAAGAATTAAGTCATATTTGAGCTGCATCTTGAGTAGATGATCTATAGGCACAATGGAGAAAGAAAACTTTTTAGAGAGCAGGAATAAATCAGCAAAAGCTCAGAACATTGTTTAGCTGATAGTGCTTTCCAAGAACTAAAAGGTCTCTGCTAAGCAGAAGCAAGACTTGCAAGAATGTGGAAATATGCTAGGAAAGAGATGAAGCCTAGTAGTCTGGAGGGATAAGATCACCATAGGCCTTTCCTGGACAGATGGCTTCACAATTTGGAGTCTCCTGAATCAGCAGTGACAAACACAGATGCCTACAGAGACCAAGCAGGTCGCCACACTTTATAAAATGAGGCAAAACTTCTTGGTTTATCTTTCTTTTTTTTTTTTTTTTTCCATTTTGATCGCCTCATCCATGAAAGATTTTTTTCTTTTTTTAAATTTAACTTTATTTATATCTTTTACATTATTGTGTATTCCTTGTAGGGTACCCACCACCAATTCACCCATGAACCATCACCATAGTCCTTTGTGCTCTTTTCTCCCCCGTTTTGAACGCTTATTCTCCCCCCCCCTCGCTGAATATCCTTCATTTATAGTTGCCTGCTAGTTTTTGTTTTGTGTTGTTGTTGTTATTTTTTTCCTCCTGATCTCTTATTTGGTTCCCCTATATTCCTCCTATAAGTGAAACCATTTGATATTTTTCTTTTTCCTTTTGGCTTCCGCTAGTCTCTATAAAACAGTGTAAGCCTTTAACAAAATACTTGCATGCTGGGAACAGAACTGGGAGGGCTGGGGACTGCGGCCAGCTGGAGAGCTCATGCACCGTAGAAAGATTGCAGCCACGTCTCGGCTCCGATCAGCTGGTACCAAGTGAAGTTGTGGGCCGGGTGTCCCCTAATCTTCTGAATTTTGTCATAATAAACTGAAAGTCTAGGTTTTTCTGTAAGACTGCCAATTTTTATTTTTTTAAAAGATTTATTTATTTATGCATACAAGCTGGGTATAGGCCAGATGTGTGGAGGGTGAGAGGGAGAAGACAGGCAGATTGACTGAAATACACTGCTGAGGGGAGCAGTGGGTGAGACAGGAAAGGTCTGCTGTGCAATGTGGGAAGCTCCCTGGCCTAGTATCGAACTCATGCTGCAGTGGCTCTGGATACCTTCATAGTGCCATGACTTAACCCATTGTGCCACCAGGAGGCCCAAGACTGCCAATTTTTTTTAAATATTAGGGACTGGTTTAAAAAATTTAGAGTGAATAAATTAATACTATGCTGAATGTATGTAGCAGTGCATTCCCAGAAACCCCTGGTAGAGGCTTAACCAGGGGAGCAACAGGTTAGATCTCCCATTTTAGAAGATCAGGACTGTAGAGGATAGATTGAAGTCTTTCCCTTTTGAGGTTTTGGTAACAGTCCAGACAACAGCTGATCAGACTTGACTGGTTTCCACTGTGGCTGAGTGAAGTAAAGGACTCAGAAGCTTGGTAGAGAGCAACTAGATTGCAATATATTTAAAGTATTTTTTAGATATATATTCTGAATTTAAATATAAATGTACATAAGGAAAAAACAAGAGGAGCAAATTTTTAAAAAATGTTTAAGGGCATGTTGTATGTGATCTGGTAGGGAATATCGTCATGTAAAAGGATAGATGTAGTTTAGTGCTAGAGAGGAATTTTTAAAAAGAAAGAATTGTAGAATTGTTGGCAAGACTTAATGGTTAGGGTATTTCATCTACAAAGTAATGGAAGCCACTAAAGAGGCTTTAAAGGAAAGAATTTATTATTTCCAATAACAAATCATCCAGAGGTAACAGATGAACTGAACAGTTCAAATTGTATTTTCGGGGACCAGGATCATTCCATCTCTGGGTGCAGTTTCTGCCACAGAGCCAGGAGCCTATGGCAGAGGCAGCAAGGAGATTTGAAAGCAAATGCGCCATCTGAGAGAGCCTGTTTTCATGTCTCAGTTGACTAGAATTGCATCCCATGCCCACTCTTGAATCAGCGACTGGCAAGGAGAGTGACGTGGTCGTGGTTGACTGCAGGCTGGGACCTACCCCAAGCATGGGCTTGTGCCTTCCCTAGGAGACTGGGCAACAGCCCTGAGGGTGTTGTGAGATACATCAAATAGGAAAGGAGCATTGACTGGCAGAGGCTTTGGAGCAGATCTGGGTATAGAGGCCCGCCTTTCCACCTGCTACCTTTAAAACCTTAAACAAGTTACTAGCCCTCTTTAAACTAGCTTCCTCACCTGTAAAATGAAAATAATTTTAGGTACTCTTGAAAATTAATTGAGCAACGCATGTAAGGTAATCAATTTCATGACTGCTATGTGTTAAGGGCTCGAAGATAGTGGTGGGTTAATTGTTCTCTTTAAGGAACAGTCCAGTTTTGAGTTTCTGAATGTGAAAGAGAACCTTTCTTGGTTCTAAAACGACTAGCAATATTTTTCTTTATCTTTTAATTATCTTTATTGAAGTAATGATTTACAGCACTCTATATGATTTAGGAATCTAGGTTCATACCTCTACAAATAAATGTTCTCACACCGTGCCCAACACTAGAACACCCATAATCCTCTACCACAGTCCACTGAACCCCCTCTCCCCTCTGCTCCCACCTGCCTACCCTCCCCTTCTGGTAGCCTCAGTTCAGTCCTCAGATTTCAGGGATTTGTTGTGGCTTGTTTTTATCGATTCCTTTGCTTTGTTTTTTACATCCCATATATAAGTGAAATCACCCAGTATTTATCGTTCTCCTTCTGACTCACTTATTTTGCTTAACAGAACCTCTCAGTTCTGTCGTGTTGTCACAAATGGAAGTTCATCTTTTTTATACTGAGTAGTATTCCATTGTGTATATACCATATTATCTCAATCCACTCATCTGTTGTTGGGCACTTAGGCTGTTTCCATAACTTGGCTATTATAACTAATGTTTTGAATTAGTGTTTTTATATTCTTTGGGTAGATACCTAGGACACATTTTAAAACCCAGTAGACTGATAGTAAGGTTACTTTATAAGAATCAGCCTTCCCCTTTTCTATAGAAGCAGTGAACTGGGAAAGAAGAATGTTAAGTAAAGCCCCTGACTCTGCTCCCTTCCACAATCTTCCCCTCATTATTCTGGAAAGAGAGGATTCCCCTTGATTACCTTTCACTCCCCCTTATCTCTCTGACTCAGCTGATCTCCATCTTACTTCAGAGTAAGCTATTAAGCAACCACACTTGAAGTCAGACTAGGCACTTAGAAATAATTTACATCCATTTCTCTGAATGTTTTAACAATTTAAGCAATTTTGCTGTTCTCTAAAGTTATATCTTAATCTAAACTGTTCATTAACGTGGTGAAAGATATCGAAAACATAGTTTATTTTCAGAGGAATGACAGGAGCAAGAAGACATCTGTAGATGCCTACCACATCAAATTAAATGCAGCTTTCTCATATGCACCGATTTCTCATATGCACCGAGAGTCGCCTTTGTAGTAGTAAGAAAATCAGTTCCCATAGCCTCTTGAACATGCCAGCATATGGCATTGTTACTATGTTGCTGTAATTTATGTAAATGTGTTGTCAGAGATGAATTAAAACTTATAGTTGTAAATCTACAAGGACATAGCTATAACTCAGCCAGATTTATGACTTGTAGACATGTATATCAAGCCTCTGGAATTACTGCCTCTACTATGGACAGAGGTTAAAGAAGAAGGTAACAGCTTACATGCCATTATACATATACAGCAGTTTGTCATTTGTTGGAAGTGGTATGAATACAAAATACACACAGTGGATGTCCTTCACCTATAACAGGCTGATTGGCAAATTTCAGAAAGACTGCTGAAAAAAGACCAGCAAATGGGGAATCAGAACTTTCATCTGAGACTTGATTTACTGAATTTGTTTCTTAACTTCCCTGAACCTAGAGTTCCTAGGTATATGACTGCTTTTTAAAAATCTGCTACTACCACCCCACTATACTCTGCATGGTTTCTGTGAGGTAGCCATGCATACATTTATTCATTCAACAAACACTTATTGAGTGCCTGCTTTATATTAGGCATACATTATTTCTTCAAGCTAAAAAAGTGATTAGGCAAAGGTCCTTATTTTTCTGGAAAAAAAAAGGGGGGATCAGAATGATAAGATGGAGTGAATATGAAAGGGCTTTTGAAAGTTGCAAGATGCTTACAAAGGGGAAATAAACCATTTGTTTTCATAGAAAGCAGCATCTCCTCTGCATGACTGTGTGTGTGTGTGTGTTTTCTCCATGGATGTTCCTCTCTGCCAAGAGTCCCTTATAGTAATTGACTAGGCACTGTCATTTAGTATTCTTTCCAAACTAGATGGCATATCAGAATCATGTAGGAAATTTCCAAATAGATTTCTCCTATTACAGACTTCTGAATGAGAATCTCTGAGGCAGGGACCCAGATATCTATATTTTTATGGGTCCACCCAGATAATTCTCAAGCGGGCTGGGGTTGAGAAACTCTGGTTTTACCAAATAAAATAACAGGTTCTATGAGGAACAACGAATGTGAATTACTGCGAGTTAACATTTTAAGATCCCAAGGTCTACAAAATCAAATAATTCAAAAATAATTTACACTCGATCTGGAATTAAATAGACTGCAGTGACTGGAATTTGACTGGAGGCAGGACTTTGAAAAAGCAATGCAGCAACACTACTGAAAGTGTTAGAAGGGAAAAGCCTATCAAAACCCCCTCACACAAAGGTTTATGTTTATACACATTCACATGTAGACGTATTTATAGATATTTGCAATTACAGTCCCTGTGTTTGCTTTGAAATGTTACATAAAATCATAAAATTTTAGTTTGAGGTTTCAGTTACTCCTTCCTACCTAGAAACTTGTTTGGCTATTCTGAGCTAAGGCCAGAATGCCTAGATTTCCATATTGCATTTGAGGATTTTGTTATATTATTAACCCTCCTGATAGATCTTTATACACCTATAGCTGGATGCCCACATAAACCTTCTTTTCTCCCCTTTTCCTTCTACAGTACCTCTTTTATTGAGTGCCTACTTTAAATTAGGCATACATTATTTTTTCAGGTCAAAAAATTAGTTAGGCAACATGAATTTGTGGAATAGGGGTTGGTAGAAAATATTTAGTTTGCAATGTTAACATTGGGATGCCAAGTAAGCATTCAGGTAGAGTTGGTGAATAGGTGGCTACGCATATGCTCTGCCGCACAGATGGCACATCTGGGCTGGAGATAAACATGTAGACATTGTTGGCATGTTGACTTAGAACATGGCACTGGGTGAACAGAGAGTGAGAAGAGAAGCGGGGAGAAAGTCAACATTTAGAGATGGAATGGAAGAGACACACTTCACAAAACTATGAAAATGGTTGTTTTGCGAGTCTGGAAAAAATCAGAGTGTCTTCTGGAAGAAATGTTCCAGTAAGATAAAAATTAAGAAGAATCCATCAGATTTGGCAACAGAATGGTGTGCCATTACAAAAGCAATCTCAGTGCAATGTTGGGGTAGAAGCCTAGAAGTAATGGAGCAACAGAAACAGGGACTTGGGTAGGTACTCTTCCAAGATGCTTAGTTGGAAAAGTTAAAGAGAGAAGACAAGTAGCTAGAGGTAAATGCGTCATCAAGAGAGTTTAGCTTTTTAAGATATATGTGTGAGCATATTTAAAATGTGCTACAGAATACATCACTGAGAAACACCAGCCCCAGGGTTACCTAAGTAAAACATTTAGCAGCAAGGAAGGGTGTAAAATGGATAGGAAAAGTATTTCTTTGTATTTGTAATGCAAAAGATACCCTCATATTATCTGTTTACTGTTAAATGTTAATACTACTTTTCTGAACCATTTTAATCTCAATTTAATGCCAACCCAAAGAATTCAAGCAGCACTAGGCCTGTGTTAATGAGAGTAATGAAAGGACTATTAAAACAGACCTTTGAGGGCCTCCCCGGTGGCGCAGCGGTTGGGCGCTGCGCTGTGGAGCTGTTGGCAGTGGCGACGCGAGTTCGACGCCAGGGAGAATCCCATATGGTCCGGCAGACCTCTCCTGCCTCGCCCGCTGCTCCCCTCGGCAGTGTATTTCTGATCTGCCTGTTCTGCTCCCCACTCTGTCTCTGGTGAACCCTCTCGCCGCCCCACGCCTCTGGCCTGTACCCCAGCTTGTATGTATAAATTAAAAAAAAAAATCTTAAAAAAACAAAACAGACCTTTGAAAGCACAGCTTAAGATGAAGAACACCCCCCAAAGTTTGTGTCAACAACTCCTCCTGAACTAGTGAGGGTCATTTGTCCAGGGCATTCAAGGACATGCATTACCTAAAATTTGGTGGACTTCAAAAGCATTCAACTTCCGATTATTCTCAAAGAAATTACTCAAGAATCAATAATCCTTGTTACTTCCAGATTAAAGCACAGACCTCTTTTTGCCAAGGATGGAGCTTCATGGCAAAAGCATTCTTTTCCTATTACCAGAAAAGAGGTATCAGTTCTGATGAGCACAGTTTTTAGAGACTTTCTTTTTTCACTGGACAAGAGAGACACAGGTTCAGTTTGCGTTTCTGATTTTCCTCCATGCAAATATAAGTGATCATCTGTGCTTGAGCTATTTTCTTATGATGTAGCCATCTCACTGAAGAAAGTGCTTTACTCTGATTTTTCACCTTTTCCATAAAGCAAATAGAGAGCTGTTTACAACAGCCTTTGTCTGGCTTTGGCATTGATTTTAAATCACCTGGATTGATCATGTGGTTATGGGACTTTAAAAATCCCACCAAACACCAAAGCCTCTAAACACAATTAGAATTGAGGGGTTTTTAATTGGCTAGCATTATGTCCATAGGAGTACATTCTAAATTATCCTTAACTTCTGCTCATGTTAGGAGAGGGAAAAACGCTATGGTAATATATAGTGTCTTGGTTTTATAGACACTCTCTTTTAAGCATGTAATGTTCCTAGTTTTCAAAATGAGGAAGCATCTAAAATCTATGTCTGTCTTAGAGCTTTTCGCTGCCTTAGCAGTTTCCTCAGCCAATCAGAGAAAAACATGCAAATCAGCCAGCTGTCATGTCGCACACTCCTCAGCTGCAGGACAACAGCAGGACTTAGGCAAGCTGATCTCAACCAGATTTGACAAAGAGGTGGAAGGTCTAAAATTAAATAGGTCAACACAAATTCTCTAATAATAGGTAGATGTGACAAGACAATGAGGGATCCCATAGGAAACCTGCTTTTTAAAGACTGTGGATAGTGTTGCTTTTCATTTCAGATTTCCCATCATCAGAGGCAGCTAAGCCTGAGCCATCTTATTTGATGATGAAACAGGTTCCATTTTTCACTAATTACTCATTAGATTATTTTTCTTTAAGATTATAGTGTTTTAACAAAGTAAATATTTAGTGTTACAAACTACTTTAAGAAGCTGACTTTCCTTTAAGACAGTTATTTTTCTAAGCTTGCTATAGTACTTCAATTTTGTTGTCATGGCGACTAGATAATATAAGTTTTCAAAAATGGAAACCTGTTTTTAACCATATTGTACCAATCTATTAATCATAAATGTAGAGTTCAGAGTGGACGATTTATATTGTTTCTTGCCTAACTGAAGTCAAAGTTTATAGACAGATGATAGCAGTAATTACACACACACACACACACACACACACACACACACACACACACACACACACAAACACACACCCTTCCCTGTCAGTCTATGGACAGTAAAACATAAAGCACCAACAAGGGAATTATTGTTTTTGATCTCACATTCTTTCTAGTTAAAAAACATTTATACCTAGGTTAATTATAATTTATTATATCAGATGCTTCTGATAGTAGCATCTAAGTAAACAATATAGTACTGTTTTCCTCAATACCTATAAAGGCCAGTGAATAAAAGAAAAAAGATTTTTATCTATAAACTGAACAAATAGATAATTCTTTTATTTTTAATGCAATTAAAGTACTATAACAGATCAGTCCTTTATTTCCTAAATTCACTCATAATCTATTTTACGCAATTGTAATTGTTTTTCTTTTTAAATATTCTTCTTGATATTGTAACAATGGAAACATATTGTAATCCTTTCTGTAACATTAAGTTGAAGGAATATTTGCAGTATGTCAAGCTTGAACTAGAGCACATTTTAATGCTAAAAGATATTACTTTGTATGTCTTAAAAAAGAAACTAATCATGAAAAATAAGAAATAAACCTTAAAATACTCCCCACAATTTTTCTTTCTGCACACTGTCTACTGTTTCAAGAAAGAATGGCTTTACACAGTAACTTAGAAACAACACCTAATGATTAACAGAATGATGGATGTGATGAATCACCTTTTTCTTGAGAAATAATAAATCAACATATTCCTACCCATAAATTCTTACTGGAGAATGTGAAATATTAGCATCATATATTTAACAAGGTGTCAGATACAAAACTGTCGACAAAATGTTGCCCTCAGAACCAGTGGAATATATTAAAATGTTATGTTCCCTTTTTGGAAGCAATTACAGTAATTCAGATATAATTTACAATTTCCTAAATTTAGTATGGTTTTGCTTCTGGCTCAGTCTTCTGCTGAAAAGAATGAGTGTGATCTGTTTGGGCATTATCAATTCTAGGTCTCAAAGTTAAGAAAATAAAACCTCCTGAAGTAGAATTTTTTACTCACAAAAAAAAACTTGCTGTAACTTTCATGTTAGTGTTATCAGCTAAAATAATTCACAAGATCATATTTGCCCTTTTCATAGTTAAATAATCCTGTTGTGACCCTTTTGTTGGCAACATTTTCCCCCTAGCTCTGGTTTTATTTTTAAGCAGACATGATACTGAATTCGGTTTGGATTTTTAGGAAGTCTGTTTGTTAGCGAGTTTTGATTACCTTAAAGGATAGTTATGGTGGTTTGCACAGCGAGTTTGCGTTGTTTTCATTGGGAGGGTGGTGTTTCCTGGAGTGGGCGCCATGCATTGTGGGAAGGGAGCAGGGCGGTGTCCTTCCTCCGGCTCATTGATTTGCCCTTCAGCTGTGTGCAGTGCGGAGAGAACCTCGGGCCTTGTTGTTGATTATCTACACAGTGTCTCTGGGAGCATTATTGACCCATTGCCGCTGACTGCCTGTGGCTCTTGATTTTTCACACCGTCTCCATGACACTCATAATAAAACATACTATCTTATTGCTACTCAGCTCTGAGAGCCAACTGATTCAGCGGTAGAAGACCACAGTGCTTCTGGAGGACATTTATTATATGTGAGGGAAAGTGTTGTAGTAATTTTAGCTTTCTGCCTTATGAGCATTTAATCGTTAACCTCTAGCAAGATTTTGCAGGCACTATGGCATTTTTATTTTGTTAAAATCTCCAACACTAGCTTTGCATATCTGTTAACATGTGATGTTGCATTATTAATAAAAAATTAATGTTGAAACATTGGGTTAATGAAAATATTCATTATTAACATTAGACTTGACATGTTGCTAGATTAACTTTCAAAACTAAATTTTGAAAAATGTCACAAGGTTTTTGCTATGATTTGTTAACTACAGTGAATGATGGCTTTTGATGTTTTTGATTTGATTTGATTATTGTTGTTTTCCTTCAAGCTGTCCTCCATTACACACTTTAACTTCTGAAAGGTTTTACACACACACCCCAGCTTGCTTATAACACAAAGCTGTTATGCTGTTTTTGGTGGAAAACCAATTCCTTTGAGCATGTGTTTTTTTGTTTTGTATAGGAAGCTTCATATATCTTAATATCAGATTAATTTGTTACTTCCCAGTCTGTAGTTAGTGCAAATAACTTCTTTGTTCTCTAAGGAGTATAGCATCTCAAAAAGAGTTTGGAGAGCCTGAGAAATAGACTTTGATTTTATTGATAAGAGTAAAACATGCTGTAAATATTTTAACCTATTGTAAGTACTATTACTAATATAAAAGAAATATAGCTTGTTGCAGAACCATTCCTCTCTTCTTGACAGAGTATCTGGACATTTTTATAGAAAAGATAAGTCAAAACAAGAGCTGCAGGTTAAGTAAATATTGCTGGTTACTTTTTTTTGAAGTTGTTTAATTTGAGTGTTTTCAGTCAGAAAAAATAAAAATTTCATTAACAAACCTATTTTCAATATGAATATTGGAGGGCTTTATGATGAAACAAATTTCTGTTTATTAATATGTGTCCAGGTTCATGAATTCCCAAAGGTAGGATCTGTTTTCAAAATGTTTGCTATAGCACTGATAACATTCAAATTACTTGTAACTCAGCACTGGAAGGTGTTAATAGTATCACGATTTAAATCAGAGAGCTTTGCCATTTAATTTTTTAACATTTTGAAATCATAATTCACTTATGTTGGCTGGTAAATTTAGTTTTTCTATATTTTTGTTTTATCAAATTTTAGCAGGTAGGTTTTATGTTTCAGGGATACACTGCTTTCTAAATATATGCTTTTTAAATTATCAAACCATCATAAAATGAGAATAGTTTTAATGAAAGTTTTTAGCAACTATTGCATTTGGTGGTGGGAGGTATAGATAACCTTAATAAATGGCTTTACTAAATGCCTTCTATCTGACAAATCTGTGCAAAATTCCAAGCAACTCAGTTGTCTCTAGTTTGGCTGTTTTCCCAGCTAATTTACTTGTGCTTTATAGCTACTCAGTGTGAATAAAACCCAATGACAGAAAAATCAGAGGAAGGCATCCCCATTTCTCAGCCCTCCACATTCGCCTTGATCTTCTAATTAAAAAACTTAATTCTGCTTCCATAATAATGCATGCCTCACATCACCAAATGTTAGGACTTACGTGACAAAAAATGATGCGGTTAAATCTCTCCAAAGCTCCAGTGGAAGCCATTCACAAACCTGGGTACCCAGGCTCCAGCATCATTTCAGTACCCTCTGGGGAGAATAACAGGGTCCATTTGACCCATTATGATGCAAGTGTTGGTCTTTCTGAGCAAACCTTGATTCCTGTGGATTTAACACCCACAGTGTGACAGGTTTGCATTCGATGTGTAGGAGTCAAGTATCAAGTTGACAATAAACTGTGGCCATGATGGTTTGAAGCCTCCCACCTGATGGCTTCTGATAGCATGAGGTTTGTGTTCCACTTAAGCCTGAGTATTTCAGTGTCTTTGGACATTCAGAACCACTTGAAAGTGTATGTAACGCTCCTCTAACCGAGTCCTAGTTATCAGGTATTGCAAAGGTTAAGCCTTATCATCTGCACACCCCCTCCCCCCCGAAAAGGTGAGGTTTCATCAAAAACTTCCATCCTCACAACCTTTCGACCACAATTTGATGATTATTATTGATTATTTCACAGCCTTTCACTCATGCTCTGCCACTGCGGCCAGCCCTGATATACAGATAGGGCTGCAGTCCAGCTAAAATAAGGCTCCATCTTGATAATGGACTGAGATGAGATACTGTTATTTGATAAAGATAATTGATGTTTCACAGTGAATTGGAAAGCAGCTTCAAGTGCACGGTGTTTGGAACTATAGTCTGTCCACAAATATGGCAGTTATTTATGAAAATAGAACAAAAGAAATCAAGTTAAATATTTTGGACATGGTTTTTTGGTGCTATGATTTTTAAAAAATATTTGGTTATTTTAAGTTCTAGAGGTAAAATACATATATATTTACATACAGTATAAATTATACGGTATATCTATAGATATAGATCTGTATATATGAAGGCACATATGTTATTTTTCCTCTTTGGTTTTAGGTTAGTTTGTTAAAATCTTACTTGGTGTGGATGTCATTTATCATCTCCCTTGCAGACTTAGTACCTAAATTCTACGTTTGGATTATTATGAATCGCTGTCATATGTAAACTGGGCATCATAGGTCAAAGTTAAATTTCATGTTATCATTAATTTCTTACAGACTGTACAAAAACAATTTAAATTATTGATCATAAACATCATGTCTCCTCGCAAATACAACTCAAATAGTCTGTAAATGCAGGTTGGGTTTCTCCTCATTTATTATTAACAAATTTCTCTAAAAATAATACGAGGTCCACTATATATGTCTGTTCATCTTGTTTCCTTCAGTCACCGGGTTTAAGTTGATTAAGGTATCATTCATCTTCCGTACTGTTCATCCGATTTCTTTTAGTCTTATCACCTTCGTAACCCCTAATTAAGCAATAAGGCTTGACAGGGAGTATGGTTATCATGAGATAATGACACCCCAAGTGTGTTGTGAGGCACAAGGTTCAGCTGAGTGCTTCTAAACCTCTAGGGGTGTGATTATCTCGATAAACATGCCCCGTTGCCACTCAGTGATATCATTGGTGCGCACACATTGTTGGAGTAGGGTAAAATCAACATCTCTGTGCCCACTTTTGCATCCCTCCCAAATGTTGATTTTATGAAATGATTGGCTTAGATCTCAGACTTGGAAGCCAAAGTTTGAATACACCATCTTTCGTGTCATTGTTTAAATGTTATCAGTTGACTTGCAAGTACATCTCTGAAAAAATACATAGATTTACTTTCATTTTAAAGGTAAAGTTTCCTCCAAGGAAAGACCTCCTGGAGAGTAAACCTAATTTTCGTTGTTGTCACTTTTTAGCAGTTAGCAACCCCACTCCATTGACTGGTAAGACAGGCATCTTGTAAATGCAGGACAAGCATGTAGATGTTTTCATACAAATGAAGTTACTAAATATATAGTTGAAAGATCTATAGGGAACAGTAACTGGATTTTTGGTTTGGAAAATCTCTTTTATCTCATCACTCATAACTATCACATTTAAAGATACACCAGCACAGGGGCGACACTAAGTTTTTAACTATTTCTCTGTTCAGATTTCTTATGAATGGTATTTCCAGGAAGAAATCATTCTTCATTTCTTATGTAGGTTTAATTTGGTATTTAAGAGGAAAAATGGAACTGTCTGCATAGTTTTGATCTGAATGGTAAGGGGGAAAAGATACCACCATTGGGATGGTGTTTCTTCTGGGGAGTATGTGTATTGTTGTTATAAAAAAAAAAAAGGAAAATATTGGAAATACTTTTGAATACTTTCAATATGACTTCTAGAGCAAAACTGTCCACTAGAACTTTTTGTGGTGAGAGGATGTTCTGTGCCTGCACTGCACTAGCCAGTAGGGTGGCCGCTAACGACATGTGGCTAATGGGACTGAGGAACTGAATCTTAATTTTATTTAATTTAAATTTCAATAACTGATGTGACTAAAGTCTGGCATGTTGGATAGCTTAGTTCTTAGGAACAAAAAAGAATATCCCTAAAAGGTAATCTCTCTTAAACTCCTCTTGCAAAATTACTGAGAGGTGAATGACTGTGACTTAAAAATAATATTATTTTCTAATTAGTCCATTTTATTATCTTTTTTCTTTTAATATTCAAGTAAGAACTGAAAAAGTCCATTAGTTTTATAAAGTTTTAAAGTTCTCCTTAGTAGAATTTTTATTATTCATCTCTAATTTATATTCAGTTTTTCAGAAGTCCCCCTCCAGGGGTTAGGTATTTGACATGTGTTGAAACTATTAATCAAGTTATGAAATTAAAGTAACAGCTTTCCTGACAAAAATGAAATACTCTTCTTAGGAAGAATTTCTGTCAGCCAAAAATGCAGAGACTTTTGGTGCTTATTTATTAAATGACATAATACGTGATCATACTGTGTAGTATTATTTACCTCACAGAGAGACAATATTTTCTCTTGGTAAGAGAAATATTACAGTACCTAATTTTGCCTCCATTCTAGTAAATACAGTTTCCTATTTTGGAAAAGTTCAGAATATGATTTAAACTTTGAATGCTCTGTTGGTGAGCCCAACCTTCACTCTTGTGGCCTTGTTTGTTCATTCTGAATACCACCTTTGAATTTTAAGCTAAGATATTTACCAAGCGCCAGTCTGTTTGGGAGTGACTTCCAAATGAGTAAACCAGGAACATGTAAAACTAATGTCTTTCTTTAAGTGGAAAGTAAACATTTCTGAAAGCATGCACTGCTAATTCCTGCTTCAGTTGCTATTTTGTATCTGCATTAATTTGGTGTTTTAATAAGATTAGAACATCCCAGCCAGAAAACTATAAGCAAACTCGCCAATAAATAAATGCATAGAATTTATATTGAATCCATAAAACCGAAGAACACAGGAGCGGAAGACCCACCCCTTTAGGTACATGAGCTGCATCGCCATTTATTAGTGAATAAAGCTGTGTTTGCAGCTAAATTCTAACTGAGCTCCTTAGGTGAGGCGAGCAAACTATAGAGCTGGGGGCTTGACTGATTTTCACTCAGTTCAGCCCCATCCAGAGACCCAGTTGTTCAGCTCCTGTTCTCTGGAGGGTAAAATGAGGCACCCACCTCTCTCAGCTTTGGATACAACATATAAAGATCGCACCATCTCTCACCTGCTTCCCTAACCCTCCTCCTGTATCATATAGATAGTGGGAAAATTAGTTAAATGAGATTTGGGTTAATCTTAAAACTTTGTGTGCCGGTGCCCTTTAAATTTACCAGCCCTTGGGGCCGGCCATTTTCTGTGCCACCGCATGAATGGTATAAGCATTCAATAAAACACACACAACTCCTGAACTACTGGATATTTAAAAAACTGTAATATCTCTCATAAAACACCTTACACTTTCACCAAAACAATGTGTAAAGCTTCTAGACTGAGTCCGATCAAAGAAATAGCTCCTAATTGTTCCAAATAAATCCACCATGGCGTGAAAAACCAGAGACTAGATGAACACGTACATATTAATACGTGAGCGGCCACCTGATACTGGTGACAAAAACACATACCAATACGTGAGCAGACCACAAAGTGTTAAGGTTGGTGGGGGTTTCTTGGTAAAGTTGAGTGCCCATGACACGGGGGGAATAGAAGCTTAAGTGACTATAGGATGAGGAAGAAGAAGAAATTTGTCTGTTGAACTCTTAGCATCTTGTACCACTATTAAAATGAGGTTTATTAGCAGCCATCCAAGATATGATTTAAAATGTGAATACAAATATCCTGCTCTAAAATAAGATCCCGTAGAGCTCTAAGATCAACACAGTATTAGTGGAAGAAAGAGGGTCCACATTTTTTAGTTCCATTTCTCATGATAAGTTTATGGGTAATTTAATAAAATAGGCAAACCTTTCATGCCTTTTAAAATAGATCATTCTACTTTATATTACATATTTTGCCAGGTTTCGAACATTCTCCATTTCATCTAATTAGTCATATTAACCAATTAAAATTGAAGACATGAGGCCTGTTCAGCGTAAAGTAACCTCAAGTCCATGCCGTTTAATTTTATAAAGCACACATAATGAAAAAGAATAATTCATCTAATCAAATAACAACTTCCTTTTTCCTTACCTATCTTGATTAAGGCAGCTGGGCTTCTGTGCTCACTCTTTCAGCTGCGAGTCCATTCCACGCCACGTGTCAGTGCCACAGTGCCTGATCGTGAATGCTGTGGCTGGGGCGATGGGAGCCCTGGCTCCTGTGGAACTAGCACCGCCTCACAGAATCAGCATTGTGAAGATTAAAAAGTCAGTCTCCGGGAAGGAACCACAGACAGTCTTTATGTTGATCAAGTTTTCCTTGTGGACCGTTTCTTCACCCCTAAGGTAGCTCAGAAATGCTAGCACCAGCACTGAGACAAATACAGGACGAAATGGGGCCTTTCGACAAAGAGCTTCCCAAAGGGGTGACTTTTTTCTTTTGTTGATTTCCAAGTGAAAATTAAATCTTGAATTTTGTCCAAAAGTTGAAAATACATACCTCTAACAATATTGACCATATGAATTAATAGTTAGCACTGAAAAAGAATTAGCGAGATGTATAAATTGAAAGTCCATGGTCAGCGCTACATGGGACATGTGATATGGAGAACTATTCCATGTGATGGATCTTTTGGGAAAACAATATAGTTAATGCAAATATATGAAGAGCTGGTGGGCCAGACTTTTCTCCCCCAGTCCTGCCCCGTGACTTGGCAAGGCCAATCTGACCCATCCTCATATATTCCACAAAAAGAAGCGCTAATATGCACTTGTTTACATTTTTCGTGAAGAAGCATGTCCAGCTCTGGGTACTTGTTTGCCCTTTACCTGGAGCTTGCATGAGAGGAGTGGCTACACCACAAGCTGGTACCAGACGGCTCTGATCCACATCCACCATCCTTCGTGCTGGTCCAAACTGCAAACCAACTCACTACTGTGATGGTCTTGTACATTTCATAAAATGACATACCTCCCAAACGGAAATCTGTATTGTAGTAATTTTGCTGTTAGGTGACTGCATACTATATTTTTATATATGTGATCAACAGATTGAATGAAATGGAATAATTTGGGGGAAAATGGTACACTCGGTAAGCTAATAAATTTACTTCCTAAGGAGAGTAGAAAAGCCTCTTATGTTGGAAAATTTATATATCTATCTGTGAGCTTAAGGAATTGTATCTGATACTAAGAATTTGGAATTCAGAAAAGGAAGCAGTTTTTCTCAAGTTTCTACCTAATACTTAGCTCTTATCAAAGAACAGTTTGACATATGGATGCCAAGGTTGACATCGTAATCAATTTAATTTTTTCTTTTCTTTTCTTTTGGAATGGTGCCATTTGCTATAATGAGATGGGGCTGCCTGGAAAAATAGTAAACTTGCTGACCACTCTCTGAAGCCACATACTGTGATTTTAAATTTTTATTATCGTAAAAGTGTGACGTAGTGTCTAGGGTAAAAGCCTCTTAAAAAATTGAATTTGTATCAAAAGAAATGCAGAAATGTATCTAATTTGCCTTTGTCTCCCTGGATAGGCCTTTTCAGCTTTTTAAAAGGCTCCATTTTAAGTATGTTAGCAAAGCAGTTTTCTGCAAGCTGTCAAATGGAGCTTCTGTCTAGGGAAGATGGTGGGATGTGGGGGTTGTGTGTTTTTCCTGTTCACCCTACTTTATAGGAAACCCTTTCCCAGGCGTGGTATCTTCCTGTAAAGTGATCCGTCATCTCCCAGGATAATCTTCAGATTACTGGATACATATTTGTCAGGCATCAGGCAGATAAATTGCTGTCAGTCAATGGTCTGGCAATTGCTTGGGGGAAACAGACTCTTCCTTGCTAGTATGTCACTTATTTTACATCTTTGTTACTTAAAATGAACCGAGCAGAGCTGCTAATCCACTGCTATTTAAGGGGCACTGTCGCTGCACTTCTGTGTGTTCTGGTGAAGCGGAAATCCTTGGAAACTTACGGCTTTGCTGTGCTTAGCACATTTCTAAATTCCTTCTTTTTCAACTTTTGTGTTCATTTTTAACCATTCTACAGGGTTCTTCTTCTTAAGAAGAGGAATTTGGTCACAATTGCCAGGGAGTTTTTTCTTTTTTGTGTGGTTTTTTTTTTTTTTAAGTTTTCTCTGAATTATTTAATCGAAACTCCCAACATTGTTCTTATATTTGCAAGAACATTGCTTAATAGGCTCTGTGATTTTAAGATAAGGAGTAACTAGGTTTTCAGCCTCTTGTGTTGGTAGAATATCCATAAGTCATACCTCGAGATCATTTTTTTAAAATCCAATTGCATGCAACTCTAGCATGCATTAAATCTAGAAATTAAATTGCTCTTTTCTTTCTAGGCTTTAAGATTTTAACAAACTGACCACATGCTAGACAATATTATTAAATCTCCAGAAGGTAGCTAGTGATTTATTCATTCATTCAACAAACTTTTGGGGCCAATAGTACATTATTCAGAAGAATTAAATAATATATTACTCAGATGACTTAAAGTCTCAAAGTATTAGAATTTAAATTTCTAAAGCAATTTATTTTAGCTGCTCATCAACTATTTGTTGAAGTGAGTTAAGAGTGTGAGAGACAAAAGCAACTTCCTTTTGAATTCAGACTTCATTTTTCTAGGCTGATAAAAAGCTAAGGCAATATATTAAATGCTAAAGGCATTGATTGGTGTGTGTAATATTGCCTATAGGGTAAGTGAAGATGGAGGAGAATCTGAAGGAAGCTGCTTTGATGAAATTCTTCGAGTTTCCTCAGAAACACACGATTTACTTGAACTCAAAATGAGTTCCTCCTCAAAATGGTTATTTACTATTTAAGGATGTAATGGTTCTGATTTTTTTTTTTTTTTTTTTTTTTAGAGCATGGTATAAGTGATTACAGAATGTATGGTATCCATTTCTTTGGGGAAAAATATTTTGATATAACTGCATGCATCCTGCTGAAACTAGATGTACCATCTAGTAAAATTATAACTCTTTGCATCTACAGTAGTCACCACTGGGATTAGGTGAAATTGTACCTTTTTTCTAAATCAGATTCATGACTGTTTCTCAACTGTGCCTTATTCTTCCCGAACCTGTAGATTTATTCTTCTTTCATCCTCTACCTCCAGCCATTTTCCTGAAACTCCTAAAATCTAATAGTTTATGCCAGAAAGTATTACAGAGTTCCGTCACTTGAGAGTTCGTGAGAACCACAAGGACCTACTCGGGTGCTTGACGTCCCCCACCCCACCTTCTGTCTATACCAAAACACCAGGTTCAGTCACATCGGCAGCTTTCTTGGCATGGCGCATGGATGACCATCTGTGATTCCTTTCCCAGTGCGTTGTCGCGGAGAACCCAGTCTGCCAGGAAGGGGTGCTCTGGCGAATCAGCCTCGCATAGACTCAGAGCCACAGGGCATGCATTTTGGCAATACAGCACATTTGGTAGCTGGGTCACTTGCTGCGATTGAGATTTAATGATTTAAAATCAAAAAAGAGGGCAGTAAATTTAGAGATCTCTCAGAAGGGATTGGAGCATCCACACAGCCCACTGTTTAAAGAGAGTCCAGGAATATTAATAAGAAGCTGACTGTGATCCCTCTCCATCCCTATCATTCACCCCTGTATTGAATATTTCTTGTAATACCATTCGATGGAGAATCTGTTTCTGCTCTTCAGGAGCTCTTAAGTGTCTATTCTCTGCATGAGGGCTGTCACTATTTTTTTTTTCAGGTGAATATAAATAAAAGGAAATGTTAGATTTTTTTTTTTTTTTTGGTGCATATACTTAGAGAAGAAATAGGGCTTCTTCTTTTAGATTCCAGGGCTTTGAAAGAGACTTACTTATAATTCACAATTTACTAAAAACATTTCAAAATTAAATTCTCAAAAAGTGAAAATGTTGTTCTGAACAAATTTATCAGTGATATTAGTAGTTTTGACAAATAAGTACAACCAGGAATATGTCAGCTAGGATATAAATGAAATTAGCTTGCTAGATTAGAAAATCATGAAGAATTAGATGGTGCCAGGTAGAAATTGTGTCTTCTCTCCAACTTTGAGGCAGTTGGACTGTTCGGGAAAGAACCTCTAAGGAGATTAGTTGAGCCTGGAAGGGGAAGGTGAAATGGCCTCATCTTTCCTTTCTGCTTGACCCATCAGTACTGAGCAGGGCTTAAAGTTTAGGCTTTAGCAAGCAGGACGATGTTTCTTTAGGTGGGATGCTCTTTATCCTTTTTAGCCTACAATCATCATGTGAGTATTTAAGCTTATTTTTTAAAATTTTTGTCAATATTTCTCTTGAGAGGTAGAAAAGAACATGTAGTATTCCATAAAAACTGCCTGCAGATAGCCTTCAAACAAAGAAAACCCTAGATCTTTCCCATATAAAGCAAGAATCACTTTTCTAAAGCAGAAAAAGTATCAAATGGAGTTACTAATAGTGAACCATTATGGTATGTAGATCCTTAATTGCCTAAGCATTTTACAAGGAATGGTAACTTGTTTGACACCTTCAAAAAAAAAAAAATCAAACTTAAAACAAACCTGGACTACACAATGAATTGTTCAGAGGAAAGGAAGCAATTACTTTTCAGCAACAACATATATCCTTCTCCATGGTCTCTGGCAGAGTGTTTTCAAGTATGATTTGATCAATAACCTCACAGTAGTGGCAGATATAGAAAAGAATAAATGTTTATCACACTTGTAAACATCAAAGGCAAAGCAAAAGTATTTGCTGAAAAGGCAACATCCATTCTTGAATTTCCCCATGAGTCAGAGGGAGGCGAGGAGAACATTTACTATTAGATCTCTAAGACTGGGTATTAATGACTGAAACCGGAAGTTAAATTAGCAATGCATTTTCATTATAAATTGTCGTGTTACCTGACAAAGTGAAATAAGGAATTGAGCTGAATTTTGCAGTGGATACTTTATTTCTATATAAACAGAAAACACATACATTCATTCCACTTCTTGTAAACAACAACAACTGTTCTTACTTAATTTATTTTGGGATATGTTTGACACTTGGACTGATCTCTAGATTCCAGCTTTTTCAAAAGAAAAATGAATAAATTACTTACAATATTAGCAGATTAGCAAATAGCTCCTGACAACAGTGGGATGTTGAAATGTTTATAGCAAAAGCCAAGAGAGTCAGGGAAAGTAACTTTTCTCATTTTCAGTTAGTGTTTTTGTGGTTTTTTTTTTTTTTAGCCCTATGCCTTCCAATTAAACAATTAATGTGTGTGTAAAGTAAAACTTTCCTCCTGATCTGAGTTTTAGAGAAGCCATTTTTTCCTAAAAGTCTTTACAAGAAGGATGAAGAATAGGGGTGAAAGTCCAATCCCCTTCTCTGCCCTCCCTGCCCCTCCCCCCCATTGTGTTACTTTCCTTACATTCTTTGGAAGCAAAAACAAAGGACTGAAGGCAAAGCAGGTATACATTTGAACCTTGAGAGACATCTAAAACCTGGTAAGGAGTGAGCTGAGTTCTCATGGTGTTTCTTAAAAGAAGAGTTTACTATCCAAAAATCCTTTACCCAAAAGACTAAGTATTCTTGGGATTTTGTGTGCTTGCCTACCCCATGGCCTTGTGAGAGACTGGGTTTAAACTGCAGGTCTCTTGAGAGCTATGCATGTTCCTGGAACTCTTTCACTGAGCTTCAGGGAGGCAAAGGTCAAGTACTGCCATCTCTCTACACGTATATTTGACACTGCAGTTACAGGCATGATGTGGGTTTTTTATGGTTTCTATTTAATAAAATTGGGTTGGAGTAGACACCCTTAAAATATGGAGGTAGGGGCATAGTCTTTGTGAGACAAAATGGTCTGCAGGGAAAGAGTTGAATTCTTTTAGTGCATTTGAAACCCATGTAGCCTTCGTGGCTTTGAATTAATCATTTAACTTCCACAGTTTTTTACTATGCTGTTTGCTTTTATAACTCCTCTCATTTGGAATTGTATTAGTTGATGCTGGGGGGGTGGGGGGTCCATTTCAACTAATGTAGTAACTGTGAAAATCTTTGTAAAATATCATGCTTAAAAGCTAGTCACCAAAAAATAAAATTTACTAAGTTGTATACATAGAAAATCATGTTTTAACCCAAAGAATAGTGCCCTTATTTGGCATGTGATTTAAATGGCTATTATACAAAAGAAATAAATGATCATATTCTACATATAAAATGAGAAAATTTCTTAAAAATTTAGAAATATTGAATATTTGAGAAATTGCAGGCCTCATTCTTGATTGTTCCAAGTTCTTGATAGTATATTACAGCACTTAATAGCTAAGGAAAACAAGCTTCTGGCAACAATATCCCAACCTATTACCAGAATGAATAATGTGTCATGTAGAAGGTATAATAATTTATCCCATGATTTTACATATCTGGTATTGTCTTCTACATGAAAAACCAAAGTTAGGAGAATATATTTAGAATCTTATATTTAAAAATATGGTATGAAAAACTTGACAGCATGTCAGTGATATAAAATCCTGACAGTATAAGTCTTTAGTTTGAGGTGAGACTTCGTGACAGAAGAGTAGCAGAGTTCTAAGTCTCTCCATGTTCTACAGCACCCATCTTTTGTTATATTTAAAAAAGCTCACTGAAGAAGGGTTGGAAGAATGTTTTTGAATACAGAAATAGAGAAAAGTTAAATTCTTTGGAGAGGCGGTAATAATAGTGGTAAATACTTAAGGAGTAAGTAAATGTCAGGAAATTATGGGCTGTGGTGGAGGACTCAGGCTACCTTGGTGGTGGGTGTGATGTGGTAGCAGATACCTGAGGAGGTGGGATCACATATTTCTGAATCATATAGTGTAGTAAACCATTGTAATTTTTTAATTTTAATTAGAAAAAGGAAATAACATGAAATGGTAATATCATGGGTTATTTGTTAAACCTCAGCTGGGCAGAATAAGTAACCCTTAGAACTCTCTTAAACCACTTACTCTAAGATAACTAAAATAATGGGAAAGGAAAGTAAGAATCCCTTCAACCTCCCTCCATGATATCCACCCCTTTATTAGTGTGGGAGATCTAAGTCCTTGAATAATAACTGGGGGAAAAGCGTACAAAAAAAGAAAAAGTATTCAGAAAAATGTAAGGCAGGGGAACAAAAGTTAACAATAAAGGTTTTCTTGTTGCTAATAGCTGAGAACAGATAGAGATACATTATGGTAGAGAGGACAATCAAGGAAAAATAAGGAATACTAATGAGAACGTAGAGTTCTTGAACCATCATCTTATACAATAAATTCAACAATACAGAGGAAAAGAAAGGAAGATTAGGAAGAAAAGTAGAGAACTACATCTAAACCATTTTATTGTGTGTAAATAGCCATTAAAATCAAATGCAAATCCACAAAAACCACTATTCTTTGGGTTAAAAAGATTATTTCCTCCCTTTTTTGCAATAATTTCCTTTTTAATGTGTTATACTCATTGAGGTGACCATGGATTACAGCATGGTATATGATTTGGGGGTGTAGATTCACACTTCTTCAGGTGTGTTACACCCCAGCCTACTTGATTTCACTCCTTTGTGGAATATAGAGAAACAAGACAAAGGAACAGACAAACTCAACCAAAAAGAGGATTTTCTACATGTGCAACTTAGTGAATTTTATTTTCTGGTGATTTGCTTTTAATAATGATATTTTACAGAGATTTTCATCATTTGACTTGAGGGTTAACTCATTGCAAGAGACTTCCCAGCTTCAACACATAGAATTCTTGTGAGAGGAGTTATAGATGCAAACAGCATAAAGGAGAGTGGAAGTCACATGGTTACTGACTAGGGCAGAATCTGGATTCTAGAAACCTTCGAAGACAACAAGCCACTCCGTAGCCTTGCCCAGATGTTCCCTAACAGGAGGCCTCTCAGACTCCTGACCAATGTGTGCGTCCTCTTCCATGAGCCCAATTCCCTCGATGCAGTTGCACTCGAACAACATTTTTGGTGACAGATTCATGTACTCTGAACCTGGAATAGTGCTGCAGCTGGCTGGCCTGGCACGGCTTCCTGTGGTCTTGACATGAAGAATTAGAAATAGGAACATACTTATAGAATCATTTATTAGGAGGAACAGGATGGAAATGGTCAGGGAGAATGTCAGTAAGCCAAAGTCCTGACAGTCTAATCCTTTAAAACTATAAAGTAGTTTTAAAGAGATTTATTAGTATTTGTATTTAATTAACTAGAATTACATTCATATTTTTAAAAGCCTATCATAAACCAGAATTTATTCGGTGGCCACGGAGAAGAGAGGGCTTAGTTAACACACCAGCTCTTTTTCATATCTGATTTTGCTGATTCCATGTTCTTTAATTTCCTGGTTTTGTTCATAAAGAAGTTGTGAGTTCAGTATGATATAAAAATAATGATTTTTTTCTTCCTCAGTTGAACATTATTTCTGTTTCTGTGCCCCTTGATTGGGTGTTATTTTAATTATGTGCAGCATATTTTGTTGATAGATTTTTTTCCTAATAGGCTGTAATCATTTTGAATTTTAGTGGTTTTGCAATCTTTTTTTTTTTTTACAAGCATTGGTATGTTAAATTGATAAGCTGGCATACGGTTTCTTAACCACATCACTCTCATATAACTGCAGAGAAGTAGACAGCGACAGGAGATTGTTCTGGAAATACTCAAGTTTTCCTCATGTGAAAGCTACAGTACAGCTTCAGTACTATGCCATTTATTAACAGTATATCTTAATGAAATTCCCGTATAGAATCCTTCATATTTGGACATTTATATTTGTAGAATCTAGAATTTGTAAGATACTTTTCTAAATGCTTTACCTTTTGCATTAAATACAAATATTTGTGGACAATAAGAAGTGGACATTCAGGTTAGGACTCTCAAAAGAGTTCCGAATTGTTTGGAACAGCAATCCGAACTCAATAGCCAATGTTTTCAATTGAGCAAAAAATGTATCACTTATGTTAAAAAGGTAGAAAGGTCGCTGTGCTTTACCCACATCTAAGAGAATGATTAAAAAAGAACTCAAGGAAAAGACCACTTCTGTGGATTTACAGGAAAGGTGTCCTGGTGGAATTAGGCTGTGGTTTCAGTTCCCACGGGCACATTGTGGCATCCTCCATGACACCTGATAGACACTAGGACAAACATTCGGGGAGCAGCCATCAGCAGCTCTCAGAGCTTCCAGATGCCAGCAGCAAGAGTGCCAGTTACCCTACAACTCACTCTACAACTCACTCTTTCCACTATGCCTATCTTTCCATATTTACATATTTATAACTAATTCAATGAGATATAACTTATATATAATAAATCCACCCATTGTAAGCACACCATGTAATGAGTGATCGCAAATCTTTTTTAAATATTCGAGTGTTTTCTACAGTGCATCTCTCAGTTGAGAGTTTATCTGCACCCTACACCTCAAATTATTTAGTGAGAAAAGTAGATTGGGTGGGATATGTGAAATTATTATATCAGCAGAAAGTTTCCCATGTTTCTGAAACAGTTCTTCCCACAAATGAAATAGACTGAGAGAGGGAGATACTTGCTGGCTGTCACATTTCATGATGTAATATTTAGAATATAGGATCGTGCCTTTTACAAACGTGTGTAAAATGCCCTGTAACACTTGAGTGGCTGCAGCTGTCATCTCATTTTTTCTGGATTAAGTTTGGTCAAGAAAGAAGCTGCTTCATTTTCTAGTTGTCATTTGCCCAGGAAGTAAAAGCAAATTGTAATGAGGGAATCACAGCAGGAGAACTCCTAACAAATAAGAGGCATGTATTGACTGGCAGCCAGCACGCCATTTCAGTGATAAATGTATTTTTATACACTGCTGTTCAAGGTCATTCACTGTTGTCCTTGAATCTGCAGCCATCAAAAATGCATGTCACATTCTAAACATTTCTAATCATTAGTGCAAAGGTGCCTTACTAAAAAATAAAAAAAAAGTTATTAATTTTATGCAACATTTAGATAAATCTCTTTACATTATTACTATTTTATCTTGCTATTGAAAATCGGCCAGAAATCAAAGAAAATATAAATGTATGAGAGAGTCGCGAGATATGTTTGTGTAGATTTGTTTATAACGTTCGCAGAAGCCAACTTGAGCATAGATAAATCTCAGTAATTAGACCCTCCCTGTTTTGTTGGTTTTGCAGTTTTTTAAACCTTTGAAGAACTTATATAAGAATTCCAAAACTGTTTCATTTTGAGACTGTTACCATGGACTTGAAATTAATTTTATGTTAACCATACTGAAAATAACATTTGGCTTTCAGATCTGCCCAAATCTAAAGAAAAAGTTATCAGCTAACTTTTTGAACACATTAGTTTATACCTTAATAAATACTCTACTCTGTAGTTATTTGGTGAGAAAGTGATTGAGTTATTAACTGTATTTTATTAGAAACCTAACCGCAGTTAATTAAATATAAAATCATCAAAGCCATGTTGTTACTCAGTTTTTAGTCTGCATATACAGCAAAAGAATTAGAGATGAGTCTAATATTAGTTGTATTTTAAAAGTCAAATTACATGGAAAATATGGTGGCTTGGATTGGACATTGCCTTTTAGAAAATGTTTTTAAAACTATTTCTTTTGGGTTGTAAAGTTCTATTGGTTGGTGGTGGATGCCGACTGGACATTTGGTTGTGTGTGGTGAGCAAATGTACTTTTGGAACCTTTACAGTGTTGTAAATGTTACCGCAGTTTGAAAAAGCGTGACAAAAACAAAAAAGTAAATGACAAGAACAAAAATGCCCTCACAATATGCTTTCATAACGAATACATTTTCGCTGAAAACCATAAGGCCCTTCCTCATATGTCTTCAGCCTGATTCTCCATCAACCTTTATCTCTCTCCACTTCATTCCTTGCACCCTAAATCCTAGTCATTCTGAAAGTACTTTCATTTTTCTGAGAAACCACACTCTCCTTCCCCTAGACCTCTGATTGTGTTACACCCTCTGCTCAGAGGGCTCTCAGTCTTACCGTCTCTTGCTTTACCTCAACATTCACACGCAAAGCCACACACACGCCCCATCACCACTACTCCACACAATCTCAAAATTATTACCCAGAAAAATCTCTTTAAGTTTTCTACAGATGTCCCATGATTTAATTTCTCGCTGAAGGTGTGTGTGTGAGGACAGTTACATGAGTGCCTCCCGACTTTAGCTGAGTATATTGGGTAATCCACTGTCAAAGGGTTTGATATGGGTAACCCCGTACTTTGCTCAAACATGCTGCAACCGGTCTAATAACATACATGGATCCCCTGCATGTATCTAACATTGTTACAGTTTGGAAGTTTCTGGTCCCTAGGCTCTAACTTGGACCTTGAAATGCATTTCCCCATGGAAACTTATAAATAGTGGTTAGGAGATTGAATCGCCCTATAAATTCTAAAACATTAGGTATTCTACAAGACTTTTGGAAGTTGGCCTAGAAATCTAATTGCTATATGTGGCATTGTTTCTATGGTTAAATGTGTTCAGCGTCCCACACAGCAGAACTCCAAGCAAACTTCATGACCTCTTATCTGATGACTGGCTCTGTGAAAGCATCCCTGGCGTGGGATGATGAAAAAATTACCAGATTGTACATGAATAGCTTGAGTGACAGAGTCTGCAGTAAAGATCACAACCACAAATAGAATGATTGCTTATTTCTTATATTTAATACAAAATTAGGTATCAAGATTTTAAAAAAAAAAATGTTCTTACAATGTGCCATCTTTTTTCCCTTCCCATGCATCATTGCCTTGCTGGGAGCTCTGAGTTGGACCTGTCTCCTATGTAATAAGCGGAGTATATGAACCAGTATTTTCATTAAATTTTAAACTTGCCATGCTCCAAACAGTATTTTCTTGAGTGCTCAGATTGCAGGAGCACTAAGGAATACTCTTACGTTTACCAGTTGCTGAGTTTGTAGTTCAAGTTCCTTGTTAGAGCAGTTATAAACTCTGACAGCTGAACAGTTATCAATCAAAAGTCTGTAAGTGGAAATAGTTTATAGTGCTGTTGCAGGCATAGTGTGTAATATAATGTATACAGTGTAACATATACCGCTGTATCTAAATATTGATCTCAACCGTTAAATGAAAACATTTACCATAAAAAGTTTGATAATATTATCAAATATGTCTCTTTAGTTGTATTTCCTTTTAAAAGAACTTCCCTTTTAAAGAAACCACACCTGCCTTTATTGTTTTGCCAAAACAGTGAGTTTCCATCATTTGCAAGATACAAAAGCAATTAGATGTGTGTTAATGTTTCTCAGTGTTTATAAAAAAATTTGGGGAAAGCATGCACTTACTACATAATGCACATTTAATTTTCACATTTAAAATGATCTGATATCTCTGAACAATTATTTTTATAAAAACAAAATAGTTCAGAGGAACTCTAAATTGTTTGTACTAGAAAAAAATGGATAAACCCTGTGATTTCAAAGACAAACTGATAGTCTGGAATAAATGCACCTAGTGGCTCGTGATGTTTTTTCAAAGGCCTGGGATTTGATAAGTAAGAATAGTTGGGTAGAATTTTATTATAGGTACTTCCAAAAAAAAAAAAGTGCCATTATAAGTAATTTCTTTTTTTTCACCTTCTCTGTTTTTCAAAGAAAAAAAATCTAAAAAAATTCATGCTTCTCTTAAAAATAATTTTTGCTAATGCTAACTTCATATATGTATATATAATCTATTAAGTCTTGAAAAATGTGTCCCAACTGCCTTTTTCATACATTTAGTCCTCAGAGGAAAAATATATTAAATGGAAGGATTTTATGTGAGCTTTACATGCTTTGAAAAATACAAAATTTATATGCATAGTATAAAGTATGCCTCTAACAGTGTCTACGGTAAGACATAGAATCTTATTTGAAGATGCATCTGTAGGTGATGTACGTGATGGCAAATATAAGCAGATTATAAACAGTGCGTTCTGAGTTATAAACAGAAATCTTCAAAGAATTCATGTTTGCTTGGGTAGAACACAAATGAAAACATCAAAGCAGATTGTTTTCCTTAAGGATTGTAGTTATTTGAATAGCTTGTCAGTGCTCAGGAGCGCAACAAGTGGGCAAGTGTTATTGATTTTCACCTTGTGTTACCAAAACATTTCTCATTGACAAATATTAATTGTTTATTAAGTGCTAGTGAGTTTGATGGTCCAAATATCGAATTTTATAATGAATTGGCCTTTTAGTTTTGCTTATCATTAGACATTATGATTGCATTAAAGATACAAAGGTTTAAGCCAGCATATGTTCCACTCAAGAATATCGAATAGATATTCCTGTAGAGTTTCATCTAAGTTAAGATATTTAGTTCCTCCTCCTTTGTACTCGAGTACATTCTCTGACCCAACTGTAAGTAATGCATATTTAAATTAGCTTTCTAAGGCAATAATTAGTAGGAAGTAGCCAGTATATCTTACATTAGTTCTGGTTTATGAATTTAGTGAGCATTTGAAATTTGTGTCACACAAAGTTGTCAGTTGGGACCATTAATATGAATTTTTATAGCTCATTAATTTGATTAAAATATTTTGGTGTGTGAAAAAAGTCTAGATACATTATTGCAGTGTTTTACTACTATTTTAATATTAAGGGAAATTTTGAATTACATCAAAATTAGGAGGGTGATTTTTAATTTTTATAGTTTGGCATTTCTTGACTTAACTGAGAGAATGAACCTTATAATATAAAAAAAAATCCTAGATTATGTTCCAGACTAACCTGGTTTTCTGTTTTAACTAGTTGACGAGGCATAAAAAAAAAAAAAACCTCACCTCAAACTGTAAAATTCCTGAATCTGGAAGAATAATATATATAATTGTTTTAAATATGAGCTAAAAGTTATGGTAGGGTATTTATTGCTTAAAGTATGTCTCAATTTTTAAAGTGTATATAATGTTTTCATTTCCTTTAACACTTTCAAATCATTTCTCTTTTTGGAATGTTGAAAATGTTAAATACTTTTGAAATGTGTTTTGGGAAAAAAAGCTGAATTCTATAGCCTTAGTTAAATCTACCCGAGACAATTTTGTGTTACCAGACTCTGCACCGGGCCAGGAGAGAGGGGGCACAACGGGAAGCCCCACCTTCCTGCTCAAGCCCCACACCAGCTCCTGTTAACCTGAACCCAAATCAGAACGCACGCAAATGCTGAGTGCCCTACATGGGCAGTGACCTAGGAATGTGACTGCTGCCCCTGTCAGTTAGTGGGCACAGGTGTCTGCTGCAGGCCCACTGGGGAAGGGCCCCCAGAGCTGGGCGAGGGTACAGGGACAGAAGACAGCCCGTTTCCTCAGGAACTCCAACTTCAGTGTTCTATTTCACAATACTTTCTCCTGTTTTCTTTGAAAAATTATATAACTATTTGATGTTAGTCCAGTTTTTTAGGAATCCTTAGCAATAGACATTTCATTGTCCAAGAATACAAAAGCAAAGCTTTATTCATTGTAAGATGTTTGGCGTGTGTTTGCATGAATTTATATTAACAAAAATAACAAAACATTTGGCTTTGGAGCTGCCCAAGTCTAAAGGAAACATTTTCTCTAACTTTTCAAGTAAATGTGTGTTATATTTTTAATAAGAGTGTCTTTTAATTATTTCATAGCAACTTTGTGATATCTGATAATAATTTATTCACTATCTTTTTATTTAAAACTGAACCACATTTACCTAAATCAGATTAGCGTTTGAGTATCCATGAATACAGTGTTTGAGTATCCATGAATAATCTTTGCATGTGGCTCTATTTTTAAATGTTGAATTATAAGAAAAATGTTATGCTTTGAATTATATCTGCATTATTTTCTTCTGCTGTCATTACTAAACACAGGAGTTTGACTCACAGTACTAATAATATACCACTGTCATTTTATCAGCCAAAAATTGGTGGTGGTAATTATGTTTTAAAGTAATTGGAAGTTTCTGATGTTTGGAATTTTTGCAAACATCATTTTCAACGTATGATTCTATGAAGTCTATTGTTTTAACATGCAAAGAAAAGACATGTCAGTTATGTATTATTTAATTGGGCATTAATATGTTTAGTTCATCCTGAAAATATTTGGTCTAATAAAGCAGAGGGGTGTGTGTGTGTGCATGTGTGTGCACACCTGAGTGCGTGTATGTATATATGTGTGTGCATGACCAGTTCCTGGCTATCTGAACCAAGAAAAGGAAAAAAAAGGCCTTAGACATTAGTAAGTGAGACATGTAGAAAATCTGTTCTTTGAATCTGAAAATTTTCCTCAGTTGACTAGAAAGGAAGAAAATCCTAAAACCACCACATATATTTAACTGCTATGAGTTTACTGCTCTGACTATAGATTGGGAAATAGTTACTGACTTAAATGTTTGTTTTCTGTTTATTCATAGTCCTTTGTTAAAATTTATTTTAATAATTTATAAATGATATTAGTGAAAATATGTCTCTATATTGTTAGAACCCAAAGTCTCCTTAAATTACAATAACAATTCATGAACATTTGCTTGATTTTTACTATTCCTGGAGAAGAATACTGTGTGTGTGTGTGTGTGTGTGTGTGTGTGTGTGTGTGTGTGTGTGACAAACACATGGGGGCACGTTGGTTTATAATCCCCCATGAACAAAACAATTTCAAAAACTATTGTTTCACAGCAACATCTAAACTGGTGCTTAACTAAAAACTGATTACCATGTCCACATCAAGTTGACACATAAATTAGCCAGCACAGTTAACTCAGGGTCAATAAATAGTTTATTTAAAGAAAACTCTCACTTGAGTCTTAAGGATTACTAAATATAGATATTATAAACTCCTTTAATTCATCAGTGTCCGTTAGTTTATCCCCAAATGACATTTAAGTAACTTTCAGTAACTGAAAATGGACAATAAATGCAGCAGCTATTTTTGAGGAGTAAAGAAAGTCTGTGTACTTGAGGCGTTGTGTCTTATAATAAAACTTAAGATAGCTCACTTTATTATATTTATCCTTAAATCTATTTTCCATTAAGATGTTAAAATGATACCAAATCTACTTGTCTTTTGCCCTGAATGTATGTTCTTTTCAATTAGATAGTGATAGAAAAGAACTCAATTCATTGAATCGCCCCAATACCCCTGGGATTGGAAGATGCCACCACAGGTTGACTCTGTAACACACAGTTGGCATAATGCGAATGAAAAGCATCTCTGCAGCGCTCCATCAAGAAAAGAAATTATAGAGATAAACAACCCATTTTCAACCCTCAAATCTTTGTTCGAAATCACTGTAGGACTGCCAAAGGGCAGCATCTAGGCTGGCGTGCTTATTACATTGTAGAAGATGGAACAGCCAATGAGAAAAGCTGGGCACTCCCAACCCCAGCAACTTTAGGATTACATTTGCCATATACTTTCATTTCAATCCATACTTTTTCTTTCTGTATTTTGTGTTGCATGTAGGCACAAACCAAACCCTTAGTTATATAAATCCTCAGAAATTATATAGCACCTCAGAAATGCTGCTTTATGGCAACTGTACGCAGGTAGGGCCTCTTTGGGGCACAGACAAGCTGAGGGGAGGGTGAAGTTCCTCTGGCCTGGGCATCTAGGTGAGCCAACCAAGGTCATCCTCCTCCTTCCCAGCTAATGAAGGACATGACAGCTTCTGATCTCTAAACCACCATTCTAAGAGGTGTGAAGAGGTTTATGTAAAAGTGCTTAGAATGGTACCTGGCCTTCAAGCACCTTGAATGTCAGCCGTCGCCATGCCAACAGCCTTTCCTTCCCGAGTAGTTCTAGTAGCTTATCTGCCAGAAGGGATCATCAGCCGCATCATCAGCTGCAGATTTCTGATAAAACAAACGTAGTCCTGGCCTCCCTGCACAGAGTTAGAAGAAGCTGCGATGACACCCAATTTTCTGTTCCTGGACTCGGACCAGTTTGAAGCCCCACATTTTGAGATGGGATTGTATAAAGCAACCTTTAAGATAACCGTCCAACTCTAAGATGTCATGATGTCAAAACTTGGAGAAAGTTTAAGGAAAAGCCACAGAAATTATTAAAAAGTTGGAAAATGAGACCTGAAAGGAAAGTTTATAGTCACTGAGATTTCATTTAGCTAAGGCTCAGCTACCCTTACAGTCGTCCAGTCCAGGAAAAAGTTAGCACGCTAAGTTAGGTAGGTGGCCAGCTCTCCTGCATCTCTTTGAGGCTAGAACAGGGGGGCACAGGCTCTCGCTTAGAGTGTTTTGACTTAGATTTGCCATAACAAATTTCCTGATATCACACATTGTTTAACACAGAAAAGGCTCCGTGGATGAGGTATTGGAATCTTCTCTAGAGAAATCTGAAAATAGAATTGAGTTTCGTCTGTCTGACTCGCTTTGCTGTCTGTCCACATTCAGAATGGTCTTGGCAGCACCGTCTGGCCCTAGGAGCCCATGCACAAAAAGGCTGAAGGAGGCTTAGTTCACAGTGATAATTAACTGTACTTGAGCCTCTAACTGACCAGAAGTGATTCTTCTTTCTAAATTGCGTTATCACCTGCCGAAATTATTTGTCACATCTATTGTTTCCTTGAGCAGATGAGTAATGAAATTTCCACCAATTGCCTGCTTCAGAGAAAAAAAAAAGGGAAGTTTTTTTTTTCCTTGAATGTAATGCATTCTTAACTTTTCAACTCTTGAAATGGCTCTTTTTTGGATGAGTCTTTCCCTGGCCTCACAAACAAAGCTGTCAGTCAGAACGACATCTTTGTCTTCCCTCTGCCTTCAGCAGTTACCTCCCTGCCAGTCAGCCATGAAATCAGTGGCCTGTATGGGATGTCAGAAAGGCACACAAGTCAGATCCTGGCCTACCATCCCTTCCCACCCTTTTCCACTTCAGCTGCAATCTGTAAGAGACACTAAATGTGTGGCCCTCACCTCAGGTACAGAGGTGAGCACCTGCACTCGCTGTTGTTTATTTCTCAGAAAGACCAGCGAAAGTTTAGCTCTAGGAAAGTGTAGGTATCTGCAGGTCTTTGGCATTACTTCTTTTCTTTCCAGGGCTTAGCCTCACTTCCTAGGCACTCACTTCCTTCCTATGGCACTTCCTTCCTGCCTCATACACAGCCTGACACCCTCCTGGCCTTAGATTCCAGGCGTATGCCACACCGCTACTTCATGAGAGCACGCTTGTCCTTTTTGCTCTTTACTAGAGCACGTTCTAGGGAAAAGACCACAGCCGAAAGCATGATTGTTTCTTTAGAAATTTCAGAGGCCACTTGCAGCAATTTGGGGATGTATTTTCAGCTCCACAGACTTTTCAAACATCACCAAATTGCAGCTACCCACCTGAATCCAAAGTCAGCCAGGCCTTTCCCCCAGAAGCAACGACCAAGCCGGCCCTCTCTCTCAATCCCTCAAAACCTCGGGGCTATAAAGGTTCAGTCCAGGTTCTTTTACATTTTAGTAAAATGTAGACTTAAACTTTTTAGTTTAATCAGTTTTATACAAAATACACGGATTAGTACTTCATAAATCTTTCTCTTGCTGTGGTATTCTAAAATAGTAAAATTTTACCTACTCTTGGAAATCTTCACAATTTATGTTAAAAGTAGGAAAATGTTTTATTTGGTTGGATTTTCCCCCTCCCCTTTCAAAGAAAGTGTTGAGAATTGCAAATAAATATGAAATGTTCTCTGTAATCTTGTTCAGTCTTGAAGGAGGATAGACTGGAGTCCTACTTTTTGGCTTCAGTTCTCAAACTTGTCATTCGGAAGGTGAATATAAAAAGGTAGATTATTTGAAGAGTAGTTTTAAAGAGATCATTCGAGACAAGTATAGCCTCTGTTGACAATGACCAAATCATTTTAGAAATTCATGTTTCTCTTCTCTGTACAACAGAATTGACAGAGCACATTGAAAGGGCCTGTTAAAAACTGCTGGGTACGTGCAATTGTTGCTCATTATTAATTCTTCCTCTGTTCCTTTTCTTCCATAAGAAAAGGGGGAGAGGGTATTTAACAATTCAACACTCTGTCTCCTGCTAGGGACAATTGCTTGATTTCTTTTATTGTTCATGGCACTTCTTGAATTAGATGAATTTCTTTATATTCCACCCCTGTCTTTTCAAGACAGCGATTTCTTTGCTAAAAATATAGCAAGACATGATACCCATTCGCATATAAAAAGTAGATCAAACCGCCTTTTATTTTGAAACCTGTTGTTTTGGAAAATGTTCTTTGCAGTTTAGCATTTAAGATCCCTACCGCTGGGTTCACCCCACACAAGGCAGGCACCGCTTCCGTGAGCCCTGCACAGCTGCACTGCTAATGCCAGAATAGAGGTTCAAGTCAGCTCAGGTGGTGCCTGCAAGGTCTTAGAAGTTCAGAGCTTCCGAACAAAAGACAATGGCAACATTTCCATTTCACTGAGGGCTGAAGCACCTCTTAGGCTGAGAGTGTAATGAACTCACCAGATGTACCAAACCATTTAAAACAGCGAGCTTCCTGAGCTACCATGAGTGGTGCTTGCTTGCTTGTAAGACAGCAGGTTCCGTCCACCAGCACAATATTAATATAGGGGAGCAATATCAGTGTCAAAAATACTTGGTTTCTGTAAATGAAAAAAAGATTGTTGAAGATCTATAAGAATAACATTGTGATGTGTATAGAAATAAGATGCACTTGCTAACTAGAAAAGGCGCTGGGGTTCTGCTCTTGGTCAGTGGGGGGCACCTGTGGGATTGTGCAGTGTGTGTGTATTCTGATTTGAAGTGTAGTCCCCCTTTGACCAAAAACAGACTTGAAGGAAATTAACAAATAAACTCAGTATCTAACAAAACCTCAGCCGCAACAACAAATGAAAACAGGACAATGATTGGTGAGATGAGTAGGTGATATTTATACTGGACATGCAGAATGGGCAGTCATTTAGTGCTGAGTTTCCTGGCAGGAAAACAAACAGGTGTGATTATATAATTCTTGTTTCATGTAAACAAAAACAACAAAATCTATGTAGAAAGATGGAGATTTTCCTGGCAGAAGATCCCGGGGTGAACTTAATTCACAGGACCTTGTATGGAAGGCACTAGGTAGCATAATGAGAGTGTCTTCAGCTGATACAGATGCACTCACGGGGAGGACGTTTTAAAAGCCCACCCTCTATAAAAGATGAAAACATCATCCAAAATGCTTGGTGAAGACTTTCCTGAAGCTGCCTGTGTCCGCTTTCTGCCTTTGCCTCCGTCCCTCAGCTCACCTCACAGAAGATACTGAGAGTGGCATAGGGCGCAAGCTCTGCAGCTGCTGCCTGACCTCACTGCTGCCTTCTTTCCTCTCTGTGGCACACTGTGTTGCTGATGGAAAAGGGATGCTGATCTGAAGCAGACAGGCTTAGCATTCAGCCTTCAAATTTAGGGACCCAAACTCCAGAAGGAGGCTCAGTCCACCTCCACACAGAATAGGGTTTTGAAGGGTTTGCAAGAAACACCAACTTTTCTTAGAGGAGCTTTCAGCTTTCTTGGATACTAGAGTCCCAGGGCATGGAAGGAACTAATTTGTGTCCCAAAAAATGTAATGTTACTTTTTAATTGAGCAAGACAGAGGCAGAGTGTATGCACTGGGGGCATTTGGAAAGCAATTAAAAGAAAGAAATTAGTTAGAGCCACTAACTGTTTAAAAAATGCCCCAGAAGCCTCTATTTGTCTCCTGCAGCCAGTACACTGAGGAGGCTTCCACCAGAGGTTTGGTTCTGCTGGGGGGTGAGGTACAGTACAGCAGGACAGGCGGTCAGCGTGGCCGGCCAGCCACATGGCCCCCTCCGCCTCTGGGAGCTGCCCCTCACCAGGGGAATCGAGCCCAGCCAGGGGACAGTGCGTGACCCCTGAAGAAAAGAGTAATTTCCTCAGGTTCCACTGGTTCCGTAAGGGACATTTGGCCAAGCTGGGCTGGGTCTTGGTACCTGAAAGGGCAGGATGAGCACAGGGGCATGTTCTCTATGAGAGCTGGCAGACGGGAAAGGAGTCTTGGAGCCCATGCTGGCTTTTTAGGCTTTTAACGGTCTTTTGTAGGGAGGCAGCCAGGTACAGGGCAGGTTGGGGGACTGGGGGCAAGGAGACTGGCAGGCCTCCCAGCCCCCAGCGAATCTTCACTCTCCAAGGCTCGCAGGCGTTCTCTCGTGGCCTCTGCCGCCGCACTCTGTTCTCTGCTGCTGCTCTCTGCTGCTGTGTGCCACACTTAGAAGCCCAGTCTCTCCAGGCCCAAGTGCGCCCTCTCACCAACACCCTGCCTCAGGTGCCCGCCATCAAGCATGCGTGTAGGCCCACAGGGGTCTATCATTGGTGGTAATGGCAGTAGGGCAGGAAAACCTGATGACTCATTTACCTTTTCATTTACCCTAAACTTTTGGTTCAGCCCATCTCCATGTCCAAGAAAGAGCCCATCATGGCCCTGGTCTGCTCAAGGGAGCACCACGTGTAGCTCACAGCTGTGGAATGCTCCACTCCCCAACTTGTGCTCGCTGACAGCCAGGTCCAGGGCTCATGGCCAGGGCAGGGCCAGGGCGGCCAGAGGGGTGTACAGAGGCCCTGCCCAGGCTGCTTGGGGGTGAAGGGTAGTTCTGCACCAAGTATCTTCAATGGAAGGGTTGCATCAGATGCGCCAAGGGACCAGGCAAGAAATAGGGAGTTGGGCAGCCTGGTTTAGGCACACAGGCCCACTCTTGTGTTGGGGCTGGGGCTGGTGACGTGGAAAGCAAATGCCCAGGCTACAACGGCCAGCTGGGCCCTGGTTGGTGTTGCCCGGTGTGAGCAAAAGCCCAGGACTGCCTGAGCTCCCAGCTTTTTAGGAGAGGATAGAACTCTTAATTTTACTTGAAATCTGATGAATCAGAATATGGACTTGGAAAGCTTTATTTTTCTGAGAAAACATTGTGCAGCTCAAACCAAATACATCTACAATGTGGTTGCAGCTTAAGGTCTTTGCTTTCAACTCCAATTATAAAGCCTCGCCTTACCAATCACCTCTTTACCATAAAATGACCTCGATGGGCCCAAGAAAATTTCAAATTTTTGACAGAACTGACTCTTGGTTTTAAAAATTGATTTTCAATGCATTCCCAATGAACTTGTTAAATTGAACTGGTAAGTGGGACTGGCCAGTTTCCCCATTAAATCAGTTAGATTTTTCTCTTTTTTTCTCTTTAATATTCATTCTAACACGGGGTGTTTCACTGGTTTCATGCAATTGCTATTCAGCTTGCTCACCTTAAGAGCTTAATTTGCTCAGTTTAGCACCACATTTGTGGACTAGTAGCAATAATAGTTACCACATTGGTTTAACAAAAAGTCACAGTCTGAAATCTGTATTTCTAGATCACCTAGTTGCTAACTGATGCTGGTGTGGAATATGGCAAAAGCTTGTTTGGGTTGGTTTGGTTTTGGCTTCGATTCAACTATATCTGTGAGTGGTTGGGTTTTGTGATTGTTTACATTTATTAAGAGTAACATACATTTAATAGTATTTACAACTATTGTGCCATGCATTGTGCAATGATAGAGATGTTTTATTATCTTTACGTATATGTGGATAGTTTAAGCTTCACAGATCTCTTTGTGCCAGCTATCATATCATCATCTCTATTTTGTAGACTTGGGTACTCCCTGAGGTTAAGTAGCCTAAATAACTTGCCCTAGCTCCCAGTCAGCAATTAGTGGAGTCCTAAGCAAACCTGGTAACCTGATTCAGAGCATGTTCTGTGCTGACTCAAAGCCCAGTGCTGAATGGCCAGTACAGCATTCTTTCATTGAATAGCAACAAACAGGTATTACCTAGGATGCCACTGTGCTCTAAAGGTCTAATGACAGGAGAGAACAAAATCCAAAGCACATTGGGAAAGTTCTTCTATCCCTATCTCTGTCTCCCCTCCCTCTTCTTTTTTGAATCACTCGGACATGAATTTAGAGGAGAGTCTTACTGGAATTCATAATTTGTATGGGGTTGAATCGCAAAGTGTGATGCTCCCACCCAGGGGCCCAGGGTTCACAATTCTTCATCAGAAGTAGATGGAAATAAGCCTTCCTGCTATTATCTTAGTTTAAGGGAGCACATTTCCCCATTCCTTTCCAGACAGGGAAGAGACCAGCCTACGGCTTCTAAGAGGCTGAATATTGGTTAATGGAGTAGAAGTGTGGTCCTTAATAGCTGAGTGTAGGGAGATTAATATGATTTCATGCTATTTTGTTTAGTAGGCTAGTGTTTTTGATAACATTAACATCATTAAACTGGAGTATAATTATTTATTAGTAAAGACAATTTTTCAAAGACCTAGTCTAAAATACAATTTGCTTTTTACTATGCATGGTTAAATCAATGGTAGCTATTTGGCAAAGACTCAAACTTATCCCTGTTAACTTGCTTTTAATAGTTTTTGATTTATATGTGTACCCAAACCTCTACCACATGTGTGCATGTATGTTTGCTAACTATAGCCATATGCACTTAAGCACAGAGTTATTGGTGGTCAATGAAACCTAAAACATGAAAAATATATGTAATTATTAAGGAGCTGAACAAATAGTTTGAAAAAAAAAATTTTTTTGAGAACACGGACATAGAATACAGCTTTGATCGCATTTCATTTTAGATGAGCAAGATTCCCGCATAGATTTGGTGATTGCAGGTTTCTTTCCTTCTTACCTTACCTTCTCTTTAACGGGCATAAATAAATGAACCCACTGTTTGACTCAGACTCTCCTCGTAGCTAGGAGACAGGTAACTCTCCAAATAAAATCAAAGCCTTGGATAGGTCAGTGAGAGCGCTTTGGTTGTTTCATTTCATTTTTCTAACCTGTTTTTATAAGTAAAATAAAGGGCATAATGGTATATAGTATCCATGACATACCGTGTTCAGCACTGAGTGCGTTTGCATGTGCACATGCAGTTGCTCTGTGGACAGCACCCCATTAACCACTCTGAATTTATTTTAGACAATCCATGGACACAAGGGACCGATCACTGCAGTGGCCTTTGCTCCTGACGGACGCTATCTTGCCACCTACTCCAACACTGACAGCCACATATCCTTCTGGCAGGTAAGCATAGACGCCAGGTCTTGGAGTTCCCAGCGAGACAGGCTTTTGCTGGGAAAGGCTTCCTGTGGAGCCTGCCCGCCAGCCCCTGCCCCCTCCCCATTCTCTCCCCGCTCCCTTCCTCCAGCTAATATCAAGTATTTATTGCTCACTGACTCCATGTCAGGTGCACACATACAGGGGCTCCTGAGAATACAATTAGCGGTCTGGGAAGGCAGAGAGGGCCTGCTCTCACAGCTTTCAGACTGAGGGAAACTCAGGTAAATTAGCACGTAGTTAGTTAGAATATGGAGGGCAACTAGAGAAGAAGGCGGTGGGGGTGACTTCACAAGGAAGTGACATCTAAGCCAAGATGTGATGATGCTGCTAAGGAATGGGGAGGGGAAGGCGGATGTTTAAGGAGAGGGAGCAGCTGGTCAGAGGAAAACAAGGGCGTGGCCTGAAAGGGCTTGGGCAGGGGAATCCCAGCTCAGGCTGTTCATTTCCACAGGGCATTGCGCATGGGGCAAACCACCTCATGTGAACTCCATGTCCCATTTTTTACATTATCTCATTTTTGTTTGCATTCTAAATTTCCCACACAATGCTCTTCATTCCCAAACTATCAAAAAATTTTAAATGTCCAAGTAATCATTAACTGGCACTTCATGAGAATGCCAATGTTTAATTCCAATTAAAATTAATACTAGTTTTGAGCTACCAGTTTTATCCCAGAACTTGTTTCAGCCTTAGTGGTTAATCTCATCCTACCGTTTCACTTAGTCTTGATTAACTACAGAGAAATTAAACTTTATCATCCCCTCAAGAAAAGTTGATTTAAGTATTTTTTGTTGCCTTTACTTTCCTAAGATGCAAGTATATTTTATGAGATACAGTTTATTGCTTGGAGAGCTTAAAAAAATAATAAATAAAAGTTTAAACAAGACTTCAGCCAACTATGATGGTTTCTAAAGAAATCAATAGCTAATAAAATGTAAAACAGATACAATAAATTGCTTAATTAACAACTTGCTATTAAAGCATGACAACTTTCAAATCTGTCACTTTTGCTACTCTTCATCTAATTTAGTTTTCCAGTTTATGTTCTCGTTATCCTTTTTTCCAGAATATATCTCCAGCATCTTAATTAGCTCATAATAAACTCCTTTCATCCAAGGTCTCACCCTGTCTTCGCCTTTCCCAGTGGGAAACCACAGCACCCACACTTCACACACTGAGTTCCCACAGCAAGTCCATGAGGGGTCCATGAACTGGACTTTTGCAGCCAGGTACTTGAGAGTCTCCCTACCAGCTGATTTTCCTACTCATTCCTAACATTGTAATCTCTGTTACAACAGTGGTACTCTGATACAAATTTTCCTTTTGCTCCCCTTCTCTTGAATTCCCAGAGAAGGGATTTCATGGAAAGCTCCATTCATTCCATATGCACTGGGTGTGGAAGAGCCAGGTGCCCCCCTATTGCCAAAATCAGTCACCAAGCCCTGGCCCCACTCCCCAGGATCTCGTGTCCTTCCCATGCTTTCTCCTTTGGCATAAACAAAAACAAATCTCTTTTCTTTTTTCCTCTTAAGAACATCTAATTCCTTATATAAATGAATCCTTCATGAATTAGCCAGATTTGAAACTTTTTCTAATACTTTCCTGGATTTCTAAGTGGGAAACCTTTTCCCTCTTACCTAGATGTTCAAGGCTCGAGTTGAATGTGTTCATCCCTTCTTGAATATTTTCCTGTTTCTATCCAAGATTCTCCCCAGCTCATGGATTCAATTATGGTTAGCCTCCTGTTTTACCCTGGAGTTCAAAATCATTCAGTAGATGACATCTTTCTGAGATATCTTTTTTTCAGCTTCAGTGCTACTGTTCAGGCTCCAGCTGTTGTCTCTGGTCTTTGCAAGTCAGCCTGTACATGTGGCTGTGGGGGGTGGCTTCACACGAAAGTGACATCCAAGCCTCTAAGCCAAGATGTGATACTGCTGAGGAAGGGGGGGGTGGGGGGCGGGGAGCAGCTGATCAGAGGAAAACAAGGGCCTTAGAGGAAAACAGTGGGGCTGTACCTGCCCTCACGCCATATCCCCATCTACTGCAGGGGCTGCATTAACCAGAGGGAGCACCAAGGCCACTCAGGAGCACCTAAGTCTCTCTGACCTCTAAACCTATTGCCAGAATTTAAAATGTAGCTCATTACTTCAATGCTACCATTATAATCAGCTCGGTCTTGAAATTTAAGTGGAAGGCACAGAGGCATCTCAGTTTTATCAAGGAAAGACAATAAAACCTCTTTCAGAAGGAGAGTAGGGTTTTATTTGAATTAAAGTGTCCAAATATCTGTGTTAGATCTACCACTGCCCACCCCAAACAGGCTATCTGATTTATTTAAATACAGAGTGTTTAGTTCTAATGATGTATGATAATACTTTTATATTATTCCAGTAAATGTACTGTAATATATTTTGAGAATGTAATGAAGTCTTATTTATACAGAATCTTACAAAAGCTATCAGCTATTAAAATTCTTGATGAGAAATGAGTGTTAATGAGAAGTATTGGTTGGGTAATTCCTCAAGTGAGATTTAGTCAAATGTGCAACATTGCTTACACTGAGAATAGCATTAAAACACTTCTCGTTTTGATGAATTAGATTTGTATGTATTTCTGTGTGTTCAGGAAGTAATCTTCACAGAACTGGTTCTGTGAAACATTATTTTTAAAGGAAAGGGTAAAGCTATATCTGCATTTTAGTTAGTTTACATCCTCAACTTTTAGGTGACATAATTTAACAATCTTTCAAGTCCTTTCATTCTCCAACCTTGTATTCCTCAATTGAATAGTCACTTCAGTATATACGCTGGTATTTGAACACAGGGATTTTATTACTGAACTGCATCCACAGTTCTCTCACCTGAACTTTACCACTGTCCTCCAAAAAATAGATATTTTTTTCAGAAATGCTAATAGTAAATTAAATAGATATTGGTTTCCTTTATTTTTATTTATTCTATTATACAAGTGAATACTATTTAGTCATCTGAAAGGTAGATGTAAATCTATAGGTATTAACATAAAAAGATAGCTCTTAACAGTTAAATGAAAAAAGCAGATTATGAAACTGTCCCTTGGATGGGCCGTGATTGTAAAATTCCTTAAAACTGTTCTCTCTATGTGCTTGTATTCTTGGAGGTCTGGACAGGGTGGTCCCCAAAATGTTATTCATAATCTCTGAGAAGTGAGATTGCATGGAATTTTTACTTTCTTTAATTTTCTGCAATGAATATTGCCTTTGTAATCAAGAAAAAGTTAATGTTAGCAGATATTATAATCATTATAATCACATATGCAATATATTATTTCATATATAGTTATAGGTGATTTCATTAATTCAAGGCTCAAATTGCCCTTACTTTCACACAGTTTGTAGCCAGTCACTGGTCAAGAAAATATTAATGTTAAATAACAAAATGGTTGATTGTTTTGATGATTCTTCTTTGAACTTTCTGGAAAAATTAGTACACTTAGCACTTTGAATTCACCTCTGATTCGAAGAGGTCATAGACAAAGAATGGTCTGAGGAGCAATGTTAACACAGGGGTCTTCATTGCTCAAGTCCATGCAACTATTACAATTATGTTCTCAGAGAATTTCACATAGTCCTGTTTAGACACAGGGAGGTCCTTTGGCCCTAAGTAGGAAGGCATTCATCAGTGTATCAGATGGTTTGCTAGTCGGCTGAGGGATGAAGATTCAGCTTGTAAGAGGGACCCAGAAACCATAAAAGACATGTTTTTGAAATATTTCCATTTGTAACATTCCATTAAGATATTCTTTCCCGGGGCCTCTCTGGTGGTGCATCGGGTTAGCACAGTGCTGTAGAACTGTTGGCGGCTGCAGCGTGAGTTCGATGCCCAGCTGGGGAGAATCCCACATGGCGCAGCAGACCTCTCCTGCCTTGCCCGCTGCTCCCTTCAGCAGTGTATTTCGGTCGATCTGCCTGTTCTGCTCCCCATTCTGTCTCTGGTGAACCCTCTCACCGCCTCACACCGCTGGCCTGCACCCCAGCTTGTATGCAAAAATAAAATCTTTAAAAAAAAAAATTCTTTCCCTGTCCCTCTTTAGCACTCAACCTGTTTCTTAGTCCATGTGGCTAAATTTGAAGGCAGTAGTTAAACATAAGGGCGCATCTGAGGGTAAAGTTTTCTCCGAGCATTTCGAGCCACCAGCAGAAATCAGGCTCCACACATATTTTCACAGTAAATCCATAAAGAATGGAAACGGGAAAAATGATATTTTTTTAAGAGCACAATATGCCTATAAATGCCAGTTTGTTTTAATCAGCAATTTTCTGGATCATTTGGATGGATTCTGAAAGAAGATGAAGTTATTACCTAATGTTAGTTTTTGTACCATTAAGCGTTATGAAATCAAACTCACCATCATTATTTATATTTAAACTATTTGGGAAACTCAGGAAGCAAGAAGGCCTTGATTTTTATCTTTTATGGAGTTTGGGGAAAGGCGGGAAGAAAGAAAGAGGGAGGGAGAAGATAGGAAGGAAGGAGTATGACAGTGAAGTACTTACAGCTTGGCTTTAAATGCTAACTGAACTTTTACAGAAAGAGTTAATGATAACCATACATTTGGTTTTAAAATGTGACCTCGTACACTAGTGATTTTTTTTCACCTCTGTGTTGTGTTCGGCACTATTATTAATGCAGGAAAATCAGTAACATTAGTCATCTTAAAAGGGTTATTACTCAAGATGATTTAAATTGTGAAAATGTCAGTGGGGCCTGCACGCATCCTGCTCCAGATGCCATGATTTACGCCCTCTGACACCATCCCGCTGCTTAGCGGGGCCGGGAGAGGAGCAGCGTGCGCTCTGCTCTGATCCAAATGCAGAGCGTGATAGCAGCAATGGCCCCTCTTAAATGTCCTAGGATTTGCCAAGGTTTCATGTGTCAGGCATTTGTGCCCATCGGATTGTAATCTGCATGCTTCACACAAGTCCCCAGAATCTTATACATGTAGGTGGAGGTTTTACTGGAGGAAAGAATTGGGAATGAAAATTAGTGCAAAGGAAAATATTATTCCTGAGACCTCTTTCCAAATGTTCAACACGCTGAGTGCACTGCCCAAGTGGTCTGCAACGGCACGACAGACGTAGAGAGAGAACCATAAGATGTATCCCAGCTCCATGGGGTCCTCGGACTCAGTCGCTTGGATGACAGTTATCACTGTGTTTCGTACTTTGACTCAAATGGTTCAGAACATCCGTGTTATCATGCACTTATGGGAAAGGATTAAGCAAACTTAAAATTTAAACCAAATCCAGAGACACTATCAACTATCACGCAGAAACTTCCGCCGGGTAGAAATGCGCTGCCAGTATGTTAAAGTGTGCTCCCTTCCTCAGGCAGTAAAACAGCAAGCCCCAGACATAGGGCTGAGATGCAGCTGATTTTAGAGTTTTCCAGAGACTGATTTAAAAAAAAAAGAAAAAGCAGATGAGGAGAGAAGGTGTTGGCAAGTGGAGGTGGCGGGTGGAGGGGTACATTTTGAGCTTTGATTCAGTAACCGACCACTCTAGCTACTGCCTCCTTTTCTTGAACTCATGAAATTTCCAAATCTCGTCTTCGTGGAGTCATCCTTCAGGGGCTGCAGTCAGCGCTGCTGTTTAAGAACCAGAAGGCCTGCCCCTTGAAATGCCCATGATTGCCAGGTATTGTCTCATTGACTCATCTTATTAGCATCTCTAACTTAGCTCCCTTCATAAAGATTGATGGACTTTCTTATTGTCAAGTGCTGCCTACCAAGTACAATTTCTCTGCACTTAGGCACCTGAAACAGCACCCCAACACTTTGTGACACTGCTGAAAGTAACCCTTTAGAGGTTTAAGAAGAAACTGTTAGATGGACCTGAATAAGCACTGTGGAGGAGAAAGTGACCGGAAGTGGGTGCCTCTTGCCCCTCTCCGTGGTAGGAAAAGGACAGGCTCTCTCAGTGACGGTGCTCCCTGTCCTCTGTCCGCAGATGAACACCTCGCTGTTGGGGAGCATCGGCATGCTGAACTCCGCCCCGCAGCTGCGCTGCATCAAGACCTACCAGGTGCCTCCCGTGCAGCCGGCCTCCCCGGGCTCGCACAACGCCCTCCGCCTGGCCCGCCTCATCTGGACCTCCAACCGCAACGTCATCCTGATGGCCCACGATGGCAAGGAGCACCGCTTCATGGTCTAACGCGCTGGTCTCCGTTCTTTCAGTTCTCCCGCTGAGTTGCCCGCCTGTCCACACGCTGGCTCCGCCACAGTGCCTGCCCCAGTGTGTCCTTGAGGTGCGGCTGGGGGCTGTCACTTCTGCATGGTTCTCCAGGCAGGCTCCTGCTCGTGCCACCTACTGATTCAGAGGCACCGCACAGCCCCGTGCAGGATGTGGCCTGTGTCTCCAGGTCGCTTTCCCCCACCCCCGCGGGTGGGGGTGTGGCCCAAGGCCCCTGCTACCCAGTGCTAGTGTGGCCTGGGGCACAGAAGCCCCCAAATCAATAAACACTGTGATCGCACTCCCCCGCCCAGATCAGCATTTTCCTCCAGCTAAAGGCCACCGCTGAAGTGCTTGATCCTAGTCGTTTTGACAGTAGGTTTTGAAATATTGGGGAGGTCCCAATTACCGGAAATTATTTTCCTTTGACTGGCTACTATTGTTTACCAAAAGGATTGTGTTTACGTGGTTTATTTTTTTTTTTCCTTCTGGTGATCGCTAGTAGTTTATTCCATCCAATTTCCCAGGGCTCAGCCACCACTCTCTTTACTAACACCTACCCAATTTGAGAGACTGATGAGAAAATACAAAAAAATAAAATAAATTTCCCCCTTGCGGAGAATACAGTTTCTCAGTCACCTACCTTCTAAAATGCTCATATCCTGCTTAAGTGATCGTGTACTTAGTAGTTTTTTAAAAAAAATCACTACTTAATGATGTAGTTCATTAGATCATCCAGTCACTCTGACCTCTTGGAAAAAACTTCTGTAATAACCAATTTGGGAAGTACAGCTTAGAGGAAGAAAGACTTGTTTGTTGCTACAGACCTTTGTATTTCAGAGAGCACTTACCCCTTCCCTCCAGAAACTACACACCCACAGTTCCCATATGGACACCCAGGCAGTTATTATGTAAGAGTTAAAATTCAGGCTTCAAACCACCATTGACCAATTAAAGCAAAACTATGGCAGCATTTCGTTTAAACAAATATTCTAGAAAATTAGGAACTATGGCACAAGCATTCAGGAGTAAATACAGAAAATATGAGCGCTCTCAAGCAGTTGAGCAAATACTGCAATGAGGGTATTCATCCCGCTTCAACGTAAGCTTTTACTAGGTAGCTTTCTTTTCCTTCTGGCAAGCAATGCTGGTTCTTCCTCATAGTCATGGAAAAGAATCCATAACATAATACCTGGTAGACATTGCTCCTCACAAACCGTGACCTGTATATAGTTGGGGATTTGTTTGCTCAGTTGGGTGTTGACTGATGGGGTCAGTTGGGCAAAACGGTTTATTAAGTGCAAACACAGAAAATGATTTATTAAACTCAGAGAAAATAAGTGAAGTTTCAAAGGAACCAAAAATAACGGGAGCACTTAATTTAAAAAGCGTAGATTGTCAGAGTTTATGTAATATACCCCTAACAAGTAGGATCACCATCCAGGAACAAGTACATCTGTTATTTTACTGAAACAGATGTTAAAGAACATGTTAAGAAATTAAGATCACTAGAACAACTCTTTCGTATTGATATGAAATGTGTTATTTCCATTGATGGCAAACCTGTACTATTCCTTGGTTTTAGACTCTGGGTGTTCTTTAAAAAGTGAACTTATGCCACTTGCATGTACATTGTATTTATAAAGATTCTCTATGTAGTGTCCAGGAAGAACAAAGAACTATACAGTTTAGGCTTTGTTTGTTTGGTGAGCACATTGTCCTGTTCAATGTTGATACAATCTGAGATAAACTACAGTGCACTTGATTTTCCCAGTGGGCTCCCTCTCTTCTTGCAACTCAGCACATGTCTACTCTATGAACCTAAATTGGGGTTAATTTCTTCTAGACTACAAAGCTGTTTTGGAATGATGGAGTAAAAGTGTACCTTAGAATTGTTACGGGGTTTTTTGTTTGTTTGTTTTAATGTCTCATTCACCAGGAGAAAGATGTGAGACTAACAGATGGGGCATCCCAGCTGCCCAGGTGGCACCCAACATGAAGATTTACAACGAGGCTATTAGGGAGGACGGGGAGTGAAACTCCTGGACAATAGGCAGAGGTCCCCCTCACACATTCTGTCTGCACAACCAAAATTACCAGCCACTAGAATATTCCAGTTGTAAAACTTGGGGGGATGACATTTGATGGTTAAGAGTAATATTTGCATCTTATTAACACAAATCTCTCCTTGGCTATTTTGAAAACCACAGTTTCAAATTTCATCACAGCTTAGATTTCTCAGCACCGAGGTAAACTTTGAATTGTCATCACAATGTACAGTTTTAGTGTTTTATTGATTTTGTTGGCACTGTATTTGGACCTGTCCTTGTAAATGTAGAGACATATGTGGCTTCATTGGTAATTTACAAGCAAAAGATGACTTGACGTGACACCCGTATGAAAATGTAATGATTGAAACTCACTGTGTACAGCAAATGAATTAAAATGTCTGCCTCTCAAGACATTTCTCAATGATTCCATTTAATAGATTCTCTATGTGCTGAATGTCCCTGTGTACATAGGTGTGTTAAATAAAACTCAATTGTAATGAAGCTTGTTTTTCTCACTAAAACATTGTTCATTTTTCTTAAGCATTTCTCAGTTAAAATCCATATCCCTCCACCCTCCCGTTTTCTTACCAAATTAAGCTTTCTACTTCTAATTATTCATTTCCCTGGAGAACTGGCTTCAGGAAAGGCAAACTTGTTGGCAGAGGACGTAGAGAAGGAAGTCCCTCTAGCACACTGCCAAAGTGAGAAAACCAGAGGTATATTCCTACCAGTAACTCAACAGCACCCTCTGTAGTTTGGGCAAGGGAATTGTGTGCATGCTGCCTTTTATTTACCCTAAGTACCAAATTATATCTTGTCAGATTTGATGACAAGGGTTGGCTACCCTGGGCTGGGGAGGCTGGGCTGAGATAATTAAATTCATTTCATTTAATACTTGGTTTGGGGTTGAAGTTAAATCCCTGAAGTAAAGGGTGTAATTGGTTTTCAGAAAAAAACAAAATAGGCCATCATTGCTCACAGAGGGTTATATGTGTAAGAAGTGAATGTACTTCTTTAATTTTCAGATAAGCAGATATAACAATCTGAACTGATTCGGTCATCAGGTGACAGTATAATTTTCTTTAAGAATGTGGTAAACGTCAAAGGAGTTGACTGCAACATCTTTGGCCCTATTCAAATGCCCAGTGTCCATCCCAGAAATTGTTTCAACATCTGATGACATGAACATATCCTTATAGGGAACAGAGAGAGGCAGTAACAGTTCTGTGTGATTGGTGATCACATAAACTGATCAAATGTGGAAAGGGCATGACATTAATAGGAAGGTAAAGCCAAGCAGTGCTGGGTGAACTTTCACCTTTCACCCCTTCGGCTGACCGACAGAGCTGAGTGTTGAAGAAAATCAATACTTTGGAGCCAGGAGGGAAATATTTCCAACCTCTAACTAGAGAATGTATTTTGACAAGGCCAAGATAACCCAAGCTGCACAGGAGAAAGAGAAAAGAAGACTCATTTTTAAAACTTGACACTTCAAGGTGTTTTTGTACAATGGTTTAGAGATCGTCAATATGTACAAATACCAAAGGTCAAAAAGAAAAGCCAGAAGAATTTCAAAAATTAGATGTTCATTTCTTTTCACTGTTTACAAACTAAAAAAGACTACGGTGAGGTTTGTATTTGTAATTGTTGAAATGAATGAATCTAGCTCACAATTATGTTCTTTGAGGTTATCATCCCTCTTTAATCAAACTTTCAATTTAATTGAGGCAGCACTATGAATATTAATTGCCCTAAAGATGTTCAGATCACTTCCTATTCATATTGGGATGACCTGAGGGTTTTTTTTTTTTTTTGAGTGGTTTTATCATTTTGTGCTAACATCTCAAAATCTTGTTTTTTGATTCATGTTGATCCTGTCATGGTGGCCTCATAAATCTAACACTGTTCTTCACATTTGGTTCAATCATTTGCATGAGGAAAGAGTTCGTGTACCTTTGGAACTCAAATTGTTCTAGTTTCCCAGATCCCTTTAAGCAAATTACTTATAAAAGTATTCTAATTAGTGTTCTAAGTAAGATGCGTAGGCACCGCTGGGAAGAAAGTAAGCAATTCACTCTTCCAGCAAGATTAGATCCATTCATTCTGTGGACAGATACCTCCATCAAACAGATATAGATTCTTTCCTTTCCCACAGATAAGAAAGGGAAGAAATGGAATGCTGCCCATACCTTCCAGCCAAGCTCAGGACAAAGGACTCTGCCCTCTTACTCTCTGAAGTAATCCTGATTTCTCAAGGATGTGCGTCATCAGGCCTGCTGCATACATATGCTATATTAACAGTGAAAATATAGCTTCATTTATATATGCTCTTACTCATTATAAATTTCCATTCTAGTCCCAAAAGATAGCCCTAGCTGGAAATTTTTTGTTTTGTTTTAAAAAGAGAACACACCAGTCAAGACTCCCTAATATTCTGAGATTTCCCAGAGAAATCCTGGATGCTAGCATATGCCTGCTTTGTAGTAGATACATTTTACATTTGTTGAATCCATGAGATTATGCCTGTAAATGCTTGCAAGACTGGCACATAGTAAGCATTTGAGCTAATATTTTTAGTAGCTATTTAGAAGTCCTTATGGAGCATGGGCAAACGAGATTGAGATGACTTGTGTTCTGTGGAAGGCGTTGTTGGATTTTTGTATGCTTTTGTGTTTTTATCTCTATCTAGACTTCGATAATAGGTCTGGACATCTCACCCGAGGAGGAGTCTGTGTGGTCTACCTGTATTCACAAAGTTCTTCAACATGTTGCTATGTGTTTCCATCCTGTTTCTCACCAAAATTTGTAGGCAGTAAGTAAATGCCAAAATATATGCCAGTGGATGGGACTGGTTGATTAGTAGCTATTGAAGTTATTACTGATTGTCGCGCGCGGTTCCCCGTCCAGCAGGAAAGAGACGCGACTCAGAGGTGATCTTCAAAATGGTCTCTCCAACCTCTTTATTGTTCTCCTTATATACAATGTTTCCACCAATCCTCATACTGTGCTATTGGGCTGCTCCAATCAGGGTAAAGGTCAAACTGGGCCCGACCAATGGTCTTAGTGATCACGCGCGCACGAGCTCCAAAGCCGCTGTACACGTGAACATCACGGGCTATGGCTATCCTGTTTACCCTCTCAAAGCTCCGCCCCCTCTTTCCTCGGGCGCCATCTTGTAATGGCGGACCTAGCTCCTCTTTCCTCCGGCGCCATCTTGTCCTCGGGCGCCATCTTGTCACCGCGCCCCACAATTGATTCCTCAAAAAGTGATTCACCCCATTAAATTTAGGACTTACTAGCATCAGGAGCAACTTTGAGTCCCTTATGTGAGTATCTTCCCAACATACTTACATCCAGCTTTAATAAGACTACATAAAGTATCATAGTTGAATGAAAACACCAAAACAAAGAAAACAAGTTCTGTTGCCAATATCTTCTTGTTTTGACTAGTGTCAAAATGACTTAGTGCTCCACTTTACCAAAATGTGAAATGTGTTGTCTAAAATTTGACTTATCCAGAGACACCTTGTTTTAGGAAAAAACTATGAATAATTTAAAGACACTGCACTGAAACATTTTTATTGAGTCTACAAGTATTTATTGAATCTTGATTATATGCCAAGCATATGTTCTATATTCTACTTTCCTCTTGCTGATGAGCTCACAGTCTAGCAAAGAAGTGAAACACTATGGAACCAGTGCTAAAAGCAGATGGGAAAACAAGGAGTGATTAATTCCATTAGGGTAGTGTCAAGTTGGACTTCAAGGAGAGGAAACATTTGAGCTGGACCTTGAAGAATAAGTAGGCATTAAGGAGAATGGAGGGAAGGTTGGGAGTTAGGACTATATGGAAGCCCAACTTATGATGTGATCTGGATGGATATAAACTACTTCAGACCTTCAGCCTGAAGGGCACTGGACACCACTGAGAATCCAGGTGGCTCTTCACATTCAGAACCTCCTACCATTACAGAAAATAAGATTCCTTGGCCAAAGGACACCTGAGGTCCACTTGGTAAAAATTCATCCAAAGACGGAATAAAAGGACTTTTAAAATAAAATCTTTTAAAATGTCATCCATAGCCCAAAATATATCTTTGACTTTTATTATCTCATCTTTCATTATTTAACTTAGATATTTTTGCCTTAAAAATAAGTTACACGTCTTCATCCTGTATTTTGTGTATGGATGGCAAGGGGCATTGGAGGCCTGCCCCACACACTGCCCAGAGTTCCGCCCACCAGTTCTCTCACCCCAGGATGTTCCCCCAGCTGCTGGGAGTGTTGGCATCTAGTAGGTCTCTGCTGAGTCCTTTTCTGGAAATTGCTTCACAGTCAGAAAGTCGTCTTACCCAAACTCCCACTCTTGGAGGTGAACACATCTTGTAATGGACCAGGGAGGAGGTATGAAGCCCAGCCCCTAGCTCCATTTCAGAAAAATCTGGAGGGCTATCCCAGCTCCAGATCTCCCCTTAGAATTGTCCGAAGCATTCACTGAGCAGCATCACAGTCCAGCTTCTCTCTCTGCTCAGCCCTGCTCACTTCCCTACGATGTTGGTCCAGAGAACACTGCTCCGTAGACTTCCAATATGCAGAGCTCATAGTCTGCATCCCAGAAAACCCAACCTGTGACTGTTGGTACCAGGAGTGGCCCAAGAAAACAGGATCTAAAATGGGATTTGGAAAAACAATATAGAGTTTTTTCAAAAGATTAAAAATGGACCTGCCATGTAACTAGCAATTTTATTCCTACTCTACTCCCCCAAAGAATACAAAAACACTAAAGGGAAACATGAACTTCCATATTCGTTTCAGTACTATTTAAAATAACCAAGCTATGGAAACAACCTACGTGCCTAAATACAGATGAGTAGATTGAAGATATGCTGTGTATGATGGAATACTACTCAGCAATCAAAAAAGATGCACTCTTGCTGTTTGTGGCAACATGTATGGAACTGGAAGGGATTATCCTAATGAAATAAATCAGGACAAAGACAAATGCCAGATGGTGTCATTTATATATGGAATATAGAGAAACCAAGCAAAGGGTCAGAAAAGCCAAATTAAGAACTAACCCAGGAAAGTTCACTCTAGAACTGAAGCATGGGAGGGGGGCACAATGGACTATAGGTGTTTTGGTTGTGGATGCTATATGGTAATAACATCTGAAGGATTAGATCCCATATTTCTAAAACACAAAAAATGATGTAAACCAATGTTATCTCAATTTTTAAAAAATCTGTCGCCACTCATTAGCTCAGTAACTTGCTTTGTGCCTCAGATTCCTCTTCTGCAAGGTGGGAGTAATCATCATGATCATCTCATCGTGATCATCTCATCTTTCATTTCATTATTTAAATTAGATACTTTTGCCTTAAAAATAAGTTACACATCTTCCTCCTGTATTTTGTGTATAGATGGCATAGGGCATTGGAGGCCTGCCCCACACACTGCCCAGAGTTCCACCCACCAGTTCTCTCACCCCAGGATGTTCCCCCAGCTGCTGGGAGTGTTGGCATCTAGTAGTTCTCTGCTGAGTCCTTTTCTGGAAATTACTTCACAGTCAGAAAGTTGTCTTACCCAAACTCCCACTCTTGGAGGTGAACACATCTTGTAATGGACCAGGGAGGAGGAGAAATGATCGTGGTCTTGAAATAAGGATTAAAAGAGAAATACATGTAAGAGCACTTAGAACAGTGGCACAGAATGAATATTCAGTAAGTGCTAACTCTGTTTATTATTAGCATTCTAAAATATAATTATGAGTTTTTTTAGGTCTTTTTCATTCCTACTTCTGTATGATGGGAAAATATTCTTTTTCCATTAAGTTTTTTTTTCCCTATGTTTTAATTCCTCTCTTCAACCTGGATCAAAGTTCTCACTTTTAAAAAGTGAAGAGGAAAAGATGGAAAGGAATTGACATTTCTGAATATTTATTATGTGCTTATTATTCTGACATAATACTTATGTGCTCAGCAGTATGCTAGTTGATCTGCTTAAGTCTTAATCATAAAAGCCTTGCATTATTATCTCCTTTCACAGATGAAAAAATTGCAGGTCACATAAGAGAAATGAGCAAAATCACAAGCCAATCTAGGGCATATCTAGTATTTGAACCCCAGGCTGCGTTGCTAAAGCCAAGCCTCCTCTGCCCTTCCAGGGTCCCTCAGACAGCAGGAGCTGGAGGTCATCTTCTAGAAGCAGAAGGAAATGTGACAGAACAGAAAGTATTGGCTCACTTAAGCCATCATTTTTCTTTTCCTTTGGATTTATGGCCATTGTGCCAAATTTTAAAAGGAAGGGAATTATGCTGATCTTCAGTTGTGAATAATATCACTATTTTAATGTGAAATCATTGAGTTAAAATGTGTGGGCTTCAAACTGTGCTACATTGCACAGACTGGTTTTGTTAGAACTCGGGAACCAGTGTTTTCTCTTCTGAAATGGATATCTTCGGGAAAATAGAATTTGAGTTACAGAAATGGGGCCCTCATTCATCGATTACACAGCAGCATTTGGCCAGTGCTGGTGGTCAGCCCCGACCTCTCTCTCCTTGCCTGCCTCGGGGCACGGCACGTCACTCTCACCCCTCTGTGGGCTGCTTTTGTTGGCACTTCTTCCTTAGCATACCCTTCTCCAGAGAGACATTTTCTTACAAGTGGGAAGTTACTGGCATATGACACGCTCCAGAAACTTAAGTTTTAAAAATAGAAGTAGAAAATCAAGTTTTTAGTGTGCATCTCCCATGTGACTTGAACTCCCAAATGGACAGAAGAAAGAAATTTATTTACTCCACCTGGCCAGCATTCCCAAAGAAGATCCCCCTGCCAGCCCCCTCACCTCTACAGTCACATACTGGGTTTTCATAGCTCAGACTTCCCCATCCCTGATGATCTCCTTCTAGGAAATGTTGTAATATTGCAGAACTTTCTAGAGTAAACCAGGACATGCTAGAATATTCACATCCCTTAGTCTCAACTTTAGCATTACAACATGTGCCAGGCCCTGACTTCCTGATCAGTAAGTTGTAGGTCTCTGTGCTAATAAGTGAAGGGATTCTATTGGCGAGCAGAGAGGTGCTTCGCCTGTCCTTTTATTTCCAGACCATCTGCTCCTGTATTCCCCACTTCCTCCCCATCCCCTCATACTTAGCTCTCTGCTGCTTGTTCCCAAAACCTTTAGGGAAAGGGAATGGATGAGGCTTCCAAAAAGCATCAGTGTATGATAAACTGCAATTAACCATTCCATTTGTTTTAACAGCTGGAGCAAAGGTAGCTTAGATAGTCTTAATTATCTGATGCAGGGAGGGCTCATCATGGGCTTAAAAAAAGGCCAACTCCCCACCCCTATATTCCGAGTGGATTGTATTGCCTGGATCCGTAAATAAAAGAATTAGAAGGGAAAAAGTAACATTTCTTGAGACCATATTAGGCATTTGATAGACATGATTTCATTTAAGCCTCTCAAAAATTCTGTGAGCTAGTCTACATACTAGGTAGGTTAGAAAACTGATACAAGTTCAACAACTAGCCTAAGATCTCACAGCTAGTTAAGGGACAGAGCTAGGATTCAAATCCAAAGTGCTCCCTCCTCTCCATCACCAAGGCCAGTTTTTATAGCAGCTGAGGACACATGCTTCGTTTTCATATTGACTTCAATAAAAGACCAAGGATCTCAAAAATTCAATCTTCATCATTTATTCCACAATGACTCATTGAATGGCTATTATTTTCCAGGCATTTCTAGAGAAGGCCAAATTAATACAGCACAGATACTCACATTGCTGATGGATCTCAAAAACTGTCTAGCTAATGTGGTGTATCCTGTGGAATCCATTACCTGTATTGTAAGTGCACGCGCACACACAGCCCCTTCCTTCTATGACGACCCAGCGCAATTCTCCACACTTGTGCTCAACCCATTCTCTGTGCCATCCACGGGCACTGGTTCGGGGCTGCCTGCCGTGGCTGAGCAGGGTGGTCTTCTTTCTAAAGAGTCTCCACTGCATTTCTCTGGATCCCCCTGAGCCTCATCCAGCCTGACTTCGTTGCTTTTCTCCCCCCTCTTCCAGCCGTTTTCTCTAACGCCTTTATTCCCAGGATACAGAGATACAACGGGGGCACAGAGGAGAAGGAAACCAGTATCTGACCCCACAAATGTGTTCTCTTCCTGTAGATGAAACCAGTGGGCCACTAAGACAAACATGCACTGGTAGGTTTCATAGATTCCATTGAAAATGAAACTTGTTCATTCTTTTGATATTTATTGAACATCTGCTATGTTTCAGGCAGTGAATTTGGTGTTAGGATGACTGTGGTAAAAGAAACAATTGTAACTCCCATCTTTATAGGGTCTAAAGACAAGTGGTTACTGGGGCAGGAAGGCAACCAGGCAACCCCCCCGCCACCACCATACTGACTATAGACACAGGAGAAGGCTAAGCCCTACTACCCAGAAAGGGAGTTGGCAATGTCAACTGCAGATCTCTGAAGAGAAGAAAACAGGTATGTGAAGAGCAGTCAGGAGGGGGAAACCTTCTAGATAAGCAAGTAGCACAGGTGAGATCCCTGAGGCAGACATGGGTGAGTTATGGGTGTCTACAGGACAGGGTCAAATTGTGTAGGTTGGGTAGCGTCACACAGGCCACAGTAAAGGGGGCTTAAGAGGACTCAGAAGTCATTGAAAAGTTATAAATTGGGGGGTTTGATATGATTTAGCCAGAAAATTTTCACAGCCTTGTGGAGAATGGGTTGGTGAGTCAGGAAGAGTGGCAAAAGGGAAGCAGGATTTATGTCTTCTGTGTAACAATATTGTCACAAACTTAGTGGTTTAAAAGAACTGAGTGGGACAGAAGGCAGAAATAGTGATAAAGATCCCTGGAACGAACCTGCTACAGCCAATGTTGATGCCGACTTAACAGAGAGAGTGGCCACGTAGAAAGCACGTCCATTTTATAGCCAAATAGAATCGGACTTGTACTTGGGCAATTCCACTCAACAGCTGAGTGAACCTCTTTGGGTCTCAATTCCATAGTAAATTGAGGGGGGGATAGAAAAACTGACCTTGGAACTATCATGAGGATTCAATGAAATAGAAATTGCAGGTGGCCTAGCTCAGGAGATGGCACACAGAAGGTGCTTAAACAATGTGCCTTACTGTGATGTCCATGTCCTCCTCTATCGGGTCTACTGATGCCAGCAGCAACATCCCACGCCTTACAGATAGACACACAGATTCCACTTCACACGGCAGAAGGCCTTTGAGAAATGGTTGGATAACTTGGTTCAATCTGCTTTCCTGTTATAATTTTTGTGTTTGGAAATTTGTTAAGAATTCATTTTGATGAATCCCAAATGCATGCACCATGAAAAACAATTAGCATTAATACTGTAAAAGAAGGAAATCAATAAATAGATTCATTTTTAAACTGTAATAATTTATTTGCTTTCTGACTTTTGGGAAATACTGCATCTTCGGATGACACGTCAACCAGTAAATAGGGGCTCTCCATGATTTGTGAAAGGCGGTTAGCATGTAGCACACGGACCCTGCTCCCGCTCGTGACACCAACGACCAGCCAGCAGCCACGGGAAGGCAGGGAAGCAGCCCTGTTCAAGAGACAATGCAACTTGACAAAATGTTCATCAGGCTTTCTCATCCTTACTGCTTCCCAAATGTACCACCACAGATGGTACAAATTAAGATCAGTGCACCAGAGACAGAAAGGAAAACCTGGCATTCATCAGACGATGAGCAGGCAGAGGGGGGATCTATGAGATGAGCTGGTGGGACTCTAAGACGAAGACAGGCTGCTCCAGTGTCTCTCGCAGAGTGGGAAGGCACAGGAGAGACGGTCTGGGTTGAGAACCGGGAGGTAATTCTCCACTACAGGGAAGAGAGAAGGGCCGAAGGAAATGGGAGTCCTCAGACAGAGAGGAAGAGAGGGGGATGAAGTGTCCCTCCCTCAGCTCTCCCCGGTGGGGCAGAGGCTGCTCCCATAACCCTTTCTCAGCACCATAAATGAAGGACAATGACCTTTTACTCCTGTGCCCAAGATGCTGGGGCAGGTACGCAGAGCTGAAGAAGTGGGGAACTGCTTAGTGAAAAGGGGTGGTGGGTTGAAAGCCAGACAGCAGCCTCCCATGGGATGTCATGGGGGAGGCAGTGGGTAGACAAGGCAGGGGGACTTTTTTGCCTGGGAGGAGAGGGGCACCAGGCTGGCTTTGGGAGTATGGACAGACAGATGGCACAGCGGTGTGCCGGAAGGCCGCCTGCGTGGCAAAGAGCAGCCTGGCGCAGCGGAGGCTGCAGATGGCCAGTGGCGCCGCCCCTCCCGCCAGGCCCAGGGCTGGGGGCCAACACAGATTACATTTTAAGGTGATAGTCATCTTTGACCTTTGGGACCCCCAGGTCCACTGGTCATCCATCTTAGAGCCGCTGACCAGCAACCTCTGGGCTATTTTTATGGCCAGCAAACATTGCCCATTGATTAGATTGATTGAAATCTGCATCTGGTTTGTGGGGAAAGGACATGGTTTCATTACCGAACGTGCAGCTTCGTCTTCTCTTATTGTCTCCCACTCTCGCCTCTCCTCTTCCTGCTCCCAGCTCTGACATGGTGCGGGAAAAGGACACACACAGAGACAGACTTACACACAGCCACCAACACAAATGCACACACACAGACATATATAATCAGAAAATCAGACACACATCCACAAACCACACAACTACCAGCACACACAGTCACACACACAGACACACAGTCATAAATACAGACACACCACACAGTCATAGCCACACAGGCACACACACAAAAAATCACAACTACAGAAACACACTACTCATATACACTAAACACAATCACAGACACACTCTACTCACACACACTGCATATCAGTCACACAAAAACACACTAAACACACAATCACTGACAGACACACACACAACCACAAATACAGACACACACTCACCACATTCTTTTCTAGCAGATTTCCTGGCACTGTGCTCACTTTCCTGTCAGAATTTAAAGGGATCCTCAGAGGAATTCAGTTGAGAGAAGGAGACGCAGGTTCAGTTCAAGTGGAATCTACACACACACACCTCTATAAAAATGTACGATCAGGAACTTGAAGCATAAAAACACACAAAGCTTACCTGGAATGAAAATCACATGTGGTGGTTTGGGGGGAATTTCTTTGAGGGAAACAATAGCCTCTGTATTTGTGTATCTGGAAGGTTGGGGGGGGGCGGGGGGGGCAGGGGGGGTAGGGAAGTGACTCACAGTCACAGCTTCAGGCTCCCCTGCACCCCCAGGTCCAGGTCCTCTTCCTTGGCTGCGCCACCTCACCCCACCTTGCTCCCCCACCCCCAGCTTTCAGGCGGCCTGCGCTGCCAGGGTGGAGGCTGCTTGGGAAGGGCCTACCAGGAGGGGCTGGGCCTGGGGAGCCCTTTCACTGGGCCAGTTGGGTGAGGTGGTTGGGAGGCTCCTGTGCCCATAGGCAGGAACCTCAGTGGTGGCCACAGGGTGAGCCCCTGCTGTGGTGTCACCCAAGATTCCCTGAGACTCGCCCCAGATAGGTGAGAAACACTTTCTGTGTGAGCCTTTGCTGCAAGGTTGAGGTCAGACTTCAAGAATCAGCTACGAAAAAAATGAAACAAAATAAAATTATTTTCAAGGCCATTAGTGGAAAATGAGCCAAAATAGCAGCTGAGAGCCTGGGCCCCTTGATCATAGGCAAGGACCCCACGGATAGCGGCAAGCAAAGGGCCCCGGAATCTCCCAGAGGTAGTGAGGTGCGGGACTTCTAAGCTTCTCCACCCAGGACCCAGTCCCACAACTACATGGGTGCCCTCCTTGTTCACCTGGATCCTGTTCTGCTGACTTGGAGATGACCAGGTGGTTCAGGGGCAAACTTTAGACCCTTGGAGTGGAGCTGGTTCAAACCGGAGCTGGTTCGAATCCCAGCTCCATCCCTGTCCCATTACAGTCTTGGGAGTTACTTCCTCTGCTACTCCTTTTTGTAAAGGACTTTCCTTTTTGTAAAGTGGACAGTCTAATATCTATCTCCCTGTAAGAAACATGTATCGTTCAATGCCTGACACTTGCAGCCCCATGAACGCACATCCCAGCCAGTACTGGCCGTTTGGGTTGAGTGGTTTTTGCTCTGTGCACTGTAGGATGTAAGCCGTGCCCCTGACCTCTGCCCACTAGATGCCAGTAGCACCCCCTGCTGTGACAACCAAAAATGTCTCAGGTTTTGCCAAGTATCCTCTGGGGGCTGAAAACTGCCTGACTGAGAGGCCCTGCTCTGCAAAGGGAAGAACCCTCAGGCCCACGGTGGACTGGGGTGCAGAGGCACTGTCTCTAGAGATAGCTTCTCCTCCTATGGGACTGGTCCCGTTCCGTAAAATGGGGGTGACAGTGCACTCACCAACACACTAATAGATCGAGGGGTGATGGATTGTGACCATATCCTTAACTTGTGTCACCCGATTGTAAGGCATTGTCATTGTTGGAACAGTGGCTCCAGAGGCCAGGGGTTTTTTCTGGCCAGACCCCTGCTGAGTGCTGAGGTAGCTGGGTGCAAGGAGGCACTCCGGAAGGGGAGCTGAGTGAGGGAACAAACATTCTGTGTGCTGCTGCGGGGTCTGGTGAGCTGGATGGGGCCCTGTGACTCCTTCAGCAATGAAAGTCGATAAAATTGATTCATCCGTGACCCTCTGACCTCTGCAGCAGGGCTGTCACCAGGAGGAATGCACTGGAGGCTTATCAGAAACCCAGCTTCTGGCCACACTCCTGGAGAGCCCCAGGCCTGGCCAGGGGGCCAGGGAACCTGCATTTGGACAGGTTTCCCTGGGAAGCCAACTCAGCTGCACTGCCACCCACACTATCACCACATCCTTGGCCCCCAGAGCCTGTTATAGCAGCCGGCAATTTCCCAGCCCTGTCCCTGGCTCAGGCAGGGGCCTGCAGGATGATGCCCTTATCCTCGGAGGTATTTCCTGCAGGCTCAGCCTCCTTCGCTTGTCCCAAGAGGCTCAGGAATGCCCATGATGAGCCCATCCAAACCGCCCCCCCAAGTGTGAGGAGGAATCTGGTGCCCAGGGTCGTCTATGGCATCTGTGAGCTTTTATGCCCAAGATTTACTTGCTGATTTGCTCTATCTATTGGCTTTGTTTTGAGAAAACAGCTGAAGGGGACATCAGCTGTAGGTCCTGTTTTTCAATGTGACAGAAAGAGTCTGAGACCTTCAGATACAAGCTGGATCCAGGCTGCCGCCCAGTCTCTGTTGTCACATCCCTGATCATCTTTCCTAGGGTATAGTAGGTCCTCAATAAATTCTGGTTTTAAATGAAACAATTCTGGAAGCTTGTAAGCGGTATCTGTGCTTCCCCCAAACTACAGTTGCATGCAAAATCCTCACTGCAGCTTTAAACCTGCTGAGAAGCACCTCTGAGAGATTCAGAAGTGCCCCCCCAACTCCGCCCCCAGACTAGGAAAGGCCTGGAAGCCTCTCAGGAGCCTGCTTTGTTCTGCTTGTTATGCAGGAGCCCAAGCTCCACAGGAACACAGCCCTGATTACCTCCATTTAAGAACCCGACTGATTTGTTGTCCTCTTTGCTCTCCAAAAGCCCTCATTCAGCTAATCTAGGTGCTTAATCACTTCACTTGGTTACACCCTGTTTTGCAACCATCCCGGGCCAGGTAGGTGCACTATCAATTTCAGCGATTTGAAGAATTCTGGAGCCCTTGGTGTCATTTTCACAGGTTTTAATGGAAGCAGGGGAAACAGGCCAGCAGGGAGACAGCCACCGAGCCCTCTGCCAATCTCTATGCACTCTTTTCTCTGAGCTCTCTCTTGCGTTCTCTAGTGCTCTCTTCTCTTGTAGCCATTCCGCCATTTCTGAGTAACACTCCTCATATCCCTGCCCTCTCAGCTTGGGTGTGCACACTTGCACATGCGCACACAACCACGCTTAGGTGGCCATAGTCAGGCACACGTGCCCCACACCATGCGCTCTTTGCATTAACAAGATCAAGCCTGCAAGTAATGGCCATAGAGGCCAGTGGCATAAAAGCCTGACCAACCTCATTTACCCTACGCATCCCAAGACTTATTTAGGGCTCAAGAGTATTTGACTGTGGCTCCCCAGCTGTAGCTGGAGGGACAAAGACAGGATGGAACTGGCTGCCCTGGAGGGGCAGAGCAAGGGGAGGTGTCAGGGGTACCTGGCGGCCAGGGTGGGATGGCACTGAGTTTTTACAGGTGGCTGATTTGCCAGACACAGCCGCATCCCCTTGTTGGGACAGGTGGCACAGGTGGGCTGGAATGACAGCCGTCTGGGCCGCAGAGTAGGAGGATGATTTCTGAAAGAAGGCTGCCTTAGGTGCACATCTGCGCACACTCCCGCCGCCTGTGAAAGGTGGGGTCAATGTCAGTTCTGACGTCAGAGGAGGCACCTTGGTGGAAGCTAAAGCTGATGACATCTGCTCAATTCAACCTCAGGGGGGCAGAACTCTAAAGGACTCCAGGGATCCTCTCATTCAACGTCCAAAACCAAGACCCGTGGAGACTGGCATCTCATGACACAACAGGGTGGTGGCCTGGGCTGGGGGCTCTTTCTTCTCCATGGGGGTGCTCAGTTCTGTCAGCCCCAGTGCCCACTTTACATGACAAATGTTTTGTAATGGCTTCTTAGCTATCTTAATATTAAGTTTAGAGATAAAATAACTTGCCTACATCCTAATAAAAAATCAATATCATCCCCTACATGTACTATCAGGGAGAAATAAAAGGGAACGAATTCATCATGAAGGAGGTCAATAAGCGGATACATAGGCACAAGTCCGTGGAAAGAATCTCCGGGAGTGGCGGGGCCAGCAACGCAGTCAGAGAAATGTGCTGCGTTGGTGGCTTAAATACCTTAAGCGCGCTCACTATTGATTATGTGATTGTCTGAGGGGTTAAACAACTCTCGGTAAAGTTACACCCTTGACAAAGTACAGTCTCTCCTCTTTGGGGAAATTTTAGCCAGGAAATTTACTCCCTGGAAAACAGTCGGAGGCAGGAACAACAGAACTGATGCTTCTCTAGGAACAGTCCCAGGACAGCAGAGGGAACGGTGAGCGAGCAACGAAGGATGGAGCCAGGTGATGTCTTCCCAGGTAAACCTCCATTTCAGACACTCGCTGGTGTGGGTGCTCAGCCACATAGCAGGGTCCCATCAGACCAGATGGAGAAATGCCCCTTCAGAACAGTCCCGGGAGGAGAGGGGAGCAGGAATCTCATGCCCACTGGCTGATGTTCCTTCCAGGCTGGATGAGCTCTCAGGCATCTCTGGTGATGTCATCTGGACCCCAAGGCAGCTATGCTCTCTTGAGCGCAGACTTTGATCTGACTCTAGAAATGGCAGGAATATGCAGACAATCAGTGGGCATGGAGGCACATGGCTGGCGGAACCCAGTGTCTCAGCCGGTGGACGAGACACTGAGGGCGGGGACGGCAGGTGCAGCCAAGGGAGTAATCGGTGCAGGTGAATAAGCTTCGGCTAATACAACAGAGTGGGTGCATTCCTGGGAGACCTGGTGTGTATTAGAACATTTAAAATGTGTTTTCCGTTTGCATAAGTTTTTAAAAAGAGTTATGCTTCAGGCTCTGACCATTATAAAGATATTTTCCCATTTAAGGGTTTAGTGGGGCATTTGAAATTCACACAAAACACAGGATAGTTGGTTGCGGGTGGGTCTGTTCCTTGAGTTTTAGGAACAGGACAACTGAAATTTGTAAGTTTCAGCCATCATTCAAGGAACTTTGTGCTGATTTATCCACTGAAAGTGCACCTAAGGAAGGAGGTACATTTATTATCTCCATATCACAGATGTGGAAATAGGAGTTCACACAGCTGTGAGTGGAGGAACTGGGATTTGAACCCAGGGTCTGGATCTGGAGTTATCAACACAGCTCCACTCTGGCAGCCTCAGCCCTCACCCAAGAAAGGCCAGTAGTGCCCGCTACCACCATACACTAGAGGTTTCTCCATGACCTCCTTGGACACATAGCCTCGTGGGGTCACCCCATTGAGCCCCAGGATTACAAACCCCAGGTTGGATAGGGGATGGAGTGGAGTGGGCAGAGTGAAGTGGGGCCTGGAATAGAGATGGGGTGAAGGAAGAAGAGTTTGGAATGTTCTTGTGAAACCCATTTTGGTTTCTTTGTTTATTGTATTATTTTTGTTGAAGTAACATTGATTTACAACACTGTATATAATTAGGGGTACAGGGCCACACCTCTTCAGACGTATGTCACCACCCACATCCACTGCAGAAGCTCCCATAATCCTCCACCACAGTGCGCTAGGATCTCCCCACCCCACCCCCACCCCCCAAAGCCTCAATTCTACAGTCAAATTTCTAGGTTTTGTTTTGGTTTAGTTTTGTCTGTTCCTTTGTGTTGTTTCTTTGTATTGTGAGATCCATTTTGTTACACTTCTAGAAGTCAAGACAGGCTGGGCCCTTTGGCCAAAGTTAGGACTGAAGATTTTCAGGAGTTTTTGTTGTCATCACCCAGATTCTGGTGGAGCACCAGAAAAAAAACTAAAAGGGAAAACCCCAAACCCAAACTGCAGCCACCTTCTGTTCTTGTCTCCTTACATCTCAGTTGCTGCTCTTTGTGGCCACAGCCAGCTGGATGTCACCAGGTCTGCGGAGCCCCTGGTGTGCCTGTTGGTTCCCATCTGAATCGCAGTTCCACTGCCAGAGATGGTCGTGGCCGCAGAGCCTGTGGGGTGCTTTCTCCCCAGAGAGCCTCTGGCAGGCATTTTAGGCAAGGAATGGAGCCCCCAGACTCCTGGCGGGTGGTCTCTATCTGCCCAGCCAGCAGGCTGCTTACGGGGGCCAAGGCCAGTGGGGACAGGGGTGGAGGGGAAGCTGCCAAATGAGCTCTGGAATTCCCACAACTGATGGTGGAGCGGAGCCCCGCTTTGTTCTGGGGCCAAGCTGCTGGCGTTTGTTTTCTCCACCAGCCAAGATGCCATCTGAGACTGTCACCCGCTCACTCCTGAGAATAAATGGAGCAATACGATGATAGCGGCTGAGCCCCCACTGAAAGCTACTTTGTCCCTGACACTGTTCTCACCACGTAATGTGGGATAACCCTGACTCCCACCCTGTGCTCTGTGTGCTTTCATCATCGGCAACCCCCATTTCACAGACAGGAAAACAAAGGTGCAGTGAGTTTAACTGATATTCCCAGGGACATGCCATCCACGGAGTTGTCCAGGCATGTGCTTCTAACCATTGCAGCTTCTGCTCTTTTGCTGAGTCCAGAGCAACATGTGGCCTTGGGGCTCTGCTCCTGCCTGGCTGCTTGTCCCCCTGCCACACAGAGCAGAGGCCACCCAATCCGGCAGCAGTGGCCCAGCATCAATACTCACAATCTTCTTTGAGTAGCCTCTTGCTGCCTCTCCCTCCAACCTGCTTGGGACACACAGCACTGCTGGGTCCGGAGTGCTCCAGGACTCGGGGTTTCCGTGGAGGACAGAGCATATCATGCCCCGTCATCACCCTGGTTTCCCAATTTACTCCTCCTGCCGCCCCGCTGTGGTCCTTGGGCCTCCTTGACCCTTCTTATCCTTGATCTTCCCCTGGGCCCCTCAGCCTCTACCTGGCAGGCCTGTGTTCCTCTGGGCTGTGCGTTTCTAGGATGCTATAATGCCGTGCTCTTGGCTTAGGAATGATGGGTTTCTGACAGGTCTGAAATTTTCTGATGGACAAAGACGGAGATGAGATCGTTGGTGTGCAGCTGAAACCAGAAATAGTCCTCTTATTAAAATCAGCAGCTATTTACCTTCATGCCAACTCATGATACTGTTTAAACTGCATACTAGGAAAAAAGAACCCCCCTCAAAAGCTAAAATAAAAGCCAAGCTAAGGTGAGTTTCCTTTTGGCACCAGATACGACTTGATTTATTTGTATCTAAAGTTCTGGAGTTGAAGGAACACAATCAGGGCTCCTTAGAGGACCCTGAACCCTGCTTCCCTGTCTCAGGGGCTGTGGGGACCCCAGTGAGTGAGGACACTCCCAGCGGGCTCAGGCCCAGGCAGAGCTGGATGTCAGCTCAGATGTGTTCCAGCCTGAACTGACCTGGGGCCCGCAGCCCCCAGGCCGGCGGCCAGAGCGGGAGCGACCAGCGGCCCTTTGTCATCTGCTGCCTGCCATGCAGCTCTCTCTGCTGGGCACAGCAGGGCCCTGGCCGCCGGTCCTCGCCTGAGCCAGCAGCCTGCAGCCAGCGAGGGATTACGGGACGGGCCTGCCCGGGCGGCAGATGGTAGTGCTTAGAGCTCAACTGCACTCGGGCGCTTTGAACATCTTGAAAAGATTTCTTTAGAAGTTAAACTTGGCTTGGGAGCGACAATATGGGTCAGTCTGTGGCTTTGAAAAGGCCTCAGGGCGGGGCGAGGGGTGGTTGTTTCATGTTCCCTGCCTCGGTCTGGCTCTTGTTCACGGAGCCCTGTGGCTTTCACGTGTCCTGCGGCCACAGCAGCTCCTGAATTTTGGCTCCATTGTTCGGGAGTTGCACTCGCACCATGGCTGTGCCCCCAGGAAGGTCACACGGGCTGCGGGGCCACCCCTTGAGGGCACACTTAGATGCCCAGGGGCAGCTGTGCAGAACCACCTCCTCTGGGCACAGGCGGGCAGGGCCGGCGTGCCTTTGGGCCATGGCTGTGTTTGCTCTTGTCTCCACTTTGAGGGTTTGCAGATCACCGAAACTGGGCTTTGGGTCCCCAAGCCTTTGGCACCAGCCAGCACCAATTACAGCGTCTTGAATCCTGGAGCTCATGGCTAATTGCACCGGAATAATACCCTCCAAATCCCCATCCTAGGCTTGTCCTATTTGATGAATCCTTTGAGGGATAAAGAGTTTGATCATTCTGTGTGCAGATAACGCTGCCCTTCCCCACCCACAATTTTCCTGTCCTCTGTTGGGTTACTCTAAACTCTTGCTGGAGAGATCCAACCTTTCCCCAGGGAAGTCACCCAGGAGCATCTTCTGGGGGCAGAAAGGACTTTCCATTGGCAGAAAAGAAACGTGATCCCTGGCCGGACCGGCCGCTGCAGCTCTCAGTGGCTTCGGCAGCCACAAGCAGGCTCCATTGACCATTCATGAGATGTCAGGTGGGCTACAGATGGGAACACGGCGTTATTGATTTTTACTAGCCTGCTAAAATTGAAAGGAGAAAACCCTCCTTAAAAGCTCCCGCTTAAGCTTTGTTTCCTCAATGATGATTCCAGGGCTCCCAGTTTGTCAAAGGCAAATTTAAAATATCAGGGCTGTTGGAGATATAATAAAATGAAATCGTCTTACAGCCATTAACTTCAGAAAGGAGATCTCTGCTCAGGCTTGGGGGCCAGGGGGGAGGGAGAGAGACTTACAGGAGGAGGGGGAGGATGCCTAGTGAACAAAACCAGCAGCGCCTCCCCTCCCTCCCAGGCAGGCCCTTTGATAAGATCGGATGTAGATATAAAGAAATGAATTCAAACTGCTCTAAATTGACACCAGCTCTCTGGCGAAGCAACGTGGAGGATGGAATGAGGGAGCGTCAGCCCGATGGGCCCCATCAACCATCAAGTGCACTGACTTGGAAAATGGGGAAAGTTTGGGGTCAGATGGGTGCGTTCTCCGGGGAAGAAGCTGCAGAACAAGGAGGCCAGATCATCACCCCACCCCCACCCCATTATTTATTTAGAGGTTGTTTTCGCTATTGTTCAGCATTCTGAGAGATCTCCTTTTTCTAACAATGGAGAGTACCCCCCCCACACCCCACCTAGTTCCTGACACCCTCAGGCCCAGTATTTTCTGCAGAGTATTTTCCACATCGCTGTTCAGCCTGCTGCCTAGGTGTCCTTGCTGCCAGCATGCTGCTCATGTGCTTTTCCTCCACTCTCGGAGACCCACCAAGCCTTTCAGGAAAACTCCTGTAGGTCCAAAGAGGGTGTGTGCTCAGAAGATGCCTTCCAGAAACAAGGGCCCTGCCTGGGATTGCATCACCAGATCCTCTTGAGTACGTGTGCGTGTGTGTGCAAGCATGTGTGTGCATGCAGGTGTGTGCACATGTGTGTATGTACCCAGGTGTATGCATGCATAGAAACGTGTGTTGCAATACACCTGCATGTGTGTCTATACATGCAGGTATTTGGTGTGCTTGTGTGTATGTGTGTACACGTGCATGTGTATGCTTGTGTGTCCTCATGTGTGCGGTGCATTGTGTGTCTATATACTTGCATGTGTGTGTGTGTGTGTGTGCGCGCCTGTCTGTGAGTGATTATCTGACTGTCATGTTGAAGCAGGAACGATCTCAGCTAGTGTGGGCTTCCCTCCTGACTGCACAGTGGCATGGTGCCTTCGTAGAAAATATATTGATTGATCTTTCGAAATTAAAGAACAAGAAGCAGAGAGCCGTGGGACCAGGGATCTGCCCAAAGGATTGGTCAGCAGATACCTGCTGAGGAGAGCACTGTGCAAGGCACTATGCGGTCGCAGGCGTGGGAGAGGCCCTCCTGTTCCAGGCTTACAAATGTGTGATCCAGTTGCCGATTTCTAGCAGGCCCTGAGATTAGGGAATCACAGACCTGCAGAACTGGCCAGGGCTTTGGGAACGCCCTCGCCTGACCCTCTTTGGTGGATGAGGAGGCCGAGGCTCTGGGCACTGGAGGGACATGCGTTAGGGCCAGCAGGCGTCCCAAGTTCCACTTGGTGGCTGTTGACCTGCCAGACAGCCCTGCCGCTCCTAAGTGCCATGTGGCTCTGCTGCCAAGTTGCTAATGGGCCCAGTAGAGGTGACACCCTCCCACGTTCCAGGCTTCTCTTCTATCAGACATCAGGTGCTGAGAAGCTCAGCAAAACTCCTTGGCAACCTCTTTCCATCCATCCATGCAGGGGGGCGGGGCAGACTTGATTAGACCTGCCTCGGGATAGCAATCACACAAGTTACCTTTTGTTTGCAGGGCTCTGCATTCACTATCCTTTCACATTCTCAGAGTAGCATCAGGAAGGGAGTACTGTTACTCACCATTTACTTGCGAGGATGCTGAAGCTCAGAGAGGTAGTGTGGCTTGCCCAAGGCTACACAACAAGTTAGGACAGGACTTGCACGACTGGCCACGAACCCCAGTGGCAGAGGTCTGCAAATTCAGCAGCCCAAGGAGTATATTATACGGTTCCCCCCGAGCACATAGCATTTATTTATTACTAGAAGTATTGGCCATTTTGAGGTTAATGTATGTTCCAGCACCCCTTTGTAAAGCCAAGAGTGAGTGACACTTCTAGTGACTAACCCTGTGTCATTAAGAGATCTGGTCAAAACTCACTGGTGTGTGGGGAGAGGAGTTGTAATTAAATCTGTGCTATAACAGACTAAAACAGAATGCTGAATTATGGGGGCCAGACAAAAGATTTTTAAAATAATTTTTTTACAATTGAAAAATAAAAAGTGATTTAAGATTCAAATTGCCTTCCTAGGCCTTGCACACAATTTCAAGATAATGGCCAAATTCCTTTCTTCCCTGGAAATGAACTCACTTCTTGCTTGGGGGGGTGGAGGGGGTTAACTTTCAGATATCATGAGCCTCGTGGCCCAGACACCCCAGTCCTATGCCTGTGTATTTCATATTGTCCCCCAACCACAGCATTTGAAGAAATGTAACATTGAGGTCTGGCCTGATGTTGGGTGGGCTGTTCCTGGGGCAATGACTTCAGGAATAACAGCATCGCTCCTCAAAAGAAATCTCTGTAGAGCGAGCAAAGGGGAGAGGTGAGCTGGTCCTCTAGCAAACTGGGGTGTTTTCCTCAGACTCCATTTTGAGGAAAGAGTTATGGAGGTGCTAGAAATTTCAGGGCAACCTCTCATGCACCCTCCTCTTAACTCCCCCCACCCCTGCCCCCTTTAATTTGGTTGTTTGGTGTCTCCCTGACTGTAACCAAGGAAACCAGGACCTGGCAGGAAGAACACTTCTTGGTCTTGTCTCCAGTGAGAGGACGGATGCCCAGCAAGGGTTTAATTCACAGAGGACCCTGGTGATGGGGTGTAGGGCCCCCTCCTTGGAGCTGCTGTGGCTGAGTGACAGCTGAAAGGCTGGAAGTGTCACTGGGAGACAGAGGAGGACCCGGCACTCTGGATAGATTTTTATCACTTTCGTGAATACTTCAAATTACAGGCATTAGTTCCGAGGCTTTGTTTTGCAATTGGTGCCACGGCAATTGGTGTTTGTTCATTGATTTACATGAATGCATATTGTAGCTGGCTTCTCAGGATACAGAACCTGTGTTTTTGTTCCTGGGAACTCTTTGGGGAATGCAAGAGAAGGAAAATATCACAGGAGTCTGATTAGGTGGGGGTGAGTGACCCCCACCCTCTCCAGGTCATGGGGTATTCCTGCCTCCCTCTCGCTGTGGCTCTGAATCACGTTTGGGGTCAGGTGCTTCTCTGTTGTGGGGTCTGTCCTGTGTCTTGTAGGATGTTTAGCAGCATCCCTGGTCCCCACCCATTAGATGCCAACTGCACCCTTCACCCACATGTAACACCTAAAAATGTCTGCTGGAATTGCTGAAAGTCCCCAGCAGGCAAAATCACTCCTGGCTGAGAACCTCTGGCTCTGGGTAACTAGACTCAAACAGACCTGGCCTTGCTAGAAGCCCTGGCCTAGTCCCTCACATTTAGGGCTCCCTGGGGACATTAAGGTGTGTGGGGACCGGGGAAAAGGATGAAGCTGGGAAGAGTCACCTGTGAGGGAAAAAAGACTCTCAGCAGAAAAAGAAATTAGCGAACATTTTATAAACCTCAGAGTGGCCGCACAGTTTCCTTACACTGTTTTACGTGATTTCTGCAACCAATCCATAAGAGCCGCTCTCTCATTCTTCCCATTTTGCAGATGAGGAAACTGAGGCAGAGAGAAATAATTTGTCCAGGCCCAAAAGCTAATTAGAAGTAAAACTGGGATTTGAACTCAAACCTTTAGGTAACTTCCATCTCATCACTGAACTATTTAGGAGGCTGCAGAAGTCAGTGTTCCCACCCCCAGATCTCTGTTTCCACATGTGGTCCTCGCTGGCTCCCTTGGGGACCCTGTACTGAATCTGCTGCAGCTGTGCGGCTGCCAAGGAGGTGCGGGCTGAACTCTTTGCATGACAATGCTCAGAAAAAAAAAAGAGTGCCACTGCGCAGCTGGGGCAGGGACGCCCCCTCCCTCCCCAGGAGGATGCAGACCCTCTCTCAGGTCACAGGGTGAACCCTGCCAGCTTACTGGTCGTGATATCCCCACCCCCCACCCTTTCTCCTAGCTGGGCTGGCCCAACACACCCTGTGGAAGTGTGTGGCTCCCTCAGAGGACCCCGTGAGCTTCCTGCACCTCACCTCCCCCACTTGGGGGCCTGTTTACTGAACAAAGCTGTGGCCTAGAGTCGGGCCTCTGGGGACGCCGCTAGGTGGAAGGGCAGGGGCCAAGAAGCAGGGTCAAAGGGCTGAGACCCTGGGGAAGACGGGAGATTAAGCATCCTCCTTTTCAAATAGGGAGGCTTGGATAATTAATTGATCCCCAACATGGGTGCCTTCCAAGACCATCCTGGTGGCTGCCCTTGGGGTTCTGCCCAGCATCCCTGCTCGGGCCTTGTGAGGAGCCACACAGTGAGGAGGCCTTTGCTGGAGGCTGTCCCCATACTGTCCTCTCCTCCAGCTTCCAGAGGGAGCACCCTCTCAGGCAGGCGTCAGCCTATTGAGAGATCTGCGGGGTGTGAGAAGAAGCATCAGTCACATCCTTCGTGCTTCGGCCAGAGGAGGGCTGCTTTCATTTTCAGAACCAGAAATATCAGAGATCCTTCTGGCCTCAAGGCGCTTGGTGAGGGCAGAGCAACTATTGATCCCCAGCACGGCTGTGGGAAATGGAGAGCTTTGTGCTTGAAGCCTTTCAAAACGCCTCTTCCCAGTCCCCAGCCCCTTTGATAAGCAAGAACAAACCCAGGACCCCACACACAGGTCCTGCCCATTACTGGGATCCCATTCTGCAGATGAGAAGACAGAGGCTCCTTGTGAACTTGCTGATAGAGCTGCAGCCCCCGGGCTCCTGGCTGCAGAGTTTCTCTCTCTGGGGAGGGAGAGGCACCTGAATGGGCACCTTTTCACCCCAGAGAGCAGGTGGCTTCAGGCCAGAGTCCAGGAAGGATGGCAATCTTGGGACAAGAGCAAGGGGCTAGAGGACGGGCGCAGGACTGGGCTTTCCTGACGGCTGGCCCCGCCTGGTGCCCCACACGGGGCTCGGGTTAAGGGGCCGGACCTGGCAGATGCCTTAGGCAGGACGCCGGCCCAGGGCCAGCTCTGAGAGCAGGATGCTGCAGGAAGCTGAGCTGAGCGAATCGGGCACACAGAATGCGAAGGCCAGGGCTCGAGGGGACTTTAAATGCCATGGGGGGCACAGCCTTGCTTTCCTCTGGCCAGAGCAGCTCCTTGGTAAGCGGTGGGGCAGAGATGAGGGGGCCAGGAGGCAGGTGGGTGGGGGCCGGGACGTCCCGCACTGCTAAGTGCCCTAGAAATGAAGCTGCATAAAGGGCTCTCAGGCTTCCCTTTCTTCTTCCTGAAAGAATCAATCCTGGCGTTCGGCCTTGGCGTGTGATGGTCCTGCTGTGAAGTACACTTAAGGAATCAAGATTTCTAAAATTCTATAAATCTTTATTCTGGCCTTCTTCCCACCCGCTCCAAAATCACCCATCTACTGAAATATTCAGTGATGTGCATGTCTGTGCAAGTGTGTGGATGGCCCGGGGCCAGGGCACAGGTGTTCCTGCACCTGTATGCCCCTCCCCTGCCCACAAAGCCATGCCTGCCCCAGGAGGCACAGCCCCAAGCCAGGTCTGGGAGAGCAGCAGGGTGTTGGGTGCTTGGCTGCCGATGGTGAGGTGGGCAGGGCAGGTTAGAAGGACCTCCCCGCCATGGCCTGGACTCAGGTCTTTCACAGGGAGTGTCTGAGCCTGGTTCCTCCGTCCTTTCCAGAATCCTCCATGCCCCTCCCCGGACTCTCCTGTACACACACACCTTAACAGATGACAGGGCAGGCCAGAGCCGCCCAGCCAGTGTCCCAAGGCAAGGCCTGATTGATTTGCAGCTGTTGGTCTGTTTAATGTCCCTTCTCCCCAAGCGCCCATCTCGGCGGCAGAGGCGCTCCATTACCTTGCAGGACTGGCTGCCGGTCCTGACACCCCACACCCCGGAGGATGCTGGGGAGGTTACAGGTGCAACAAGCAAAATGAAAATCCATAGTTTTTAAACCTTTATGAATTGAGATTGTAATCCTGGAAAATGGATCTGAAGTTACTAATGGACAATTGGTGTGACCAGCCCATCCATCCTCCAGGCTGCTGGCTGAGGGCGCACGCTACCGGCTCCTGGAGTGGGGCTCGCCGCCGGGGCAGGGAAACAGATGTCAGAGTGGAAAGCGGCCCCACAGACTGCCTGCCAGAGCCCCCTCCTGTGTCCCCGGCACTGAGCTGCATTTGGAGGTGATCCAGACCTCCCAGGCTGACCAGAACCTTAACCAATGGGACTTTGTCAGTGGGAGAATCAGAGACCCTCCCACCCCAGGCTGAACCCAGACCTTAGCGTGAAAATTCCTCCGTGGACACAGAGGGAGACACCATCTCACCAAGAACACGCACTTGATTCCATAGGCATGCCCCCGGGGTAGGGGAGCTCATTACTGGGGTCTCTCTGGTCCCCTCCACCTACCCAGTGAGTACACAGCCCCGTCAGGGCTTGCACCCCCTTTCCTGTTCTCCCTGCCCCAGCTCTGCATTTCATACACCTTCTGGCTTCCTTTGCTCTGTGGCAGTGGCCACAGTCAGATACTGTGCATTTTTTTTGTTGGTTTAATACTTGCCTTCCTACTAGAATGGACAAGCAGGCAGGGGCTATTGTCTGTTTTGTTCAGCAGTATTTTCCAAGAACTTGGAAAAGCATCTGGAACGTGGTGAGTAATAAGCATTTGTTGACTGAATGAATGGCGGTATGTCCTCCCCAGGGTAACACAGCACCTCTGACTCCACCTCCCAGGGTCAGTCTCCCCATTCTGCTACTCCCCACAACAGCTGACCTGAGCTTACCAGACCCTCCTGTTCAGCTGTCTTCTCTGGCCCAGTTCCGCCCCATTTTCCAGTGCACAGTTCACCAGTGAGCCCCCATCTTTGTCTGCTCTTATCCTGTGGACCCAAGGCCACTGAAACACTTGGCACCCTGTTTCCGCACAGCCCCATCCTTTAGCAAGCACCCCCACTAAGCACACTTGCACTGGAAGTGCCCTAAGAGTCAGTACAAACTGTCCCTCCAATCAACACCCCTTACCCCAAGAGCGCGGGACCCCGGGGACCAGACCTCTGAGGTTGAAATGCACCAGGGAGTGATCAGGGCAGACCAGAGCACAGCAGAGGCCGTCAGTATCAGTGCCCTTCTCTTCCTCTTCACTTTCCACCACACCGTCCATGGTGTTTGTTATTGATACCATGGACTGGGCCAGTAACAAAAAGGGTTATTTCTAGATTCTTCTGTGGGTGTGAATATTTATTCTTGCTTCAGGCTACACATGACCCATGACTGGCCAGGGGCTTCCTTCTACTTCTCTCTGTGCTGCAGGTTTATAGAAAAGTCACTGTCATTAACATCCTCTGTTGTGGAGAGAGCATACGATGCACTGACGTCCTCTTAAGACACCTACCTAGACATGGCTCCCACACCCATGCTCCTTTTCAGTGCTCTGAGCAAGTTGTGGGCACACAACCTCCGTAGAGGAGGATCTGCTACTCTGCCGCAAGTGTGCGTGTGTTAGAATGTGCATGAGGTTGTGTGCGTGAGTGTGAACGTGTGTGAGTGTGAGACTGTGTGTTAAAATCTGTAACTAACAAATTCAATAACAAGTAAATATATGAAAAAAATTTTAGTTAAAAGCGGACCATTTCTTCTTCCTGACGCCAGAAGACACAAGTTTGCCAAAATGCAGAGTCTGAGGAAGCTGGCCCAGGCCAGCGGACAACCGGCCACCACAGGGGCGCAGACAACGGGGACAGAGCCCCGGAACTGGCCCTTCGCTGACTGCAGTCATTTGGATGTGAGCAAGGGTTAGTATTGTACCTTGCTGAGCCTTTTGATTGTTGGTTGGTGGCTTCTGGTAGGAATGGGTAGCTGATAGAGGGCGGTCATGAAACCGTTCTGAAATTCACTGATAAACTCTTTTTCACTAATAACTATAATCTCCCCATTCTTCTTGCCTCATGCGTCTCACCGCTGGGGTTCCCATTTTCTCAGATCTCATCTAACATTCTAATTGCTCCCATGTTCCCGCCATGCCCCCTGTTCCTGCCCTTCTCTTCCCTTTATACCTCAGTGGTTCGTTATCCTAATTTTCTCTCCCAACCTCTCATTCCTTCTTCATTCTACAATGTGAACAAGAGAGCAAGAAAATGAAAAAAACAGAACTTTGGTGAATTGCCTGTTCAACTGGAAGATTGAGATATAGAATGAATGAATGAATGAACTAGAAAATGGAAAACATTGATTGCTTTACATTTTCATCTGCTCCACGTTCATCACAGAATGCCCTCGTATTGTGGCAGGACAATTATTAACCTGTCTTAACTACACCAGGAGAAGTTTTCAGAGATTGCTTCCATTGAAGGGTATGAATATGAGCTGCACAGACTAGAGCAGGACAGAGGGGGACAAAGAGGGTGAAGAAGGGGGAAAGTGCGTCTTCTGCCACTCCCAGCCAGGCCGATGGCTGTTTTGCAAATGAAACAGTAAGTGCTAGAATCAGCACTCAAATCTAGATGGTTACAAAGGCATGACAGCTGTCTGTTTCTAGGTAAACCTTTGCCCTATGTTCTGAAAATGAGGCCCGAAACAAGAGACTGACTACAATATGGAGAAAATGACAGATAGGGAAGACATATATCACGATAGAAAAGAGAGCGGGGGAAACTGACAAGCGCCACCTCAGCCTTTGGTTCTGAAGGGAAAAGGGCATAGACTTCTGTGATGTGGTCAGCCTCGCTCTGTTACCCTTAGACACCACCTGGTGGGATCCAGGACAATTGAGAAATTTAAAATTAGGGCTCAGAAGTCTCTGGCAGCCTCTGTATTGTGCATACACATGATGCTAACAGCTTGTTTGCCTGATTGAGACAGAGAAGCAGAGACAACTGGAGAGACTGGTTTACCGGTCCTCGATGCTCGAAGACTAGGCTAGAACCACCAGCTTTGACCTCCCCTGGCAACCTGATAGCACAGACCGTCGTCATTAAACCTGGACACTTAGGGTTTGGACCTTGGTGAGTCCACATGATATTTGTGCAGCAAAGTTGGAGATGTGTTCTGCAGCAGCTCTGCAATATCAGACGGACAGACCTCGCATTTCTTAGGGCAATAAAAAGCCCCCCCAATTTTACCCATGGGATGTTTACCTGTCCCTGGTGTGCATGAGTATTGGGAACTTGTATGAGCGCGCATGGAGAGGAGATGCTATTCAAATGGTAAATGACCCGAGGGGCAGACGACATTCCCAATGTGGAGAAAAGAAGCTTTGCAGGTAGTTCATCCCTCACACAGCATATGCGACAGCGTCACTAGTGCATGAGTGACCACACAGCCTCTGGCACCTCCCCACCTGCCCTTGCCCCATGCCTGTGGTTCCCAGAGCCCAGGGCACCCACTGCCCAGGGACCCCTTCCATCCTTGTTCCTAAGGCTTTATAGTCATTACTCACTCTTCCAGATACGCCTTCCCAGACAGGTAGCTATTCCTCAATGATATAAAATAAGGAAATGGAGAGAAGGGAACAAAGGAAAAGAAGGTCACCTGGACGGATGAGGCGCTGTGCATCACTCGACCTTGGGTCAGGTATGGTGAAGCCAGATGCAGATCAAGAGAGACACTGGGAAGAGTTAACGTGTGTGTCATTCCCACACCCTGGGAAGCAAAGTATGCAGGGAAGCGCTAGGGGAAAAGGGGGAGCAAATGGAGGGGGGGTAAGGGCAGCAGCCTCCAAGGGGAGGAATGGGTTTAGAATCGGCTAGTTAGAACAATTTCTGCAGACTCTGACCAGAAGGGCTATCCGTGGGTGTCTGGTCGCTGACCCTGGGGTGAGTAGAGTGGATGTATAGTGGGCTGATGGGGCGGGGGTGTGGATTTAATTGGCTGCTCAAGAAGGAGAGCTGACCTGCCCTAGTCAGGGCCTCAAATCGGGGTCAAGACAGCACTTTAAAATGTCATTACCAACTTCAAATTAAATGCATTTTCATGCATTCTGATCCAATCCTAAGGAATTTGTACATTTACCCTATGCCCCAGTTATCTATTTTTGCATAACCAACCACCTCCAAACTTAGCAGCATAAAACAACCAGTGTGTATTATGCCTCATGGATGCTGTGGGACTGGGCTGTGAGAATGGCTCTTCTCAGCACTGTGAGGTTGGGGTATAAGCTGGGTTGACATGAGTGCTAGAAATGACCCAATAGGCTAGGGCTGAAACAGTGGGGGCTGGTGGGTCTGTTCACAAGGTGGCAGCTGAAGAATGGCCTCAGTTGGGGCTGTTGACCAGAGAGTTGACGTGGACCTTTCCGGCATGGTGGCGTCAGCATAGTCAGATTTCTTGCACGGAGGTTGAGGACTCTAGGATGATTGTTTCTAGGAACCAAAGTGGAAGCTGGATTACAAATCCAGCTTCAGATGTCACAATGTCATTTCCTTTCCAATGCTTTGTTCAAAGCTGTCACAAAACTTTCCCCCTGTCCACTATTCATCCACCTCTCCATGGAGGGATGTCAGAAACTTTGTGACGACGACTTAAAATTAAGTGCATTTTCACGTCTTCACATTATGCTATAATGCCATATCATAGAAATGGATGCCCCAAGGGGCCAAGTAACCCGCTGAAGGTCAGAGTTTTGCAGTGAGCACGGGAATATCAGGTGATGCCCTGAGAGTACATCCAGGACCAGCGTGCAAAAGGCCGAAAAGAAATTTCAGTAAAAAGCCTTCTCTGTTCTTTTCTAGGAGCCCTGCTTCCAAGTTCCTACTCCTGGGCTTCTCCAGGTGTTCAGAATCTGCGGACCAGTGAGAGGCTCAGGGACAGCAGAGAAGCAGGAGCTTTCACTGTTACCACCTGCTGCAAAGGTTTCCTTGGTTAGTTTGAAGTTAATCCTACACACTTGCATCGGGTGCCTGCAAGTGAGCTCAGTAGCACCATACTTAAAAGCAAGTGCGAATCTGTTGCCTGTTGAAATCTTATCTGTACCCCTCTGAGTCACGTGACAGTCATAGCCAAAGGATTTAAACTTTAGGTGCCACCATTTTCTCAATAATAAAATGGAGATAAATCTAAGATGGGGGAGTATAAATTATACATACAGTGCTTATGACAGTGCCTGATATAAAGACAGTGTTTGCTGGTGTTGTACTCGGGGACTCGTCGGCCAGGTGGAGGAGAATGTGCAAGGATCTGCCAGCAGGGGCCATGGAGATGAAGCAGAGATGTGGGCAGCTGTGAGGAGTGGAGGGAGCTAGAAAAATTGAATATTGACCAAATTATAAAACTGCAAACCTATGTGTATTAGGCCTCTGGGGATTTGCCTGGACTTCCAGTCTTTGAAACCTGCTCCCATAAGTATCTTCAGAGTGGGGGTTTTAGAGTCTCATTTGAGCTTCAGAGATTGTGGAATACAGCCTTTTGCCAAAAAAAGGAGATTTGGATGCCCAAAAATAGATGACTGGATCAAGAAGATGTGGTACATATATACAATGGAATGCTATTCAGCATTCAAAAAAGATAAACACATGCAATTCGCAGCAACATGGATGGAGCTAAAAGTTATCATGCTCAGCAAAATAAGCCAAAAGGAAAAAGAAAAATATCGAATGGCCTCACTTACAACAGGAATATAGGGGAACCAAATACAAGAGTGTCAACCAGCGAGAGAGGGGGGAGCACAGGGGCCTGTGGTGATGGTTCACGGGTGAATTGGTGGTGGGAAACCTACGAGGAATATACAGTAATGTAAAAGACACAAATAAAAATAACAAAAAAAAAAAAAGGGAGATTTGCTTAGAAACCCACCCAAGACAGAGGCTTCCCCACACCTTTCTGGACCACAGGGCTCCCATACAGATTGGTGCTTAATTGAACTTAATTTACAGCTTGACCAGACACAGCTTTGCCTGGTCTCTGCTGCTGACGCCTGTGACTCCACACGAGCTTCCTCCCGAGGCAGGCGTGGCGGGCCCACTCTTGTTGCCTCCAGACACAGTAATGGAATCGCATGGAGTTTTGAGAACTGCAGGCAAAGGTTCCATAGCAATACCCCTAAATCATCACAAAGAAACATCGCCAGGAAGGAGCTCACAGGTAAAACACACCTGAGATGTAGAAGTTGCTAATGGTCTCAGGAAGCCATTTTATGGATGAATTTCTTGTTTTCTTTCCCCTCTTTGTTTCCTCCACAGTGCCTGGCACCTACTGAAGATTCCTAAAGATTTTTTTGAGTGAATGAATGAATGAAGGAGGAAGGTATGTGGCTGACATTCAGAACCTAAGCCCTAGATCTCAGTGGGATGAGCTGAGCAAACAGGAGATAAAACTAAGAGTACAGATGTGAGCAGGTTGCCCATTCCAGTTAAAAGCCTTGGATATCTGGCGAAACATTTCTGCTCAATATCACAGAATCACATGTAAGAGAATGTCTCAGCTTGCAAACGACAGAAACTTTCATTCGAACTGGCTTAAACAATATGTGACTGGATAGGTTCCCATAACTGAAAGTTCTAATGTGGGCAGACTTCAGGAATGGCTGATCTCGCGGCTCAGCTGGAGTCAGGTTCTGTATCAGAGACCCAGTTTCTTTATTCTCTCTCTCTCTGCCACTGGGGGGATTGATACCATCTAAACACTGACTTCCCTCAAAGTCCCTGGCTGCACCTGAGGCAACTTGGTTCAGATCTAACAACTTGTGGTCCACAACTAGCCAGCAATAGGTCTGGGGTTTGGTTTGACTGAACCACTCTGAACCCTCAAGGCCAGGATAATATCAGGCACTGGATGGATTAACAGAATCAGTCACCATGGCAAGGGGAAGGGTGCCAGGTGGGGTTCTTCTCCACTGAACGTGGGAATGGTGCCGGGTATGATGCTGGGAGACAAGTTGGCAGCAGACTTCTCTGACCCTCCAACAAGCCTCAGTCTTTCTGTGGCTACTTTCGGGAATCACTTGTACAATAGCCTTGGACGAGAAGATGGGATGTAATGATAATGCTTCCTATACTAAGAATTCTATCTCCATTTTTGAAAGCTGTGCTGCATTCTTAGTTGAGTCAATGCTTTGTGCACCTAGACCTATGCGGGAGAGGAACCTCAAGGCACAGATGGAGGGTTATATTTTTTAAATGCCCATCTTTACAACAGCTTGGGGAGTAGGCGTCATCTCATTTACACGTGAGAAATTGGTGGCTTGGTAACTCAAGTGGGCAAAGCTGAGATGAGATGCCAAATCTGTCTCATTCCTGAAACTGCACTGATCCTACTTCAGAGCCATATTGCATCTCACTGGATTGGGGAGTGATTTCAACTTAGTGGGAGCTGGGGCAATGAACACTCGCCCAGAATCCATGGCAGAAGGAGAAAAGTGCTAAGTGCATCGCCGGCAAAGGGGGCACTTGGAAGGAGAGTGGGCACAGAGGCAGAAATGTCCATGCCTTACAAGAGATGCAGGTGATAAAATGTGCAAAATGTTTATTATTTTCTCTCAGCTTCACCTTTAGTATTAAGCAGGTGCTCCCAGGAATCTCCTAATACCATCCTGTCCTCGGCCAGTTCCCTACAGTGACCCTAATTAGGCTGCTGTCTTTTAAAGCCCTCTCCATGTCCTAAGTCCCATTCCTTTGGGACCTTGTTAGGGAACTAGAGCTAATAGTTTCATGCAGGTGAGTGCTAAAAGGTTATAATGATGTTCCTGGATCAGGAGTCTACATTTTGCAAAGGCACTTCAAGAAGAGCGGAATGGTTGACCACACAGGAGAGATACTGGGGCAAAAGCTGAAAAGGCTTCATCCCACCACCTTGAAGCTTCTTTCATGTTTTACAAGCCCGTGGTATTGCAGGCGGGGGACTGGAGAGTAAAGATGTCTTAGGAAGGGGAGGGGAAGCGAGGGAGGGAGACAGTCCAGACCAGAGCAGGGCTGGGGAGGAGAAGGGGGAGGAAAATCAAGGCTTCCCTGGAGTAAACCAACAGCAATATTGAAACCAGACGACATGTGTGAGTGTACATTACGCACACATTCATATACATGCACACACATGCACACATATATGTAAACACACATACATGAATGTATGCACTTACACATATGCACAAAAGCACACAGTTGCACACGTGTACACACACACTGCAAGTTGCTACCAGGCAAAATATAAAGTAGCCTTTTGCAGAAAAGTACCACAAAGATAGTTACCAGGGAAAAGGGGCTTCTTGTGTGATTTTATACCTGAGTCAGGGGATCAAACTGTTTGCATGGGTAGGAGATACAGCTAACTGATAAGAATGAGAAAATTGGAAATGGGGCAATAACACACAGCTACCCCAGGGTGTGATCAGCGTGGAAGAGGGAGGAGGGAGAGGTGCAGGGAGGTAGAGGGACAGCAGAGAGAGGGGGAGAGGTAGTGGGAGTGAGAGCAGGAGGGAGGAAGAGAGAGAGAATGTGACATTTGCTCAGGAGAGTGGGCCCCATATCTCAAACACCCTAAGGCTAAGGGCTGGAGAGCGGGCAGGTGGCCATCTGCTCTGGGGGTTGTTTTCTCCCCGTTTCTTCTCTACACAGAATTTTGTTCTATTGATCTCTCTGAGCTCTTCTCAGACTCTGCCCCCTGGAGTTCTCTTGCTTTTGTTCCCCTTTGCTCCACCGGTCTGAGGAAGGCACTGAGCGCACCCTAGGGTCCCGCAGGTCTCCTGAGTGAGCCGGGTCTCAGCACAGGCCCTAAGGCAGGAAGCCCAAAGTGACATCTGCCCTCCACAGAACCCACCCCCCATGCTCATTCCTAGTGAGGGGCCACCACATCACACCCCAGTGCCTCCTCAGCTCAAAGGCCATCTCCTGTGGACTCCAGCCACCCTCCCCTGCTGCCCCAGGGCCCATCTGAGCAGGACGCCCCATTTTCGCGCCATTTCCTGGTTTCCTCAGCTCCCAGGTCGAGGCTCAACCCTCCTGAGCTATGGCCCACACCCCACCCCCATCGCATCTCCCTCCTAACACGGGCCTGGTTGGCAGGCAACTCCATGTGCAGTCCCCCCAGGAGGTCCTTGTGTTTCTGTCCCTTCAAGTTTCCATCCCCACCAACGTGCTGGGACCAGGGAAAAGCCCTTCTCAGGGGGCCCTCGCTCTCTTCTCTCTAAGCCCTAGTGAACTACTTCCACTGGGGGCTCCCTATCTTCCCAGTTTTCAAGTTGAGAAGTAAGGCTGTGGTCAGAAGAGCTGGCCTGGGGGGCCGGGGCTGTAACACAGACTCTGGCTTGACTGGCTGGGTAGGCCTGGGCGCCCTTTTTGTGAAAGGAGGGGCTGGAGTGCCAGGCCCCTTCCAGCTCCAGCATCGATGACTGGGGGAGTGGCCAGGCCCGGCAAGCTGGCATAGTCGGGTCCAGTGCTGGCATTTGCTGACCTACTGCACTTCCTGGGGGAAAGCAATTAGCCCTTCTTGATATTTCTTCTTGCATCTTTAACTTTGGCACTGGGAGGGAAGGTGGCATTAAATGAGACACTCAACTCTGAGCATCCTTTTTAAAAAGGCAGAATGGCATTTTCTTTGTAAATGAGGGTGATGGATCAAAGTAGCAAAGCTAGGGAGTGACCCCACTTAACTACACAAAGGATGGAGCTAAAAATCTTGCGCTACCCCAAACCTGCACTTGGGGCAATGCAGTTGGGGGAGGGGCCGTGGTACTGCACACCCCCATGCTGCGTTCTGGCCAGATGCCTCTGAGTAGTTTCTGTGTGATGCCCGGAGCTGGTGCCCTTCACCACGGCTGCTGACAAAGCACATGTGCGGGAGGAAGCTGGAGACTGGAGAATTCTTGGATGCTCTGCTGTGTGCTGAAAAGATGTCAGGCTTCAGTGAGAAGTGAAATCTGAGACTCGGTTTCCTGCAGAGAGCAAAGGGAGAAGGCAGAAATACTGAGGCTGAGGGACGCAGGGGAGAGTGATTTGTGGGAGTTAGACAGCCTGGGAGCCGTTATAAGAGAAGGACCAAAACGAGACACACACGTTTGTGGAGTTAAAAAAAAAAAAATGACTGTGAGACAGCATGAGATGTGGCTGGACACATGCATTGGCCCTCTAGCCAAATCCTTCCCAGTGGATTTGGGGCTGGGTTTGTTCTGAGAGACAGCTGTTTTTCCTGAAGGGGGAAAATGCAGAGAAAGCCCGCAATATGGATGAACTGCTTGGAATATAATGGAAACACTTACATTCTGGTGGAGTTGTCCTTTCCCCTCATCATATTGTTCTTAGCAAGGACTTCTAGCTTTGTGCCTGATATGTGGCCAGAGAAATCTTCTGCAGGATCCATATGGTCCTTCTGGACCAAATTGCAAAATTGCAAAACTGGTGTTTGCAATTTTCTTTTAAAGATTTATTTATTTATGCATACAAGCTGGCGTATAGGCCAGAGGCGTGGGGTGGTGAGAGGGTTCACCAGAGACAGGGTAGGGAGCAGAACAGGCAGATCGACAGAAATACACTGCTGAGAGGAGCAGCGGGCGATGCAGGAGAGGTCTGCTGCGCCATGTGGGAATCTCCCCAGCCATGGCTTTGAACTTGCGTTGCCTCTGCTGACAGCTCCACAGCGCAGTGCTTAACCCCTGCGCCACCATGGAGGCCCCTGCTCTCTAGCAATTTAAAAAAAAACACAACTGTCTCCTTCCACCCCACCTCCATGTTTACAGCGACAGCCCCACCCATCTTTATATTCACTACCACTCCCAGCTCAGATCACCTTCCTTTTCCAAAGGGAATTTGTCTGGTAAAGGTCTTCATTCTGTGAAGCCTTAGGGACTTGCTATGTTTTTCCCTGCCAAAGGATTAAGTTGCTAATAGCAGTATTTTTGAACCCTATTGGAAAATATTTGGCTAACTGACTTTCTGCAAAGCCCAGAATCCTTGAAATGTAGGACAAGCCTTGGCTCCACAAAGTAGGGCCTTGAATGCAAAGTCTGTGGAGAAAGTGGACTTGAGGGCCATGACTGGCATCTCTGGCAGGGTGCAGAGTGCAGGGGCCACTTACTAGGCTTGTGATTTGGTGCACAGTTCTTAGCTCAGTTTCTTCATCTGAAAAACAGGGGTAAGAATGGTATTCAGCTTGTTGCGGGAATAATGTTGGGGACAAAGCAAGTGCTCAATAAAAAAAAATCATTAATGTGTCATTAAATTGGAGGTTGACTTATACAGAAACCTCATGTAAGTCTGCAATTTGGAAATGAAAAAAAAAAGCCCTATAAGCTTTTCTTTCTTTTTTTTTTGATGAATCAAAATACATATTTTTACAGTGTGCAATGTGATGTTGATAATTTCACACACATAATATGACAAAATGATTACTACAATCAAACTATCATAACTATTACCTCATAGTTATCACCTTTTTGTGTGTAGTGGGATATTTAAGATCTACTTTCTTAGCAAATTTCAAGCATACAGTACAGTTTTATTACCTATAGTCACCATGCTGTACAGTCGTTCTTCAGGACTTATTTTCATGCATAGGTGATATGTCGTACCTTTGACCAACATCTCCCCACTCCCTTCACCCTCAACTTCTGCAGCTATAGGTTTGACAATTTTAGGTTCCCCATGTAAGGAAGCTTATGTAGCCTGTGTTTTTGTGCCTGACTTATTTCACGTAGCAAAATATTCTCCAGGTTCATACAAGATGTCACAAATGATAGAGTTTCCTTCTTTTTAGAGACAGGATAATATTTCATTCTCTCTCTATGTCTCACTTTTCCTTTACCCATTTATCTATCGATGGAAGCTTCCATGTGTTAGCTTTTGTGAATAATCTTCAATGAACAAATGAACATGAGGGTGACACATAACTTTCTGAGTTACTGTTCTTGTTCTCCTCAGATAAATACCCAGAAGAGGAATATTGGATCATGTTGTACTACTTTTAATTTTTTGAGGCATCTCCATACCGCTTTCCATAGTGACTGCATCAATTTACGTTAAACATTTCCCTTTCCTCCACGTCCTCACCAACACTTGTTATTATCTCTGACAACAGCCATTCTAATCACGTTAAAGTGATATCTCATTGTTGTTTTGATTTGCATTTCCCTGATGATGCGTGATGTTGAACACCTTTTCTTTTACCTTTGGTTATTTCTGTGTTTTCTTTTGAGAAATGTCGATTCGGACCGTTTGCCCACATTTTTATCAGGTTTTTTTCTCTTTCTATTGAATTGTTTGAGTTGCTTATATATTTTGGATACTAATTCCTTATCATAAATATGGCTTGCAAATATTTTACTTATTTGTCAGGTTGTCTCTTTACTCTCTTGACTGTTTCCTTTGACATACAGGAGATTTTTAGTTGGATGCAACCCGATTGGTCTATTTATTTTGGTGCCAACTAAAAAACATCATTGCCCAGATCCATGTCAAGAATAACTTTCCCTATGTTTTCTTCTAGAAGTTTTATAGTTGCAGGTATCATGTTTAAGTCTTTAATGCATTTTCACCTTGTATGTATACATACACGTAACAGTGAATATATATATTATGTGTATATATATAAAAGATGAGGTCCCAATTTCCTTCTATATGTGAATATTCAGTTTTCCTAACACCATTTATTGAAGAGACTATACTTTCTCCATTGTGTGTTCTTGGCATCATCACTGATGCCAATTAACCATAGAGGTGTGGATTTATTTCTAGGCCTTTTATTATGTTCAATTGGTATATGTTTCCGGTTTTATGTCAGTACCACACTGCTTTGATTACTGTAGGTATATTTTGCAATCATATAGTGTGATGACTCCAGCTTGGAAGTTTTTTCATAACTAATTTGGGGCCAGTGACTTCATGTCATTTGGTGGCTAAATCTGAGTGAAATTGATATGAGATGGTATATAATATTTTATTTATACTGTTTGGTATAAAGATCCATACATTTTGCTGCAGACGTATAAAAGTTTGATTACAGGGTGCTGCCCCCAATTCTCTGGAAGTATGCCATCTGCATGTGGCACATGTCATATGCCACTGTGTAGCCCTTCTAACACTGAAAAAATTCTGGGTTCTGAAATACATCTGGCCCTAAGGGTTTTGGCTATGGAAAGATAGGCCTGTAATGCCTGTCATATGAAGGAGTATTTATTTTCCTTGTTCTAAACTTCCCTCTATCTCCCCTCCCACCTCTCAGTTCTTTAAGCTCTCATTTCCCCTGAGATCCTGATGTACACACACATTTGGAGCCCAGAGTGTGGTTTTCCAAATGTCAGCCAGTGGAAAAGCATCAGGCTGGCTGCATTAGAGCCCCCTGGGAAGTTAAAAAACACATTTCTGGGCCCACATTCAAAGATTTTAATTAAGTAGGAATGGGGTAGGCTTGAGAATTTGAACATTTTTAAAGTGCTCACATGAATCTGATACCCAAACAGGTTTGGGAAAAATGATCCTGTGCACAGTGGCTGCACTGAAAAAAATCAGTGGGTTGCTACAAGTGTTTAGCCTTATGAGAACCTTTATTCATGAGTGTAATTTGTTAAAAGTCATATGAAGAGAGCCCTACTGCTGGGGACCCATCAGTCTTCTGACATGTTGAAATAGTGGGGTAGATATCTATTGAATTCTTGCCCAACATCCTCATTTGCCTATGAACTTCCCCTTCCCCTATGTGATTCTCACATTTTCTTGCTACCTCGACCACAGTTGATTTGTATAAGGAGAAAGACATTGCATCATCTAGGACAAAGAATCTCTTCTTTAAGATACTTGGATTTGGGGCTAAAAGTGTTCAAAGATTCCCCCCTCCCTCTTTGTATAATGTTCAAATTTTGAATAAGACCTATTTTCTGTTATGTGGAGAAATGGGGTTTGTAGAGAAAAGAGAAGAATATAGCTAATATCCAAATGAAGCAGTGACAAGGACAGCAGTCTTGACATTGTGATCTTTCTGGTGCAAGCTGTTACTGAATTTTAGGTGAATTTTAAGCCTTGGTTGTTCTGTGAAAGCTCCATTTTTTTCTCCCAAATGTCTCATTTTTCTCAGTCATTTATAGCTAAAATATTGTCCTGACTATTACCACTGCCAAAATGTTAGTATAGCTTTTTAACTTAAAATAACTGGAAATAAAAGTAGTATTAAAAAATGGAATTTTATCTGTAAATGCAAAATGAAATTTAACAGACCTCATGAAACTTGGAGATCACTTTTCATATCTAAAGTTGACAAAATCTTGCCATAGGACATTCAGGGGTGTTTGCTTTGGCCACATGCCTTTTAGAAAATATGCTGCCCAAACCTTATCCACCAACAGAGCAGGATGTCAGAATGCAAACTTTTAAAAATAATATCAAGATCATGCTTATCCTAATCCATTCCTGCTTTTAATAACAGTCCTCATAACACCCATCATAAGCTTCCTTGAGGATCTATGTTTACCCTATTGCACTTGAGATGTGTGTTGTTCTTTCGGCTTTATACTCAGATCTCACTAAAATGTTTTACCTCAGAGACACTTCCTTCAAGATATTTTTGCTCTAAACCATGTTGGTTATACACACCTTGGCTGAGACCTAGTTTTGATGACTTGGGATGCCTTGTTGGGCTATGGTCAATGGCATCTTAGAGCTAACTTGTACTAGCAAATGAAAGTTGATTGTGCCTATCTCCTCCCACCTGTATATTCAATGATATCTTGTGTGTAGCTTGAAATAAGCCATTGTAGAAGTATTATTTATATCATAGAAACTGAAAAGTACTGCAAATCATGTTCTTTTTTCTTCTGGGGAAACATGTTTAAAATTTGTTAAACATTTACCAACATATCACTAACTACTACCCACATGATTTGACTTGCCTGTGTAAGTACATATGAAGATTTATAATTTATGATTATTACTTTACTTAATTTTGTCTGGCCAAGTATTCCATCAAAATAGTCAGATGTGTTACGGAGTATCCTTAGCTGCAAATTCTCTTTGGCTGTACAGTTGCCACGGTTGCTAATATCAGCACCACGGAGAGCGACAGCAAATCTATAAGTGGCCAAGATTAGAAGAACAAAAATATCTCAGAGTTAAGGGTCTGGACTTAGCAGTGGGTTCAAAATTAGAGGGCAGAATAAGAAGACAGTGAAGAGTCTTGGATGAAGGAAGGAGTAAGTGAATATCTACTGCATCCAGGATTTAAGTGTCAGTTGAACACAGATATCAGAAACCGTAGATGTAAGCCAAAATGAGAACATCAGCCTTATACAACAATTAGAAAGAAATTGGTGAAATTTAATATTTCATTGTAAAATATGTGACTAAAGTATTTTCAAAGGGGGTTAGGAGCTAACCCATTAACCACCTAAATTGTGGGAAGTGGAAGGACAAGTGAAGAGTATAACAAATAGGAGATAGTAGAAGGAGTGCTCTATATAGTAGGCAGAGAGTATGGTGCACAAAGACCTAGATAAATCTTGTGCCAGCACTGCCACTGAGTGACCTTGGTCAAGTCATTTGACCCCTCTGAACTCTCGTCCTCTCATCTGTGAAATAAGGACTTTGAACTATATGATCTCTGAATTTCCCAACACCTCTTTGAATCTGGAGAATTTTGTCCAAGTCAGAAAATTTTCTTATGTCCTATATGCCCTCTTAGGAACGGAGTAGGACCCAATAAGTAGAAATCTTTGACTGGGGTAAAAATTAAAATGAGATTCATTGAGAATTTGGCTTCCACATTTCATTGAGACAGTAATTTAGAATAGACTTTTTAGGGACAAACAAAAAAAATACACCAGCATCCCAAAGAGACTCAGCTTCCTAACTCATGACTGTCTCCAACTTACTTTTTATCAAATGAACTAAGACTGAGAGACAGTTATTTTACAGGTCTACCCCTTCATGCATTGCCTTCATTCAGAAAGCAGCTCTACTAGACATCAGCTGTTTGGGAGTGAGTATCATTTATGTGACAAATTTTAAATTGTAAGTTTAATCCATAATACATTGGAGAAGAAAGAAAATTAAATACAAACTGCCCCCCCACCCCGCAATATACACACCCAGGTGAGAAGTTCTGAACATGTCTAAAAAGAAATATTCTCAGAGATGACAATAGAGATGAATGAACTATGAGTCAAGAAAACTGGTCAATTGCTTATCAGAATTAATGAAGAAATGAAACTGAATTTCAGAAAACTTCACTGAGTTTATATTATTGATGTTCATGAAAAGCATTTAGGTAAGAAAGGAACTATATAGAGTTCAACTCTTTCTTTTAAGAGTTGTCACAGTACCTATGAGTGATAGATTAGAATCAAATAGCACATTTTTTCAAGTTTGGAATATGGGGCAGGTGATCTGCTATGGAAGATCACGCATTGATATATGAGCTAACTTCTCTGAAACATGAGCAGGTATTTAAGAAGCTTCTGTGAAGGCATTGAGGACACCATTTACAGATTAGATACCTACAAAAAGAATTACTTCAGTCCCTGATAAATAAGATTTGAACTGTGAAAAAGGAGAGGTTGATATATATATCTGGAGAACATAAGCCCACATCTCTTGTTGATGGCAACTAATTTATAGAAACACAATCTTATATGTGTCCATTTTATAAAATGGACAATGCTCAAATGTTTATATAATTTAAAGTGGACAGTCTTAGGCAAGCAGAAATTCAAGGGTAACATAGAAATTAAAGCCATTGCCTGTAACTGATGCCATTGTCCTCCATTCCTCCTGTTTTATTTTTTTAACATTTTTTGCATAGAAGAACTGGGGTGTAGGCCAGAGGCACAGGGGGTGAGAGCATTCACCAGAGACAGAGTGGGGAACAGAACAGGAGCATTTACTGAAATACACTGCTAAGGAGAGCAGTGGGTGAAACAAGAGAGGTCTGCTGCACCATATGGGTTAGCTCCCTGGCGGGGCATGGAACTCAGCCATAGAGGGGATAGCGCTAAGAATTAACCCCTAAGCCACCAGGGAGGCCCCTCACCCTCTTTTAAAGCTGTACCCGTTGAGCATCATTAGATTATGATGGGAACAACTCTTATTATGAAACCACCGATAAAAAATTTTCCTGTCTCAAAGGCTTTTTTCTGCCCCATATAATCTGACCATTAAATCACCATAAAATTTAAATTCTTAGAGCTTGAAGGAACCTAGAAAGAGCAGCTGTTCTGACTGATGGCAAGATGGTCATATGAACAGATAAATGTCTTTTGGGAGAACTGAGTTTACCTGAGGTTGGTTCAAGGATTTACATGTGGTAAAAATAATTAACAAATTGCCCATCCCCAGGATCATGGTGTCAAGTATAACCATTTATCTGAACCTTCAAAAAACGCTAAGGCTGTGCTTTGCCATAGTCAGAGTTTGGCACGGTGCCCACTCTTAGAGAGCTCACAGGCTGCTGGGAGAGAGTGACCAGTAAAACAAGAAACTAAAAGCACAGTGGGTACCTCAACTCGCTTCAGAGGTTACACCATCACCTAGCCTCATTCTTCCACGTAACCCCTGGGCATACTTAAACTTTCAGCAACCTTTGGGACAGTGGAATTATCACCAAGAAAAAAAATGTAAAGGTTGTCATAGTATTTTGGGATAACCAGAGAGTTGAACTGAAAAACATCTTTTCTCATTTTTTATGATTTCATAATTTTTGGTTCTCTTTCAGCCTATGAAGGACACCCCCATAACTGTTAGTGAAATACATTTCAGGAACCTGCTCCAAAGCCGCTTTCCTTAAGATTGTCCTTACTAGTCCAATCTAGCCACAAGCACTAAATGAATTCACCCTCTTTTCCCCACTACGGTAAATCAAGGATTGCCATATTTGTTTGTTTTCTCTTTCTGTTCACTTGCCTCTGAGTTTCTCTGCAGCTATCCTGTGTCTTCCTCTAGCTTATAAAGGCAAAGAGCAAACATCCTATTTTTTCTGAATTTCCCTGTGCCACTTGGCATAGTGCTTTGCACCAAAGAGATGCTGGCGCAACGTGAGTGTTGCTCCCTTTATATCCCCAAAGCCCACACAGCTGACCATGCGCGGTTATTGTGCCGTCTGTGGTCATCCCTCCCACTGTTTTTTCTTCAATACCTTGATATCCATCATCAGACCAGAGTTTCCTCCACCTCCAACTCTTCTACGGACACTTTTGGATTTAGTTGACTCACTAGCCAAGTACTGATGTGCATATTAGTTACTTTAAACGCCCCTTAAAACTTTGTAAGAAGTTGGGCCTCCCGGTGGCACAGCAGTTGAGCGCTGCACTGTGGAGCTGTTGGCAGCCTGTGATGCGAGTTCGACAACCGGCCGGGGAGAATCCCGCATGGTGCCGCAGACCTCTCCTGCCTCGCCAGCTGCTCCCCTCAGCAGTGTATTTCCATCGATCTGCCTGTTCCGCTCCCCACTCTGTCTCTGGTGAACCCTCTCACCGCCCCACACCTCTGTACTGTACCCCAGCTTGTATAAATAAATCTTTAAAAAAAAAACTTTGTAATAAGTTCATTGCATGTTTTAATGCATATAAAAGGGAACTGACAATAAATAATGTGAGACAGGACGTAATGAATTGTCCATGACCATGAAATGTGGCTTTCACAAAGAACTCTACCAAGGAGCCACAGGAAGCAGGGGTAGGGTACAGGGAGGCAAAAATTAGCAAGACATTATTGGTACCAAAGAATAAGTCACTTTGCATAGTGACACCCATGTTGTTATGGTGTTAGTTGGAGCAGAGGTGTTCAGTGACTGGTGTGACGAAGGAGGCATGAGTCAAAGCTGCCATCATGAGGACACCCCATGCTGTCTCAATAACAGAGTTACCTGCCTCAATAGGATGCAAACAGTGATGTCAGGGTGAGGTGAGTGTAAGTCAGGCTGTCCTGTTCCGAGACAATGGAATCGATGTGTTTGCATTCTCACTTTGATCCTCAGGTGTGTGAAAAATAAAACAAAAGAGATGCATGCTCATTTTTTCCTTCTACAAGGGACTGCCGCAGTCCACAGCTTTCTGGTTCCCCTAGGTGATTTATATGAATTGTGACTGTGAGTTTTGTCCCAGGATGCAGTGTGGACCTGTCTGATCAGATAGCCTCAGAGGATGGTTTCCTTTCTGACTCTAGCAGTCTGTGGCATGCTGCTAAATATTTTACAACCAGCTCCCTAGAAAACAGAGAAAAACCCAGGTTTATAGTGTGTCCTGATTTCCAAAGAATAAATACTATCCTTGGTGCAACTGGAAGCTACTAACGTGGCATCACTGAACATGTTGCTGGGAGGATGCAGTCGGCTCTCACGAGCTAGTACCAGTCAGTTCCAGCATGGCACTGCCAGTAACCCCAAAACATACCCTCGGCTAGGTGCCCTTATAAAGAGACAGAAACAACGTCTTGATTCCCTTGTCGCTGTGAGGGGAGGTGGGTAGTTGTGTGCATGTTTCAGGTGGCTTTAGGGACAGGTGTGCCATTGCTGGGCAGCAAGCTGGAGTCTGCGGGGTCTCTTTAGGTAGGATGATCGTAAACATTTACTTCCTTAACAGGAACATGTTTGATATAAAAGGGAATGTTATGATGATACTAAGACAATGGGCACACTGGGCTCTGCCTGCACCCAGGACTCTGTGCTCACCCTCTCTCAAGGCAAAGTGTAACTTAATGGAGAGCAAGCTGTATATCCGCTTGAAATCTGAATTCTCCATCCATGGGATTGGTGCTGGAGTCCCCATAAGGCTGGCAGGGGCAGAGTCTGCAGAGATCATAAAACTGTGCGGTTTCCAAGCTCACACTTCCTTTGCTTCTTATTTTCAACCACTGCAAATTTCCTTCCTGTCCAGGCAATTGTGTCAGCAACTGAATGCTTCTCTTGTTGGTCTAAGTCCAAACTTCATATTCTCCTTATAAAAAAAAATATGTAAGACTCTATGGGGAAAAAAAGAGTCCAGTAAATAATGTTCTGTATACACCACTCTAAATTTGCTCCTAGTTCTTGCTTATGAGTGTGCAGAAGTAATTATTGATGGACTTGTAATCAGCATGTGCAAAATATTGGGTGTTCTGCTTGTTTTCATTTAACAGTATTTCACATACTCATTTCCATATATTGACACAGTCCACATGATTATCATTTTTTATGGCAATGTAGTACTCCATCATGTTGACACACTCTAGTTTTACATCCCGTTCTCCAAAGGCAAATGTTCTGGCTTCATGCAAACGACTTGTTGTGACTGCAGGCGGGCAGGGAAAGCTCTGGTAGCTCACACTGTAGGAGAAGGAGGGAGCTTGGGTAGGGCGTCAAGGCTTATCTATAACTGGTGCTTTCAGTCTTGAAACTAAATTCCTAACTGGTCACTACAACATGTGTAGATGGGGACACTCACTGAGACAAGGATACAACGTTTTACATGAAATAGTTCATTGTCTGTTGCCTGTTTTCTGCTTTTAAAACCTCAGCTCCTCTAGGATCCCAGATACCAAAAGAGACCACACAGCTTGAGACAGACAACAAAGAGGCATCTAACACCCAAGTAGACAGGCATCAGCCGCCTCTATGTCACACCTAAGAATATAGGCATTTTAATTATACAGCAGAGGAGAAAGTCTGCCAGGTCTCCACATTTCTGAGGAACATCTAACTTCCCAGGGGGTTCCTCCAAGTCCACAGCAGCTAAAAACAGAGAATTCCTCCACAGAGATACAATTCTTGGGTTGAAGACTTGACCCAGGACCTGACCCAGAGAATCCACTTCCTTGAATTCAGAGTCCAGATTGGACTTGCTTTGAATAAGTGTGGCTTGGCCTAGGGAGCAGTATCAGGGAAGGAGGTTCTACTTAAATGCCTCTGGTCTTGAATATAAGGCTAAGTTAATTAAATACGATTATCTTTTTATCGAAGTTGAAGTTTTATCTTCTGTTTAGTAAACTTACAAGGGGGAGGATGCTGAGGGCGTTTGACTTACCACCCCCCCCCCCATAGTGCGTACTATGTGCCAGTTTCTGTTTTAAGCACTTTAGGCTTATTAGCTCACTTCATCCTCACAACTGTACATTATTATCCCCATTTTATTTTTTTTAAAGATTTATTTATTTATACATACAAGCTGGGATACAGGCCAGAGGCGTGGGGCGGCGAGAGGGTTCACCAGAGACAGAGTGGGGAGCAGAACAGGCAGATCAGAAATACACTGCTGAGGGGAGCAGCGGGCGAGGCAGGAGAGGTCTGCCGCACCATGCGGGATTCTCCCCGGCTGGGCGTCGAACTCACATCTTGTGCTGCCGACAGCTCCACAGCGCAGCGCTCAACCGCTGCACCACCAGGGCGGCCCTATTATCCCCATTTTATTAATAGGGAAACTGAGGCCCAGAGAAGTTAAGTAACTTGTTGAATTTACTAAACTAGCCTGTGTCAGATCTAAAATTTGAACCTAAGTGTTTGGCTCCAGGATCTATACCCTAAAGTACCCTGATCTTCTAATGAAATCCCAGTGCTTTCATCCACAGGTGAGCATGGCCTCCTTCTACCCCAGGCCAGAGCAAGCCTCCTCCAGTCTCAGAGGAAGAACCCCAGACAGGATGGGCTGCCTTCATCCATCTGAGCCTTGTGGGCTTAACAATCGACAACATGGCTAAAATGATTAACCCCAATTTTGCCTCTAATTTCCTTTCTAAATAGATTTTCCTCTGCCGATGAAATCTGTCTCAATTTGGGGGTGGGTGGGTAAGTAGGGGAGTCTGGACTGATTTGGTACCAGAAGTCTCACATGTCTGTTGGGGAAAATATATGGAGGGATTATACTCCTCAAATATGTTGGGGAAACCACAGCTTAATCATAGTTTAGCCATCCATCTACCCATCCATCCATCCATCCATCCATCCATCCATCTATCTATCCATCCATCCAACCATACATCTCTTATCTATCATCCAACTATACATATCTTCATCTATCAATTATTCTGTCCATTTTTTTGTCTATCTATCTATCTACCTACCTACCTACCTACCTAACCACCCTTTCTGCAAGGGTTGCTAAGACAGTGTTGAGACCACCTATCAGGATGAAATCCCAGTGCTTTCATCCAGAGGTGAGCCTTGCCTCCTTCTGCAGGTAACCTATCAGCCTACTGGGTCACCTGCCAAGGCCCTGTTTATGGGCGTCATAAAATGTCTGTGGAGAATCCAACAGCTGACTTTCCAGGGTCTTTTCTACTGTCTGAAGGATCAGAAAAAAAAATACATCAACTGGAGAAATTAAGCCATTTTTCTTCAGGGGAGAGAAATGGAGTAGCAGACCTTCCACATTAAAATGCTATAGTAGATTCTAGATGAATGAAAAATTGGTCCGCATAGTAAGGAGAGCTTTAGACGGCTCCTAAATGACTCCTGGCAGGGGCCACAGGGCAGAACTGTGCCTCAAGCCTGCTCAGGTCAGCAAGCTGGGTGCTTGGAGCTTCTGCTCTGGGGGGCAGTCCTAGGACACCACCCTCTTCATTTTCCCCACCATTTATTTTCCCAAAAGGGTAGTTGTGCAGGGGCGAGGCGTTGCAAGGGCACCTCCTCCAGTCACCTCCTTTACTCGCTTTGGTGCTGAGAACCAGACATTCAACAAGTCTCATTCCCCTCCCAACTCTACTGGCCCTGTTGGTCAGAAAGAAGGTTTCAGTCTTTGGAGGGTGCAGGGTCTGTCGCAGAAGAAGCATATTAGCCCAGCTTCAGGCGATGAACCCAAATATGATCCAGGTATAATGTCATGAGCGGCCGGAAACCTAATCACAGCCTATCTGGGGACCTTAACAAATAGAAGCGGCCGTGCCGATGACAGTAAGCAGGTTAATGGAAGCCACAGAGGCAAGAGAATTCACTTAAGGAGGCCAGTCCAGACTCCACCTTTTGGGGGTCAGCTTCTGTGGGCTTTCTGTGCCTGAACTTCCTGAGTGTCTGCCTGGAGTTCCTGGCTCCAAAAGGGCATTTCTCGCCTGGCGGGGTTTGGGGGGACAGAGGCTCCTTTGTCTTGCCATTGCCTTTTTTAGAGTGACCCTTCTGCCTACTGCTAGTCCTCGCTTCCTCAAGAGTGGCCTTTCGGAGGAAGACGAGAGCATAGCTCTGTCAGCCTGCGTGCAAATCTGACCCACTAGGCAGGTGGGGAGTGGCTTGCTGGCTCTAAGGGTCAGTTTCAATGTTGATGAGGTGCAGGGTTGTGATGTTCACCTGTAGGTGCCTCAGACATCGTTGCTGCTGTCCTCATTATTGTTTGCCACCCTGACGTGAGTGGAAGGACCCTGAATCCCTGCTATTCCCAACCATTGCCTGATACACAACAGCTTCATTTCTACCATGATTTTTGTTTATTGGTGTCTAATTTCATTTCAGAGGCTTATGTGCTCTTAGGTCCTCTTAAAAGGCTAGTATGCATGGGGCAATGAGACATCAAACCTGCCATATTCACATTTTCCCACAAAGCACCTAAACTGAGAATGTTCTTCCAGTGGGTATGTGGACCCAGCCATACAGCCTGGCAAAGGAGAAATTTCTCTGAACTTTTTCCCTTAAAAGTTCATGCAACTACAAAGATGCATGTCTTGTTTAGAAAAAAAAAATTAAAATCAGATGCTGCCAGAAGAAGAGCAGTGATTTCCCACTGGTTGTGTGGTTCCCAACCCCAAGCCTGCTGCATCAGAATCCCCGCGGGGCTGGAAACACACAGCTGCCCGGGGCCCATGCCTGCCTTCTGGCCGGCATGGCAGTACTGACACCTGAGGGTTTGGGCTTTCAATCATGTCCTTGGGTGATTGATTTTGCTTGACCCAGGCTTGAGGTCCACTAAAAGTCAGCTCCCCTAGTCTGAGGCAGGTGACCTGCAGGGAGGCATGTTTTTACCCAGGAGGGAGGAGAACCAGGTGCAGCGGCCACATGGAGAGCCTGGAGCGGGGAGAGGAAGACTCAGAGACCAGGGGAAACAAAGGGCTGGGCCAGAGGCACTAGGAGGCCAGTAAGATGCGCCTCTGGCAAGCAGTCTCCATATCATTACCTTCAGCAGATTAGTGCTGGCATCAGTTTGATCCAAGCCTTTGGTTTCTTAAGACTCTGTAGCCTGAACATGAGAATTCAGGCAAAGGGCCCTGGGCTGGACACTGACCACGTCACCAGGCCCTGCCTGCCTGAGACCTGTTCCCAGGCCTTGGAATGTGAGTCAGGTCCTGCAGGGGAGATCACAAAAGCTGCCCCTGGTCAGAACAGTACAGCAGAGGTTGCTGGCGGTGTTCATCTCACTCGTGGGAAAGGCGGGCATGGGGGAGGGGCACAGATGCTGCTGTCTTTCAGAAGACCGCACTCTGGAAGGTTCTCTAGACTCCCAGTCCAGTCCAGGGCATAAGTCCCTGCTCATCTTTTCCAGGCCCATCCCTGAGTGGTCAGGCGCTCACCAGGTCTGGCCTTCCGAGGATGCTCCAGCGCAGCTCAGCCCCAAGAGACAGCAGGCCTGCGCCTGCGCGCCCTTTCTCCCACGGCTGGACAAGGGTGGCAGATGCTTGCCACCTCGGGTTTTCCAGTTTGCCGACTAGGCAGCCCCAGGCCTAGTTTTTTGCTGAGGCAGGTGAACCCCTGGGACCTGACCTCTGCCCCCTGTCCCTCGGCAGGGCCAGTTGTCAAGGAGATGACAGGATTGAATTCCGAGTTAAGGGAACCAATTCTGTCTGTTTAATTTTATCTTCACTCTCTCTTCCTCTCTTCCTCCTGCTTTCCCTTCTTCCCTCTCTTCCTTCCTTCTTTCTTTTTTTTTTTTTTTAAATCCCACATAGCTGTTAAAAGAATAGTGGTCATTTTTTTTTAAGATTTTATTTTATTTACACATACAAGCTGGGGTACAGGCCAGAGGCGTGGGGCAGAGAGAGGGCTCACGAGAGACAGAGTGGGGAGCAGAACAGGCAGATCAGAACTACACTGCTGAGGGGAGCAGCGGGCGAGGCAGGAGAGGTCTGCCGCACCCTGTGGGATTCTCCCCGGCTGGGCGTCGAACTCGCGTCACCGCTGCCGACAGCTCCACAGTGCAGTGCTCAACCGCTGCGCCACCGGGGAGGCCAGTGGTCATTTTCTTAATGGTGACCAAATCATTATTTTATTAAAGCAAGACCTTTTGCTGGTTCTTTAAAAAAAAATCTCAGCTGTAGGGTTTATTTTGTATTTATACACACAGCCGGGTGTTCTGTTACTGAGAACTTCTAAACCCTTTGGCAAACTCACCTGTCATCACCACAGCATCCTGGGGTGACTGTATGGCCCCCCAGTTGTCTCATGCAAAAAAATAGAAGTTCAAAGGCAAGGTTCATGATTAACCAGTGACAGCTGGGCCTGGAGCCTAGGTGCCCTGACCCCAAGTTCAGCGGCAGCCAGGACTTAGGCCAGGGTGCCCCAATGCCAGGGACCGTGCCCCGAGGTCAGGTCTGTGCAGTCCGCGCAGACAGCTGGGCTTTGTGCTCTGGTTCCCATGATGCTGATGCAGGTGACACCCTGCTTCGGGGGGTGACATTATCTCTATACTTAGTCAAAGTTGTCCACTTTCCAAGACAAATCTAGCAATGGTGCATCTTATTTCTCCTTTTCATGCCCATGTGTTCCTGCTTACTTTAGGACTGTGGTGAGGGCACCATCTCAATGCCAGGCTTTCTGGGTGCAAATTCTGGCTCCACCACTTACAAAAGTGAACATGTACAAGGCCAGCTGACCTGCTTTCTTGCCTGTACAGTGAGGACAACCAGGACACTAACTTCTTGGGTTGTATGAAAATTAAATCAATTAGCCTTGGCAAAGAGTTTAGAAAGGGTTTGGAACCAAGTATATGCCATCCAAGGACGCTGCACAATTTTTGGTTTAGGTATTTGTTGTTGTTGTTGCTAGTTTGCTTCTAATAAAAGATTGGACTCTTGGAAAATACATCCCACTGGGTTATTACCATGTATGTTTTGGTGGTTCAGTCCTCACCTCACTGTCTTTTGGGTTTTTGTTTGTTTTTTAAACAGAAACTATTTATATGTAAGTGAATTTACTTCCATTTACAAAAGGGCTGTCATAATTCTTTTGGAACACATTAATTTCATACTTCTCCAGAATGCTCAAGGATACCTGTGAGGCACTATTGCCCTGAATATCTCCAAACAAATTCTATCCATGTGATTCTGTCATATTATCAGACAACAGAACCTTTTGCCTTTCAACAAAACCAAAAGTGTTTAAAGAACAGTCAGACCTTCTCTATCTGATGAATAAACATAGATTGCTATTTACAGCTTTGTTAAATCTAGTACACCTAGGCTGCTCTTTAATTATGGATGAAAAAAAAACATTCAATAATACCTATTCATTCTTCTCAATTCTAAACAAAAAGTCACATATTTTGTATAGACATCTATAAATATACTCTTGATAACTGAGACAATGACTATCAGAAATCCAGATAGCAATACCTGTTGCAGTGTTTGTCATTTTGAAGCAAGGAGATTAGGAGTCCTGGTGATCGGCTTTGGCAGGGAAAGTGACCTGGGAGGCAGGTCTGTGAAGGGTGGTCCCAGAAGGGAGTTACCTTGCCAGCAGGTGGGACTATATTTATTTAACAAAAATCTAAAAATTGATGAAGAAAATAAGGCATTTCAGAATTTATCTCTTCTGTGATTTTTGTGAAAGGAATGTGTCTTTTCATGGGAGTTGTTGTCTAGGCCACTTCTCATTTACTTTTTGCTAAAGAGAGTATTATCGCCTGATAGATGGTGTCCAGTTGGGATGGTGGCTGGTGAGTTTATCGACCTGATATTTTGAAGTACTCAGCCTCTGAGGCTGGGCTGCCTGTTCCTTGCTGTTTCCAATCCTTGGATGTGTCAGGCTGCAAAAATGTTTGCTATAGGCAAACCCTGGTGTCAACTCTGGGGAATAAGAATGACTGGTTATATAAAATTCTGTTTTGTGACTAGTAAAATGTTAATATTAGCCAGGGTGGTCTCCAGTAACTGGTATTCATTGAGCACCTACTCTGTGCCAAATAGCAGCAGCCAGAAGGCAATTACTGTTCCAATTTCCTAGCTATTCTCTCAAATCATTCTACACACACACACACACACACACACACACACACACACACACACACACACACACACACTTGCAAAGGTGTAGCATGCCACACACACTTTTGTACTCTGTTTTTTGCTTAATATTGTATCTTGTGATTCATTTCAAATAACACATAACCTTCAGCAGAGCTGCTTCATTCTTTTATTTCTTTAAATTTTTTATTATTATTTATATCTTTTACATTATTGTGTATTCCCCATAGGTTACCCACCATTGAGTCACCCGTGAACCATCACCATAGTCCCTTGTGCTGTTTACAATAGCCAAGATAAGGAAACAACCCAGATGCCCAAAAATAGATGATTGTTTCATTCTTTTAAATGACTGCACAGTATTCCACTGCTTGGATATACCATTATGGCTATGACTAATGCTCCATTGATGGAGCATTTCCAAACATTAAAAATGCTGCAGTAGATAAGCTTGTACACATGTCATTTTATAGGTGGGAGACTAGATCAGCAGGATAACTTCAGCAGTGGGAACCCAGTTTTTAAATAAGAATTCACATAGATCTTTTCTAAAGGTGACCAGAAGCAGAAGCTTGTGCTATTAAATGAACTAATAAGATGTAGGGAAAGAGTAGATGGTGTAGAAGAGAGCACTGACTTTATTGCAGTCAGATAATTATCCAAGTGAACTTGGGCTGGTCTTTTAATTTCTTTGAACCTTTTCTTCATTTGTAAAGTGGATCATTGGAGGAAAAGGCCCAGGAACATATGCACCTTTTAAAATCACTTGCTGTTCTGAGATCCAGTGTAGCTTTTCCCTATGCTCCTCGGCTTCTCCTTGCTGAGCTATGTGTGATGTTTAGGTTTTATTACTTTCTAAGGGGCTGGTATCTCCACTGTATCTTCAGTTTTGCTGGAAAATGAGGCACAGTGCAAATAGCCCTGAAGAGTTGAAGTGTCTGTCTAGCCTGGGCATTTGTCCCAGCTGTGTGACACTGGGAAGTCTCTTTCTTGTGGGCCACCCTCCATTATTGAGTGAGCTTCCAGGGTGCCCAAGAAAGGTAAAGCCCATTTCCATCTTTTTTTTTTTTTTTTTGCACAGGGGACCTTTTTGTCTTTGCTATGTTCAGTTTTCAAACATGACTGAGACTTTATAAGCTTCTTTCCTTCCTGTGGCCAATGTTTGCTCAGGAGAGTGGATTGACTGGGGAGCCCCAGGTAAAGACAGGATTGAGAATTGCTGGTGGGAAAGATTAGACTAATCCCCGTAAGCCAGTAGGGCCATTAGTTAAATCTTTTCTTAGGGTTCTGTCTGTGGTGCTCTTGTGACAGGTAACCATTTATTACCCGAAGTGAGTCCTGAGATTTCATGGGAGTTGAATTATTAAAAAAAATGTTGACACAAGTGAGGTGCCAGTATAAGCCCAGAGTAACCTGTTCCTCATGGTCCTTAGTCTTTCAGGGGTGGGCATGGATGACTAAAGAGCCAACACAGAGAGCTTGGTTAATGAAAGACAGCTTTGGGTTGCTAACGGAAGTGTCAACACCACCATAAAGATGAACTTTGCTAATAATAGTTTCTCTATAAATATTTTAGTTCAAGTTCAGGGCTGATGGATTAGGTGGGGAGGGGTGTGAGTGTGTGCACAGAGAAAGAGACAGGGTTTCTGCAAGGAGCTCTGACTGCCCGAGAGAATACAAAACTGAGAACTGTCAAGGAATAGAATTTGGCTGTTGTGGAGACGCTTCTTACTTCAGCCAGGGAAAGTCCCAGCTTTCACCTGAATCTTATCCATCCTTGAATGGATTTATCATCATGGATATTCCCCAGTTTTCCTTAATGTTCAGAGTAGAGGGAATCTCCATACTGACAAAATTCCAGAACAGAGGAGGAGCTCGCTGGCTCCTTAAATCGGGGCCTCCTTCTGCCTCAGGCATCCATGGCACAAGGAGTTCGCCACCAGGATCCTGTAATGTGATTCCCCACAAACCTGCCAGAGTTTGAAAGTAGGGCCTTTTGGGCACATTAGGTACTGGCAGGAGCCGGTGAACCAACTTGAGAAATCATGGGCCACAGCCAGGCCCGCAGTGACCCTTCCTGCTGCTCTAGTCAGAGCCTGTGGCGTTGGTTCTCCTGAGGGATTCATGGCCTTGCTGTGGCCGCTGGAGGCCAGGAGGCTGTGGGCACCAGACAGTGCCTTCCTCTTTGTGCTCCTTTTCAGCTCTCTCTTTCTGCCTTTCCCCACTTTGTTCTTTGTGGAAAAGTTCCAGCATGGAGAAGAAGGATGAAGAATAGTCAAGGAAAAGGAGGAGGGAGAGGAGGAACAGGAAGAGGAGGGGGAGGGGGGAGGGAGGGGGAGGACAGCCACCCTGTGCAAGGATGCGATTTTGACCCCCTCTGCTCCTAAAAAATCAATACTCCTTTGAGTTTCTGTGAGGAGTGTTTTAGAGGCTCCCTTCCCAGAGCAGCCCTACTCTGTAGAAGCTGATATTATCTGATGACCCTTCTCATACTTACACATTTTTTTTAATAAAATATTTCCAGAACCTCACCTTCTTCTATAGCTCCAACTTGACTGCCCCCTATCTGCCTTGGAACAGTGTCTCTTATCTGTCCAGTCGGGAAGGAAAAGCTCCTGATGAACATACCTGAAGGCACCGGGGATGACAGAGGCCATCAGCTGACACGGTGGCCTTCAGCGGGGAGGCAGGGCAGGGCAGCCGTGGGAAGCCTGGCTGCAGGCTTGCCTGGAAGTGGAGAAAAATCTGTCAGCTTGAGAATGACAGTCCCCTCCAAGCAGTCCCTACCGTCCCCAGTGCTAAGGCAAGGACAGCCGGCCCCAGCTGCCTCCTGGCCACGGCATGTGCCACTTCACCAGGAAACAAGCCGTCTCTGCAAACTGCCAAACTCCAGAGCTAGAAGAGACTCAGGTGCCACATAATCCGGATGTTGCAAACTGGGGATCAGGGCAGGGCCTGAGAGGACATGTCTTTTTTCACCTGCAAGGTGTTTTTTGTTTCTTTGTTTCAAGCTGAATTTGTTGTGCTACTTAAAAAGCAGGTGATTTTGATAAAAAGTAGAGTTTGAGAAGTTTTCTTGAAAATGTATGAGCTCTGGGGACCATTGACATGGTCCCCAAGGCCACAGCCCCTACCCACGTGGCCCCCTCGTTGATATGGTGCATTGAGGTGCTGAGGGCACCCAGGTTATGACCTCACACCTGAATTCACCCCCTTTCCCTCTTTCTTTCCTTCTTTCCTTCTCTCTCTCTCTCTGTCTCTCTCTCTCTCTCTCTTTCTCTTCCTTTCATATCCAGAAGGGCAGATTTATTATAAAAGGGGAGAGAATAAAGGATATTTCCATACACACACGCAGGCCATAAGAGCTGGCCCCGAAAGGGATGGCTGTGCTAAAAGCGAGGGGCGGACATAGCAGGGGCGGGCGGCCTTGGGAGGAGAGCGACTTCTGCTTTGCCAAGGGAGAAGGTTGGCGAAGAGAAACACTCACATAGTCACCAGTAGGCAGCATGGCTGCTGCCCCTTTCCCCACTCCCAGAGGAGAAAACAGGAACCTGAAGGTGAAGCACCTTCCCAGATACTGGCAGGGCCCTACTGGGCATGCTCTGGTTGCTGGAAACAGTACCTGTTCAGTCTGGCCCCCCCTCAAGTCCTTCGGTTTGTTGGTGTGTTCAAATCACCATTTTTCTTGCTTTCTCATGAAGTGACTTCCAAAGCTCGCTTTGCCAAGACAGTTAAGTATCTGTGTCCTGTGTTCTCCTCCCTCCCTGTTATTTTTTTAATGGATTAAAAAAGTAGTGCAAGGAATTCACTAGCACAAGACCAGTCCTGCAAGAAATGTTAAATAGAGTCCCTTCAGTTCTTCAACTAGAAGGAGCTAGAAGGTAGCTTCCTTTAAAGTAAATCCTCTGATAACAATATATAGTGGCAAAATGTTAAAAGCCAGTGTTATTGGAACTTTGGTTTGTAAATCCTCCTTTAACTTTCTTAGTTTAAAAAGAAATGCTAATTCATCAAAGAAAATTTGGAGACTAGGGACAACCACACAGAAGCAAACCAATAATCCCACCACCCAGAGAAAACAGCTGGCGGCAACTTACTGGACTTAGGGTCATTTTACTATTTGATTGGAGCCTTTTTCTACATGCGCTTTAGTTCCTGGTCTGTCTCACTGCACAGTGTGCTGGGGTATTTTGCCATGTCACTATCTCTCTGTTTAAAGCAAACTTCCCTAAAGGCTGCAAAGGGAGCAGAGCCTGAATGGGCCACAGCTGACTGACTGATGTAGGGGTGCTTCCCCTCTGTCAATCAGCAGGAGGGGTGACCCATCTTGGGTAAGCTCTGAGGCTGCCTCCTCCCCCTCACTCAGGGTCAGATTCCCTCTCTTCCCCACCGCACTTTGCATTGTAAAGTCTAGAATACCATGTGCTGCCTTGAGCCCTCGACCTTCACAGGACCCCCAAATTTACCTACTGTCACCATATGTGCCCCCTAAACACACCTCGCATGAAAGACTCCTCTGCTCTCCTGCCTGCAGGGAAAGTTGCATCCCCCCCAGACCTCAATTAATGTGTTTCACTCCTCTGCCAGCCTGCAAAATTATCCAAACAAGCCAATGACAACCTCCTGTGGGAGCCAGGGAGCTTGTCACCCTCTTGCTACTGCAAAGCTGGTCTCACATGGCTCCTGCCGGCTCGGTCCACTAGGGAGCACCCTGTCTGTCCCTGCATGCATGCAGCGCTCTCCTCCCCTGGGGCTGCCCGTGTGTGTGACTAATCAACTCACCAGTCTCAGTCTCATCTGCTCGATGGCCAGTGTCATGTTCAGCTATCCCTGTGACCCCGAGGTGGGACCTCCCTCACCAGTGGAGTGAAAACGGGGTACGCACACTTTTGCTCTGCTCTGCCCACTATGAAACTTAGAAGAGGTTTAAAATGTTGGTTGGTAAGATGTCCTTCAATGGGTGAATATATTGTGACTGATCCAGACTGTGGACCATTATTTGGGGGCTAGAAGAAATGAACTATCAAGCCATAAAAAGACATGGTGGAGCCTTAAACACATACTGCTAAAGTGAAAGAAGGCAATCTGAGAAGGCCACGTACTGTGTGACTCCAATTGTACCAATGTCCTGGAAAAGGCATATTATAGAGTCAGGAAAAGATGAGTGGTGGCTAGAGATTTGGGGGGAGGGAAAGGGATTGATTGGTGGCACCTAGTGGATCTTTAGGGTAGTGAAGCCCTTGTATGCTATAATGAGGGGTACATATCATTATGCATTTGTAAAAATCCATAGAAGGTACAACGGAGTGAACTCTAATATAAACTATGAACTTTGGTTTAAAATAATGGTGGTTTGATTTTATGTTTATATATATTTCAAAATGATCACCGCAATATATCTAATTAACATTCATCAGGATAAGTAGTAACATTTTTTTTTCTCATGATGAGAACTTCTAAGATTTCCTCTTTTGGGGGCTGCATTTTAATAGGGCTCCATGAATAAAATCTGAAGAGCTGAATAATCCACTGAGGCCAAGGGAAGGGGGGCAGGGACTCCAGAGTCCCCACATGGTCACGTGGCCTGGGCTGTATGCACAGGCTGGGGCCTGGTGTCTTCTTCAATCAGAAACTCCATGTTCAGGAGTTGGGTGGCTCATTTCTGCCACTTGCTGGGTGAGTTTGGGCAAGTGCTTTCCTAGCTTTGAGACTCTGCTTCTTTATGCCTGAAATGGCAAAACCAACCATCTCTGCCATTTCTTTGCCATCTCTGCCCATCACCCCTGCTATGCTCCTGCTTCTGCCCACTTTCCTCTGCCCATCACTCTTCCCCTGTGGGCACCTGTCAGCAACAGACATTTTTTTTTTCCATTTAGTGAATGTTTAAAGAGCACCAGCAACGTGCTAGGCAATGTTCCAGTTGCTTTGTTTTAGTTGAGATGTTCCTATAAAATTGAAGACAAAAACAAAACAACCCTGACATTTCAAGAAAAAGAAGACCACAATCTGTAATGAAAGGAGCTTTGTGTTGGGCTCACGTAGACTCAGGTTCAAGTCCTGGCATTTAGTACTTGAGGATCATTATGTGGCGTACAGCAGAGAGAAGAGGTCCTCAGTTCGTCCTCTTCCTGGTGCATGACCTTGGCCAGTTTTAGCTTCTTGGATTTCACAATAAGGTTGATATTTCCTGGGGGCGGTTGTGATGCTTGGTGCTGATCCTGTGATGTCTTTCCTGACACCCTGTACCTGGTCATCATCCCCCTCTGCCCCACCAGCTCCAAGAGATAGGACATCTCCTTTCTTTTTGCCATTTGGGCCGCCAGACCTCAAACCCTGCCCCTGTCATCATTTGGCCTTTGTCCCATTAGGCCGCAAATCCAAGCATCAGTCATGTACCTGTTTTAAGAGCTCTGACACTTGACTCTTTGTTTTTTTTAAGATTTATTTATTTTTGCATACAAACTGGGGTGCAGGCCACAGGTGTGGGGTGGTGAGAGGGTTCACCAGAAAAAGAGAGGAGAACAGAACAGGCAGATTGGCTGAAATACACTGCTGAGGGGAGCAGCGGGTGAAACAGGAGAGGTCTGCTGCGACATGTGGGAATCTCCCTGGCCGGGCATCGAACTCACGCTGCAGCCGCTTCCGACAGCTTCACAGCGCTGCACTTAATCTGTTGCACCACCAGGGAGGCCCTGACACTTGACTCTTTGTAGGGACATTTTGGATGTTTGTTCAAAGTCTTAACACAGTGTCTGTGACTGTTAATAACTCACAAAGCATCCTTGCCCCCCTCCAACACAGTCGCCTTCATCCAGTGAGGCCCTGTCCTGAGTGCTTGGGCTTGGCTCTGGGGCCATCCTTGAACCACCCAAGAAAACCTGTGTCTTTTCTTTGTTATCATGTCAAAAGTACTTCCCAAATAACATTTACCACATTCTTTAGTGGTAAGTCTTAATTCTGAACCTATCATTATCAAAGATGTCCTAGTTCTCTAAACCTATATGATTCCATACATTTACTCTATTGTTATTATCTGACCAAGCAGTCATGGCCAAACCCAGCTGCAGGAATGAAAGATTGCCACCACTGAGAGTCATCCAAAAGAATATTCAACAAAGCAATGAAGGAAAAGCCAGAAGAGATATCAAAATGCTTTAACAATGGGAATAATGTTAGAGTAAGAAAGAACTTTGAAGGAAAGTAGTTTTCTTTTCAATGAAATGGGTGAAAAGAAGTCCCGTTGCGCTACAGTTATCCTGTGTGGGGGGAAGGGAGGAGAAGGCCAAAGAAGTTCCAACAGAGTGTCCAGAAATGCAAGGTGGCTGACCCTCCAGTTGTTCTCCCATGGGATCTAACTCCTGATTCCTTCCATGTATCATGGGAAAGAGGAGTGAACCTGGAGATGGTCTTGCTTTTTGCTCCAAAATAATGGATGCAAATATCCTCCAACTAGACATCCCAGGGGTGGAGGGAGAGGTCATATAAGCAAGGGGCCATAAATACTGCGAAGAGGACCCAGGCGTGGAACTGACAGTCTAGTTGAGGGGGTGAGTCAGGACAGAAAAGCATGAGCAATGTGAGGGTAGCACTCGGAGCAGGGCCTCAGTGGGGCTCAGTGGGGTTCCACAGAAGAAAGAGCATTTCCATTGGGCTGTGGAATTCTGGGGGCACTTGGGAGGGAGCAGATTGTGGAGATGAAGGGGCCACACCCAACTGAGGGATCTCTTCATAATTAATTATTATGAATTAATAATGTCTTATTAATTCAATGACTCAACTAAAAACTTACACAATAAGGACACTGTGAATAGTCACTTACGTTGCTTCTTCTCTCTCCTTCCAGGGCGGAAGTGCCATTCATTTTCCATGTAAATGTGAGATGACATTAGGTCCCTTTGCTCATTTGTCCATATGTGGAAAAGGGGAGGAATACCCAACTTGCATATCTTACTAGGCTGTTCTGAGGATGGGGTGATAGATACAGTGCATGAGGAAAACTATCCATTCACTTATTCATCCATTTATTCAAACAACCATAAGTTGAGCCCTGTGAGCTTCCACAAAGAGCAGAGGGGAAAAGGTCTTTGAGGAGTGAGAAATAGATAACAATGAGTAGAGACATTGAGCATTGGCTCTGGAAATGCTCTCTGGGGCCCTGGGCTCCTAGTAATTGCATCTTCTCTCTTTTCATTAGCTGTTCAGAGGATAAAATCTCAGTATCAACAGAGGGGCATCTCTTGTGAGAAAGTCAGCAGGGGTGGGAAGTGCACACCCTACAACTGGCCTCTACATTTGGATACCCAGGCTGGGCCAGGAGTCTTCACCCCTCACTGGTAAGACATCTTGCTTATACAGCCTCTTCCTCTTTTGCAGTCCCCAGTGCTCTGCTTGAAGATGGCAGCATTTGACTTTTCATTTTTCTGGGAGAAATGGAAGAACAAAGAGGCACGTGGGAGGCACACTTTCCTCGATGTGTCCTCTGGGTAGCGTGTGCTCAGAGCCCCCAAGAATCAGCTTAACTTCTTCAAGGAAGAGCCAAGAATGGAGATTCTCAGTTTCCCTCTTCCTGGTTGACACTGGTCAAATGACTAATTGCTTTGACTGAGTTCACAACCCTCCACTTTTTACCTAGGTTCTTGGAGCAAGACAGTTGCTAGGAGCCCCTGAAGGAAGATTAGAAAGAGGTGAAAAGGTAAGGTCTGGGGCAGTATTTACTCTCCCACACAACCTGTGTGACCAAGAGAATGAATGAGGAGACTGCAGATAAGGTTAATCAGCACAACCTGCTCATGGCTTCATAGGGATGCTGGTTACAATTTTATTAAACCCCAAGAATGTATTTTGATAAAGGAAAAAATGAGGTGGTGTTTCCACTGTTGAATTTCCTCAGAAAATCAGCCTTTCCCGAAGATGGCTTGACATTCTCTGTAAACATAATTAGTCTGGAGTCCCTGCCACACGGTAGTAAAGATGCCTTCACAAAAGCAGAAGGGAGATTAAATGATTACATTAGTAGAGCAAATATATGTATGATAAAGTTTTATGAGCTCTTCTTCCAAGAAAGGGGCTCTGTAAAAGCAGTATTTTATTATTGTTGTTTCTAGGCTCAGGGAAATGGAGCCTCCCTTACTCAACTTGGCAGTCTGGGACCATATTTATTCTGACTTCGCCCTTTTGTATTTTTCAAGAAAATTCACAACAAACATCATCATGTTATGAATATTATTTAGAGCTAAATCTTAAATACCCTGTTTTATACTAGATAACCTTTTCTTTTCGATAATAGTTCAAAATTTCTCTCATATGATATAGTAAATTCATGAGATTATTGTAGCAATAATATTGCTACAAATTATTGTAGCAAAGCAGCTGTGAAAATATTAATATAATGTGATGTCTTGTTGAGATTATGAGATTTCCTTCTTTGTAGGATTTTAACAGTCATTTCATTGATGCTCAGGGATCTGGATGAAAACGGACAGATGGTCTAAATGATGCTCTGGGCATAACCCTTCCCTTTCCCATAAGCACAGACCTTAAGTAAAACAAGACTTCTGTCCAGCTCTCAGTTGGTCCTTGCAGGCAGGGATTTACAGCCCAGCACAATCAGATGGCTATTGCAGGTAACACACTGTTGTCAGTATACAGCCACATGACTGTAACACAAGTTGGCTTTTTTATATTAAGTAAAGGGGAAAATGTAACTACATACAGTGACTAAAAGTGAAATTATGGAAGCCACATATTAGTATCAATCACCTCTGTTCTTCTAGTTAGTTGAGGAAAACATTCTGAAGGAAGTTTTTGTTGTTTGTTTTATTTCTGTTAAATGACAAGAAAGAGTGTAAAGGGTTGGAAAAGGGATGATTCTAGGTCCTCCAAATTTTTGTCCTAATAATTGGAAGGGAAGCATAAAAGTCAGATGCCTTTGTTCTTCATTGCTAAAATGTGCAAACTATTTCCCAAAGGCATACTGCAGTGAAACATCAGGAGAATCCTGCTTAACTGTATTAGTTATTTATTGATGCATAATAAATGACCCCCAAACATAGTGACTTAAAACAACAATTGACATTTATTATCTCACAGTTTCTGTGAGGTCAGGAATTTGGAAATGGCTTAGCTGGATGGTTCTGGCTTTTATGAGGTCAGATAAACTTCGGAGCCACAATCATCAGAAGGTTTGACTAGGACTGGAGGAATTGCTTCCAAGATGGCACATTCTTGTGACTGGCAAGCTGATGCCAGCTGTTGGTGAGGCACCACAGTTCTTCATCACTTGGACTTTCCCCCTTGGGCTGTTCTGGTTCCTCAGGACATGGCAGCCAGCTTTCCCCAGAGCCAATGACTCAAGAAAAAACAAGACAAGAGCTACAGCATTATTTATGACCTAGTATCAGAAGCCACAAGCCATCATTTCTGCAAAATCCTTTTGGTTACATAGGTCAACCTAGGTTTAAGGGGACTACACAAGAGTGTGAATACCAAGATGTGAGGCTCAATGAGCGCGGCCTTGAAAGTGTGCTATCATAGTAATGTATTTGAACTTTCAGTCTGTCCTCTACTCCTTGTAGCAGTGTTTTTTCTAAACATCATTCTGTCATTCTCCTCAAGATGTCAATATAGCAAGTAGCTAAATAACAAAGCAAAACCCTCTACCTACTCTAGCTGCACTGTGGACATTCACACCACCACCACTACCAATAACAAACTTCACAGTCAAAGGAAATAAGGCCAACTACATTTGGAGACTCATAATTCACTTGATATCATAAAAGCTCTAAAGAGCACTCTAGTAAGAGGATGTGTTCAACTTTGACCTAACATTTCTTAAACTCATTTGACTGAATCTTCCTTCGGGGAATATATATTAATGTCTCCCCAAATAGTATGTTCAGAAGGACATAATTTGTGAAATGCCTTTCTGGGGTTGTTCCAAATTAGAGCTAATCTGTCTCTAAGCTTTCCTGGCCTGTCCCCAAAGACATGTCTATGGTTTTGTGATGTTTGTGGGGATTCCAGTGGGTGTGTGGTGGGGGAGGTAAGGGAGGGGCCTGCCTTGGTAACCATCAGTTTCCTCTTCAGGGATTGCAGTTTCCATATTAGCTCTTCTCTAATCCCAGCAATCAGAAAACTAGGAAGTCATTTAGAAAAGAATTGGGGTCATCTTATTGCCAATCACATTAGAAGAGTTCTTTGGTGGTATTGTTGCATTTCTTTTAAAGAAGGAAAAGGGAACATAGCCATCTCCCAGAAAGTAAGCACCCCGGTTCTCATCCCTGTGGCAACATGACCTGGGTAAGCTTGGGCAAGTCTCTTTAACTTTTTAAAATTTATTTAAAGACTTTATTTCTTAGAGGAGTTTTAGATTCATAGTAAAACTGAGAAGAAGGGTCAGAGATTTCCCATACATCTCCTGTCCCCCCCCAGCCCCCCCCACAGCTGCCCCCATTGGTACATTTTTTACCATCCACAAACCCCCGCTGACACACCAAACTCACCCAAAGCCCATCATTTATGTTAGGTTCAGGTCTGCTGATGTACATCTATGTTTGGACAAATGTCCCATGCCCTGTATCCTTCATGACGCTCTCAGGCAGGGTATTTTCACTGCCCTGAAATTCCTTGATGCTCACCTAATTCATCCCTCCTCAGCTCCCCTTCATTCCTGGCAACCACTGGCCTTACCATCTCCATGGTTTTGTCTTTTCCAGAGCGCCATACTGTTGGAATCACATAATACCTTAAACTTTTTCATGGCTCAGTTTCTCTATCTGCAATGAGAACAGCAATACACTTACCTCAAGATGCGGGGAGCAGGTGACACGAAGTCCCTGAAGCCCCCAGCATAGTGAGCACACGGGAAACTTGAGCTCTCATCGGAAACAAAGGCCTTTACTTGCACAGCTGGGGTGCCACGATACCTACCAAGAGACTTGGTATCTCTGAGTTGCTGGAATAATAGGGAAGCAAAGGAGAGTCTTGAGCAGAAAAGGATTCAGGAAAAACAGAGATGGAATCAAAGCTCAGCCAAGCTGAGGAGGCAGGAGCGTGTTGGCAGGCCAGGCATAGAGGGTGTGCTCCAGGGATGGCTCAGCCTGCAACTGTGCTGTGGAGCTGAAAGACGTGTCTGATTAGCCAGCCAGAAGCCTCATTTGGTGGGGAAAGGAAGGGAGAACAGGAGAGGATAAGCTTGCTGCCAGGACCCCAGGGCTGACCAGACGAGGAACCAGTCTGGAGTACCAGGCTTGGGCTGCCTTCCTCACGTGAAATATAGTCATCTGTTGTGAAGACAGAATTCTCCCGGCAAGACAGTGCCGTGAACATTCTCTGGAAGGAATGTCAGGCTGCTGCATCTCCAGGTCCACGTTCTAACAAGAATCATCGACCAACTGCAGCAAAATAATTGGTCACTGGGACAGATATCTGCGGAGAACAGGGTTAGCCACTCAAAGTTGCCAGAGCATGAGGGAAACCTGGTTCTATGTGTTGTTGGGATATTAATGTTTTTTTCATAGATCAACCTTCTCCTGGAGTAATTTACATACCATAAGATGCAGACTTGAGTGGTACAGGTTGGTGGGGAGAGAAACTGTATGCCTGCAGGTAACCGCCAACTCAGCCAACGATGAGAACATTCCCATCACCCCTAAAGTTCCCTCATGTGCCTTTGCAATCAGTCCCACCCCTGACCCATAGAACCCCTTCCCCAACAAATGGATCTGACAGGAAGGTTTTAGTTAAATGAGTTTGAAATGATTCTGACTCAGTGCCGAGCAAGGCTCTGGTGCCCTGGGGGAGAGAGGGCAGAGGGCAGGTTCTCTGATCTGCTCCAGAGACAGAACTAGGCAGCAGCTGAGTTGCAAAGCCCTTCACGGCAATTAGGGCCCAAAGGACATGGAGGAGGTGATTCTACAAATGTGGACAGGACTCTAGGCTAATACAGTCAGGGGGGTTTTGGGGGGTTGAGGAGAGTATGTGAGAGATGTTGGGGTGTGGGTGGTTTGTCAGTGAGAGGGCAGGTGTGAGGAGTGGGCAGACAGCCAGGCAGGTGACAGACAGGGCAGTTGGGGGCTGAGTTCCAGTATTTACAGCCCTTTCATGGACCCGGGAGAAGGCTCTTTGGGAGAGGGATACACAGGATTCCCACTGAGCAGCTGCGGAAGACCAGTGAAGGCTGGGATAGCGGGATCAGGTTGTTTCCATAATCATTGCATAATATACCATATGTTGCATTAACATACATTATTTACTAAACAAATGCAGGTTTAAAAAAAATGTCAGACTCTGATCTCGCTGCCCTTTTTGCTTTTGAAAATGGCCTTGGTGCCTCTCAGCCCTTGGCCAGCTCTCCTGGGCTTTGGGGAGCCCCGAGTGTGAGCGTTTGCCAAGCCTCTAATGACAGGGGCCCATTAGAGCGCATGGCTGGATTCCTGGAACCACCGGTTAGATTAAGAAATGGAGCCAGAGAATTAGCTTGATGCATGCTCTGCCAGGGAGGGACACGTGTCCCCAGCGGCGGAGGCTCCCTGGAGGGCAAAGCAGATGGGGAAGATGTGTCCAGGACATTAAGGCAGCGCCGCCAGCAGCAGGCAGGCTCTGAGCCTGCATTTGCACCCTCCCCACTCCAGTTCTGGACAGTTCAGGAATCCCTGTGGCTCTCAGGCCCGTGCTGTTAGCAGAAAGGGGCATTGCAAACTGGCAAAAGGAGGCATGGGGAGGGCATGTGAAGCCATGAACATAATAGAACACCTATCCTGCAGCAGGCACTGGGAATAGAGGGAGAAGCTGACACTATCCCTGCCCTCAGTACAGGAGACGGGGGAGCAATAGGGCCAGGTAGTGACATGTGATGGGTAGGAAGTGAAGAGGGGACTATTATGGGTTGGATTGTGCCCTCTCCAAATTCACATACTGAAATATTGCCTCCCCTCCCCACCTCCCATGACCTTTGGACCTTTGGAGGAAGAGCCTTTACAGACATAATCAAGTTAAAGTGAGGTCATTAGGGCAGGTCCTAATCCAGGATGGTTGTGTCCTTAGAAGAGGGGACATTTAGATACAGATGTGGAGCCATGAGGACAGGACCATCTCTGAGCCTAGGGGAGAAGAAGAATCTTAGCAGAAATCAACCCTTCTACACCCTGACCCCAGACTGCACTCCAGCACTGTACCCCAGATTGCACTCCAGCACTGTGAGACAGTGGTGTCTGTTGTTTAGGCCTCTAGCAAAACAACCCCAAGAACCTTAATGCAGGTTCCATGGGAGAGCCCTGCACAGTCCCCTCCCTCAAACAGAAAGAGAGGTCGAAGATGGTATCTGACCCTAGGAATTGTCAAATCCTACAAAATCTTGCGCTGGCAGTGTTGTCATCTGCCTGAGATGCAAATGACAAAAAGGAGATGCCTGCTGGGCACGAGGGACATCCTGGCAGAGGCACGTGCTGACCGGTGGGCAGCCAGAGGGAGCCTTTGGGATCTGCAGGACGGGAGGTGGAAGACATTTCACCCAGCGTGGGTCTCTGGAAATTACATTCTCAGAAGCGTTCCTGGTCTCCTATTGCAACTTCCTCCCCAAATGCTCACCTTTGAGTGACTTTGGAAACCTAGGCCACTGACCTTGTCGACACATTTACCGTGGTGGACCAAGCACATTTTATTTTTTGGTGGTAGTGATTGATTTATGTGGGGTTTTGGGCCAGGGTTAATTGTCAACGAGAACATGAGCTTCCGCTGTAAGACTGGGGCCGGGGTTATCAGCCCTGTGTCCACGGTTCTGCAGACTGATAGCTGCGGATGGGGCCATCTGTGTGGCCCCGCGTCTGGCCCCACAGGGCTCCTGGGCTCGCCGGCCCACAGACAAGGCATGACGACGGATCGGCTGTCGTCCGTCATCAGCTGACACGGAGTCAGTAAACTTCCAAAGTCAGGGAAGGGGACAAGGAAATTGGCTGGGACAGCAGATTTCAGTTCACTAATGGTCAAATGTCGGAGATGCTTTCTGAATGGAAATGAGCCAAAATGTTTGGCCTTTCTGGGAGCATGTTAGGCTGGAGGTCCAGAGGGGAAAGAGGGGGCACTATTTAAACAAAGCTTGCAGGCAAATTTATCTCCATCAAAATGCACAAAACATGGGACACCATGGGATGCTGGAAAGACAACACTTACTTTGCAAGAGGATAGAAGTAGAAGAAAATGAAAATGAAGAGTTTCGTTCTGCAGTTTTGTTTCTAGGAAGGTCACAGAGAGAGCAATGAACTTTCTCAGGGCCGATTCCTGGACAGCAGATCCTGTTTTATCAGCCAGAGAAAGGCAGGGTCTATTCTCCAACATTCTGTAGGCTGTCAAGAAGGGGGATAAATCTGAGACTGACTTTAAATATTGGGTTTCAATTGCTTTCTTTCTTCCCTGGGCAGATATACAGACTTGTAGTATGATTTAGTGTCCGAGCCCAGGGGACTGGTAGGCTTCTGCAGATACAGGCAGGGCTTTCCAATTATTTCTGTGTTTTCTGCTGAGGACAAGACTCAGTTCCCAGTAGAGGGACATTCAGGGAAAGTGAGAGACCACAGCTCCTACTGGGCTGACACCCCCACTGCTTCTGTGTTAGAAGGAAGAGGAGGAGGAAGAGGGGAGGGTGGTGATGATGGTGATGATGCTGCTGCTGGTGGTGGTGGTGATAGCAGTAATTGCCTTGGTTGTACCCGAAGGGAAGGAAGTTACTTATTACTTACACTCTCTCCCCTCTTCGTGTTAACCAACAAGGATTAAATGGAATCAAAGAGTCAGTAATAACACCCAAATCGTAGGGTACCCAACGCAATTGGACGACAGGATCTTCCACTTTGTCCAGTCTGAACATGCCGACCCAGACACGGGTCTCCTAGAGAGAGGCAGACTCCCCCTGATGAGGGTGGGAGGGGATCGGGCAGCAAGCTCCAGATGAAGCCAGGCAGACCTAACTGAGAACTGGCGAGGCCCATCCATTCCACCAGGGCCCTGGCTCCTGGCAGCCATGGCCAGTGGATTTGCCAGTTCTCTTTGTTCTCATCAGGCAGAGATGTCACTTCTCCGCTGGCTGGAGTATGGTGTGAGCAGGTGGGGGAAGGGACCAGAGGTGTGTAAGTCACTGTTTTGTTCTTCTGGGCTGGGACTGAGGGTACGCGCATAAGGAGCAGGATAAGAGTATGTCCCTTGAGCAGCTATAATCAGAGTTGAGAGCAACTCCTACATGCTGGGTGTTCTCACCAGGATGTTACCATTCGAGGTGGCTTTACTTTCTGACAAGGGACCGGAAGCCATGGGCTTATCAGTTCCTCTAAACAGTCATACTCCCCAAGCCAGACTCTGGGTGAGCAACATGGTGTCCCCCTACACCATCACCAGGGACCATGGCTGGCCACAGGCTGCGTCTGCCCTGGGTATTTGGAGTCAGGAGCTTGAGGAGGGGAGGAATGGTCTGGAATTTCATATTTCAGGCCCCAGGCCAAAATGACTGGTTCAAGGATGGGGATTGGCTCAGTTCAGGCATAAGAGACACAATCCAGAGACTTGTTGCAACTCCTCTTTCTCAGAGCCAGCAGCTCTTTTGTCAGTAGAGGTTGCTAACTACGGGGGTAATTTAAAACTAGAGGCTTTAGGGAACACTTGCAGGGAGAACAGCCTAGGAGGAATGTCAGTCTAGAGGAAACCAAACACTTGGATCCCTTGTTAAAGCCTGAGCTAAACCTGCTTCTGTCTTCCCCCTCAAGTGAGGCTGTATGTCTGCCTTCTTTCGGGTTGACTTTCTATTGCCTACAATCATAATACATTGCATTCAACCATAATCTCGGTTAATGCATTTGTGAATCTTTCCAGTGGAATCACAGTTTTTTGTGGAAATAAAGTTTTTTTTTTCAAAATACACACCAAGTTAAAAGGACACAAGGGGACCACGGAGATGGGTCACGGGTGAATTGGTGGTGGGTTACCCAAGGGGAATACAAAATGTAAAAAATATAAATAACAATTAAAAAAAATGACATACCTAGTTGGAGATGAGTTTGCTCAGTCTTTATGGTGAAAGAGAAAAAAACCACTCTCACCTCCAGGCTTAACTGGAGTCCCTGAGGTTGCTGCCATATTGACACTGTTGAATTTAAGATTGCAGGCCCCAGCGAGCCACAGAGGTGGTGTCTGAACATAGCAGCCACGAGTACCTTAGTTTGAGTTGGTCAGTCCAGCTTCGGTCACCTATTGGGAACAGGAGAGGACATGCTGAAGGTATTCTGTCCCAGGGGAAGGGACCAAGTAAGAGTAGGTTCTATGGTCAGGTGACGGGGGAGGGAGCAGAACACAGAGAATTTGGTGGGAATAGAGGGGACATTGAAGATGCGGGTGGAAAATACCAGCTTTTTTCAGCAGCGATGTCACGGGAAGTCTAATGAAGTCACTCTGTGGTGGGCGACTACCACCCTCACACAACATTGGTGTGGGTGCCAATTGCTACTTGGGGAAAGTCAATACTGATAAAGATGTGTGATCTAAGTCAGACTGTGGGATTGTGGGTACCAGTATGGAGGGCGGGCGATTGTGGTCCATGGAGGGTGCTCGTATGTGATTGTGGGTGTCAGTGGGTGCACTTGGGGGAACAGGTGTGGTCTGAGACAGGGCCTGCAAGTCTGCATGTGATGGGTGGGGCTTAGAATCAGTGGGGCTTGGCTGGGATGACAGGTAGCTGTCAGCCAAGGGGCACTTCCTGTTGTAATTGAGAAATAGCAGTGCGCTATCTCTCCCAGAGCGGGATGATAGTAATTAATTGTTCATTGATCCCCACAGGTCAGCTAGAGGTCAGTGAAGTTACTCCAGTGGCCTTCTGGTTTGCTAGGCAGGCAGGGGTCATGGTTTGAGACCTCAGTGGGAACTGTCCTGTGCCCTAAACCCTGACGAAAGGTGATGGGATAATTATGTAACCTTAATGTCTGTTAATACAAATAATACACAAGTGAGTTGTTCAGGAAGACCTTTCCAGCATAGTCTCTAAGACTTGGGGAAGAGCAGGAGGAAATGTGTCTGATCATGGGTATTTTTCAATATAGAGTAGACACTGCAATATCAAACACTCTGGTGTCTATCCGGGCATGAGGCTGCACCAGAGAACCACACAGAGCTCATCACTGACACACAGGGGATTGTAGTCTGAGACAAAGAAGTGTCGCACCATCTAAGGACATGCACGGAGAGATTCATGGAGCCCCCTCCTTTGTGCCAGCCCTGGTGCTAGGGGGTTACATTACGTCTATGTTCCCCGGAAGCTTATGTAGGTCCCAAATTATCTTCCTTGCCTATATCTCCCCTCCCAACTAGACTGTAAATTTTTGAAATCTGGAACCTATTGGGGTTGAGCCTTATTGTCTTGAACAACAGCTGTAGCAAGTATGTATTGAGTCCTATAAACAGTGTGCCAGGCACATGGCAAGCTCCATAATGCTGAACACAGGGCCATGCAATGCTGATCCCTTAATAGACACTGATGGAGTTTAAAAATATGGACCCTAATTGTTGCATTGATCAAGGGGGTGGTGAGGGGTGCGTGGTTGCTTTGGTGCTTGGTAGATTCATTGTTTCCTCCAAGATGAGATTCAAAGTATTATCCTTTCGAGCTATCTGCACTTGTACCTTAGAGACTATAAGGCAAGAATACTGATGGAGTCTGTATTTGTGTGAATCTTCTTGGTGAAATACACTATCTGTGATTTATGATGGAGCACATAGAACAAGCTGGTGTCTACAGTTCAGAGGCCTAGCCATTTTAATTCAGGGAGAGTCTCCATAAAACAGTGGATCTGCTTTTCTTTTGAAATGCTGATCAGTTAGCTTTCTGTGCACCTGCATCCAGGGCAGAGCTGATATATTTCCTTTTACATCTCTTACATGTAATACAGTTGTTGAAAAATCCTCCCTTTTATTGACACCCAACAACCACCACCAGATCCAAACAACACCTTTCAGAACCCCTTCCTGAAATCTGGTCATTTGCAGGTTAGAATCCCAGGTCCTTGTGTTTTTTTCTCCTAGTTTTCTGCCTGTCTGTCTGCATCCCCTTCATGATTCCCAGATTGTCCTCTATCTCAACTAGATCAGCCATTGCAATTGTCACTACATTTCCAATGTCCAGAAAGAAAGATGTCTCATCGAGACCTCAGGTTCCTGTTTCTTTGGACGTCTTAGCAGAAATCTCTACATGAAGTCCCATAAGCACCTCGATCTCAGAAAATAAAAGTGCAATGCATTATCCACCTCTATCTCTCAATCTTCATCCCAGATCTGTTCTCCAGCTAGTAAATGGCACCTTCATCTATGTTACCCAAGTCAGAAACTTGGGAGTCATCCGTGAGCATCTCTTACCTTCATCTCTCACACCCAGGTGCTCCCCAAGTCCTGGGGTGAGGTTACCTCCCAAGTGTTTTGTGTATCACCTGTTGGGTTACCACTTCTTTAGCCCTCGGCAGCTCCTTCACAGGTCATTGAAGTGGTTGCTTAAATTATTTCCCTTCCTGCCCTCTTGCCCACTTCTCATTCAATTTCCACCCCACTATTAGAGATCTTTTAAGAAATACATAGATTGTCTCCCTGTCCTCTTTAAAATCCACCAGAGGTTTTCCTTTACCTCTAGAAGTTCAAACACGTGGCATAGCTTATGAGGCCCATAATAATCAGGCCCTTGGTCACCTCTGCTGCCCCAAACACTATCATTCTGTCACTCCCCAAGCGTCCATCACTGTCTTATACACTCCACATTCTCTCCCTCAAGCACCTCATCAAGTCCTGCTGTCCTTGAAGACTTGACATCTGGGCCTCCTTGGTGGTTAAGTCTCCCTGGGGGCTAAGTCTCAGCACGACGAAGCTATCAGCAGCCACTGCAGCACGAGTTTGATCCCTGGCCAGGGAGCTGACCCACAAGGCGCAGCAGACCTCTCCTGTCTCATCCCTCAGCAGTGTACTTCAGTAGATCCACCTGTTCTGCTTCCCACCCTGTCTCTGGTGAATCCTATCACTGTCCCCACCTCTGGCCTGCACCCCAGTTCTTGTATGCATAAATAAATCAATCTTAAAAAAAAAAGACTTGACCTCTGGAGAGCTGCCCACCATGCCAGCACAGAGCAATAGCCCCCTTGTCCAAGGCAGATGAAGTACTAAGCGCTTTAGTTTACTTATCAAAGTTAATCCTCCCCCATCTAATAAAGTAATTCCACTTTTATTCCCATAAACAGTGTGCCAGGCACACGGCAAGCTCATAATGCTTAACACAGGGCCACACAACGCTGATCCCTTAATAGACACTGATGGAGTTTAAAAAATATGGACCGTAATTGTTGCATTGATCAAGGGGGTGGTGAGGGGTGGGCGGTTGCTTTGGTAGGTTCATCATTTCCTCTAAGATGAGATTCAAAGTATTATCCTTTCGAGTTAGCTGCACTTGGACTTTAGAGGCTACAGGGTGTGAATACTGATGGAGAGGCGGGCGCTAAGGCTGGGGCTTGGCTCCGCACCCTCCCTGGGGACTAGTCTCAGGGACGGCTCCCATCCTCCCTATCTCAGCACACTTCCTCCAGGGTAGAGATTTGCTCAGGCTTTTTTCTTGCCCCCAGTTCCTGGCATGTCACAGGAGCTCAGCAATTTGTAGAAAGAGACTGCTTTGGGATGTCTTTTCCAGAATGAATTCATTCTGGGAATGAATTCTCAGACTGGGGCTTTTATCATCTAAAATGTAAAAATAAATAAATAAATAAAAATAAGAAGTACATCTCGCATCTTCATGTCCAAGCCGGAAAGGGCTTTCTTACCCCAGTTTCATCTGTAATATTTACTTATTAGCTACAAAATGACTACCCAAGATTGAGAGTGTGAAGGCAGAAGGGCTGGACAGAGACAGTGCCCTCTGGGAAAATGTCCCTTCTTCTCCCAGGTACCAGGCTTTTTTAAAAATTAGCTTCTGAATATGAACCACCCAGCTCTTTAAAGTTTAACGTCCCAGCCATTTTAATTGTTTCTTTTAAAGTACAAAAGAGCAGCTGGGCCACATCGGCACTAATCACTTGCCAACTTTCCTTTTTACAAAAACAGCTAAGCTCTTTCTGAGATTTAAAATCGCTCCATCTGAGACCCCAGCTTGGCACCTACCTTTGCACTAACATAAAAGGAACCCAATTTCTGCTTTTAAGAAATGTGTTGCAGAAGCAATTTTTGGTTTCGTTCTTTTTTAAAAATAATGTAATAAGAGTACAAGACAATTTTTAAAGTTTTTCTATCTTTTTTTCTCTCCAGCACCCCTTTGACCTTCTCTACTTGAACTGTTTTGGGACAGTGTTGTTGGGTAACAAAGGAGGCTCAGCAAACCTGAACTTCAGATAAACAACAAATATTTTCCTGTATCGGGGCCCTGTGCATTATTTGGGATGCACCCATTAAAAATTTATTTTTTTATTTTTACTGGTGTCCTGAGCTTCTCTTTGTTAAACCTGGCAACCCTAGCCTGGAAGCTTCCTGTTTCCACCAATTGGAAAACACTAACTTATATGAGTGAACAACATCTGAAAATAAATAAACTCAGCTATGACCACATCCTGGGGCTATCTCATCCTGTGCACACATGGGCACACACATACCCACTCCCGTGCTGATTACTGAGAAATAATTCCCTTCTTGCCACACAGAAGGATAAATGAATGTCAATTCTGGAGCCATAAACAGTCTTTATCAATGAACAACAGCATTTATTGAAAATGCATGTTTTTAGGGAATTTGGAATTCAAAGAGGAAGGTGGTGCAGTCTTTATCCGGGGGTGTCAAGCTAGCTTTCACGATGCCAGGAAGAAAATGATTTTTGTGACCCCAGTGGACAGTGAGGAGGTTCAGAGAAGTACAATAGAGCAGTAGAGTGAGGGGAGAGAGACTGAAGGTGGATTCCCTTTGTAAACCTCAGAATGTGTTCCCTCCCTCCTTCCCCCTCCAGCCTCCACTCCAGTGGGGGCTGGGGTGGGCCTGGGGTCTGGGCGGAGCTAGTGCCTGCCACAGGCTTGCCCCCTGGGGCACTATTTGGCCCTGGGTCTGAAATTGATTCTTTCTGGGTTTCAGGGCAGCAGCAGCAGGCAAGAGCTCCTGCTGTCACTTCCAAGACTTTTATAGACTCTGACAGCAAAGGAAGGCTCCCTGTCTTTTGTCTTTTGTATTCTGTTTGTGTTCAGCTTCTAATCCACATGGGGAATACCAGGAAGGGCCTTAAAGGGGAGGCCGCTCCACAGGCTGAGCCTGGGAGGACCTTCCTGGGAGGGAGCAGGAGGTCCCCCTGCCCCGGGCTGTCTTTTTTAATTTACACACTCGCTCTGGGATGTGCTCTGGAGGAAGAGTTTTCTGGGTCCGCTAGCTGGGTTCTCTCAGGTGTGCATGGGATCTTGGGGTTGGGAGGAGACAGAGGGATTTCAGGGCTAGGTACCCCCACCCCCAGCACGCTTGGGGGGATGAGTATCTAACATAGAGCAGTGCAGAGAGTCAGCAAGGTTAGTGCATGTGGTTCACGTGGAAGCTGATCCCGGGGTGGAAGAGCTGAGTTTCTGGGGTCTCCGGAGAAAGAGAGACTTGAGCAGGTCTTTGAAAGAAAGCTGAGAAACAGATGAGAAGCAGAATGAGGTCCCAGGAAACAGCCAAGGAGATGAAGACTGGGGTGTGAGAATGGGCAAAAGCAGCTGGAGGCTGGGCGTCTGTGTTGAGAGGGTCTTCACACTCCAATCTGAATGGCCCCCGAATGCAGGAAACTGGGGTGCAGCTGTCGTTGAGGGTTTCTCAAACTTGAGTGGATGCCAGCATTCCCTGGAAGGCATCTTTACTGGGGTCTGGGGCAGGACCTGGGGACCTGCCTTTCTAACAAATTCCCAGGGATGCTGGGACTGCTAGCCCTAGAGACACACTGTGCAGCTGGCACTGCCAGGGGGCCCAAAGAGGGGCAGGAAGCTCTAGGCAGAAAGGCAGCAGGCGTGCCACTAGCTCTCAGAAAGGATAGCAATCTATGAAGTTTGGGAGTGGGGGTCTGTGAACCCAGCACCCTCTACTCTTTTTTTATTAATGAATTTATATATAGTTTACACAATTTTTCACTTTTATACAATGTTTGCTTTCTCCTATTACCGGTAATATTGCCACAACCATTTCACCCGTGAACCATCACCATAGGCTCTTATGCTCTTCCCTCCCTGTTTTGCTCCCTCTCCCTCCCCCATAGAATGTCTCTGAATTATTTTTTTCTTGATCCCTTATTTTGTTCCCCTATATTCCTCTACAAGTGAAGCCATCCGATATTTTTCTTTTCCTTCTGTCTTATTTCACTGAGCATAATCCCTTCCGGCTCCATCCATGTTGCTGCAAATGACACGCATTTATCCTTTTTGATTGTTGAATAGTATTCCACTATGTATATATACCACATATTCTTGACCCAGTCATCTGTTTTGGGGCATTTGGGTTGTTTCCATCTTACCTCTTATAAATAGCCAGCACCCTCTCCCCTTGGCCCACATTCATAGCCTTCCCCAGGGAAAGCCTTCCCCTGGGGCAGTTGGCTCCCAGCCCTGTGACCCCATCCACTGAGGAGAAAGACCTCCCCAACACTAAGATCCAGCAGCAGCTCCCCTCCCCTCGCCCTCAGCTCCCCCCAAGACTTCTCTCTTGTCCTCTCACATTATTTATTCTTGCTCTGCTCTTGATCACAAAAGGCAAGACACCTCCTGCTGTCTGATAAAGATAGCGCTGGGGCAAGTGGTTTCACTGGAGCACATTTACTTTAGGACTAAAATGGATTATTTCTGGGTCTCTGAGGCTCGTGGCTACTGCAGATTCTCTCCTTATATTCACTTCATGAGGAGGAGGAGCTCGAATTGGACCGCCTGGTGTCAGGGAGCTACTGTCACTCTCAGGGTGGGAGGGCCCTGTGTGGGGGTGGGGGAGACGTGGATTCCGTTCATGGCCATCTATCCCAGCCCAGCTCACCCCACCTCCGTGTGATGTTGTTTTTGGAGTTGATGGGTTTTAGAGCAGGGTCCTTGGGTTCACTCTGGGAAAGGTTTCACCAGAGCTCCCCTTCGGCGGCACGTGGCGAGCTTCTCCACGAGACAGAGACATTAGGTATACTTAACATGTTTAGTAGGGAAAGGGACAGGGAAGTAAAGCACCCTTGCATAGACACAAGCGGGCAGGAAGAGCTGCCCCCAGGTGGGGCAGGTTAGGTTTTATCTTTTTCTTTCAGTCGGGAGGGGCTCATTGAGGATGGCTCAGGGCTGTCCCTGATTTTGAATACCTAGCTAGAATTTGAAAGGGAACCAGAGATTCTACAATGGGCTCAATCTCCATATCTTTACCTTTGGCTCAGCAGTCTGATACCTACTGGATCTTATGCTTTGTAACTTAGGCGCTGGTGCCTACGGATTTTTGGTTATCACTGGGCTAATAGCATGTTGATTCCTTCTACTGCCCACCTCCTTGTTTGATGCCCCTTTTTATTAAGTTCTATTTCCGCCATCACTTGGGCCTCAGTTTCCTCATCTTCCTAAATTTTTCATCTGTGGTCCCACAGCAAAGATAGAAACTATTGACATCCTCCTTGTGACGTCAGAGGGTAGGTGCGCCCTCAGACTCTTGGGGGCACTCACGGAGATCTTAGATTGGTTCTCTGTATCCCCACATTGAGGAAATGAGATCACTGAAAGCTGAGGCTGGGTTTGGGTGGCTCTTCCCAGAACACCTGAGGACAGAGATCTAGTGTGTGGCGGTGTGACCAAGAAGCACCAAGAGTCCTGTGGGAGAAGTCATTGCTGAGTGAGTCCCTCTCTCCTCCCTTATGACTCCCACAAAGGACCCCACATGTGAGACACAGTTTACCCCACAAAATGCATTGGTAGTTTATGTGCCTTGTTTTATTCCACGAAATTGATGACTGAGCATCTAGACAAATACTGAATGGACAAATAACTTTTTTATATATGTATAAAAATAAGTTTCATACACTTACATGGTGTGTCCAAGTATGTCCATATGTATATGTGTGTTTATATGGTCAGTCTGATACATGTGTGGCTATATAGATATATGGTAGTCATACAGATATGTGGTTTTAGATGTGTGTATATATACATTTACTGTGGAAATACACAATTTATCATATAACCTACTTTATATTGTGGGTAAATACTTGCTTTCTTTTCCCCTTTTCCAAAGATTGAAAATAGGTTGCAAACTTTGGTCTTTGAACACTTTCCCAGCTTGGAAAGTTCAGGCTGGGAAAATGAATTTCTAGATGAGAAGCAGGCTGGGGGCTCCCTACTAGAGTAACTTAGACTCCCCGTTGGGCTGCTGGGGCTTCTGCACCCTCAAATCACCTAGAAGCTGCCTGCCCTGTATGTGCAAGGTCATTGCACCCCCGTCAGCACAGGGACTGAAGGTCTGGGACCACCATGGCCCACAGTGAGTGCAGGGCTGGCGGTGTGTGGGGAGCCAGCGCTCGGGACCAGACCGTAGGCAGCCAGTTTGCAGGCAGCACCCCCACTTGCACTCTTCCTGCCTCTGCCTGTGTCTTGGCACGCAGCTCATCTCCCCAGATCCCTGACACAGGCTAATTGCTTGTAACAAAACTTGGCCTTAGAAATGTCAGGCATAATGGAAAGGGAGAGGAGGAGGAAGAAGGGAATCAAAAACAACAAGAGGAATTTGGCAGAAGCCACCACGGAGGGTGCAGCCTCAGGGCCCCGGAGCTAGCCAGGTTCATTAACTGATCTGGATTTATAAGGTCACCACCTTGCTCAGCACTTGCTCCAGCCCAGTGGCCCCCAGGTAGCAGCTGTCACGAGAACACCTCGAAAGGGCAGGGAAGTGTCAGTGGGCCCCCGCAGCATTTCAGCCCTGAGCTCTGAGGCCTGGTCGGGCCTGCCCTCCTCCAAATGCCAAAGTAAAAACATTTATTAAGCCAGTTCCTTCCAGGCTACTGGGCCATCACTGACAGTTGGCAGCTCCTTGGGAGGCCCGGCCTCGAAACCAAGGAGCCACAGGTCCCCCTCCTAGCCCCTGGCCTCCTCCTGCCACTCTGCTCCGGGTGGGGTGGAACTAAAAGCTAGGAAATGGCAAGCATGACCTTGGGCTTCCCCCAGCCCCCACCGGATTTCCAGTTCCCTTTTGATCTCTGTGTTCAGAGCACCACATTCAGAGTCATTCAAAAACTGGTAACGTTGTCAATTTGGTTTCTGGGGTTTGAAACTTTCAGCAGAAAGGTCTGGCCGAGGGCATAGCTCCAGGCAAAATGATGCTGGGCTTCCTGCCTGCCCATGCGGGTGGGGCTCCCTTGGTTTTTGCAGCCTCCTGCAGCACCCCACTTCCCCACCCCTTTCACCCCAGCCCAATGCCACCCATATACTGTGTGGGTCCCCGAGCTGGGCCAGTGTGGGTGACAATTCTGGTCCTCCCCCTCCAAATGCCAAAATCAGTCATCGATACGTCAGCTTCTTGCCTCCCAGCTGAGGTCCCTTGTGTGTTCTGAGGCAGATCGTTGCCACAACCCAACCCACAGAGCTTGCATTCTAAAATCCCGAGCAGACAGGGTGAGGTTGAGAGTCAGACAGCCCAGTCCCCTTTCTAACTTCTGCCGCTTCTAGCTCTGTGATCTGGAATACTGCAATTTCCCCAAGCTCTGCAAAACGGAGCCTAGGATATACACCTCCGTGAGGTCCTTTGGAGGATTAAATGAGTGAATACACAAAATACACTTAGAACAGTAGTAAAGTGGATATGAGTTTATCCGTAATATACTTTGTTCATTTGCCAGCTAGAATTTTTGCATTCCTGCTATTGAGGGCGGCCCTCCTTCCCCGCAAAACCTACTGTTAGGAGAGGACCTAGTTGAATACATCATCCCGTGGGGATTATTGATCCACTACAACATAGTGTTGGGTGTTGTGCTGACAGAAACAAACACATCAGCTGCAGGTGGGATGCCATTTGCATCAGCAAGCTGCGTTTAGAGGGCCCCTGGGTGGCAGGCAGGCTCCGGGGCCACAGTGGGCACAGGCAGGATTCACTGGCAGCCCCGCTGTCACCAGGGGGATGGAGACAGGCCCTCCTGACCGCAAATGTGGTGTTCTTTCTTTCTTGGTTCCCTTTTTATAGAGTGAAAGGACATAAGAGACAGATCAATTAAATTCAATATATGGACCTGGTTTGGATCTTGCTTTGAACAAAACAACTGTAAAACTACATTTCTGAGCTACCTGGGAAAATGGGATCCCAGCCTGGTTGTTAGGTGTGATGATGGCATTGTGGTTATGTTTCAAAAACCTTTCTTGATCAAAAATATACATTCAACTGTTAATAGATGAAATGATGTAATGTCTGGAATTTGTTTTTCCCCTAGTTTTATGGAGGTATGATTGACAAATAAAAAGTATACTTATTTAGGTTTTACAACATGATTTTTTCAAAGATGTACATTGTGATGATTTAATATATGCATATTTTGTGATGAAATGATTGCCACAATCAAGTTAACTGACACCATCATCTCACATTGTTGTGAACATAAAACTGCTCTAAAAAATGAAGTTCTTGCTTGTGAAAAAGCAAACCAGATCCTACCGGTTTTTGGGGAAAGCCCTGGATTAGAGGATCGGAGCTCTGGGGTTCTCAGCAGCTCCTTTGGCCTCTGGTCTGTGTCCTTTAGAACAATTCCTTTTAACTCTTTTCAATCTAACTGTTCTCATTTGGTGGGCCGGACTAAAAGCATATGTCCAGTTCCGAAAGTCAAACATTTTCCCCTTTTTAGGAGTAACTTGCACATTTCCATTTCAGCCAGAGTCCCTGGAAAGGCCCCTGCTATTGCAGTTGCAGGGGCAGCTACAGACCCATCCCCCACACAGAGCGCCAGGCCTGTGGGGCACAGCCTCAGGGCTCAGCATGGACGGGGCTTGCAGGGCCCTGGCCTGCTACTCAAGTCACCACCAAGGTCAGTGCAGTAGAGTGGTACCCAGATGCTGGGGAGCAAGAGGACATGACTTTGCCAGGTCTGCCAGAGTCTGTGTTCTAGAATCTTCCGAGCAATCTTTAGGCTGTCAGCAAATCAATTAGCCAGCTTCAGTGAAGCCTGCCACTTTCCAATCAAGCTAGCAATATTTCTTGCCATTTGGAATCATTCCCATTGACTGTATTTCTAGTCTCTGGGGTCACCCTAGCTTCAAGTGGAGGAGGGGGCTGGAGCAGAAAGAAGTCGAATACTGTCTGGTGGGAGTCCTTCCTAAGTAGGTGCTGGCACTCTGTCTCAGGTTCTCTGACCTTGGCTGTGGGTCCCCTGGGTGTCTAGTGGGGTCAACACCCAGAGCCAGTTCAGTGTGCTGGTGAAAAGGAATGTTCTGGAGCCTCCAAAGTCAGAACAGTTGGGACCCACTCCCTGCTCAGACGCTGACCAGGCCTACGAGCTATAGCCAGTTGTTGAACCTTTCTGGACCTCTCAGTTTCCCTTCTGTGAAGTGGGGACAATACTCTTCCCATCTTTAGAATGTGTTTTGGTGAGATTTAATGAATCAAGCTCTCAGACAAGAGTCTGACACAAATGAGGGCTCAGAGACTCTCAGTTACATGGACAGTTCCTCATGCTGCTTGCCCATCCCCCCTCACCATGTGATTTCTGACTAACCAACTGGTGCCAGCGGGGGCAGGTGGGGTTATTGTGTGGTGGCAGTAAAGTAGTGGGAGTACCTGCTATTTTATCACAAAATGGGAAGAAGCCTGCGCCCTTAGGTCTATGGTTCCCCTGGGAAGCAGTTCAGCCCTCATATGCTCTTGGAATTCACCCTGCCCCCCCACCCCACCCCAGTCAGGAGGCTGAAAGAAGGAAAGACCAGCTCTTCAAGATGACTCAGGCTCACATCTAGCCCTGTTCCCTCCTCCCCACAATGTTCTCCCTGCAAAAGTAAGTTGGAAGGCAACCCAGTTTTGCCCAGGAAGTGAACTTGTTTCCTTGGATGCCACATTCCTTGAGTGCCTGCTATGTGCTCCCATTTGACCAGCTGCTGGGGACCCCACACTGCCTAAGACAGAGGCTCAAGGTCTCCCTCCACCCTCAAGGCTCCTTCTCACCCTCTCCCTGACCCCACCTGACCCTCTACACCCAGGTATCTGCCAGGTGCCCTCTTACCTCAGAGCTCCTTGCTGTTGACTTAGCCTGGAGGCCTCCTTCCAGAGGCACATGTGACTCTCCCTGGCTTCTGGCTGGTCCATGCGCCAACATCACCTCTATCCCAGAAATAATGTGTTACCCAATTTCCTTACATATTGGTCTCTCCTTAGCACACTGGCAGCTCCTTGAGAATAAGTATTATTTCTAGGACTTAGAACAATGTCTGACTCAGGAGCTATACCTTGGATAAATTGAATGGATGAACTATTGAAGGAAGGAGGGAAGGGAGGATGGGAGGAAGGAAGGAAGGGAGGGAGGGAGAGAGGGAGGGAGGGAGGGAGGAAGGGAGGAAGGAGGGAGGGAGGAAGGAGGGAGGAAGGGAGGGAGAAAGAAAGGGAGGAAGGGAGAAAGGAAGGGGACCAGCCCTATTTAACTCTATTTGGCCCTGGTGTTTATTATTACTGACACATAACCAAGTGTCTGGTACCATTACCCGACCCAAAGGAAATGGATTCCAAAGGTGCAGGGATAGAGTTCTTCTTTATTTCCAAACTTAAGTCAGTCTTAACAGTAAAAGGGCACAAAACTAGATCACAACAGGATATGACAGCTATTTGTTTTAGTTCCTCAAATCAATTCAAACCCCGTTAATACTTAATATAATTCCCTGGCTTTTTTTCCCTGACAACATTAACGGATAGGTTATTAAACTGTGGGGTCAGTCATAATTGGTCATCTCTTTGTGAATTAAATTTTAAAAAGGAAAAGTAAGATCAAAGAATAATCAGATTTCCTATTTATGCAGGACAACCAAGTTAAATTATATTTACTTTCTAAAAATAGATTATTTTCTTAAGAATCAAACATTTATTTTTATCTCAAGCAATCTCAATATATCTTATGTAGAGTTAACAAATAAATTCCAAGTAATAATGTTACATATTTAATAAATGTAGCAAGTAATGAATGGTGTTTGAGTGCAAAGCATCCAGCAAATTCTGGACATCAAGAAGTATAAAACAGACTCTTCTTTAAAAAGGAGCTTGGAAACAATTGAAGGGTGTGAACCTTGATGGAAGAGCTTAGTGAAACTAATTATGGCACTTACATTTCAACAGACCAAACTAAAGATTTAAGGCACTCTGAAATCTCCTGTATCCCCCTCTGAAGGGATGAACTGCAAATATCCGTTAAGAAAAACGGAAATCATAGTGCTTGCGTATCATAGTTATGCATAGAACCAGTCACATGGTTTTTTAGGTCACATCTCCAGACTGAGCCACTTGTTCTTGATGGTTTGGGAGCTGCTTCATTTTTGTTCCTCACTTCATACACCTACGTAGATCTTGGTTAAAATCCTTCATCCTATTTTTCAGGAATTGACATGTTGGAGTAACCTCCCTGATCTCCTTGGCCCATTTAGCATTAGGAGACAGAAGTAGCAGCATCTTTCTAGCTGCTTAAAGAAATAAGATGTGTTGGCCAAATCCCTCCATCTCTATCCACCCCACCCCCCTTCTTGACAGAGGACTCTTTGGTGTGCTCTTGAGCAGATCTTGGAGAAGAGACTAAAGGCACACACATTCCTCTGAAGAATGACCTTTAGATTCTGAGCAAGCTGCTGCATGATTGTGTCTTCATGCTGGGCAGGCCTGAGGAGTAAATGGCAACGAAAGTAGCCAAGTACCCCAAGAGGAAGGTTAACCTCCATGGCCCCTTTCAGAACTCAGAGGGATTTGTGAAATTGACCTAAAACTACAGTCAAAATAAATAAGCCCCACAAGGACATGGATTCCAGACATGTGCGTAGGAATCGCAACATAACATTAACCATTGAAGAACAAAGACAAACCATACAGAGGAGCTTCTTTGTATTCACCTGTGCTACATTTCCTATGATATGTAGACATAGAGTCAGAGGTCCTTGACAGTAGTCACCTCAGCTCTTCACCTTATATTTAAAGAGCCTAAGACTGTAAAGGCAAAGGGAACCCTCCCATATAACAAGACTAATTGTGGTAGTTTTAAAACACAGTCCCCAAATTCTTTGATACTCCCTCCATTAAAAAAAGGACTCTATAACCCCTTTCCTTAAATCTAGCCCTGTACTTAACTGATCAGTAGACTAGGCAGATTTGATGCTGGAGCAGTTTTCCAGCCCAGGACTTAAGAAACTGACAGTGTCCACCTCTGCCTGTTGGAACTTGCACACTTAGATTCCACCACCATGCTGTGAGGAAGCCCAAGCAGCCTGAAGAGGCCTATGGGGAGAGGAACAAAGGCCCCTGGCTCTCAGCCCCACCTAGGCTCTTATCTAATAGCTAGAACCAATGTGAGGAAGTCCTGAAAGTGGATCCCTCAGCCCCACCTTACCTCAGCCCCAACTGGTACCACATGGAGCAGAGGCAGGCCTTTCCTGGTAAGCTCTGATCCGTTTACAGATTGGTGCACTAAATAAATGTTTGTTTTTAGATATATGGTTGTTTTAAGTCACTACACTTTCGGATGATTGAACATAGCAATAAATGACTAGAATATTCCCTGTCCAATACACTTCCTATTACATCATTAAGCAGCATCTCTTTGGGAATGGGAGATAGGGCTAATGGAGTGCTAATATGGTTCCCACTCAAGGAGATGCTAGTTGTTAAAAATGCAAATCACCTACATCAGTAGGTCTGGGGAAGGTCTCAGTGTTTGCATTTTTAACACATGCCTCAGTTGTCAAGGATGCTCTATAGTCATCCCTTAATTAGATTATAGTTACTCTAATGAAAGAGCAAGCTCACTGCCAAAAGTGCTTTGAGAAAATAACAGCCGTCCTTCTGTCTAGCTCATCTTCTATCTTCATCACTTTTCAACTTGAAAAAGACTGGTAGTGGGCATTCAATAAAGAAGGACAAAAATATTACTCTAATCCACTTAATCATATGAGATAAAGCTTCAAGGAACTGGAATTCTTACATTTCAATTCTGCACATTCAGAGCTGCTGGCCCCCAAGTTCTGCCCTGTGTCCTCCCATTTGTCCATCAGTAACATGGGGAATATGTCAGGTGGAGAGTACATACCCTTCAACCAGACAAACCTGGCTTCAAAACCTGGGAGACCTCTTGTCAGGAATGCAACCTCTAGTCAATTACCTTTCTTTTTGTCTCATAGAATTGCTGTGAGGAGTAAACAACCAGTGCTCTTCAGGTGCTCAGCAAAAACCTGACACATGGTAAGTGCTTGATAAATATTCTGTATTGTGACTCGTCCAACAGAAGGTAAGCAGAGCAAGAGGGAGACTCTATATACGGCTCAGTGCTTAAATTTATACCTGGAGACAGAGAAATGGACAAAATCAGTGGTAACCTCAGCCTGATGTGAATATCAGCCTGGGTCAAATCACTGGGGCATGTTGTAAACAGATTTCCAGGTCTCCACCTCACACACTCTGACTCAGTAGATGGGCACAGGACCAGGAGTCTATGCAAAGAGTTCTGAGGAGTTGTTGGATCCAGGATCCAGTAGAGCACTCAGGCGTCATTGCTCCCGAACTTACTATGGGATACCTTACAGATGAAAATAGTTTGCAAGATACCATCCCACTCCAGCAAATTTTCATGCATTTTATGTGCCACATTCGTTAACAAACTTGACCGACACAAACTGTTTTTATCTTCCAAAGAGGTGGAGACTCCAGTGAGCCCAGGACACAGCCTCAGAGTGAGGGATGACCCAGGGAGGTCAGCTTCATGAGTGTCCCCCCCCAAAACTCCCCATTAGCCCCCTCTACACCTGAACCAGCTCTCCACCCACAGAATGGAAGTAGATGTCACTCCCAGAGATTTTAATTAATTGTCTTTCTTTTTTTTCTTTTGGGTCAGACTCTTAAGTGTCTATCACGCTGATAGCACTCTAGGGAGTCTTTTGTTCTGAATAGGTGAAAAATTGTACCCACAAAAAGAGTTCCCCATTCGATCAATTCTCTCTAACAACTTTATTGATTAGCTGCAGGAACATTTTTCATTTATTAATTATGAAGAAGATGTTTCAGAGATTTCTTAAAGTTAACTATTGTAACTTTTTAAAAAATACTGAGTTAACATTGACTTGCCTCCAACTGCTTAGCAGGACACAGAGCCCCAAAGTAGGCACATGGGGTCCTGGCACAGGAAGTTATTAAATTGAACATAGGCAAGGAGTGGTTTGAATCTTCATTTGGGGCTGATTAATTGATTACTTGTGGGAAAAAAACATAGCTTGTCCTTTTCAATAATGTGTTAGCATCAAAATATCATCCCATTATGATGTCCAGGCTAGTGATGGTTAATTAATTAATTGCCGCCAGTTAAAAACAACGTTCGATCCAGGTAAATCTTTCATTTATTAAAATCAATTTTGATAATGGCTTTGCAAAGGGATTTGGGGGCAGAGTCAGGAATCTTAACTGGCTCCTCCTTCCCTTGCCACTCATTCCCTTCCTCCCCACATGGCTCCCCTCTAATTCCTCAGTCCCCTCGCCCTCCTCTCTCCTCCCTCCTCCTGCTGCCTGTCTGTGGCAGGTTTCTGTGGGAGCCCCACCCACAGAGCAGTGCAGCGGGCTCCCAGGCTGTGAAAATTCTGAAGGGCACAGGCTGGCTTCCTCCTTCTCCCGAGTTACTCAGCAAAAAGGGAGCTGAAAGCAGACACTTGCCAGCTTGATTCCTGCTGGCTTCCTGAGGAGGAAGACTGGGATGCTGGGAAGGGGAACCTGTGCCAGGAAGTAAAACTTGCTTCCCAGCTCCCAGTAGCTCTCCCCTGCTCTTCCCCTCGCCCCGCCCAGGCTAGACAAGGTTAGCTCTAGCTCTGGACGCATGAAATGTATGCATTCCACAAACCTACCAAGGTTGGACCCTGAGTTAGTAGAGACATGAAAACAGGCTCATCTCTTCCCTGGGTGATGGTATCTATAGGAATAGTCTGAAAACTTCTCATAGTTCTAACAATATTGAAGAACATTCTGGAGGAAAATTGGTGGTAGACGGGTCTGCTCAAAGACAAAAGAGATATCTCTCTCAGCTCAGGTATCTGAGTACTTCAGAGGAAAAATGGACTTGATGCCAGGTAAAAATTATAAAAAGGAACATTTCTGAACATGTGACACAAGCTTCAGGGATATGTTTGGGGACATGACTCCAATGGCAAGGGAAAGAAAAGCAAAAATTAACAAATGGTATTTCATCAAGCTAGAAAGCTTTTGCACAAAGAATCTATAAAACAAAAAGATACTCAGCCAAAAATATCACAGGATATTATGATGCTAATCCAAGTGATAGTTTTTTTCCCCAATAGTCAATCAGTCCCAAGATTTACAAATATTCATACAACTCAACAAGAAAGAAAATAACCCAATCAAAAAATTGGCAGAATATCTAAATGGACACTTCTCCAAAAAGTCATACAGATGACTAACAAGCAGGTGAAAAAAAAATGCTCACCATCACTTGTTACCAGGAAAATGCAAATCAAAACCACAATGAGACGCTACTTCACACCCAAGAGAATGACCCTTCACACAAAGACTAGAAACAAGCATTGGTGGTGGGTATGTGGACTGTCCAACCTCTAAGGAAAACAGTAGGGAGTTTTCTCGAAATATTAAAAATAGAACTACCATATGATCCAGCAATAATTCTATGCCTAACTAGCTCCCAAAGGATGCAAAAGCACTAATTTGAAGGGATATATGCACTCCTATGACTATGGCAGTCCTGTTTACAACGGCCAAGCTATGCAAATAACCTAAATGTCTGATGACAGATGAGTAGATAAAGAAGATGTGGTGTATATGCACAACGGAATATTACTCAGCTTTTAAAAAAGATGAAATGTTGCGTTTGCAACATGAATGGAACTGGAAGGATTATATTAAGCAAATAATTCAGAAGGAGAAAGACAACAGATGATTTCACTCATATGTAGACTAGAAAGAAACAAAGTAAAGGAACAGACAAAACCAAACCAAGCAAACCCTTGAAATCTGACTGCAAAACTGAGGCTACCAGCAGGGGAGGGTGTGAAGTGGGGGAGCTGAAGAGGATGGGGCTCCATTGGATTATGGTGGAGGATTCTTGGTGCTCTAGTAGGTGTGGTGTGACAGCATACCTTTGAAAAGGTGTGCACCTATACCTCAAAATCCTACATAGTGTTGTAAATCACTGCCGCAATAAAAATAATTTAATTTTTAAAAATAGGAGAATTCAAATAAGAGGAAATGTCTCTGTTGAGGCAAAGGCAAGGGTAAAAATGAACTGGAATGTGGATGATCCCAGTGAAAATGAAAAGGGAGTGAGTGTCAAAACAAAACGAAACTAAAACCCTGTGACTGTGCAGAGAGCTCAGGCAGAGTTTGAGGTGCTGGGGAGTTTGGAGCAAAGTGGGCTGATCCACAATGGGGTGGCATGGAGGGCTGAGACAGGGGATCCTGGATTCCCAAGAGGTAAACAGAATGTCCGAAGCTTTAAATCTCATGTTTAGTGTGAGAAGATAAATAAGGGGTGTTTCCAGATTTAAGAAGGTTGATTAGGGATCACGAGACCACGGAGCCCATCCGGGATCTCTAGCAGAAACCAGCTTTCCTAGTGATGGAAGCAACTCAGTATCAAGGAGAGGATGAAGGACATAGGGGAGCACAGGGCCATTTGAAATGGGTGATGTCCCCAGCTATATGGTATGCTAGCCTCCTAAAAGAACCTACAAATGTGATCTTAGCACTACTTCTTGTTAAGAGATTAAGTATCAATTATAGGAAAATAGGTATTGGTAACAGTCCTTATTGTCAAATAAAGAGAAAAGATAAATTCTAGAAACCTGAAATTTGAATCCCTCTTCCTTCCACCCATACACCCATTGCTCCCTGATAACATTCCAGAACAGATTTTAAGATTGGGGGCTTACAGAAATGAATCCAGAGATTCTTAGTAGTTAGCATGGGTTCACTAACAACAAACTGAACTAACCACATTTCCCTTATGACAAGGTTCTAGAGTATGTACCACAGATATGACTTAATCATGGACCATCTTGATTTTAACAAAAAACAAAAACAAAAAACTGAGCTGATAATTATGTTACAGTCTTATGGGCAACCTGTGAAATTCTGGGTAACATTTTTGCAGTTAGTTTAATCACTATCAATAAGAATTCCTATCCAAAGTTTCTTGGCTGAATTGAGGGAGGAATTTACTTTAGAATTCAGTTCCTAACCTTAACCATGTTCAATAATTTTTCTAAAAGAAGTGAGTAAAGTACAAAAGACATGCTTATCAGATTTACAAATGTGTCTCATGTCTGAGAGGGACGATTAACACAGCAAAGGAACAAACAAATCAATATTCAAAGTTCTGTTAGGTTAGACTATGGAAATAAACCAAAAGTATAACAGGAATAAACATAAAGTCTGAGTTTAGGTTCTAAAAACCAAACTCCGAAGACACAGCACTAGGCAAATATGACTTGGCAGCTGTTGACATGAAAAAAAAAAAATGGTTGAAGATTTATCTGACTGTAAAGGTAGGAAAAAGCATCAGCATGTTTGGACACCCCCAAAATCAGAACCCAAGACCAACATTCTAGTATAAGTAGATCATTGGTGAGGTGACCCCAGAATGTCTCCTCCTATAGAGGATGGGGGAAGTGGGACGGGGAAGGAGTCCAGAAAGGGTGAGTGTCAAGCCAGGAACCAGCCTGCTGGGGAACTCCAAGAAGGGTTTAGAACTAGAATCTCGGATTACCCCAACGGAAGGGTAAGAGAACTGAGGTCTTTGTACTCCAATTCCCTCCAGTCATCCAGGTTCCCCTGGGGAGCATTCACTCATTGGTTCTTCTCACTGGGCACCATCCAGTGGGCTCTGGCAGCTAGAGGAAGCTTGGAGGCAAAGACATAGATGCTGGCAGCTAGAAGTTACCTGGCATGCTCTGAAATGGAAAGGCTCAAGGGGATGTGAACTGGAAACCAGTAACACCTGATATCGTCTCTAAGAATTACATCATCTACAAAGGTCCATCTTGTTGATCAACCATTTTCTGTAATACTGTATTTAATTTTGGGTATCATATTAAAGAGGAATATTGAAAAACAAAGTCTTTTGTAGGTAGTATTAAGGAGTTTGATAATTAGGAAGGTAAAAAGGAAATTGAGGGGCATTCATCTACAGATGGAATTAAGGATTCCCAGTTTGGACTAAGGCCTGGATGCCATATGCTTGGCATCTCATCTGGGATGTCTACTAGACATCTGCATCGTAACATGGCCAGGTGGGAATTCAACTTTCTTCCCACCCCCCAACTGCAATAATGTGTTTGAAATAAGTGTGCACAATTACAGAAAATATAACAAAACCACTGCCTCCCACTAAAAAATAATTTAATAAAATGGTGCTACTCTTGTTCGGGAAGGATGGTGGGGAAAGGGAAATGAATAAATGTGAAAGACCCAAAAATCAAATGCCAGAATGCGGGTGTGTGTGTGTGTGTGTGTGTGTGTGTGTGTGTGTGTGTGTGTATGTGAGTAGAGAGAGAGTGTGAAAGTTTTAAAGATGCACTGGATTTTCATATTGAAGCAACTGGTTGAAAGAACATACAATACTTGGACAAATACTCAACATGAAACTAAAACAAAATAAGGGAATTCATTTAAAAAAACTAAAAACACCACCACAATGAACACATAATATATTACTACTTATGTGAGCATATATTATATGAATAAATCTCCCTATGCACACATAAAAATATATATGTACATCCTTACAGATAGATAGTAGATACATTCAACTGTGAATCATTCATTTACACATGTGGACACATAAAGCAAATTGCAGTTGGATATGATACTATTCCTTCTAATTGGTGAAAATAATGACACATCCATCCAATAGACAGTCAATCTGGAGAGTTCTCTGTGTATTGATATGAAAAAATCTTTCTTTGCATGTGCTCAAAATAAGCAGAGCTTGCGAGGCACCCTGGCCTAGTATTTCATTTGGCTTCAGGGCTGAAGGGACCCTTATCTTTATTTCATTGTCCCTGGTAACTCTGGTACCCTGGCCAGGTTACTTACTAACCACATGTCCCTGAAAAAAAAATCCTTTAACTTCTCAGTATTCTGGTTTTCCCAAAATGTCTGTCACTGGCATGCTGTAAAGAACAAATGGGAACAGGAATGAGCTTTTGGGATTTAGAATTTGATTTTCTTCTGAGTTGGCTTAGGGAAAAGAGAAGTCAAAAGATGTCCCTAAAGCTGTTGTAGAAATCAGTATTCATTCTTCTTTTATTCATTTAATGTGACTCTAGGCATGGGACAAAACTCTTATTCCTATAATCCGTCTCCCCCTGGGAAGGTCATCGTGGCTTCAGAGACTAGGACCAGCTGTAATGGACATGTATAAATCAGAACAAAAGCAGGAGAACAGCACAGAAAAACAAAGGGAGCATCTTCACGAGGGATGCGGGGCTCGGACGGTGCAGGTCAGAGCTACGGCAGCAGCGCTCTGGGGAGCCCCAGCCAGCATGGAGCTGGATGCTGTCAGCTCTCATCTGCACTGTTCTGAGGCCCTGTGACAGTCTGGATTCCTCTGCAAACTGATTAAGCAGAAAGCCACAGTGAGAAGTGCAGATCCTGGAAACATCTTCCCCAAATTAGGGAGAGCTGATAGGATGCAAAAAGGACATGTAATGTCTAGCGTGCCCCAAAACAAATTCAAGTAGATCACCTACCCATAACATGGGAAAATTTGTTACTGTAAATATAAGAAATAAAAAAGAAATGAAAACAATAGAGTCAAGCCTGAAGGTGCACAAATTTAACAAGGGTATGATGGCTTCATCTGTTGCTACCAATACATTTAAGAAGGCAAGCAGCTTGAAGTCTGGGGGGCTGAGTGGCTCATCTTGCCCACTTTCTTAAGCACCAGAGCATCTAGCTAAGCCAAGCCATGACTCCTAACCTGCAAAAACTGAGAGATACTGGTTGTACTTTAACCTGCTTATCTTTATGTTAATTTGTTCCACAGCAGTAGAAAGCAAGTCTCTATAAGAGACTTATAGAATGACAATTTAGAAATTACTTTAGAAAATATCCTACACCATTATACCCAGAGGCCAGGCTACAAGCACAAATGTCTCCAGGTCTGGAACTTTCAGGAGAGACTTTATGTGGAATGCAGATGTTTGGTTGCAGTTGTGTTTAACAACATGGTTATTTTTGCAGCTACTGCGGTCCCCATGTGCAGGCTAGGTGTGCAGTGGACTGTACCATCTTGGTTTGTGTAACTACACTTTATGACATTTGCACAACACAAAGTCACCTAATGATGCATTTCTTAGGACACATCTCCATCATCGAGCACCACGTGACCTTATTAGAGCCTCTATATCAGAAGTGAGGTAGAGTGAAAATAGAGTAAATATGAGATGGGGTGAACAACTCACCCCTGAGAAGCACAGACAAAAGGTCCTTCCAGGGAGGGGGAGAAGATGAGCAAGCCCTTGGGGATTGTGTCCCACTCCATCTTCAGAAAAAGTTGAGTCTTAGAGATGTAGGGAATACTGTGGCCAATAAAGGACCAGAACTCATATGTTTGAATATGACTAGTCCTGTAATAGCAAAAGGAAAGCACTTGGCAGGGGAAGAGAATAATGGTTGAGATGTTGGTATATTTGTCCGTAGGATATTTTCTAAAGTAATTTCTAAATTATCATTCTATAAGTCTCTTATAGAGACTTGCTTTCTACTGCTGTGGAACAAATTAACATAAAGATAAGCAGCTTAAAGTACAACTGGTATCTCTCAGTTTTTGCAGGTTAGGAGTCATGGCTTGGCTTAGCTAGAGGCCACTGACGCATGGTGTCTCACAGATTGCAACTAGAACATCAAGCTACGGCCGTATTCTCATCTGTAGCTCCGCGCAGGGAAGACCCACCCCTGAGATTACTCATGTGCTTCCTGGTGAGATTCAGTTCATTGTGGGATGTTGGCTAGGCCTTAGTTCCTTGCTGACTATTGACCAGAGGTTCCCACAGTTCCTTGTCAGAGGGATCTCTTCATAGAGCAACTGGTAACATGGCTTCTGCCTTCCCTCAACACAAATGAGCATGCTCAAGACCAAAGTCTCAACTTTCTTATATCCTGACTTTGGAGGTAATAGCCCATTAACTCTATTGCAAGCTATTCTCTAGAGGCAAGTCACAAAATCCAGTCACACCCAAGTGGGTGGGGTGGTAAAAGAGCATAAATACCGAAGCTGGGGATCATTGGTGGCCATCTTGGAGAATACCTACCAGTAATTTGTGTTTTGGTAAGAAATCCAAATATACCACACTTTATATGCTATTTTATCATGAAAATTTTAACTATTTAAACAATCCCCTTACAAGCACAAAATGGTACATTTTGAAAAAGCACCAAATGTTCACCAGGATAGAAATCTAAGTGAAAATATTTCCAAATCATATATATGATAAGAGGTTAATATTCAAACCAGATAAATAATTCACATAATTCTATAGTCAAAAAAATCCAATTATGAAACAGGCTGAAGAACTGAATAGACATTTCTCAGAAGACATACATATGGACAACAGGTATATGAAATGTGTTCAACAACACCAACTATGAAGGGAATTCAAATCAAAACCACAATGAGATATCACCTCACATTTGTTAGAATAATTACCACCAATAACACCAGATAAATAAGTATTGGTGAAGATGTGGCAAAAAAAAAAAAAAGGAACCTTTTCCATTCTCTTGTTAGTATGAATGTAAATTCATGCAGCTACTATGGACAAACGCATGGAAGTGCCTCAAAAATTTTAAATAGACCTACCTCACAATCCAGAAATTCCTCTCCTGGGTATATCCAAAGAAAACAAATACAAGATACTGAAGAGATATCCGTACTTTCATTTTCTTTGCAACATTATTCACATTAGCCAAGACATGGGAATAACCTGTGTCTTTCAATGGATAAATGGGTATAAAAGATGTAGTATATGTACAATGGAATATTACTGAGTCATGATAAAGGAAATCCTGTCATTTGCAACAAGATGATGAACCTTGAGGGCATTATGCTAAGTGAAATAAGGCAAACAGAGAAAAACAAATACTGCATGTATCATTTATAAGTGGAGTCTTTAAAAGAGGCTAAAAAATCATCAGTTGAATGGTAGAAAAAGAGTAAGAAAGGGAAAGAGATATTGAGATGGCTGACTTTGCTGAGAGTGTCCTCATAGAGGGCCCAGAGCCACAGAGATAATAGGACTTTGTAAGAGTACCCAGGTCAGATGAGAAGTATCTATTGCAAATATGGGCATTTAACTTCATGACACACCATACAAAGTGCCTGCCTGAAAGCAGTGGGTCAGAAGTCAACAATTTGAGTTCAATTCCTAGTTCTGCTAACTAGTGTTGTGACCACAGGCAAATCACTTCATCTTTCTGGAAATGAAATTATTGGATCAGATTGGTGTGAGCAAAACACAGCACATTATTCCATTCTTATACTATGGCAAACACTGACAATCATTACTGCATTCTTTTTCATTAGCCCAAACCATAGCCTCATAACACTTAACCTGAGAGGTTAAGGTAAATACTATAAACTGGCCTTCTACCACACCATCTCGAAACAAGACAGTACAGAAGTTCCATGCCAGCACAACTATTCTATGGAGCCTCATTCACCTTCCTCACAAGAATCTGGGGTTATTTTGCCATAGAGGAGTTAACCTTTAGCTTCGTTTCCCTTTGCAAACTACTGAAACTGAGGAGCTCAGCTGTAAACACTGCAGGCTTCAGAAGGAGTCATGAGGACAGTAGATGTTAACTGGGATCAAGCACAGGGAAAGCTGAGTGGAAGAACAGATTTCCCCAATATTGGTCCTCCTGGAAGAGCTCTCCCTCTTCCTGGAATAGGGCCAGTATCCCATCACTTCAATCATTTAACACTGAATTGATACCATTCCAGGAAGATGTGGACCATTTCTCCTAGGTAGGCATGGCTTCCTCATTTCTCATACATATATATTTTTTTTTATGGAGAGATTCCACATTCTCCTCCAGCCAAATGTTACTGGTGGAGCAAGACCCTGCTATCTTGGTTTCTCATTCTCCTGCCTCCTTCTTCAGAGCTTCAAGGACCACTAATTGGCCCACTGATGCCCACACCTCGCCATGACCTCACCTCCCCAGGTGGCATAGCAGATAGCAATTTTCGTCTTGAGTCATCAGAATGTACTCGCCACATATCCCAAGTCTGCAGAGTCCTGGCAAGTGATTTCAAGTTGATGGACTGGTGCCACGGTAGCTTGCTGCGTTGAATATGGCACCTCGTCTTCTGGATGGAGACCAGTGTTCCCCAAGAGGATGGCACTAATAAGAAAGACTGTGCAGTAGGGTGGTGTGGGGTAAATGAGTGAATCAGGCTTTGTTTACGCCTTCCTGCCGCTCGCCTCTATGAGGGGCACCTGCGGTCTTGCACGCCTGCCATAATTGTGGACACCGGGCCCAGGGAGCACGGGCATGCGCATGCGTAAACGTGCACACCTGGGCCTGGAAGGGAGGCGATAAAAGGGCGGCTTCACTCTGGGGTCTGGGGGCTGAAGTTACTGTCTCGCTGCTAGCTGGTTTCTGTGGGTGTAAAATCCACCAAGGGCTCCACCATTCCTTTACCTGTCTGAAAACTGATGAAGCTGCTGGGGTGGTCACTCAAGAGATGGGCATGGACGGGAGTAGTGAGGGGCAAGCCAGGCTTTCAAGATGCCCCAATGCCACAAATGATTTTGTCTGCCCAGGAGCAGTCAGAAGAAATGGGAGGGAAGAGGGAAGGGGAGAATATTGGAAAGAAAGAAAACAGAAGAAATTTTAAGCAATAGTTGGGGGAGAATATTGGAAGGAAAGAAAACTAAGAAATTTTAGGCAATAGTTGGAGTTCCCGTTCATTATGGGAGAAGAGTGATCCTTTAATGAATGCAAAGCATAGTTTACCTGCACACCTAGGGGCTGATGTGGGAAGTGTGCCCCTAAAGAGGTGTGGGGCTTGGGGGGTGTGTGCGTGTGTATGAGATAGCAGAAAATCTCTTCCTCACTAAAATATCTGTAGGGTAAATCTGCAAGAATGCAGTACATTAGGAGCAATTACTTTCTCGACTCATCTTGGGGAATTTAGTGAGTTCAAGCTGGGTACAAACTGACCCCCAAGTAGAAGTTTGTAATGAAGAGGGGAGAAGAGAGAGAACCTTTAAGAAGCAGGTGCTAGCAACTGAAGGGTTTCATAAAAAGCCCCTAATGAAGGGCAGCAGCCAACTAGAAGTGAGAAAAACGAGCGCCTTTTGAATAACCAGGGGAGCCAGGAAAACCCTGGAACATAGAAGGACCGGGAAGTGGGAAGCCGGTGCTGTGCAGACCAAAAAGAGGGGAAGTGGGAGCATGTGGAGGGAGAGGAGACGGGAGAGCAGGGGAAGAAACAAACGAATCTCAAGGAAGGAGAAGCGGCCCAACCGTGTGGGCTCAAGAGCAGGAAGGTTAGGCTTTTAAGAGATTTTACTAGAAGCGCTCTTCATTTACATTACACAAAAGAAAGACCCAGGAAACTATTCCCGGTGGATGAAGAGGGCAAGCAGGGGGATTCAGAATAGCTGAGATTTTAACGTGCATTTTTACTTCTGTCTTTACCAAAAGATGCTCCAGTGTGATGGCAGGTTTGGGTTCACAGAGGAAGCAACCACAGGCAGACACTTCGTCTCATGTGGAACCAGTTCCCAGTAATTATCAAGATTTCTGATCTCCCTGCAGCCCCATGAGAGGCTGATGAGGACAGCAGGTTTCTTCTTTGAAACTTCCTTTGTCTTTAACCTTTAAGGCTTGTTTTCCTGGCATGAAGTCCCCTCATCCCCATGATGTGGCTGGAGCCAGCACACCTCAGAGTATCCTGGCAAAAAGCTGCCTGAAACTACTCCCCACCCCCACCCTGAGGGACTCATGACAATTGAATCCATGTGGGGAACTGGCACGGGCCATGGGGGAGGAATCAACTATTCTGGGAATTACAGAGAAGGGGGCGTTACCTTGAGAGCATCACAAAGAAAGAGCATGATGCCCATCTTTTAGGAAGTAGAAAAAGATGGCCACATTCCTTCCAGCCTGATAAGCTTAACCTGGCTTCCAGGGAAGATGCTAGAACAAATCATCAAGCAATCAATGTGCAGTCAGCCAGAAGGGAGCAAGGTCTGGGGAGCTTATGGACACAGCCGTGTAAAGAGTAAATCAAGTCAGACCAATTTAATTTCCTTCTATGATAGAGTGACAGGCCATGTAGATAAGGTGGAAGCAATAGATGTAATCAACCTGAGACCTCAGCAAGGCATTTGCTTCTGCCCCACGTGATGGGCTCAGTGACAAGTGGGCTTGCTGTGGTTCAGGCCAGGGGTCGACAACCCTGGAGCTTTCGCGCAAGATGGTAGGGACCCGGTTCCTGCGAGCGCTCCTCCTTGCTCCAATGCCTCCGTGAGTCAATGTTCGTTGTCACACAATTTTGACAAACATTTGTTTTGTGCCTCCTGGGTTTGTGTGCTGTGGTACTTAATGTTTGTTGGATGGATGCTTAGGCCACATGAGCTGCAACCTTAGGAGGTTGGCATAAGGGAGCTTAATCCCAAACCACCTCCTCTGCAAACAGGCACCAGCAAACAGTAATTTGCTCCTCCACCCACTAAAAAAGCCAGAATCCAGTGCTAAACTTATTCCATACTGAGTTTGGGTATGTGTCGAGATGAAAGCAGGATCTGGCTCCTAGTGTTTTGCCATTTTCTCAATTAAGGGAGAGAGGGAGGATGAGGAGGAACAGAAATAGTTCCAGTCTTCAGGTTACTCATCTTTATTTGTAGACTAGATGACAGGACTTTAAAAATGCAAATTGTCCGCGGGTCCTAACAAATTGAACAAGGCACAGAAAACCGACAAGTGCAGTGGACACAAACTGAGGAATGAGACTGACCCCCTCATACAAGACTGGTCTTTGTCAAGATTGCAGGTCAGTGTGCCTGCCCACCTGCCAGCGTTTCTCATCACCAACCTCCTTTGCAAAGCAGCAGAGGCAGCTCTCCTCCCAAGGCCTCCCACCTGTGCTTGTGCAGGTCTCTTAACAAACCTGTCCTTTTCAGGGCAGCCCTTTCTGCCCACTTGTCTGTGCAAGTGTCCTTTACTCTTCTCTCCCTCTTCATAATAAACCTGCCCTTTCGGATATGTACATTAAAAAAAAAAAACTGCAGTCAGGCTAGAGCTAAATGGGACCTAAGTGTAGTTTTCAACAAACACCTCAGACCCCAGACAGGAGAAGCCATAGAGCAGCAACAAACAGCTTCAGGTGAATGCCATCTAGCCAGGCACGCTTTCCCAGCATTCCATGGGGCCAACCTGTGATTTTCAGCTCCCCATCTTTGGGAGGGTGGGAGAAACTAGATATGAGCAAAAATATGACTGCAGTGACCAAATGGATGGGGAAATACCTGAAGTACAAGAGAAATGGCTAAAGAGGCTCAAGGAAAGCGATGGTTATCAGGTACCACTGTTGTTCACGGACCTCAGGCTACGTGAGGCACAGAAAAATATTCCATATCTCCCCTCTGGTTAAGGAAAAGGGAAATGGAAGATTTTATTTCTAAGGTTTCCCTCCCCCCCCAAAAAAAAAATAAGACATGCACACACCTGAAAATGAGAGTGCTAGAAGACTTGCATAAAGAACTGCAGGCCTCTGGCTCTAGCCCTTCTCATCCCCTAGCCCTGCTCTCTGGGCAGCCATTTTTAAAAATGTTTTCAGCTGTTTTCAGCTACTGCAAACAAAATACTTATGTTGCATTTCTTGCTTTTTTCTTATATTATCGATTTCTTTACGATGGGCTGAGATGACTTAGCTCCTTTATTTGCTCTCCCCCTTTCCACTTTCCCATCATCCCAGGATAGTGACATCACAGCTACTGGTCAAGTCCATGTTCAGGGTGAGCGTTGTTCTGCCTACAAGTCAAAGAGAGCATGGGGATGGCATCTCGTGTGTGGTGGATTCAGTAGTTGTCTCCACTCTTTGATTTTGATTCTAGTTGGTTGAGATTTCTGTGTAGTCATCACTAGTTCTTCCCTGTAGGTAAATAAGTTAAAAATCAGGTTTTTTTTCTACACCCTCTCGCCATTAGCCACTATGGCTAGCACCTGTAGGTCTTGCACGCTGCCTGTGATTGTGGACACCTAGGCCCAGAGAGCATGAGGCATGTGCACCTATGAATGTGAGGACATCTGGGCCAAGGAGCGAGGGGCTAGAAGGGTGGCGGGACTGCAGACGGGAGGGGAATGCCAGAGCTGGCGCCAGAGCAGACAGCTGGTCTTCTAGAGATATTCCTTTATTTAGAGAAATTTTATTTCATCTCCAATTTTTAATTTCAATACTACCATTTAATAGAATCTTGGACCTACAACTATTGCCTAATTTTCTGATCCCTTCACTCCTGTTTTCCTTCGATTTTTTTTTTTTTCTTTTAGATTTCCTAACTTGTTCCAACCTTTCTCCTGACTTTAAAAAATGCTGGGTCTCCCCTGGCCTCCCTCTACCTGAAGTCCTTTAGTTAGTCTGTTTTTAACCATGTGAATTTTGCAAAGTGCCACATAAATCTGTTTGTTTTCATATAAAAATATTCTCTGCCGAATCCTTGAGTGAAATAATGCTCCAGGAAGTGCTCCATGTTCAATTTGTATTTTAAAAATTACCCTTGATCCATGGCTACAGATCCCCAGAGAGATGTAGCCTCCTGTTGGAGAAATACAGGCCCGGATTATTTCTCTAATAGTCTGGGATCCTCTGACTTTTCTTTGTAGTAGGTAGGTAAAAAATGGAAAAGAACAAAAGGAAGAAAGAGAAGCTTGAGGAGGAATGACCTGCTTCATATCTTAGAAATAAATCATAGGAGGACAAAGCTGGAATGGAAATTTCAGAACAGTGATCAATACTTGGAGAAAAGAAACCAAAAGGCCATGTTTTATTCCCTGATCCTTGCACTGTGGGCAAGAAAGCGGCTCAGTGTGAACACGGGTTTCCCGGGCTAGGAGGAGGCAGAGCCAAACCCCTTATTCCATGAAAGGCTCCAGTAAGAGTCTGCTGGAAGTAAATCAGTGCTTCTGGAACGTGCCGCAGCCCTGCTCTGGGAAACTCCAGTCTGCATTTTTGTTGCATGGGCCACAGACAGCCCATCAGGCAATGTTCCCTAGCAGCCCTTAGACGGGCTGATGGCGACACAGCCAAGACCTCCCTGCCCCTCACCCCACACCCATACATATACCGCTGTGTTGAGGTATCATGCTGGGTGAAGGGGGAGGACATTGGAGGAACATGGGGTGCAGTCAAGAGAAAGCTGCACAGTAACTGATGGGGAGGTGAGTAGGGAAGAGGTACCTGCGGTCTCCTCCATTTTTTTTTTTTGCACTCTGGGTTTGGAGCACTGACCTCTAGCTCTGGTGGCCGCATTTTATAGTAGATGAATGAGTGAAATCTGACAAGGTCAGACTTGCTCAGGGTTACAGTGAGTGAACAGCAGACTTGGATGCAAACCCAGAACTCTCAGATGGAGGCTCTTTTAACTACCCACCTTCTCTGTCTGAAAGGGGGGGCAGGCAGGAGTGCTGTCTGAGCTGCACCACTACTGGGCTGTGTGACCTTGGGCATGTTACTTCAATGCCTAGTGCCTTCGTCCCCTGCACAATAGAGGAATAATAGCATCTGTGTCCTTGGATAGCCAAGGGGATTAAATAAGAATGCATGTAAAATACCTAGTGCACGGCTTGGTGCATAGTAAGTGCTCAAGAGAAGCTAGCTACTCTTGCTGTGCAAATGCCTGATAACTATAGAAGAATGGAACATTCCAGGAAAATATCAAACAGAAATGAATGCCATTCCAGTGAGACTGTGCCAGCCACAATCATTTCCCAGCTTTCCCTGCTCTGCACAGAACTGCAGGAGCCACACTGCTCAGGTTCCTTTGTCAGCTGGCCACCACGTGGTGTTGGCCAGTGGGAGGCTGGATCGGGCAGGGTTGTCTGGAGAAGCAGACCCCAAAGGATATACAGATGAATGACTAGATTAGGAGGATAGATGGATGGATACAGATTGATTTCAAGGAAATGTTTCATGCAAATCTAGGGGGTGGGTTTCCCATCCCTTGCAGGATATAGCTGTGTGAACCGCCAAACCTGGAGCCTCAGTGGTGACAGTTCTAGCAGGCACCAGGGTGCCAGGTGCTCCTCCACTTGAGGTTGAAGGGGGTCCTCCTTTTTCTTCAGTCCTGCATACCACCAGCTTCCCTGTTTAAGCCCAGGAGCAGGGATTCCTGCTGAGAGCGATTAACCTCCTCAGGGAGACCTTTTCACTCTCCAAGTTCTCATCAAGGCCCATTTCTCTGAGGACTCCAACCTCCCACTTGGACCGCTCCTCTGAAAGGGCCACTCTGCCTTCATGTGTTTCTTCCTCTTTCCAAGCAAACGCTAAGGCCCTTTGCATGTTCCCCACTTGTTTCCACCCCATCACCAGATGGGGGCACACAGGGCACCCTCTATCCCACTGCTTCACCGACCTTGCCTTAGGGGGATGCCATTTTCACCATCCTGGGACAGTAAGACCAGGATAAAAGGCACAATGATGCTCATAGTTTAGCCAAGGCCACCTCTTCAGTCATACATACTCTTCATCGTTGTGAGAATAACACGTTTGTTTTTGAAAATTTGGAACACACAAAACTGTCAAGTCACATGTCTTCTGCCAGCGCACTTCTCCAAGGAAACAAATTGTAATAGTTTTTGACCCTCCTTTTCCCTGTACTATTTTATGGGGAAATTATTCATGTGGCTAAATAGTTCACAGGTTGTTAAATGTCAATGTAATTTTCCACAGCGGCAGAATAAGCACCAGCAGGCCTGCAGAGCTGTTGCGCTGGTGTCCCAGGCCCGTCCTGTTCTGTGCCAACCACTGAGACCGCACCCACACAGGGCATCTCACACCTGTTCCTGGAGGAGGCCTCTCACCAGCTCCCAAACTCTTCCTCCTTAGTCTGTTTTCTCAAAGCAGCAGATAATCCTTAGAACCGTCTCTGCCACCACCTGCCCCTTGTTCCCATAATGGTCAGACTCCCCAGGACGTTCTATCCACCTTCCTGAAGGTTCCGAACATCCTAAAACCCAGAGCCAGTGCCGCCTCTCTGAATTTCCTTGCTCTCCCTGCCTCTCTCGGACCTGTGATCACACCTTCTTCCTGAGTCCATTCCCTCCCTGGAGCCCCAAACCAGGATTGTCTTGCTGCCATCTCCTCCCCGACCCCCTCAAGCCTGCCTTCAAAGGGTGTGTGTGCCAGGTCTCACCCTCAACCTTTTCTCCACTGGGCTCAACCCCACCACCGTGTGCCCCTGACTGACTGCAGAGTCAGGTGGCACTGAGGTGAAGGGAATCGCCTGCGTGCCTGCAGGTGGCCTGCCCTTGCTCCTAGGCGCCTGTGCTGTCTAACCTGCCTTAGCTGAGGTCTTCAGAGCCACCTCTCCTGTTTTGGGAGGGCTCCTTCTGGACCCCACGCAAGGGTGAATTCTCTCGAGGGATTTCAGGGGGATGAGTTGAACCAGTTGGCACTAGAGTGAAGTCCTGATTTCTAAGTGGAAATGGAGGAAACAAACTCTCCAGCTGTGTCACCTTGGGTGTGGGCAAGTTAATGATCTCTTGTACCTCAGTTTCCTCTCCTGGAAAATGGAGCTGATGTGAGCACGCCAGGAGTCATGCGAATAACAAGCTTTAAGCAGTAGTTCCTGCGGAGTGATCAGGACCACATGAGTTATTATCAATGTCAAATCCTCTCTCAGGAAAACAAGGAGGCAAACTTCTCCTGCTTCTTCCATTTCCAGAATGGAAGATCCAGAAATCAGAGACATCATGGTTCAAATATAGCATGGCAGATGGAGTTAGGAAAGCTTTCCAAATCTTAAAGGTTCATCTTCTCTTGCGTGCATAGATTTTTCCAAGTATATGGCTGTGTCCCTGGCTTCTCTCTGCTGAGTTGTGAGACCCTTGTAGACCAGAACTATGCTGTGCTCATCTTTGTATCTCCATGGCAACCTGCATACAATAGATACTCAAACAGAATAAAGCTAAGGAAAGTATTAGGAGAAAGAAAAGGCCAAAGGAACAAAGAGTGAAGTCATCATTATTTGAAATTCTTGACCAATCTAGGAAATTAGCTTCCAGATAATTATGAAACTACAGCTTAGAGTGAAGAGAGCTGTACTTTTCCAAACAATAGTCATTTTGATTCTATTATCCTCACTGTTGATTATGAAGGAAGCAAGAAGAAAGTACATTTTGTGGACTTGATTTTAAGATGTTGGAAAATGAGTACCACTGGCTATTGTCAAATTAACAAGATTCAAGTGATCTCAGAACTCATCAAGCAGCGAGTTGGGTGTTCACTGGGCAAAAATCATCAGAACATCTCTAACAGATGAGATGGATCCCATGTCTTTAACTCGGGATTAGTGAAGTGGGAAAGATGATACCTTGTTACAGGCATTACGGCAGATGGTGAAGCCAGAGGGGGTCATCTCACAGCCTTCTGGCCTTTGCTTCCGTGTTGCCCCACCCCTCAACTCCGGGACCCTCATGTGGAACAAGCTCCCAACATGGGACTTCAGCTGAATGAAGAACTGCACCCCAGATCTCTCTACCGTACCCACTCCCTTCCTGAGCAGCCTGACCCAAATATGCATACCAGAACTGTGGGTTGAATAGTGTTCCTCCCACCCCAAATTCCCATTCACCTGGAACCTCGGAATGGGATCTTTGGCAATGAGATCTTTGCATATATAATCAAGGACATCAAGATAAATTAAAGACCTCAAGGGTCCTAAATCCAATGGCAGGGATCCTCATAGCAAGAGAGAACAACACAGAAGGAGGCCAACTGAAGGTAGAGGGAGGCGGAGAATGAATTGATGTGATCCAAAGACTACCTGGAACCACCGGAGCTAGAAGAGGCAGGGAGGGATACTTAAGAAAACTTACAGGGGACCTGGCCCTGCTGATACCTTGATTTTTTGACTTGGAGCCTCCAGAATTAGAAGCAATTTCTCAAAGTCCTTTGAGCAGCAAACTTAAAGTACATGTCAGTTCTCAACACAGACCACCTAATACTTAATGTTACAATGCAATGTTACTTAAATTTTAAATTCCTGCTGTTCCAAGCCACTGCCAAGTTGGTGTTTTTTCATTGTTGCCCTCAGGATGAGATTGAAAATGGGTGAACTGGTTACCCTCAGGAGCATTTACACTGTGAATCTAATTAACTGGAAAACCGATGCCTTAAAAACCAAAGGAATGAATCTCAGCTGGTGAAGTTTCCAGCCATATAGCGCTCTGGGTAAGGGGATATTTAAATAGGGGTTCTTTCCAAATTCATCATAAATCACACCAAAGTAACCAATGTTCCCATTTATATGACCAAGCAAGTGGGTATGAATCCCTTAGAAGGTAGTAAAAAATTAATGGACAATAATATTCTAGTTTCCAAGTCATTGACTCATGTTTGCTCCAGATAAAAATTTAATTCCAAATGGAATGATTATGTAGAAATTGTACTTTAAAAATGGCTGGAGATAAACAGAATTTGCTCTTTGATCTGCAAATACTGGCTGATCTATTTTTCAAAGTATTGCATTGAGATGTATGGTATTGTAAGCCGCCTTGAGACCAAAGTCCAGTAAAGTTGGTGCCCCCTGGAGGGGTTTTGCTGATGAGAATGAATAGCCCCAGGGGAAATGCTAAATTTGCAGTTTGGGGTGGAGAGTCTGATGAGAAATAAAAGGGAGTTAAGGAAGAGAATTCAGTCGCTATAATGTAGGAATGAAAGAGGCAGTTGCCATGATGTAGGAAAAGAAGCAGCCACCAGAAAGTAGGGTTTTGAATTGAGCGTTTTTGGAATCTTCAGTGACTTTGGGGCCAGCGACTTTGGAGGCTTTGCAAGTAACCGAGTGACAGAAACTGCTCCCAGTTCTGTCTTGACTGCAGCCGAAGGACGGAGGCAGAGGCCCGAAGCGGGCGCCTTCCTAAAATGCGCGAGTGCAGTCTGTTGGGCCGTCTGGCCACCTTAGCTGCTGTTTGCAGTGTTGCTGGCCTGGTGCTGTGCTGGGGAACCATGGCAGTTCCAGGAGCATCTCCAGTTGTGTTCTGTGTTGTCCTCGTGAGTTGGAACCTGGTCTACACTCTGGCTGTTGCGTGTCTGCAGAAGAAGAAAGATGCCATTTTGGAAATGTGGCCCATTGTTTGGAAAAAGAGCTCCACATCAGTAGTGGCGGTGAGACGCCATCTTTGTTACTTTTCTGGGGCTTAAAGGACTGGATATTGCTTTAAGTAAGGTAAATGGCCATATGTTGACTTCAGTAATTATTTGCTTTTCCCTGTTTGTTAAATAAATCCCATTAGTGTTTCCTAAGCCTGAGTAGTCTTGCGATTGTGTGTGTGGGTGCAAAACCAAGATAATGACCGGTAAGCAATTTGGGCACTGCCTTTGGCCAAATTTTGAAGCCTTATTTGCCCGGTATCAGTATGAATAAAATAGAGGGCAGACAACTCCTCGAGTGAAGTAGCCTTGCAAACAAAGAATGAGGCCAGACTCTCATCAAACCTTTACATCAAACATGAATTAGGAAAACAACAGAGAAGGGACTCTGCAGGGTTGTGGTCAGAAATGCTTCTATAACTAGATGCATGGAAATCATTTGGAGAGCTTGGTGGGCTGAATAATTCTAATTCAGTAGGTTTGGGGCAGGGTCTGAGATTTTGCATTTCTAATGAACTCCTAGGCAATCGAGACCAAACTGAGGATCACTGCTATGGGAAAGATTTTTTCCTTTAGCAACCACTACCAAAATTATGAGAAAAAGATGGATGAGGAACAATTACATTTAAAAGATGTAAGAAATACATCAACCAATATAAGTTCATGTGTATGTGAGTGTGTACGTGAGGATCAGGAAAAGTTGAACACTAAATGGACATTTGATGATCTTAAGACAATCTTGTCGATAATTCAGGATATTTTAAGACTCTTAACCTTTTAAAGACATACTGCAACATTTATCCATAAAATAAGATTCTGGGACTTTAAAAAATGCTCAGAATGCGGGTAGGCAGGGAGCACAGGCAAGATAAGATGGGCCTTGAGGTGATATTTACTGAATACTAGCCTCATGGGGAGTCCTTAGTTACCCTCTACTTTTGGATAGCCCTGAGATGTTGCATAATAAAAGGTTAAGACTAATAACCAAATTAGAGCAGAAGATCATCTTTAGAGTCATCTATTGTGTGGGCAGGGCCTACTGTGTGGGGCATTTTCATATACTCAATTTAGCCCACAGAACAGTTAGCTCCTTTCTATCAAGATTCAGCAGCCCTAAGTCATGCTGCTAGCAAGTGGTGGAGTGGGGTTTCACATCCAGGTCTTCAGCGCATTCCTTCCTATCAGGGATCACAACACCTAAGAAGGCAAAAGAACCACCTGCTTAGTTTATTTTAAATGCAGTTTCCAGGGTCAGATAGAGCCAAACTAACCAACCCTAGAAATCTAACTATAGAACTGAGGCTACAGAGGGGGAGCAGGAGGGGGAGCCAAAGTGGGGAAGGGAGCACAATGGACTATGTGGATAGGCTGTGGATGCTTTGGTGGTGGAGATGGTGTGGTAACAGCACCTGAAGGGGGGAGATCCTACACCTCTAAAACCCAGTGTAAGTCAATGTTAGCTCAATAAAAAGTAAAATGCAGATTCCAGCACCACTCCCTCCCACCTCCCCTCCAAGTGCTTGAGCCAGAGGATTGAAGTGAAGCCCCAAAACATGTATTTTTAAGTCTCTCAGGTGACTGTAATGCAGGTGATTTGGGAATTGCACCTTGACAAGCATAGCTTTAGTGGGATGAGTCAACTGGCATGAAAAATGATAGAACCGCCAGCTTCCCAAGAAAGCTGAGTTCAGAAGCCCCAAGAGGATTCTACCAACCCTTGGTTCCTCTGTGGGGCTGGGGTTGATGCACATGATATTGGCTGCATTTCTAGGTCCTTTCACAAGGGCTAAATGATTACTGCTGTGCTAAGGTGGAAGGGACAGGGCTTGAGTTATCTGCTCTATGCTTCAAGGGCATAATAGCAGAGAAGTACCTTTAACTCTCGAACAAGGACCCAGTACCATACTTCTCTTAAAGAAGCAGCTTCCTAAGTCTGTAAATGTCTTTTCTTCTTTGCCTCACAAAGGAGAGTTCTTATCAAATTCTAATCTTGCCTGCTAATGCCTGTCAAAGCCTCTAATGAACATTCCAAGTTCTCCAGTCTTCTCTTGGAAATGCTAATAGAGCAGCTGTTAAGCATGTGTTGGGTGTTTTGAAGTTCATTTTGGATGTTGGGGATGCCAAATTGACTCCCCATCTGATACCCTACCTTCCTTCAGAAGAGGAGCTTGGGACCTACCCTCATTTTTTTGCTAATAAGTGGGATTTAGAAGACTGATTAGAACTTCTATATCAGCATTCTACACTTTGGCCTCCTATCTGAATCACCTGGAGGGAAAACGCTCCTAATGCTCAGCCCCCACTCCAGACCAATCATGTTAGCATAGTTACATGGGGACCCCAGGTCTGTGCCTTTTAGAACTTCCCTGTTGATTCCCACGCGCAGCGCTGGCAGAGTAACTCAGCTTTGCCTCACTCTTTGGGATCTGGCTTACAGACACTTGGTACCTGAGCTCCTTGAGGGCAAGGGCCAGATAGCCCTC